>OX246740.1:4337457-4996503 GCA_945910005.1 Isoperla grammatica
GAGCCCCAATTTCAAATAGCTAGGCCTACTGATCGCTGGTTGTTCATGAGTCACTCGTCAATGATGAAAACATAAGTAGGCCTATCTAGGCCTAGGCTTACCAAGTATATAGGCCCTAGGCTTGTTGTGGGCTACTTATAGGCCTATAAAACATGCAGCAGTAGCAGTAGTGTGTTGGTTATGAATTCCTATCTGCCATTTGGCGTGTTTGCTCCCCAGAACCCGAAGAAGTGTTGTTGATGTAGAAAAAACTGGTTACTACCCTAGGGGCCTAGATTTATATGACATTGACAAATGTGCATATAGGCTACCCTATTATTCACCAAGTAGATATTTACAGTTATACCTAGAGCCCTACAGCTAAATTACAAAAGGAGCTTGAACGAAAATGCACAATACCCCGATAACGGTAATTATGGCCAGGAGCTGATTCCTTTTGAACTCACTTTTTTTCTGTATTCCTTTGCAATATTGATCATTTGCGAAGTACATAATTGTTATTTCATTATTTATCTGTAAGCTACAGTGATTTTCAATACAAATAGTATCTTCTTTCATATTAAATTATCATTTTGAAGATGCATCGATTTGACAACACAATCACGTTAAATATGGCAATATGGCGTACGTACGAGTGCGCAGCTGTTCGGAGCACACAAGAAGTGTGCTACCAACGTAAGTACATAAAAAAAACCTACATCTGAATCAAAGTGACTTTGCCCAGCTACCTGACATCCCACGAAATTCGGTTAGGTTAGGGGATCAGGTTGAGGATTGCCCACGAAAGTTAGTACGGTTATTGGCTCTTAACCGTACTTACTTTCGTGGGCAATCCTCAACCTGATCCCCTAACCTAACCGAATTTCGTGGGATGTCAGGTAGCTGGGCAAAGTCACTTTGATTCAGTGTCACCCATCCTGGCCTTATCCGACTCCCCAAAAATTGTGCGCAATTCTAGGTTTCATACGTTGTAAATTGGCAGCACTGCAACGAACACGAAGCGGATAACATGGAAGAAGGTGTAAACTTTTACTATAAAAACTTTAACAATCATTTAATAACTTTCAAAAGTAAATACTATATCATAATGTACATCAAAATAAAGGCAATTAAACATTGAACAATAAAAATAACACTTCAAACAAAACTTCGGCATTTTTCAATAAAAAATGTGAGTAAAAACGCGAATCAGCTCCTGGCCATAAATACCGTTTTTTTTTTTTAACAAGTAGGCCTAGGCTTACCAAGTATATATGCCCGAGGCTTGTTGTGTGTTACCGGTACTTATAGGCCTATAAAACATGCAGCAGCAGCAGTAGTGTGTTGGTTATGAATTCCTATCTGTCATTTGGCGTGTTTGCTCCCCAGAACCCGAAGAAGTGTTGTTGATGTAGAAAAAACTGGTTACTACCCTAGATTTATATTGACAAATGTGCATATAGGCTAACCTCTTATTCACAAAGTAGATATTTACTGTTATACCTACTACCTAGAGCCCTACAGCTATTACAAAAGGAGCTTGAATGAAAATGCACAATACCCCGATAACTGTAACAGAATGGGCTATGTGTTATATTATCTGTAACAATAACGTTTGTTTTCATGTTCTTACTTGGATGCTCCTTGGCATTTTCCCCATATGTTATATTATCTGTAACAATAACGTTTGTTTTCATATTCTTACGGTGCGATGCTCCTTGGCATTTTCATTACCGCGGGTTAGTTTTGCCTCTAACTGTAACGGGCATGTTCACCAATATCAAACCTGCTTTGCCAGAGATTACATGTACATGTACCTAGCCTACAGTAGACCTACCAATCATAATTTAAATGTATGCAACCTGCTACAGAACCAGCACAATGATAATAATTAATGTTTGTTACTGCAATGGAAATTTATTTACTTTCTTTTAACTAGGAAAATACTCCCCGTTGCCATAGAGCGATTTTTTTCAATAGGCTTATATTTTTTTTTCCTGTGCCGAGTTGGCCTTTTCAGCCATTCTTCTTTCTTTTCGTCGGGCAGGGAGTCAATGTCCTTCATGAGGGCGGCGCATCTGAAGAGGTGCGCTCTGTAATATATCAAACAAATAATTTGCATATCATATTACTCTTACAAAAAAAAATACCTTGATAATACACATAATTTCTTTTACAAGAGGGCGGCATAAGTTACAACCATAGAACTTGTGTACTCAGTACATTATTTCTCAATATGTTGCTAATAATTGCATGAAATATTATTTGAATCCATTAACAAGATTTCTTTCAATAAAATAAAACCCTCAAGTTGATTTTTCAATGGATTTCCGCGTAATTTCATTAAACCGTAGGCATACTCTACTCAATAGTCAATAGGCACTAACTCATAAACTATTAAATTTATCTATGTATAGAACATAGCGTAATATAGATAGGTTAGATCTAAAACAAGATATTGTTACATCATAAGGTTGGAATTCATAGTCGGCCCCAACACCTAGGGGCACCCATTGTTGCTATGGATTTGTTTTGTTTATGGGAAATAACATGGAAACAACTGTTACCTTGGTAACAATGGGCGCCCCTACACCTAGGGGCGCCCATTGTTACCAAGGTAACAGTTGTTTCCATGTTATTTTCCATAAACAAAACAAATCCATAGCAACAATGGGTGCCCCTAGGTGTAGGGGCCGACTATGAATTCCAACCTAAGTCTTCTTCTTCTCAAATGCCCACATTTGGCTATTATGCCATCATGCTGGATCTGGTCAACCAGTAGAGACACGCTTCTTTCTCCACCCTCTTCATGCCGCTCGGCATTGCGTCACGTTCCCCTGCCAGTTTTGGACATACAAACAGGTGGCTCCTATCCTGCTCCCCATTTCCACACAGCTTGCAGGTACTCGTCTCAAACACCCCTATTCGGTGGAGATGCTTCCCTAGAAGATCGTGCTGCGTTTTTAGCCTGAACTGGGCCGTTTCAATTTGCCGTGGAAGATGGTTGGTGGGCCTTTTTGAACTCATGGTATATTCCTGCCATGGCTTGTTTCTACCTTTCTCTACCCAGTCCTGCCTCATCTTCTTAGTGGCTGCAGCATTTACATGTGCTTTCATAGACTCGAGGGTTAAAGGTTTTGGCAGTTGCGGCATTCTGGCTCCTCGTTTGGCCAGATAGTCGGCCTTATCGTTTCCGTATATGCTGCAGTGTGATGGTATCCATTGTAGAGTTATCAGTTGGTTTTTATTTTGTAGTCTTAGAATCTGTAGGTTGGCATCTTGACGGATTTTGCTGGTTATGTTAACATCTAGTTTAGTGGTCTAATTTCAGCAAAATCCGTCAAGCCGTTTGACCTGTGCACGACGAACAAAATTGTGTACACACACACACACTGACAAAGCGCCGATCGAGGTGAATGGAGAGATTCACTCCACTTCGCTACGTTTATCTCATTATAGCTTTTACCATTATACTTGTTAACGTTCGAGTTATGCTAGAATTTAGTACACCAACATCTAGTTACTTAAATTTTACTGTGCATAGTTTCACTAATATTGAACAACATATTTGCAGAGGCAAAAGAGCAAGTGTTGGCTAATTTGGCAAATTTCGCTTATGACCCAGTAAACTACGAGTTTATACGTCAACTAAAAGTGATAGACTTGTTCTTGGATTTGCTTGCCGAGGATAATATAACACTTGTTCGATTCGCAATTGGTGGACTTTGCAATCTTGCCCTTGGTAAGTCAGTTACCTTATTATTATATTTAGCCTAGCTCAGCATAAAGTAGGCCTAAGGGTAGAGGTGGTGGAGGTGGCTCCGGTCTTGTCACAAGATGAGACAAATGGAACTTTAGATCTGGTTTGAGCTTTATGCCTTTTTTGGCCTGTGCTGAACAGTGGAAGACTGACCAGTGACGGCAATACAATAGCAATATAATTTGAGACAAATATTGTAGGCAAAGGCTTGCTAGTCAAACGAGTAGGTCTACTTGACAGCTCAGATCATTATCATTACCTACAATATTATCAATGGAGGGGGTTATCCGAGCACCGTTGACAGCCCTAGTAGCTGGCCACCTAAGTAGGCCTACACTTATTACAGTAAAAGATAACAATAGGCCCACTTACATTAATGATTTATTTTAATTTTGTGCAGATATTGAAAATAAAGGGTATCTCTTGAGTTGCGGTGCTGTCGGAGTAATATCACAATGCTTGGCATCTGCAGATGAAGAGACTGTTCTGTCAGCGATAACAACCCTCATGTTTTTGGTAACTCCTGAGTCAAAAGCAGGTTTGTCAACCATTTATTTCAATAGGTTATACATGTGCAAGTAATATTGTTATTATTTTACTGGATTAGGATTAACTTCCTGAACACAAAATATTTCATTTCGATGACAGCATAAATTTTCATTTATAGCGACAAGCTGAAAGTTTCACTCATAAATAGGCTACTTGTGGCGGAAAAACGGGGCATACATCACATGCCATGTTGCACCAATCAACCAATCATGTAGAGACAAATTAGAAACAACTCTTTTTTGCAGACTATCTGGATCCGTAACGTCCATTTTCAAATAGAATTTGATTCAAATGCTCGTCCGTCTTACATTACGTATTTCTTACGCCAGCGTAAATGCTGGTGAACCTAACATAAGTCTCCAAAATGTCTATACTGTAGTACAAGCAGGATATTCAGGATTCACATTGAATGATAATTTTTTTTTATATATAATTTTGTCCCTGATGTAGCCTAAATAAATAATCCAAGATGGGAAACACTATGTGTTCATACGCCACTTTTTCTTTAAAGTCTTGTAAATATCAATTTTAAGGGGGAATATAATTCACATCAATCAACTAGATTTTAAAGATTAATTGCCACTGGGGCACAAACAAATTATGCAAGGTAAGGAAACACAGACACAGTTAATGTCACTTGATACCTAACTTAAAAAACTAGTGCAACAACACAAAATAATAAATGTACGTAGATTGAGATTCATATTTTGAGTCGTGATGCATTTTTTTTCAGCAATTTCAAGTCCAGAGATTGTGGAAGTGATGACACAGTTTTCGACTTCACCCAATACTCGCTTCAAAAATCTAGCAACAATATTCCTCGAAGATTATTGTGACAGTACTGCTAAGGCTGCTGCAACGAACACTTTACCAACTACAACTTGAGTCAACTTGAGTTCAACCATATAAAACCCTGAAACTCTAATCAAAATGGCCACAAATTATATCTTTAGATCAGCACACTTAAGAAACCTTGGTCAGTGTAGCCTTAGCGCAAGTGTTCTGTGTAATAGAAGTTTAACGACAATAGTAAATGATAGCAGCAGTCATGAAAAGAAACAACCTGTTGTGTTAAAAAACAAAAAACTACTCGAGGCAGGTGATACTGTCAGTGTGAATAAGTTGATAACAGTGGAGGACATCGATGCATTCTGCAACTTGACGGGTGACTTCAACACAATTCACACTCAATCTAGAATTGTTCATGGCGCTCTACTTAATGGTAAGTATTTTGGTATGATGTTGAATACTGAAGTCTATGCCTATCTAATTTAGTTTGTAGTAGATTTTCAAAAAGTACAGAAGTAGGCCCCTAGTGGTATGCCTTGGTCTCAAAATATAAGATTAAAATGTGTTCTGTTTGCACCTAGACTTTTTTTTTATTCATATTACGTCATTATCGCTTATTATCTCTTACCCCTCACCGTGTTCGCACGGCTCTGTCGTAATCTAACGGACAACGATACACATCACATCATGTACTTGCATTTACTGGGAAATGGAAACACAATAAGTTTAATAACCAATATAATGAAACGCCTTCAATTCTTTGAAAATGTGGGCTTTACCAAAAATAACGTAAAAGAAATTGGGCAATGTTAAATTGTCTACAACATGCCTGTATGTTATTGCAGGTCTGGTGTCCGGTGTGATAGGCACGGTACTACCAGGGCCCGGCTGCATGGTCGTATCGCAGACTCTCAACTATCCCAAGCCTTGCGTTGCGCCCGTCAATGTCACCATTACCGTGGGGATAACGAGCGCTCGGAAGATCGTGCGATGCGACTTCAGCTGCCGGACCGCTGACGGTGTTGTTGTTCTCCATGGAGATGCCAGACTAGTCATGAGGTCTCCTAAAACATGTACATGATGTTAGTGTATAATGTAGGTAATATTGTTTGTGTTGTAAAGTATTAGTAGTTGACATGTTCCTACTGTACAGAATGAATTACAATGTTAGTAGACCTGTTAGTTTCCATTTAAAACCGAAAAATTGTCAAACATGTGTGTATGTAAGTCTCATACCAAATTGGTTTGACTGTGTTATGTTTTACAATGTTTAAAAGTTACTTTTATGTGCCATAGGTAGCTTAAGTCTTAATTGAATTTATTGTTAATTTTATTATAGAGAGCATTGTTGAAATACCATTGCATATTAAATAACATAAATAAATTGATGAATGATTGATATACCTTTATTGTCTTCGTTCATACATTTAACATTACTACAGTCTGCGCGTCTGCGTTTACATCCACTTAACGCTCGTAAATTAACTTACGCGGCGTACGCCCACAAGTTGAGCCTACACAAATCAAATGGGTTCGTCTACATTGGAATTAAGCAAATTAACGCTACGTACTCCAAGCCAAGCGGAGGCGAAAGTTCAATCAAATTCAACTTTTTGTTAATTTGACAAAGTTGGTTAAGTGGTGCATGCACAGAGCAAATTCTCTCCCCCAGAAATATTCTGATTTGTTGATTGAAGTAAATTTTGTTAATCTCATAGATTGGTTGTAGACAACCATATAAATTTGACTGAAGTTTTGAAATTTGCGTATGCTAATTTACGAGCGTTAAGTGGATGTAAATGTGGCTTAAAGCTATCAGTAAATTGACAGGTAGATTATTTTGTTTGTTGCAAAGTTGATAAATTACATTGTGGTTTAAAAAATGTATAATTGATGTCCGAGCTTGGCCATTAGGTGGGTTGACACTGTCAGGGGTATACCTAATTTGTAGGAATGTCAAACGATATGAAATTCCATATCGATAATCGCAACAACAATACAAAATTATCGCGATAATATCGGCGCGAAAAAATATCATCTCGATATTGCATTTTCAATTTTTATCGCGGTATATATTGATATTGATATCTTTATTAGCATCTTTGATTGTAATGTGCTCATACATTTGTACACAATCTGTGGCTGCTGTAGACTACTTAGAATTAACAGATGAGTATATACTTAAGATTTAGGTAGATTAGATTAGGGTAACATATACACTAAAATAACTTAGTAGATAGCATGTTACATAACACATTAAACATAAGACAATTAACAATTGAATAACTTAGTAGATATCATAACATAACACATTAAACATAGGACAATTAACACTAACATATTATATATACTGTTTTAGGATACCCTTCATACCTTCTAGTGACTTAGGGAGAGTCACCATAACTCCTTTTGGGAGGGCATTCCACTCCCTTTTGGCCCTAGCCAGAAAAGAGTATTTTCCGGTGTTCGTCCTGCTGCCTATGACCCTCAGTTTATATGCGTGGTCACCTCTCCCTAAATAGTCGGCCTTTTCAAGCCTGCCAGATAGGTCTACCCATGCTGGTTCACCCGTATAAATCTTGTACATGGCACAGAGCCTTGCCATTTTTCTCCTCCCTTCAAGTGTTTCCCAGCTAAGCTTTCCTAACATACATGTTGCACTCGCTTTCCGTCTGAAATCCACCATAGCATATCTTGCTGCTCTCCTCTGCACCATCTCCACTTTCTTGGTGTGCCCTATCTGGTAGCAGCCCCATACACTTGCACAATACTCTAAGCTAGGCCTTACTAATGATAAATATCCCTTTTCTTTGACTTTCTTGCTGCATCCTCTTAGACTTCTCATCACAAAGTGCAGCTTTTTATATGCCTGAGCTACCATTGCACTTATATGCTGGTCCCAGCTTAAGTTACTTGCTACAGTTAATCCCAAGTATTTACAGCTCTTACTTGCTACTACTTCACAGGTGCCCAATTTGTACTTATATATAACAATATTTTTCTTTTTGGTAAACCTCAACATTTTGCTTTTATCACCATTGAGCCTCATTCTATTTAATTCCACCCATTTATTTACTAAATCTAGATCATGCTGGAGTTGTTCGCAGTCCCTAGCACTCCTTATTATTCTATATATAATGCAGTCATCTGCAAACAGTCGTACTCTAGCTGTTATTCCCACAGGCAGGTCGTTGATATATGCAATGAACAGCAGGGGACCCAGCACACTACCCTGTGGTATCCCAGAAGTAACTTTCACACTACTTGATAGGTGATTACCTACCCTCACCCTCTGTGTTCTTCCATTAAGGAACTCTCCAATCCATTGTACTACTCTACTGTCAATACCCATTGCTGCAACTTTTTTCATTAGCCTATCATGAGGTACTACATCGAACGCCTTTGCAAAATCTATTACGATCCCATCTATTTGCCCATTCTCGTCAATTGCATCGGCAACGTCTTGTGTGAAACCTAGCAGCTGGCTCTCACAGGAATGCTTGCTCCTGAAACCATGTTGCCATTGATTCAACCAACCTGTATTCTCCCAGTATGTGTGCAAGTAATCTGAAATTAATCGTTCAAATACCTTACATACTACTGAAGTAAGACTCACCGGCCTATAGTTTTTGACATCAGATTTACACCCCCCCTTATATATAGGTATCACAATTGCTTTTTTCCAGTCAGCTGGCACCCCACCATTATTTATGCACATAGAAAATAGGAACTTTAGATAAGGTACAGTTGCGGTCCCTGCTTCCTTGAGAAAGTCTCCTGATACTCCATCAGGGCCCACTGCCTTCCGTGCTTTTAGTTTCATAATTTTCTTGTATATATCTTTACTGTTAAAATTAAATTTACAGGAACTATTAACCGAAGGCGTATCATCTGTCCCTGAGTCTACATTTATATTTACATCATTATTTACATTACTTCCGAATACACTACCATACCACTGATTTAGTTCATCCGCTATATTCTCATCCCCCGTAACTACCTCTTTGTGTTTCCCTTTAATGCTAGATATTTGGTTCCTATTTCCCTTTTTCCTGTTTTTCATGTATTTATAGAATTTAGATGAGTCGTTGTCCCCCATAAGGTTTGCCATAAACTTACTTTTAGCACTTTTCTTAGCTTTATTTAATTGCTCACTTAGTTTATTGAATGTTGCTCAATATTATAAAATAAGCACTAATACTACTTTTTAACATTGCGTCATATGTGGGGGGGGGGGGGGAGGGTAGTGGCGAATAGTTTTCCTGCGGCTACATCGAAGGATGGCACTCGGCGGCTGGTCGGTGGTCGCTCGGCTAACGTTGAGCAGGCGCCAAATTCAAATATGAAATCAAGTCGCCGCGATTATCGGGATATCGCACAGAATTTAAAGCGTACGATTATCGCAAAATGGCTAGCCATATCGCGATAATATCGATATACGATATTATCGGTATTTATCGATATGCGATTATCGTTGATATTCCTACTAATTTGTCTTGGTCGATTGCACTCTAGAAATAGAAAATAAAGCTTAAGGCTTTACATAACCGAAACAATTAATTTTAGATTTGGTGCTCCCCTAAGTATGAGAAATAATTGATATTGATTTGTCCCACTCCCAAACATGTTTACTAGTTGCCATGGGGATAAAGAAATCAATAGGCAAAATCTACTACACAGATAATAAAGGTACGTATTTTCTTATACTTCCTGACAGTAAACAAGTGCAGTTTAAACTGATAACACATGTATACCTCATAATATAGTGTGTGATTAGGAAATGCCACATGTCGCTTCGAGCAGTCAGCAGTTCCCAAAGCTCGATCACGCTCGACTGGAAAGGTGTAAGTGAAGATGAGAATACGCAGTATGTTGTCAAGATGAAAGACAGTTTCAACCACTGGATTATTGTTTACTCGTAAGTCGATGATTTTGAATTACAAAAACATGTGTCATCCTTACATAATGTAAATTGTCAGTCACAGCGTCATTGCCGGTGGCTGCTAATAATAGTTGGAATTATAGCAAGCAAACTTGCATGACCAAACCAGTTACTTGTCCTGAACTACAAAACAAACCAAAATAAAAGTAATTTTGCTTTTAGTTTTATGTATTTATTTGTATTAAAATAATGTTCTAGTTAGCATTATCTTGGAGTGTTGTAGCCGACTGTTAAAAAAAAGCATAGGGTCACAAAAGTCATGCAAGTCTGGGCACTTGACTAGAATGATTATTGATTTTCTATACTATTCTGTTCTAGGCCTATTTCTTATTATTATATTATCTCTTTATTATCAAGTGTTGACACTTACTGGGATTCATCAATAAAATAATATGTTGTAGAGGTTATAAAACCCAGAAAACGGTTGGAGATTTACCCTCAGGTGAGGCTTATCAATTCAGACTCATCTCACAAACGGATGACGGGCGTGTATTGTCGTGCAGCCCCGATACGGCTTTCGCAACTAAAGGTAGATCTACTCTTACAAAATACACTTATTATTACGTTATACTGCTGTACCATCTTGTTAAACACGTGTTTTCGATTATAAATTTTATTTATGTATATGTTTCTGCTTATATATGTATGTTTCTTTTTCTGAATGCAGAAGAGCACCAGTCGCTTTCACATTTGCATAGAGCGATCAAATATGGTTATGTTGCTAAAGCTCAAAAGTTTTTAAAGACGAAGTAAGTTATCTGAAAAGTTTGTATGGACTTTCTTCTAAGATGCTTTGCAATTGAACCTAAATTTAAGACCAAAGATTTTTCACTAAAGCAAATACGTACTCTATTGTATTGTCTATCTATTGTATTGGGTTAAAAATGTACCCACCATCAGTAAGTAGTAGTAGGTCTAGTGTAGTAGTACATTTCCAAAATTGATATACAAGCACTGAACAAATGTTGTACTGTCTTCTCACGTAGATCATTTCATGTAGGGCCTAGTAATAATTTGGAAAACTTATTTCCATTAGGTTCTGTCATCAAATATTTAGAAGAGTATAGAAATTAGAAATGTGAAAGTGGTGATTTGTTCAGAGGACAAGCGGTGAATGCCTGCGACCAATGGGGTCGTTCAGCCCTTATGGTGTCGGCATGGCACGGTAGCAGCGAGATGGTGGGGATAATGTTGGCTAATGGGGCAGACATAGATCTACCAAGCTGTGAGTTGCGGCAAACGGCACTTATGATCGCTTGCTTCAGAGGAGACGCTCTTATAGTTCAACAGCTGAGCGATCGGGGTGCATCGTGGGATGCTAAGGACAAGTACGTATGCACTAACTCTCTATACTAGAAGAAATAAACCTAATAATTATGAGAGTCATGTAACAATTATTGGTCAATTCTTATACAGACTTTTGTGATGAACAAAATTATTTAAATAGTTTTTCAGGTGTTCTTCACCAAATTAACATTGCTATATTAATGTTGTGTTAATATTACAATAGCACTTTATTTACTTTCTGTTATAATGAAAAGTAGTCAACAATTATGTAGACCTATGGTATTGTATTAACTATTGTGTAAATTTGTATCAATTTTAAAAGCCTAGGGAGTTCTTGTGTCAAACGGTGGTCTAATTTTTGTTCACATTGTTACTATAACATTGTGTTTATCGTGGCATCATTAATTTGTCATTACAATGACTAGTTGAACAACAGTTCTGTCTACTCTATAAAAGGAATGGCTGTACTGCGCTGACAAACGCAGTTGACGCTTCTCAAGTTGAATGTCTCGAGATCGCATTGGCTGCTGGTGTCGACATAGAGTCGAGAGATAATCAAGGTTGGACACCCTTGATGCGTGCAGGTAACAACTTTTATGGACAGGATTGTGTTTACTTCTACTTGGTTGCACTGCATGATAAACATATTCAAATCAAGTCTAGGGTATTTTAATTACCTGTCAAAACACAATCTGTGAACAACCTGAGTAAGAATTGTTTGAGGCTTCTATGAATTTATTAGATTGTTTGATGAACAGAGAAATATCAAATTCTATACACCATATTACCTGGATTTGACTATAATTATTTCCATTTTTTTTTTATAGTTAAAATATGGGCGGTCATCTTAAAATAATTGAATATGATTTTTCCAATTTTTTTATTCTTGAAAATAGGGTGTCATCTTAAATTTGAGGTTGTCTTCTATTTGGGTAAATACGGTACATTGCATTGTATCGAGGGTAAAGTCAGTTTTTGGTGGTTTTGTTTGCAAGATTCTAATTTGGAAGGTCGCCAGTTCTATACCGGTCATGGCAATCCTGATTCCTGACTGAAGATTTTTCCAATGGTCTTCTCAATCATGTACAAGGTCTGTGCTGGGCAATATTCCTTGGCCTAGCCAAAGCCTTCGATACCGTGAACCATGACCGTCTTTTATATAAAATGGGAATGGTAGGTACACAATCTTTTCCCTAGCTACGTGGATGCCAAGCCACTCGGATAAATAATACAGTATGCTCGAAACAAGCTATTCAAATAGGTGTTCCTCAAAGAAATGTTGTTGGGCCCATTTTATTTTTTATCTACCAATTATAAATTGTCTATGTAACCTTAACTTGAACGGAAAAGTGATAACTTATGCTGGACACAGTACTTCTGTTCATTGCCAGCTCCTACACTGAGGTTTACGAACTAACCAATCTAGCTTTGCAAAAAGTGAATGTGATGCTGAACAGTAACCAATTAGCACTAACTAAAACTAAAACAAAATACTTAATGTTTTATTATCAAAATTCAACAGAACCAGACAATGCCTTAAACCAAATTAAGCTTCATAATATTGACTGCGCAACCCAAAACATTGTAAATGCAACACCTTGCAAGGAGAAGAACATACAAAGTGAACCAAGTCCGCTTTCCGTTAATTTTGAGGTGACAGTACGACTGTATGTTTTTTGTGGTTTTTATCGTTATTGAAGCCACTTTTCGCGTTATTTGTTGTTTTAGCAAAAAAATCGCATTTTGTCTAAAAACAAATGCCTCTAGCCATGAGACATTCCTTCCTTACCATCCAAATACCCTAATATACCCATTTACAGCAGGGATGCATGAAAGAATAGTACGTATATTATACTTGTGTTGTTGCTGCTTTTAATTTTTGATTATTATTATCTTTATTTAGTATGCTGGATCCTTGTAGTCCCCCGATTTACGTTGGACAGCAGTCAATATACAATTGTTTTTCTCCCTCCAAGTGATGTTGGAGTGCTCGTTGCCCGTCATAGACAAGTTGATTGGCCACGGAGCTGATGTTTCGTCATGTGACGAGCGCAAAGTTTCTTGTCTCATGTTGGCTGTCTTGTCGGGCCGGGTCGAGGTGGCTAAACTGTTGCTGGCCGCAGGAGCCGATCCGGCTGTCAGAGATGTTTATGGCAACACTGCAAGAGATATGGCAACAGCTAAACACTGTCAGGTACAAACAATATAATTATGACTTACTTGATGATAGCAGATGAATTCCTTTGTGTGTAAGTTCTGTCATGATATAGGTACCTATACTCAAACCAAAAACCCCATCCCATCACATAAATATAAGACTGCGGCCTTAATTAAACATGATTTATGAATAGTCTCCAATTGTTTATTTATGACATTGTTAAAATCATTGAAGAATGTTTAGCAGTTTTGACAAGTATTGTTATTAGCCACTAAATATTTTTGTGTTACAGTCATTTCGATCAGACACGTAAGCATACTGTTAGGGAGGCTGTACAATAGCCCGGGAACGCTAACGAGAATGGAAACGCTAACTTGGAAAGCACGGCATTTACGTCACTGGGATACGGGAACGGGAAATTCAATTGTGCATCGTGTCGTAAGATAACACAGGATCCAATTTCCCGTTCCCGTTAATGTTAACGTTCTTGAACTATTATATGCAGCCTCCTTTACAGGTTTGCATTTCTGAGTAAATAAGGGTATCATGCAATTTAATTGGTAAATCTCAATGTCCAAAGTAAAACAAACTCATTATGTATTATCAAACAGCATTTACTCTGATTTTTTTAAATCGTATTTTATTACTGGAGACAAAACAAAAGTAAGTAGGTACCCCCTATGTATTTAGTAGTAGGCCTAAGAATTAAGTATTACAATACAAACAAGTAGGAACCATTATTAATTGAAATCATTTTACCAGTATCAGTCTTACGATCTTGTCATATGTAGTATTGTGATGAGTTTTCAATAACAATCATCAATCAATTATATTGACTATGTAGTCCTTATCCACGAGTTTGATAACTTTTTACTTATTAGTAGTGAGATAAGGAAATAAATCTAATCCCATGTATCAACTAGATATCTAAAGCCTGGTATTATAATGGCCTGCTAAGTATTTAGTCCAGGACTAACATCTTTTCTCCTTGGAAACCACACTTCTTATTGGTGGTTGCCATGGAGAAAACAAGTCAGCGGCAGGCTAAATATTTTATCGAGCTGTCATAGAGTCATAATACCGGACCTGAGGGATGAAGTTACAGTTCAGGGAAGTCAATTTAAAGAAAATTATGGCAGCCTCCAAAGCTGGGGAAAACACAGCAGCTAACTAAAGTTACAACTTCCTTTGTTTTTTGGGACTCTCCAAGTTCACCCTTTGTTGCATCAAGCTTGTTACTATAATAATAACAACCTTTATTCGGTTTCTACAGCCAAAGCTGTTGTGTTATTTTTGTATTGTGTATTTAAACTTTTTATCAGTAAATTAAATTTTGTCTACATTGTGCAACCACAATGCATGTGTTTGGTTTCCAGGAAATAATCGACCTATTGAAAGTTGTTTCTATCAAAAAGGAAACGATCAAAAGACCTCGAGACTTCAGTCGGAATATGAGTGCAGCAACTACTTCACAACGAGAGGTTACGCCTTCCGTCCCTCCCATTATCTTGACTGAACTTATTTCTGACTCGCCTTAATTCAATCATTGGTAACTTTGAGAATCTGTATAGACACAGGGGATACTGAGCTGGTTTCTCTTACGAGTCTCAATCAAGAACCGATAGAAGATATTATTCATAAATTATTGTTAAGAATTATGTAAATTAAATGGTTTGTTATACATCAAATGAAGAAACAGAGTTAGTGGAAACGTTCCAAGAAACCAAGAGATCGAAATTAACTAATGATACATTTTTAGGCACAGATTGATAAAGAATGTACTTGAAAGAAGTCGTTAATGAAAAAATAATATAAGCATGTCTCAAAGCTCCGTAGTCATCTAAATAACTGTCCAAACAACAATGATCAACAATGAAAATGACATCTAACGAAGGCAGCAGAGGAGCTGTGATTGGCTGGCAGTGAGCTAGGAAACTAATATTTAGCCCTCAGCTATAATACATGAATTACATGTTATGTAACAAAAATAATCAAAAGACATGCATGTGCAATACTGGCATGTGCAGTTGAAATACTGTCAAACAAGTGGAAAGAGTGGAAAGCTGTTTCAAAACAATCCATGGATTGATAACGTGAAGAAAACAAATTGTGAAGATTTTATGATATCATTGTCGTAGCAGTGAGTGTTCTTTGTATCCTGTGTTAGTAATACAAATAAATATTGATAGTGTTCCAAGATAAATATATTTATGTGATATATTTCCTGTTTTTAAAACCCCACGTTCCTAGCAAAAAAATCCCACCTCAACTTTACTACAGGATATTTTCATTGCGATAATTCCACTGGCTGATTCACATACTTCAGAAATTTCTTCAGAATTCTTTATGTACAGCTGTATTAGTATTATTAGATGAAGAATCCATCAAAATCGGTACAGTGGTTTTTGAGATTTACAAAACTCAAACTCAGTTTCTTTATAATAGAACCACCTTTATTTAATTTAATTATGGTAATACCGTATGTATGTTTATGTATGTTTGTATGTGTGTATGTATGTATGTATGTATGTATGTAATATAAATGTAATGTACCTATACCCTATAACATTTGCTTTTAATTCTATTTTCTGTGTTTCTTGTTTGTCTATTCACTCTATATATATATATATATCTTTCAAGAGGAGTAGGAATGAGTAAATAAATTTGTATCACACCAGATGAGAGGTCGTAAAATGTTAAAACGGAGTAGTGTAAAATATTAAAATGTAAAGAGACATAAATGACATGTCCAAAAACATCGTTTGAAATGCCCACGAGTATGTATGTTCTGAAAGTCGTTCACAGATGGCAGCTCTTGCGTAATTACGAGATTTGATTAAAGTGTGGGTGTGGGTGCCGCCACTGGTAGGCCTACTACCTTCATTTTTCCGTACGGCTGCGTGGTTGCTCTTTAATCCTTGGATATGAATCCATGGTTAAACAGTACAACAATGAATCTATTTTCGTTACGAAATAAAGTCTCCGAGAAGTTTTATCCTTGAACATCCCCGTGGCCGTAGCGTAGCCTACTTCAGTGCTCTCGGCAAAGATTCAAACTGTGCGCATGCGCAAGGCCCACCAATCAGATGCTAGGATTCCTCACGTCAATATTGTCGCCATGTGATTGGAACATATGAGCACGTTTTATCGTAAACAAGTGTGGATGGATATAAAAACAGCTTCCAAGAAGAACATTTCTTCTACTCAACTCTACATTCGTTAGTGTCTGTGTTTGTAATTGTGCGTCAAACGTCAACTAGTACACCTGGAGCCCACACCGAGTCGCCATGGCTAACAGAAACCCAACCATTAAGTACACCAAGGTAAGTTGTGTATGAATATTGTAACCGGCCATGGGCGTACCGGCACGGAAGAAGGTGCACTGCACTTTCACTCCCTTAGAAAATGATATCACTTTCATGTACTGCTACTTTTATGAATGAAAAAATGAATTAAAAAAATAATTTATAAGTTTTATTAGTCAGATGGCTTCAGGGGATGTGTGCCGTCATGGCTTTTATTTTAATGTGGATATTGATATTCACCCGATGAATGGTATCAAAAAAAAAAAATCGCACAGGACTAGGAGCCACAAAAGAGCCTAATCTAATTGCCCCCACCACCCTCAATAGTTGAGTTGTCCCTCATTCCCATGTCAAAAATAATATTTTGATAACCTCCACCCCCTTGTACTGTAGGAAAAAATTCCTTCGGACACCCATGCTACAGGCTTGATGTTTTCTTTTTGCTTTGCTTGCGTCTTCACTTTATGTGTCTACGAAGAATTTTCATAAGAAAGGGCGTGAAAGTATCAATTTTATTTCTGTACGTTGATTCCACATTTCAAAGGACACAAATTATTACATTAATGAATATAACACTTGCTATGAATAAATAAGTGAATAATACACATAAATGAAACACAAACCCAAAGAATAATTTGAGTGAAATCTATTTTTGAAGTTTGAAAATCAACCTCGTCCTCCCCCCCCCCCCCCCCTCGAGGCTTTGTCCGAAAATTTCTATCAAGTTGCTAACGCGTAGACCATGGTATGGTAGATAGCAGGCTGGAATGGGGGAGGAAAACTAAACTACGCCTTTCCCACGGCTCCCAGGATTTGTTTTTATTAACACTTTCAGGGTCACATAACCGCGAGGCTGTGTTTGACCCTGACATTAAAACATACGATGATGACACGCACCGACCCCATCACCCACACAAACAAAAATATAAATAATATTATTGTCTGATAGTTCACATTTACATATTAATTAAAATATAAATCCCTTTTTTATTTATTTTGTATTCGTTTTCGTAAACCTGACGATGATATATCAGACAGTGTCACACCTGTTGCTTCTTGAACCATCTTGTGTTTACTTTGATATTCCGCTTGCCAGTATTTGTGTGTTGATTGTACTTTTATAAACCGCCCGTTATAAATAAAAATTAATCTCAATATAATTAATAATTTATATTAATAATTAATTGTTTATTTAAGAACAGGTGCTGGTTGTCACGACTATTTAGCCCCTTCACCGCAATGCATGGGCGTCCGGACGAGGATGCAAGGGGGTGCAGTGTCCCTGCTGTAAAATGAAAATGTAATAATTATAGCCTAGTATAAATTCATCATTCTACTTATTTAAAAATGAAAATTTATTAAAAACGTAATTTTATGTTAGTCAAATGGCTTCATGTGTTCTGTCCCTGTCATGATGTTTCAGTGCCTCTAATTTTAATATTATGTTGTAGATCTAAACATAAAGATAGATACATATTGCTGTGAAATTTTCATGGACATTATTTAAATAGCACCCCCCCCCCCCCCCCCCCTCCGTCACTCCTTGGCTGAAACCTTTGATATGGTAGTTGTCCCTGATTCTCATGAGATCATAGGCGTGCGCAGAGGTTGATCAATGAGGGGGCACAATAAATTCTTGGCCAAAGTACTTCCCGGCGGCGCAATTGGGGAGAGGGGGGGATACCCCCTACGAAAAAGCGCCGCAGGCGATTTTTTAAAATCATGCTCTTTTTAATGTGTTTTTAAGCGTATTAGAAGGACTGCAGGTTGTCTGTTGAATGGTTTAATTGTATCAGTGATATCGTTGTTACAAAGTGATGGTAGTGGTCAGTGACAATGCCAAAATCTTGGCGGTAGGACAACAGGTGATGTTGAGGCCGGTCAGCTCATTCAACGTCAATCTAATCCAGGACTTCAGATAAGATTAGAACGATTATGTCATATGTCATCATTTTTGTCGTCCCTTACGACAGGCACAGTCCTGGACCTATTCTTTCCCAGGCCAAAAGGGCAAGGCAGTTGGAGAAACAGTGAAAGTTTCAGGAATATTTTTATATACACTTCTATCCTGTTGTGACTTGTGAGCAAAACGCTACTAAACATGATTTTCCAATCTCATGCCTCATTCTGCAAAAAAACACCTATACTAATAGGGGGGCAACTGCCCCCCCTTGCCCCCTCCTCCGCACGCCTATGCATGAGATAAAATAACATCTCCATGGACCCGTAGGCCCACTGTAGGACCATCGTTAAATATTTTTTAAATTGCTCTTGATTCCTCTGGCAAAATTTCTGCGAACGCCCATGCCGGCTGTATTTACAAAAGTAATGAAAGAGATATTTCTTTAAAATCTGTAACTTTGTCTGTCACAACCATGCACCTCGTATTATTTGTAAACAGCCTCGTAAAATTTCAAAACATTTTGATGAAAACTGACGCCTACTAAAATAGTGATTCCGTTACTATAAGTAAAACTCGCTGGATTTGTTGGAGAGAATCGGTGTTTGCCAAAAATGTAAGACTATTCATTATCTTGTAACTTGAACTGTCAACAACTAGGCCTACAATCAGGCCTCCGCCTCCTATTACAATAGACGCATATACATTGTGTGCAATGTGCACATTTTATCAAACGCAGCGCGATTATATCGCCGTGCATGCTAGCATGAATGAGCCGTACAAAAAGCCAAAGCAAAGTGTTTGTCACTGGAGCGGGAATAATCGAGAGGTGCTAGCGCCCTGGGGCTGGGCCCTATTCTCAGTATTCTGTAACGTTTTGTTGTGAATCACGAAACGAATTCTGTCTGAATTCGAACTTGATATGTGGAATGTAATTGTAATGTAATATTGAGTAGCCTGAACATTAAACAAGTCCGAATTCCCGCATAATTCGTGTCAGCATAATTATACAACAAACTTTACAGCACAGATAAAAATAATTCGTTATCTGTGGTTACAGAATGGGGGTGGTAGGTTATGTCATCCCTACACATTAGGTATAATATATCAACGGGGGGGGGGGATCGCCCCCCCCCCCCCCCGAAGTAATCACTAATCATTGTACAAACAATCTACTATTTATAGATGTATACATTATATCTCACCGGATGTGCTCCTTGCTGGGTAAATAAGGACTTTAAGCCTATTTGAACAGTTGAGAAAAATGTCGAGAGTATGTTGGTTGACTGATTCAAATCCACATTCACATTTTGACTGAGAAAACCCCAGACAAAATGTATCAATCAGTCACGATTGCCGATGTTGACTGGTGAGTGTCGGATGCAAACTTGTAACTCCCAAATGTATGACTGACGTAGAAAACCTTCAGTCAGGACCACCGGCGGATAGAATCAAACTCGCCATCTTGTAAATTCAAGAAATAAGAAACAATCCTGATGGAGATAAACCATGAGCAATTATTAAAGTAAAAGCCCCACAAAATCAACAATAAATTACTAATAAATAAAGTTGTTAGCCTCCCCCCCCCCCCCCCATTGTCATGGGCTACAGAAGAATAAGCAATGAGTGCCTGTTTGACGTAAACATATTTCGGAAACATAATGAAATAAGGTCAATCTGTCCCCGAGTGTGAATAACCGAAAGATGTACTAGTCCCAAAGTAATTCCAGTCTCACACCCTCAGATCATTCATTATATCAACAGCTCTTTCATGCACACTGTTTCAACGATAATCAACGAATTTATGGCGTTCTTTCACACATTCGTAAAGGCAGTCTTTTACTTAGTAGAGTCGACAAGCCTCATTGTCACGTCCCCTGTGTTAGGAATTTCCAGGTAACAAGCCCAAGTTCGTAAATTATCCCTCATGAACCTGTTTCAAGTAGGGACTAGAGAAATTGTACTATTGGCCTCGGTATTTCGTATAAGCATGCATGTGATACTCTTTAGTATATCTCTACGAATACGATCTAGCTAATATATACGAGAAAAACAATTAACAAAAAATAGTCATCAATCATAATTTAGTGTTTTATGTTTGTGGCTCAAATCAAGCTACTACCCATCAAGCGAATGTCACAACGCAGCTGCTTCAAGGTCATCGTTATCGCCTTCGCACATTCCATCAACTATCCATTCAAAACTAATGTCTTGCGTGATGACCTCGTCAATCGTCATGTTTAATCCAGTGTGATATATATAACTTGTAACTTATATGTATAACTTGAGTTGAAGTAAATTCTATTGCTCGATTAATATTGTGGAGTCGAAACCGAATCGTATTTCGAATACACAGCGCGAATATTATTCGAACCTAACATTCTCGGCGTTTTTTTTTACAAATTCGTAAAGCAGGCTCCCGCTTTAGTAGCGAGTGCACAAGTCTTATTTAGTCACGCCCGTTGTATTAAAGGAATTCTCTGGTATCCAACTCAATTGGTAGCAATGATCCCTAATGGACTAGGACCTAGAGAAGTATGCGATTGAGTTGGTACTTTTTGGACTCTTATTTTGTCAGATTTGATCTGATTATTTGTTGTACTCGACTAGTATGGTCATATTATGGCGTCGTGGGGTGTTTGGAGGAAAGCGACAAGTAGGATATATATAAAGGGGAGTACGTGGACTGCTTTTCGTCTGGCTTCTCCACCTCGACCTGTCCGGCTTCGGTGGCCCTACCAGAAGCATACGCTTCCGCCGGCATAGCTCTCGGGATCACCAAATCACGTAAACCTGCCCACCACGATAATGTAGCAGTCCCTGTAGGTATTCCGTCAGTATAAGACTAGTTTAAAAACTTTGGGACAACTTTATTTACCGAAACCGAAGGGACATCATTACTTTTGCACTATGCATTCATAATTCATACTGTGTTTGTTAATTCCCGAAACTTTACAAATTTATGAATCTCAATTCTGATGATCGTTCACCAACCATATACACATGTATATACACCATGTACACGAAGCCACATGAATGCCTGAATATGTCCACGCATTCTTGCTCGCTTGAATAAAGACGACACCTATTACAACTAATTCCATAGAAACGGAAATAGCCAACCTACGTGTTCACAAATGAACGTCCATTATATTCACCGCACAAGGTTACATCCACCAGCATGTTCGACGTATTTACGACCGTATGTTATTATTTATGGCGTGTTTGTTGTAATGACACGATTGTTGTCGAACGTTTCGTGCTGATAATCTCTACGTCCGACATTAGCGTCACTTGTTGCATGTGATGTCGCTCATGCCGTGAGTCTAACGACGTTTTAAGTGCTGTG
Source organism: Isoperla grammatica (assembly GCA_945910005.1). Classification (NCBI taxonomy): domain Eukaryota; kingdom Metazoa; phylum Arthropoda; class Insecta; order Plecoptera; family Perlodidae; genus Isoperla; species Isoperla grammatica. Next base: position 4,359,476 of record OX246740.1, read on the forward strand.
CTGGCTTCAACTCTCATACCATCAATATCCTCAATTAATGGACCAAATTACGAGGGCTTCAATTGTGTTCTGACCTTCAGTTAAAATAATTTCAATCAGTTTATAATTTGTATAGATGAGTCTTTTGTCGTCTTAATAAATTGATGCAACTGGTTTGCTTGTGGAGACGTAGATAACCAGTGTGTGCAGTGTGCACATAAATTCAACGCAAGAACAGACAGAAATTAGAGACCGTTTAGCGTACGTTATGCAATTAGAAAATACACTATTACGTATGAAGTTTCCCGAACGTGTAACTATAGTACGTCTCATGCTTACGAATTAGCCGAGTCCAATCCTACAAAAAAAGATAGTAGTCCCTACCATAACAGGTCTATTAGGGTTAATTTACGCCATTGGGTTGGATACCTGGACATTCCTAAGACAGTGGGCGTGACTAATAAGGCAATTGTGCACTAAGTGGAAGACTGTCTTTACGAAGTGTGAAAGTACGCCAGGCATCTGTTGATTTTCGTTGAAACAGTGTGCGTAAAGTGGGACAACATCTTCGGTAATGCTTCCGTCACGGGTGGGTGAGCGGCAGCCAACCAGCGGCCGTGGCTAATTCAAATACCTGTTCGGGTTGGCCGAGACCGTAAACACGTCATTGATTGATGACGAAAGCATTACCGAAGTTGTTTTAAGAGACCTATAGATACGGATCTTAGGTGGGGATGACATAAGCTTCGATACTCCCCTAGCGGACAACCTTGTCCCTAGAGCTAAAAGGTCTAGCGCAAGGTCGGTGATAAAGGCCAGCGATCCGACACCCCGATGTCACGCACGGACACCATGCTGGAAAGTGACGTCACGCTCAAACGTCCTTGAGAGTGCGAATGACTAAATAACTAATAAACTATAACTAACCGCAAACAGGTCAATGCAAGAACAGGCAGAAATGAGAAACCGTTCAGTCCATAAAACCGAACCGATCCATAAAACCGAGCATAAAACAAGTAAATTAATTGATACAAACTTACAAAGTGTACTTATTAGTGATGCTGACGATAATCGTATATCGATATGTATCGATAATATCGTATCGTATCGATACGATACGACTTGCGACGTCATATCGCGATATTATTTTGCAGCCAGTATGATAAATTGTTAATACGTCTTGTTTATCGTCGAAGTTTACAAGTTTTCGCGGCGGTTATTTGATTATATTATATCATTTCATTTCATTTCATTATATAATAATTATGTAATTTAAAATGATGACATTGACAGTGTATCAATAACTTAAGGAGTGTATTTACTTAGCTTAACTATAAACCAACTATATATATATATATATATATGTTATTAGCCCAACTTGGGAAACGTCTCCATTCGGCGTGATTTCTCGATATTATCGCGATATTATTATGTGCTCACGATTCATCGCGATATATTGTAAAAAAATGCGATTATCGATATTTATCATAACGCATCCTTAGTATTTATTGCCTATCGGCTATAGACGAACTGATCACAGTAGGTGGCATTACAGTTTATGATGTGTCTTGTTGCTATGATGTTCCAAACACTGTCGCCCTAGGCTGGGGTCGGTTTGGGAGGAACGTGCTACCCTACATTTACGTACACTTACTTGTAGCTGGAATAAACACAAAGTTATCATGAAAAATGTTTATTTGTCCATATACGCACATAAAACAATAGGCCTACATTCATGTAAAGTACGCTTTCCCAATAATAATACCACAATATACGTTACATAAAAATAAAACCCAAAAATAATGTCCTCAGCCAGGTAGATCAGCTGTTGCCGGCTTACGTCGTCACTGGGTCAACAACTTAACATATCAAAACAAAAGTCATATGATCGCAATACCGCGTGCTGTTATCAACGTCCGATGACTCACGTACTCGGCAGGTCGCGAGAGCGAGTGACGCGTATTCCACCGATCAATAAAGTTCTTATTAAACAACAATATTATAAATAAGATTACTTAATAAATTGAGGTAGATAGTTCTGTTAGCGTTCTTTAGTCTGAACGTATAAGATGTCCATTCGAAACTTTATAATTAGCCTTAATTAATGGCAATAACTAGGCCTGTAAACTTCTTGGCTGTGATTAACAGTTCAATAGTGCAACGAATAAGTAAAACGATGATTGAAAGCAAATTGATATAGCAAAACTCATTTATGCAGCGTAATAAAAAGTACTTCTTCGTCTGCATATTGATCAATTATCTTTCTATAGCGGTTCAAAGACGACTAGTAGTCGAGGTAGCGAACAACACGAACTTATGTTCTTGAATATTGTCTCATGTTCGAAATAATGACTTGGAATTGCCATAGTTAATTTGTCGTCACAAGAAGCGTTCCCACCATTAGTTTGCATTTGTATCGCGTGCACTGTCTTGCCATTACTTACATACACAATGTTTTATTTATAAAACTGTGGTCACTTAATTCTTACCTTGATGGTGGAAAGCTGACATAATGTAATATGCAAGGGCCCGGGTAGAATAGGCCCAGGGTGACTCTGCCAGTCGTAAAAGGTGGCAAAAACAGACCCTGCCTATTAAGACGGGCCCGGGCCGGGCCTGGGTCTACATATCACTAAACGAGGAGGGATGTTTCGGGCTGTTTTATTTTTATTTTTGTAATCGGTAATTGCAGTGAAAGAAAAGTAATGTTATTTTACGATTTTACCAACAAAACCCGAAATAGTATAAACTTCCGGTCACAACATTTTTGTTGTAATTCTTTTCGTTACATACTTTCACTGGCTGTTCGCGCCATATTTCATAGTCGCTCATTTATTTCCGGTGGTTTGCCTAGGGTAGTCTATCACGTCATTTCTCTAGCTTATCGTTGTAATTTCCACTGTCTGTTGTCAGTCTTTCCCCAGTCTTGTCTCTGTCGTGTAGTACCTCGGTTGCACTCTGGACGTACTGTCATTCGTGCGTGTCGTGTTTTTTCGCTGACTTTTGTCAGACTCATTTCTCGGCTTGATGACTATCCTGTTCTTATTCCTATCTCTACTCTACTTCCTTCATCTTGCTATGCTATTATACTCCTAACTACAATATCCCCATCGCCGGTCATAATTACATTAAGTGTCAAGTCATCTGCGTCACCTGTTCACCACGTCATCCACCGAAGCTTCTCGCCGCAATGTAAGTTCATTTTCTCTCCTTTCTCATGTATCTCTCTCTAACAAAAAAATACAGTTCACTATTGCTATCTCCAGGGCAACCGCCCCTACACTGGCAATAGTTACTAATTTCGTTTCATCTAATCTCCTTTTTGTTCCCACCCTGTCGTTCGTATTCCTTGCTAAATACTATAAAAATCAACTTGCTGCTTTAAAGGGCTAGTCAAGTAAAAAATTAGAATTTCATCAATGAGTCGTAAGTTCATGAAACTCAGTTATGTGTAAAATACAATTGATATAGGTTGCTTCAATGCAAGAAAAAAAACACGGTGAAAATTGAACTACTTTACTATAGATTCACCTCGCCAGCCCTGCTGCATTTTTCTTCTGTCAAAGCGTTGTACAAAGTCCAGCCACAACACTCGGCGACTGCGGACAGTGCCGCTCAAAACAGATTGCAAATGTTCTACTTCTACACATCAAGTCACAAACAAATTAATTGCAGGGCATTTTGTAGAAGTACACGTTCGTACTAAGAAGCATTTATCGGTAGAGAAAACGATGCACATTGAAACTTTGAGCGATTTTTGATAAGTTCCCTATTTTAGCGCTGATTTTACTATCTCTAGGCAACATTTTTTTTATATGGGAATTACCATGAGTAACGTTGGTCGGTGCTACTTGGTAGCAACAAGCCAAAAAATCGCGTTTTCTTTAATTTTTTAACCGCCTGCTTTTAAAGTATGGTATCTTTTAGTAATGTTTTCCATATTTGAGGGTGGACATATACAAATGGTAATTTTTTAGTTTTTCACCTGACTATCCCTTTAACAGTTGAATGGGCTTTTACGGGCCAATTGACACTTCAGGCGGGCCTGGGCCGGGCCCAAGCTATGATTAGCTTACTCAGTACGGGCCGGGCTTCTATATTTAGGCCCGTGCAGACCTCTAACCCTGCCCCTCTCCCCCCACTGTCCCCCCCCCCCCCCCGCTTGGCTCTGCCCTCCCTTGCTGAACTCCCCTGATGAGTGACGACCCCCGCGATGTATAATAGCTATATAATCGGAAGACAAACAAAGACATCATTTGACCGAAGCTCTCGATTACAAAAAAATAATCAATCAATAATGTAATATGCAAGCTTAACATTTGTACTATAAACCAATTAAAAATGTATGCGTCTATAGTTGTTGCTAGTTTGTAGAGCGGTTTCTTCGCCGTCACTGTCGATGAATTGATATATATATATATATAGTATGTACCCAATTAAATTCGTTGAAAGGGGTTGTTATTGGACGGAAAGACACTCTCTGTTACAAACAGAAAGCAACAACAGAAAGCAACAACAAAAACACTTGCCATACACTTCAAAACGATGTACACAAAACAGATTCATAGCCATCGACTAATGTTTTCATTGTAGGTAGTAGAGTCGCCTGCTTTGACAACAGCATCCTTTATTCCCGACGGGTTATTGTCACTTGAGAACTGCTTGGCCGGTGTAAACGTTTTTCTAAACAGTTTCAATAAAGGCAACAAAAAAAGGCGACGCTCCACGAAAGCGGCAACAAGTACCAGTTATTTGTTGTATGTCATTCCATAGCAAGCCTACTTCGATTGAAAGAGGGCATATAAGTGTATACTGTGGTCTCCCGTATGGCCATGGCATTCCGCCAGTTGACATAAAGTCGTTGAATCCTTGTGAATCATAGATGTGTCAGTGTGTGGCTTGGCCAACCACATGTCAGTATTTGAAAAAGCCACCCGCTGATTGGCTCCGACTCGTCTATGACGTCAGCATTCACGAGGTTTCTCTGGAACCACTTCATTTGGGTTTTACGTGATGCTAATTGAAACGATGTGTGGGTGATCATGAATATGAAAATGAAATGAGAAAACCCGTCACATCACATGACTGCGACCTCCATGCCCCAGCCAAGATTCGGAGTTATTTTTTTTTTTTTTACTTACTCGACCAATGTTCACTGGAGCAACGCCTAATCGACCATGTTTAGTCTTAGGAAACCTGTGTGTCATTTTTCATGGATAAGAGTTAAAAAATATGATAGCCGCTTAGTCGAGTGACCTTCAACCATCCACTATAGCAAGCAGTAAAAAAAAACAGTCAATTTCAGTTGAAGCAGCAATCAAATTACTCTTTGGACTCGTGGAATTTCTTACAAAATGTTACGTTAATGTGTACAATGACCGCTATTACCTATTTATTTGTTTTGATTTGACATATTTTTTTCAGATGCTTGTGCATGTTATCATTTTGTTTTGTCTTATGGTGGATGTATTATTATTTTATGTGAATGAAATGATGATATTGAATTGAGAAGATCTGCCCATCAAAGGAAAATAACTAACTCGGGATTTAAACCATTGGCGAGTTCCGAAATCCCCGTTCATCACACCGAAATGCATGATTTGTGTGTGTGTGTGATGGGTCTATAATGCACCAATTTGTAAGGATGTATGTAATGCCATTAATTGTCAGCTCAATTTTGTGAATGAAACTGTTTTTTAGAATACAAAATAAATTATATTTTTGTTCTACCGTTCTACTGAGTTTTGATGTCACAGGTCGGACAAACAACCGGTTGTTGTGTCTTTCTTTGATTCGCGCAAACTCCTTTTTGAAACAAAACATTGTGGGGTGACTATTTTTGTATTCATAATGTGCTTCCTATTCAGAACGCATTCCGGCCTATTGCACATGGAGCTGCCACCTCCCTAAACGCTGACTGATGTTTTGTCATCTCCTTGTTTCAGCTGTTCATCAACAATGAGTTCGTGGACGCGGCCTCAGGCAAGAAGTTCCAGACTCTCAACCCGGCGACAGCCAAGCCGATCGTAGAAGTAGCTGCGGCTGATAAGGTAAGGGGTGCCGGAGTTTGATGAGAGTGAGTGAGAGAGAGAGGGAGAGTGGGAGGGAGAGGGAGTGAGGGAGTGAGAGAGGGAGAGGGAGACCCGCGACAGCCAAGCCGATCCGCCCGATCGTAGAAGTAGCTGCGGCTGATAAGGTAAGGGGTGCCGGAGTTTGATGAGAGTGAGGGAGAGGGAGACCCGTGACAGCCAAGCCGATCGTAGAAGTAGCTGCGGCTGATAAGGTAAGGGGTGCCGGAGTTTGATGAGAGTGAGTGAGAGAGAGAGAGAGAGGGTGAGTGGGAAGGAGAGAGGGAGAGGGAGACCCGTGACAGCCAAGCCGATCGTAGAAGTAGCTGCGGCTGATAAGGTAAGGGGTGCCGGAGTTTGATGAGAGTGAGTGAGAGAGAGAGAGGGTGAGTGGGAAGGAGAGAGGGAGAGGGAGACCCGTGACAGCCAAGCCGATCGTAGAAGTAGCTGCGGCTGATAAGGTAAGGGGTGCCGGAGTTTGATGAGAGTGCGTGAGAGAGAGCGGGAGAGTGGGAGGGAGCGGGAGTGAGGGAGTGAGAGGGAGAGGGAGAGGGAGACCCGCGACAGCCAAGCCGATCCGCCCGATCGTAGTAGTAGCTGCGGCTAATAAGGTAAAGGGTGCCGGATCCAGAAATATATTCCGGGGGGGCTGATACGAGGTAAATATATTTATATGGGGGGAGGGGACAACCCACAACCACAACGGATTGGTTACCACGGTTTCAACAAACATTACATACAATATGAAGCTTGGTGAAACCGGACATTAGAAGATGGGATAACTTCACCAGATTCTTTTAGGATTGTCATATTAGTACAAATTTGGTTTTATTGCTCTAAGCAAGCGCTAAATACTTTTACTAACTACGCCAATACATTCAAATTAAATATCTACAAAATTAGTTTTTACAATTCATGTAGGCAATAATTTAATTTGGGATTTCGGGGGTAGGACTGCGTAGCCCCTCAGACCCCCCCCCCCCCCCCGCCCCCTGTATATACGCCATACGCCACTGCATTACCGCCTTACCGGCAACATTATTCCACAAAGGCGCGCAAGATGCATAACTATCGCTCATCAACGATTCATGCTCGAATATTGCTCCTCGATTATTGCTCATCGATATTGTGAATCGATGTACCGACAGTAAGAAGAGTATGTACTCGTTGTACCCGTTCTTCTATGCGCGGTTTCACCTAACGGAATTGGTTGGTTTACATAAAAACTTAAAAAGTATAATTTTGTAACAACTACTATTATTTTGATTGTCATTTTCCTATACACAATTACTTATATTTATTTTCCTTCCGTGGACATACTTGTATGGATATTGTCAAGCTTATAAGCCTGGTTTAAAATCCCGCTTCAGGCAAAAGTGTTTTAACTTTTAGTATGGATTCAATTCCATCACTTCTTGGCTTAGGAAAAAGTAAATGGTGACTTTGGAGCCGTCCTAGCAACGAAGCACTCAATAAATTCAAAGTTGTTGGCTGAATCGGCCTTAATTATTCTGGCATTTGTCCGCAGTGTCCAATCACTGATTCATGTGTTTCATATTTGAAATTTGAAATGATAGATCTTTGGGTTATCGCTCACTCGTCGATGGTGTTCGGAGCTTACAGGGTTGGTTTTAGTTTAGGCGCTTTAAAGTATAAAGTCCCCCACTGAAAATCAAATTGTTACTGAGTGGGTAGACTTTATTAATACGATTTTTTTTTTTTTTTTTTTTTAAGATAATTTTGCAAATTAACACATAAATTCAATAATCGCATAAACTATAGGTATGTACAAGCTTTACAGCAGAATATCAGTGCCAATACAGTGTTCTGTAAACAAGTCATGTCTAGGTCAAAACATGCTGGCATTGAACTAGTTTAATTCAGAGGACTTATTAATACCACTACCATACCACAAGTATTACGTATCATATATATATAAAATGCACAATGTTTGCAGAAGCCACTAAATGAAATTGAGAGTTCGATGTGTCTGCACAATGTTTGCACTTATCACATGAGAGTTGACGTGTCTAGCCATTTAAAAACATACAATATAATCGTTGATAACTGATAAGTTGCAAGCAAACGAGGCAAGAAGTGTATTCGTTGGCGTCTGGCTGTTCGTCAACAATCGACTTAAATCCCTTTTAATCGCGTCATATCTCAATTCAATATACATCTCAGATCTGACATATCTCGTCTCAGTGACACATGAGGGATATTCTAAGTCTACGCTAGCAAAGCTAACAAGATAACAGTGAAGCTACCAGCAGCTATCTCAAGGTTGCCATAGCATTATTCATAATCATTTAACACTTTATGGCAATCATCTTCAGATTTCCTAATATGCTACTGAAGGCTTACTACATGTATAGCATACATTTTATTACTTTTTTTATAGACGCTCTACTAAATAGCCGAGCGCAGGGTAAAGTTGAAGGATGGATGATAGTACATATTATAACTAAGTGATTTATAGTGCCTAGCTGTGAAGTGTGGCCTGCGATGTTGATGGCGTGACAGTATTTCTTTACGACATAGCGGCAGAGCGTAAAACGGTAAAACCGTGTTGTCAGTTCGTTGATTAGAAGTTATAACCAACGTCGTGGCTTTGGCTTTAGAATTTGAACAGTTGTTGATTAAATATTCGGCAATAGCGAGTATGTGAACAATAAGAGTTAGAAATAAAAATTTATGGATATACTTCCTACTTGTTGATACAATGGTAGACGAATGTAAACGTCTAATGTATTCATGTGTAACATCAGAAAACCACGCCACCCAACATGTATTTAAAATTAGCGTTTGGGCATCTCACCAACCTCGTGAAGATTTTGAAGGCTACTTATTGTATTACGTATCCATTTTATTGTTATATTGATACATATGTAACGTATATTATGTACATAGGCCTAACACTGGCGTCGGAACATGGGGGGCAAGGGTGACATTGCCCCCCGTATCTTTCATGATAGGGGGGCCAGATTTTCACCTTCACCCCTAAGTTCCAAAGACTTCGTCAAACAAGTAGGATATGTACTGTACTGTACTATCTAGAAGGCTGTGACTGCATTCGATCTATGGGAGTCGATAGGTCGAACGGTAATCGAGAGTGGGAAATAAAATGTCTACCAGACTTGGTGAAGGGATCTTGGTGTTGAAGAGTTATCTTTAATCATCCACTTCACATCTCACCATCCAAAACTTATTATTAGCTATTCTGCTAAAACGACTAATAAGACAGGATACATTATTAAATCGTCAGCAAAAGACTAATGATCCTAACATAATGTGAACACAACGTAATACATACTATATGGTGTTACTTGGTGTTACCTGTTTGAACTGCACCACAGATAAGGGCTGCACTGACCCGGCGCCGGTGCAATGGTCAGTTAAATATGTCAGCAGCCCAATGATCTGGAATCGCCGCAGTAACCTGCAACTGCAACCCCAAACTCCTACAATTTAAATAGTTTTTTAAACAGTTGCTTGGTTACAATCAAGCAGTCGACGCCCCCTTGAATGTACCTGCCCCCCCCCCCCCCCCCTATTCCCAAATCCTGGCTACACTATATTAATATTATACACAACTGCAGTTTGGAGCAACAAAGCACATAATAAATGGTATAATGTCCCCCACTAAAATAGACAATAAAAACAATGGTGCAGCTATACTGTGGTCCAGCTATAGCACCCTATCGCTCCTCCTTGACGCACCACTCTAGGGGTTGGTTCAGCAGACGAGCTTCGGGAGGTCTCGGACATGTTAGAGAAGGAAAACGAAAAGCTGAGCACAACATGGCAAGCACTGGGCGCGGTGACAGGAGAGGGAATCCAACATCCCCTACAACCTGCATGTTGTCACATCCTCAGTCAGTGATTTGTAATTATTGTTGGCAACGCTGACTACATTTTAAGTTTCGCGCGTTTGAATCCGGCTCGGGTCTTTTACTGCGGATGCGGCCTTCAAAGAATACTCTTCTTGTGTAAGATGTAAAGATGAATGCACGTGCTAGTGGAAATAAACACATTTGTATGTTTTGACTTTTGTTTACCCATCAAGTTAGCTTCTCGACAGTATTATGAAGTAATTATGTATGACCGCACACCTATGTAACCATCTTACCAAGCATAACACCTTGGGCAATTTCCAACGTGGCTTTTTCGCACAAAGACGTCGACAACTACGTCAATTTTTCACTTTTAGTTCCACTATTTTCTGCTTTGGATAATTAATGATAACCACTGGCGTTCCACAAGGCTCGGTCCTTGGGCACATGTTCTTTATCCCATCCCATGTAAACAATATCCCTGGAATACTAACTAAAGAAGCACTTCATGCATGCATTAAAGGATACGTCATGCTTTCTGCACATTATATCACTTACCTGCTCTGCTCCCCCCCCCCCCCCCCCGTAATAGTTGCTAACGTGCTGTTGTGTCTCCCAAATATCAACATACGGCTAAATAGAACGACTGGCCATTCAAAGTAGATTTATTGTTTTTCATGCCAATAATACACAAAAAAAGCTTTCTAAATTTTAAAATAGTCCGATACAAGTGATACTGTGGTACAATGTCAGAGCGGAATAACTACATACAACAAATTATGATAAACAACATTGTATGCATATTATATATACCCTATATATATATATATATATATATATATATATATATATATATATATATATCTATATGAATATTTTTCAAGAACACTCTTGACGTGGTAGTTATGTGTGTGTGTGTGGGGTTTTTTAATTTCTGGATTTCACATATATATATATACATATACAAAATAGAAATGAACAAATCAACACACCAAAAGATAATATAGGTTTGCATACATGCACAATTTAGATGGTGTCGGAAAAGAAAAGCGAAGCGAGCGTCTCCATTAGACTCTTATAGCACTTCGAACTGTTTTTTTTGTGTTTATTTTTTGTCTGTCGATAGCGGTCGAACGGGGCTGAAACAAAATGGCGGCAAAATGTGAGATAGCCGTATATTTATAAAGATTTTTCCGGTCTCGAATAATAAGTATGGGCAAAGTTACACAAAAGTTACTCGAAAATATTTTTCTTAAACGTATAGTAACAGCAAAATGTGAGGTGGCTATATTATAGTACATTTTTGTCCGGTCACGAATTACATTTTAATGGGCTGTTGTTTCAAGGCGCCAATGCCGTTGGTATCATCCGGTTTGCGGGCGGGGTGGGGGGTTGGGGGATGAGTCATGTCCGCATCACGGAGTGCGGGCGACTGGCCGACTGCAGTCTGACAACAACGGTGGTCAGCTGTAACAATAACGTATATAGTTATAACACGGTTATAATGTCATTATCTTTGGCTGTAATGGCAGGGTACAAAATGACGACGAAAAATCTTAGCAACGCACACTGCACGACGTCCAACAATGTCGGGAAGTATAATAGCTATGGAAATTAGAAAAATGTTTGCTATGCGCATTCTTGTATTGTTGTTAATTGTTGTTTTTATTAGCTTTGAAAACTTTTCGCCAGAAAGTTCGTGGACGACGCGCTCGCTTTTCAACGCGTCACACAGAGCGTTTTCCTACTAGATAGCCTACTATTGTAATAAAATCCATAAATCAATATAGATTCAATACGGGAGTTCGGGTTGGCACTTGACCTTGACTCGTTGCTCGCTGAATTGAATCCCACGTCTCATATCTCATCATCTGTACATTCGTATTTAATTATATCTATTCATCAAAACAAACACAATGTTATCCGGCCACTTTGTAACGCGATATTAATAAGTAATAATAGTAAATTATCAGTGTAAGCCCTGAACGAAGATATGAACATTTTTATATTATTATTATCTATCAATATGTGATTGTGTTGAAACAACTGTCCATTCTTTCATATTTTGAAATCAAGAAATCAATCTCTCTCTTGCTCTCTCACTTGTTCATGTATTTTGTACCTTGCATTTTGTCACTTGTATTTTTTTTTTTTTTTAATGCAAGATAAGGCATCACTGGCCTTCTGGCCCATCTACAATATAGACAAATGAAATATCAAAATAATAATAAAAAAAGTATGATCCGTATATTTATAGACTACAGACAGAGGCAGGAGTTTATAGTATAATTAAGAACTTGTGGTGCTGAAAATGACAATTTTTCCCGCAAATTTTCGCGATTTTCAAGTATTGCTGTGATTTGAGCGATTTTACTAATAATTCACCAATAGTAATAACTTTGGAATAATAAAAATAAAACGTAAAATTCGCGATTCACTGTTCAACTTCTATTTGTGTTACTCCACTAAAAGTCCCCCTTCCCTCCCCCCCCCCCCCCCCCCCAACAAAAAAAATCGATGTATATGCACGTGTTCATTATAATAACACCACCTAATACATAGAAGTTGATACATAAATGTTCCTGTTCTTAGCCTATGCATTATCCACAGTCCCAGAGAAGTAAAAAATTTCAACAAATTAACATTATAGTTAAGAAACTGTAAGCATGACGGCCCCCGCCTTATCCCCACCACTGCTACCCGACCCCCCCCCCCCCCCCTCCCTTAACTCCTTAAAACAAACAACTGAAACAAACTGATTTTCAGTTACGCATTTCATTTCGATAGGTTGTCACGGAGTTGAGGGGGGTCGAGTAGCAGTGGTGGGGATAAGGAGGGGGCCGTCATTCTTACAGTTTCTCAACTATAACATCGCTATAAAAGCGATTGTTGTCGAAACATTCACCACCAATTTGCCACGTTTTTATTTCTAAAAAACAAAATTTGCAATAAATTTTCACCACAAACTCTTGATGCCATGAATTCGTTGTATGATCCTTGAGTGTCAGCAAGGGGGATGTTTCCATCCATCGTGAATGACAGCTGTTGTGTTGTAGGCTGATGTGGACCGAGCAGTCGCAGCCGCCAAGAAGGCGTTCAGCCTTGGCTCGGAATGGAGGACCATGAATGCATCCGGCAGGGGTAGGCTACTCAACAAGGTGTGTATTCTCTCATGCACTCCACACGTGCACGCACACATTTTGTTAAAAATGAAGTTTGTTTCTAGTTGCGTGTCACATTTCAAGTAGGCTACTTTTGGTTTAAATTTTGAAAAAGACAATAAAACACAGAGTATGATGTGAAATTGAAACATTGAAAACAAAACTTATTTGCTCATATTTTCTAAATCGATATTGAATATTTCTTGAGATACCGATAATTTAGAAATGTCACAGCCCATAGTTTAAGTAGTTATCTATGATGCGATGTATTAAGAATGTGATATTGTTTAATTATAGCTGGCAGATCTTGTTGAACGCGACATTGAATACTTGGGCAACCTGGAATCCCTCGACAATGGCAAACCGTACAACGATTCAGTGTTTGACATCAACTGTGCCCTTGATACTCTGCGATACTACGCGGGCTGGTGCGACAAAATACACGGGAACACCATCCCGGCCGGTGAGTTGCGGTACAAGTAGTAGCCTACAAGAGTTGTACTTTGGCCCGTTATATTCGTTATCCATATCTGTTCTTAATTACTAAAGTTTACCATGCAACACGTTTATGGCAGGTAGTGCTTTTTATGTATTATCAATTCAATCTAGTTTTTAGGCATCACTTGTGCTGAAAGGATTCATACAATTCTATCCAACTGTCTCGCAATGTACACATTATCATGTAGGCCTACGTGTCACACTATTGCTATAATCCTGAATAAATACTCTATTCCCTGCCTCTTGCAGGGCCGGTTTGGCTCTAATAGACTTCCATATCTTCCCTGTTCTTCTCTCTTCTGCAGGTCTGTCTACTTTCTCCTTCCATCTCTTCCTCTGTCTTCCTCTGCACCATCTTATTACCATTCTTAGTCATACTGTTTTCTTGGCAGTCTTTCTACTCCCATCATTCTCATATTACATATATTCAAACCATTTCATCTTTTGTCTTTCCAATTTTATCCCCAAACTTTCTATTTCCCACACATTCAGTTTTGGATCCAATCTCTTAGTTAAAAATATTTGAATTTAATTTTTTCTTTGAACTCAATATTTTTATTTCACACATTGAAAAACAGACTTCTTCACAAGTCTTTATATACTCCGACTTTATAACTTGTCTAACAAAAGTGTTTTTATATTGTCATGTAAAAGTGAGTACTTTATAGCTTTTACAGGTATCTGCTTCTTGGTGATTTATGGATATCTTGATTGTGTCAGTTTGTCATTTACAGTTTTCTTTCACAATTAAGGTATGCGCTGTGCTGGCTATTTCGTCAGCCCAGAGCATTGGTTATTTCAATAATAATTGTTGCAGTATTGAGGGCAATGATTGCGGCAACTTTGCTGACTACTCGGTTTAGGAGGGCGCTGGTTCGGTGATGACGTCAGTAGAGCCTGGCCCCACTCATTCGTGATTGTTATGGGAGGGGGTCGAACCGAGTAGTCTGATTGGTAATTTATGACTGAGTACAGCCAGCGTAGGGCAGAGAGGGGGTGACTGGGGTATGACGTAGGAAAGTCTATAGGTGCGAGGGAACACGTGTGTAATTCGGGGCATTCAACCATGGAACGGAAGAGGAGGTAGACCTGTGCCAAGGTGGAACGGTGGAAGGAACGACGGAAGACCCAGAGGGAAGGACATGGAGGCCGATCGTGGACCTGAACGACGGAGCCAAACCACAACACGGGGTCGGAGTCAGCCACCGGGAAGCCAAGGTATAGGGGTTACTACAGCTACCCTCTAGATAGGAAAGTTAAGTCCATCAGACCTGGAATGCCCATAGACAGATTCGCCATAACTCAGCCACGTAGGATAAATGTGTATAGTTCAATAAATTGCGGTTCCTCTATTGTTTGAACCCTTATCATTCCTAAACTGCCTGAATTGGTATGTCCCGATCCCTATGATGTGAGAACCACCCCTAGAGCTACGCCCCAGTACTTCTACGGGTCCGTCGACTTTGGAGTCCGTGGGTTCGAGGCCGAGCCGACGGAATTGGATGGATGTCACGGTAGGTTCTCGCTATCTAACAATATAAGTACTAGACAAAATAAGTTTCATTTTATTTACGGTACCTGTGCCTGCAGTCCCGAAGTCAAAGAAGTCAAGGTAACACGGTGAACGGCCAACTGTTCTAGACGAGCCGGTACTATCGATGACTCGCAAGGAGCCCAGATCGTAGTCAGACAGATCATACCCTGGAACTACCCCATCCTGATGCTGGTGTGGTCCGTCCCTAACCGGCATACTGTTCTAGACGGGCCGGTGCTATCGATGACCCGCAAGGAACCGGTGGGCGTGGTCAGACAGATCATACCCTGGAACTACCCCATCCTGATGCTGGTGTGGTCCGTCCCTAACCGGCATACTTTTCTAGACGGGCCGGTGCTATCGATGACCCGCAAGGAACCGGTGGGCGTGGTCAGACAGATCATACCCTGGAACTACCCCATCCTGATGCTGGTGTGGTCCGTCCCTAACCGGCATACTGTTCTAGACGGGCCGGTGCTATCGATGACCCGCAAGGAACCGGTGGGCGTGGTCAGACAGATCATACCCTGGAACTACCCCATCCTGGTGGAAGTGTGGTCCGTCCCTAACCAGCATACTGTTCTAGACGGGCCGGTGCTATCGATGACCCGCAAGGAACCGGTGGGCGTGATTGGACAGATCATACCCTGGAACTACCCCATCCTGATGCTGGTGTGGAAGTGTGGTCCGGCCCTAACCGGCATACTGTTCTAGACGGGCCGGTGCTATCGATGACCCGCAAGGAACCGGTGGGCGTGGTCGGACAGATCATACCCTGGAACTACCCCATCCTGATGCTGGTGTGGTCCGGCCCTAACCAGCATACTGTTCTAGACGGGCCGGTGCTATCGATGACTCGCAAGGAACCGGTGGGCGTGGTCGGACAGATCATACCCTGGAACTACCCCATCCTGATGCTGGTGTGGAAGTGGGGTCCGGCCCTAACCGGCATACTGTTCTAGACGGGCCGGTGCTATCGATGACTCGCAAGGAACCAGTGGGCGTGGTCGGACAGATCATACCCTGGAACTACCCCATCCTGGTGGAAGTGTGGTCCGTCCCTAACCAGCATACTGTTCTAGACGGGCCGGTGCTATCGATGACTCGCAAGGAACCGGTGGGCGTGGTCGGACAGATCATACCCTGGAACTACCCCATCCTGATGCTGGTGTGGAAGTGGGGTCTGGCCCTAACCGGCATACTGTTCTAGACGGGCCGGTGCTATCGATGACCCGCAAGGAACCGGTGGGCGTGGTTGGACAGATCATACCCTGGAACTACCCCATCCTGATGCTGGTGTGGAAGTGGGGTCCGGCCCTAACCGGCATACTGTTCTAGACGGGCCGGTGCTATCGATGACCCGCAAGGAACCGGTGGGCGTGGTCGGACAGATCATCCCCTGGAACTACCCCATCCTGATGCTGGTGTGGTCCGGCCCTAACCAGCATACTGTTCTAGACGGGCCGGTGCTATCGATGACTTGCAAGGAACCGGTGGGCGTGGTCGGACAGATCATACCCTGGAACTACCCCATCCTGATGCTGGTGTGAAAGTGTGGTCCGACCCTATAACCGGCATACTGTTCTAGACGGGCCGGTGCTATCGATGACCCGCAAGGAACCGGTGGGCGTGGTCGGACAGATCATACCCTGGAACTACCCCATCCTGATGCTGGTGTGGAAGTGGGGTCCGGCCCTGGCCGCCGGTTGCACCCTCGTGCTGAAACCCGCGGAGCAGACCCCCCTCACCGCCCTCTATTGCGCTGCACTGGCCAAGGAGGCTGGCTTCCCAGCGGGGGTTATCAACGTGTTGACTGGGTGAGTCCCATGAGAAATTGGATTTATTGAAAGAGAAAGCACAGGCAGGGAATGTGTAAGAAAAATGTCTAAAACATAAGAAATATTTTGTGTTAAAAAATTATTGTTTAACGAAAATGGCATACATTAATTATATGTAATATGGTATTGACCAAAAACCACTTGGATATTAAGTGTTCTGCTCCAATAGCAAAAAGTGCAAGCATTTAAGGTGTTTGCTCATATCTTTTTAAATTACATTAAATACCAAAATTTTGGGATCATGCAGTTATCTATTATCAAGATATATAGATATTGTCAAATTTTAGGATTAAAAAGTATTAGTAGTACTATACAATATTAAATTTTGATGAAATTCAACAATTAAGAAATTGTCTGATTTTATACAATTACAAACAATTTTTCAATCCTTTTTTTAGAATGTCTGTATATTTTTATCATCTAGCCCTGCATCACTCCAACATGTCGATACAGAATGTCATTTTAAAGATAAGAGCCAAAAACCTTAAACTCTATCGCTTCCAAGTTATTTTGTGTAGAATACTCGTAAACCAAGATAGCAAAAAAAATCTATACCTTTCTGAGAACTCGACAATATGTCACCATGTGTTCAAGATTATCAAAGAACTAAAATTATAGTACACTTTCTGTATATTTCTAATGTGTTCTTGAAATGTTTGAAAGCATATGAACAATGTCCAGCAGCCCAGGTATTATGTGAAGTAAAACATAGTATAGTATAGAAATATGTTAACCCAATAATTTGCCTGAAACTGTATGGATAATAAGACATCATTTTATTTTAAAGCTTCGGTGAAACAGCAGGAGCAGCCATTGCAGCCCATCCCGATATCTGCAAAGTGGCGTTCACCGGATCAACCCAGGTAGGCCCACGTTGCATGAGATAATGGGTGTTTGCACTTGTATGTGAACTGTGGCACATATTTCATATTATTTTCATTAAGTACAGTCAATATAGTATGGTATCTTGTTA
This sequence comes from Isoperla grammatica, assembly GCA_945910005.1. Taxonomy (NCBI): domain Eukaryota; kingdom Metazoa; phylum Arthropoda; class Insecta; order Plecoptera; family Perlodidae; genus Isoperla; species Isoperla grammatica. The sequence goes on from OX246740.1 coordinate 4,377,360, forward strand.
AAAATACCTTCCAACTTTCAATTAAATTTGTTTGCCTTAAACAAGCAAGGAAAGTATAAATACTAAATAGGAAACACGTACCTACATTTGAATTAACCGAGTTTAATTAAAAGGGAGTAAATGGGGAACAACTTCTTCATGTTTTTTCAATATTATATGTACAATTCCACATAGAATGTGCATTAAATAAATAAATACACATTTAGAGTCTACCCACTCAGTCAGTTACAAGACTGATTTTCAGTAGGGAACTTTAAATTTAAATTAAAGTGACTAAACTGATCCTGTAGGCTCTAAACACCATCAACGAGTGAGCGATAACCAATCAAAGATTGGTATTTCAAATACGAAACATGAGTCGGTGATTAGACAGTGCGTACACCTGCGGACAAATGCCATTCATAGTTAAACGATGGGTATAATAAGTACAGAACAGAAATATGGTCGGTCATATAAGCTTATGTACTTAAAAGTTGGTAAGCTGGAATGAACTAATCTGATTGTCTCCTTCAAGGTCGGTCACCTGATAATGGCGGCATCTGCCAAGAGCAACTTGAAGCGTGTCTCTCTGGAGCTCGGCGGAAAGAGTCCAATCGTGGTCATGGGCGATGCTGATGGTAAGACTAAACTTTTCACAACAGTGCACATTATCTAAACGTAATACATTCCGTGTTCATCTACACGGTATTAAAATGTTTGGTCTTAAAATGTCCATCTTTTTATTCTTTGAATAACTTCCATGGGAACCAACCAAAAATGCTCTGAATGTACATATGTATGTATGTCTGTATGTATGTATGTATGTATGTTTGTATGTATGTATGTATGTATATATATTTATTAAGCGAGCATCTTTATTAGACTTTCATGGCACTTGTTCTGTGTGTTTGTTTTTTTATGTCTCCCGATAGCGGTCGAATGGAAAGTTTGATCAAGTTAAAATTTGGACCGTCCACAAACTGTAATCTTCACATTTTACATACTTAGCCTACATCAATGACAATGTGGTGTAAGAGTGTCAATAATTATTTTGTAAACAAGGATTAAGAGTACATATTAATACAGTTCATAAATGAAAAATATTCACATAGAAGGTCTATAAAGAAGAGAATTATTGCAAAAAGAAAACCATCTCACAATAAGCATGTTCTGTAAACCTAGTAGGTATCACATACTTCTCGGCTGTACCATACCACAACTAGATATGTTTAAGAGGAAGGCATACCTTCAAAGTATGCGGATGGATGATGTCTGTGTGATCCATGATCCACAAAATTTTTGCAAGACCAACTACTATAACACCGATATCTTGTAGAGCCTACTGCAAACTCTTAATTGGTACTTAAATTGGTATTGTAAATAGGCTAAGTAAGATATTTATGGTAAGCCCATTTTGTTTTGTCTTGTGTTTTATGTCTTACATTGTGTCTTATTTATTTATAATATTATTTGTTTATGTTTATTGTATGCTCACATGAAGAAGAGTGACTTAGTCAGTACAGTACAGATTATAGAATGACATAATTGACAACCCAGTGATGACATCACAGAGCAGTTGTTGCACAGGTTGCTGAGTGCAGCAAAGTAAACACTGGGGCATTGCATGACTCATACATAACATTACACAACATCTATAACAGTTTAGATTAATTTTAGTCTTTTTAGTCTAATTGTGAGGGAATATCTCCAAACTGCATCCTGCTTCATACAGCAATTAAATGCATCTTTCCAAAAACCCCAAAACAAAAAAGTTTATTTGTTTAGGGTAAGTAAATTGCTACTTAACATCACAGACAATTAAACTTACGGGTCATCACAAAGTGTATACAATGTAATATGCTATATTAATCTGGAAATAAAACTTACTTACTTACTTACACAGTTGACGAAGCGGTCCAGATTGCTCACAACGCCATCTTCGCCAACCACGGACAGAACTGCTGCGCCGGCTCAAGAACGTTCGTACACGCCGACATTTACAACGAGTTCATAAAGAAGGCGACGGAAAAGGCGGCCAGCCGTAAAGTGGGTGACCCCTTCGCAGCCGACACAATCCAGGGACCACAGGTACGCATGCGTTCATTCATACAATCTACTTACATCCATTTCCAGTACTAGTTACTACAATGTATTTATTTAGAGTTTATTTAATGCCAGAATGACAGAAATGCAATGACAACGAACAAGTAAATTCCATCAAATACAGACGACAGGTAGTAGGCCTAGGTCTTGTAGAAAGACCACATAGGTCTTACACTGGTGTAGCACATTCTGTGTGGTTATGACGGAACTGAAAACGCTATTGGCTCCACGGCACTTGTCGTCTTGCAAGAACTAAATATATTTTTGACTGAGGTCTATTCTATTCAATTATAGAAACTGATCTTCTAACTAGAACTACTTGCTTGTAATTAGGCCTAGTACCAACATTGTTGGGGAGTGTATCTGCGCTTTGCATTTCCGGTATTGGAAATTGACGGCTATTTTAGCCTCTATTGCTATTTGATGAGTAGCTACACACCAAAAATGTTTTTTTTTAACTTTCCCTTTTCCTCCCCTTTAGAATTTTAAGTCCTCCTACACTTGTCCCTTTCCTCCAATCTCCTTCCCCGACATCATATGACTTAACAGTTGAGTATGTCAGGCCACCATTAATAACAAAACAATCAGCCCGAGGTCATACAATGATAGTTGTCGAGTAAAACAACAAATAATCAAATCAATGTGATTGCGTGAGAGAGATAAGATGCCGACAGCTTACCTGAATGAAATGATGATGGTAAGTCGTGATTGAATGACATAAATTCAAATCAAATAATTAATAACAATAACACTCAGTTTCATACCGGAATAGAAAGGTAGCTTTCAATAGACCTCACGTAGCGGCCATTATGAGGTACACATTGCTTGTTTTCATTGATGTGTGCAGGTAAAAGTTCAAGAAAATGATAACACATGCAAATGATTGTCTTCAAACAGAGTTTACGCATTCTTATTTTGTTTTCAGTCATAATACGGAACCTTTGTTTGAAAACAGTTGATGTGTCAGTCAAAGGACATGTGCAATATTGTAACAATGAAGTTTCGGAAGAACGTAAACAAACCCAGCAAACACAAGGAGCTACTAAGGATGTACTCAGTTCATACTACACCGTCTTAGTAGGAAGATATTAGGAGGTCCCCTAGGAGGTCCCAGTACTTCTTTAGTCCATCCTCACAACGCGCATAATGTCACAGGAAATAGGAGGTATATCCTTTTAGTATGCACTGAGGGTGTTGTTAGGAGATCCTACTTATAGGAAGTCTGTACTGAAGATAGCTTCAGTCTGTTCTTAAGAGCTCCTTAGTCTCTCCTACTTAGGACTTAGGAGGCACCTCTTAATTTTAAGATGTCCTAGGAAGTACTTAGGAGGTCCCTCTTAGGACAAGGGGTATACAAGTTATTTACTAATTAATTTCAAGAAAAGAAAAACACGGTAGTCAATTTACACAAGAGACTTTCTAGCAGTTATATCATAGAATTTAGGCCCCCCAACATAAATGTTTTTGATTTCACTCGCACACTGCAGTGGCGTAGCCATTCGGCAATTTCATGTTTGATGGCCGAGTGCTCTGCCCCACTGCAGGCCAAGACCTTCGGCACAGCATCTGATGAACAAAAAATACCAGGGTTATATCTATCTAATAGTGTCCATACTTCTGTACACAGAATGATGTGGTGTGCATGAAGTCATGTGGTAGGCTTAGGCCTACCTAGGCCTACTCTAGGGCAACCATAACCATAAACATGAGGACATATAAACTAAATTTAACATGATGGTATTAGTTACTCACCAAAGCTTTCTTGACGATGGATTTTCCTGGACGAACTACACAATTTTAAGTAAACTTATTATTAATAACCCCTATAACAGACTTTATAAAGGCTAAAGCCACCGCGTACAACCTGCGAAATCAAAGTGAGCGTGCCTGAGCCCTCAAGCCTCGCAAGCGTCATTGCATCAGCATTGGTGGATTCTTCCTTTACAGGAGGTTGTTAGGAGGAATCTAGAACATCCTAATAGGATATCCTAATTCTAGCTCTTGCTTCCTAGTTTCAGTACATGAAACTATTTCTATGAGGTTGTTAGGAGGGATCTAGAACATCCTAATAGGATATCCTAGTTTCAGCACTGGCTTCCTAATTTTAGTATCTCTTCAGGAGCTCCTGTGTTTGCTGGGAATGTTTACAGAGTACCTCAGTATGGCCACCGTGCGATACCAGAAATGATGTTATTGCATAGGCCTACTCCCTATAGGATACAGACATTTATTAAATAAATAAAATAAGAAAACAATATCAAAGAAGCATCTTGCATACAAAAACAGTTATCTTAATTGAGAGAGACAAATTGAATATTGAAACATTTGATCAGATCTAGTCAGGTCAGAGTATTACCTCACACGATACAGTAAACACGTTTGCCGCAGATTGACGACGAGATGTACCAGAAGGTTCTCGGCCTGATTGAGTCGGGGAAGAAGGAAGGAGCCAAGCTCGAGTGTGGAGGGGACGCCCACGGAAACGAGGGCTACTTCATCAAACCGACCGTCTTCTCTAACGTCACCGACAGTATGCGCATCGCTAAGGAAGAGGTGAGTTCCGCCACACATTTTCATAATACAAATGATTATTTTAGTCTAGCTTTCTTAGCTACACCTATAAATATCATACATATTCATTTAGACTGAGAGCCCGTAACAGTCAAAACTAGTTTGGTTAAACAAAAATATTTAAAACTGAAAACGGTTAGGCCTACTAATATATTCTTAATGAAAAAGCATTTTCAGGTAAAATACAGTGATTTTTTAGAGTAAATACTCACACATAGGCACTTTATGTTGCATCTTGCTCTAAATATCTACTAAATATCAATAATAATTTTGATTATTATTATTAATTATTAATTAATTATTATTTTTGATAAAACCTGTATAGGCCTACATATATTTACAAAACATTAAACAGTCTTACCTTATATTTGTTCTGAAATTAAATAAATAAGCCACCACTGAGCAAGACATTTGTTTTCTGTTCTTAGATCTTCGGACCCGTACAGTCAATCCTCAAGTTCTCGACCTTGGATGAAGTGATTGAAAGAGCGAATGCAACCACCTATGGCTTGGCGGCTGGAATCGTTACCAACGATCTCAATAGCGCGCTCATCTTCGCTCAGTCGGTTCAAGCAGGCTCTGTTTGGTAAGACCATTGAGGTTGTTATTGTAGGGTAGAGACCCAGCGGCCATTGGCGGCTATCTACCAATAAATTTCCCGTGGACTCTAGTAGTACGAGCACGTACTGCTAGAAAGCGCTACACGTACCCACTGATGTCAGCGTTCCCGTGGAAAGAAAGGGATACTACGTAGTACGATCACGTGGCTTAGGTCTAGCCTAGGTCTAGGCCCAACTCTTTTAGTCTAGGCCAGGCCTGCCACCAGGGAAAAAATTAAATCCTGTTGGAGTGGGTCAAATATCCTGAAAATATCCTTAAATTTGAAATTAACATTTTTAATCGATCTCGGCAAGTCTAATATTAAAAAAACATACTTTTTACTAGGTATGCCATAGGGTTCCCGGGTTACCCGGATCCAGAAATTACCCGAATCCATTTTTAGGATTCGAATCTCAATCGGGTAGTAATATTTTGTAAAAAAAAAAAATACGCGACGATATTTTTGCAACTAGCCTACTTTCCTTGAAGCTACAGTGAATTCCTGCTTGTGGGCGTGGCCAGCTGGTCGCTGGTTAGTACGCGCTGTCATTACTGCGGGCGAGTTCTGTGTTACCTCACAGCTGTTCACGCCTACTTCATGGAGAAAATTACTACGCGCGGACTATTTACCGGCCTAAGTCGATAACGTCATGGACTTCTTTATCGATCGCGTTCAAACATTAATATTACCCGCGAAATTCAAATCCGCGAAATACAATATTTTCGAAAAATCTGTAAATGACTGTAAAAATCCTGCTGTCCGTTTTCCACCCCAAATATCCGTTAAAACGGACAATATCCGTAAAAACGGCAGGCCTGGTCTAGGCCATTACTAGGCTACAATAAGCCTAGGCCTACATTAATAGGCCTACATTAGTAACGTAGTACTACAGCCTAGCCTATATAATGTATAAAACCTTATATAATGTGTTGTAATAAGGTATTAGCTTACTTATTGTTAACTTCGTGCCCGTTTGACATGTTTATCAGAACAAATGATAATGCTTTAATAACAATATCCACCGCCATCTGGATACTACTACCTTACCGACTTCGCATCTGCGCGTACTACGTAGTATCCCTTTCTTTCCACAGGAACGCTGACATCAGTGGGTACGTGTAGCGCTTTCTAGGGGTACGCGCTCGTACTACTAGAGTCCACGGGAAATTTATTGGTAGATAGCCGCCAATGGCCACTGGGTCTCTACCCTACACTAACAAACTCAATGGTAAGACTCTTTATGTACCGTAGCGGCCTAAGTGAAAGACGTTTTCATTTTGATTTTGTTCTTTGAATATTGTCATGTGTACAGCGCACTAAGGCCCGGCCGGTGTTATGAAATATTTTGTAAGTTTCTAACTCATTTTGACCATGGCAACAACCAATGGGATGCACGGTTGCCATGGTGAAAACAAGTAAGTGTTAGCAGCGTAGTAAATAATAAATATTTCATAATACCATGCCTAAGTGGTAGGGATGGGATAACTAATCGGTTAACCGACTAACCCCCCGTGGCTAGAAAACCGCTTAATGATTTTCCCGCTCCATTAACCGTGAGCTCAACAATGGTCCGCAAATACTGTACAACATAAAGGTGGAAAAACTAGTGTTTTTTTTTTAATGTAGGCCTACTGTAGCTGGCAGAACCGTACTCACGTCAGTACGCGGCTTGCACGTGTGCCTAACATTAAAAAAAAATTTAATTAATAATTAATGTTGGAAACGGGGTCAAGATATATATAATTTAATTTTTATATGCATATTTTATATTTATAAAAAAATTAAAGGATTTTGGTTAGTCGGTTAACCGTGTTTAATATCGCCAATTAACCGATTAGGTAATTAACCAATTTATCCCACCCCTATAGGGGTGGGGGGGGGAATCGCCCTGCTGGTCCACGTGGACCAGCAGGGCGATTCTCTAAGGTCCATGGTAAATGTAACGCCCGTTTTGGACGTTACGAGCCTTACCGCATTGAGTTAGCGATTCTCTACCGTGTTTTATCGACAAAGATCGTTACCACCTACGTTAAAAGCAGCGCGCTACATACCCCTGCCTTTAGACGTGCGATAAGAAAACATGGCGGACTTTTCAAGCCGTCTCATGTTCACTTCAGCATTTGAACTAATTGATTATAGAAATTTGTTGTGTGTATCGATACAAATATACGATTTTTATATTTAAAAATATGTGTGAGTAAGGAAATATAATTTGTAGTTATATAACAAAAGTCTAGAAGTAATTTTGTATCATAACCCTACTTTCCTAGTTTGGCCGTGCCGTCACGGCAAGTAGGGTAGGCCTAGAACCCTAGGCCTAGTTCTAAGTTCAAACACTAGGTTTGTTTGATTTGCTACACCTTTTATACTCTTTGCACTCACTCCATGTTATTTCATGGGATACATGGCATAAAGAACAAAAGGTGGCGGTAAATCAAACGAGCCCAAATGCTGCAATCTGTGCAAACAGTGCAGAAGGTGTCCGGAAATCAAACGCACCCAATGGCAAACGTTCCATTTGTTCACGCGTTGTCATTGGTTAACTTTCTATAGTGTACACAATCGTCTCAAAAACATACACAAACTAATATATAACAGGCGCTGCTCTGCTGCAACGGCTACGTCCTTTCGATACGGTTATCGAACGTTATGAAATGGTAGTTGGGAATCGCGCGGTAGCTTATCGTGTGGTAGGTTGAACACAAGTGTCGTTAAAGTTAAATTTACCGCGCATCTTAGAGAATCGCCCTGCTGGATGGCATCCCCCAAGCCCTATGATCATTTCGCTAATTATTATTTAGTATAAGTAACCGCAACCAGAATGGTTAAAATTGGAAAATCACACAAAAGTAGTTACTGTACTTTCTTATTACGTACATAAGTGATGTTTACAAATCATAGGCGAGATGTAATTGTGTAACAAATTGTTGAATATTCTTCTCCATCATAGTTATCTCGCCTTTTGATGACGCCGATAAGGAATTCCTCCCGTACACTGACTTCCAAGCCATGTGTTCATTTATAAACATTGCAACTTGAACCAGTATCACTTCTACTTCTACCATTACCACTTCTACTTCTTCCATTACCACTTCTAACTTTGTTACCATTATGAATTGTAAAATGTGTTTATTTTCAGGGTGAACTGTTATGACTACGTTGTACCGCAGTGTCCATTCGGGGGATTCAAACAGTCTGGAACTGGCCGAGAGCTGTGAGTAACACGAACGATTCACTCTTCAAAGACATTCGGCATAGGCCTACAGTATACTTTGAACTGTCCGTATTCTTTTGCAAAGTTTAGAAGTGCACTTGAAGTTTTTTCTCTCTGAAACTTTCTGCCCCCTTTACTGTTTATTTAATCCATAAACTTAGGCCAAGCGGCTAGATATGCTAAGTATGAGTAAAGTGGATAGGGAACCCAACAGCTTCTTCTTAGCTTAGAGAGGTGTGACCTCTCTGCACTCGAGTAAACAAAACCTTGTTTGGTCGAAACAGTTTTGACGTATTGTTTGTGTATTATAGCTTTTTTATGTAGGTATCTATCTATAATCTATCTACAGTATTATCTACGAGAAACCTGCAGTCACCGACCAGGTAAGCTGTTGGGTTCCCTACCCCCTTTACCCCCACTTAGCATAGCTTTAATCCTTAGTAGTAAAATAATGTTAGTAATAATTTTTTTATTTTAATTTATTGATTCTAAGGCAAAAACAAATTAATTTCTGTACATGTGTAGAGTAAACGACAACGTGCAAGGAAGATTGAGCCTAGCTACGGCATTCACACGGGTCGTAAATTAATTAATTTACTTGTTAATTCAACCACTTTGAACATTGGTATAAGAATAACCCATTGTGCAATGCATTTTCTCCTCTTCACTTTTACACACATGGTGGTGTGTAACTCACAGAATGGCAGCTTAAGAGCGACCAAAAAAATAATTAAGATGTTTGGAGCTTTTGAAACATAATTCTATGTGACATTTGATTAGTGATAGATTATTTTTTAGACATATTGGTACTTAGTACTTCCATTGCATACTTGTTTCATTTGTTTTCTTTTATGTTTTCAGAGGCGAAGACTCTCTGAAAGAATATCTCGAAGTAAAGACAATCACCATTAAACTGCCACAGAAGGTTTAACCCAACCACAGAAATCATTCCCCAATGAAAGAACAACACACACCTCTGCTACCCTACTCAAAGTATTCTCGACATGTTAGGTATTTGCATTACTGTTACTCCACCCAACTACGACATTGTATTATGAATCGCCCAACAACCCGACATGAATTTTATTTCGGAGTTGGGACAGAAGCAGAACTAACACAGGCATACTGCCCGTTCCGTATTACTACTGCATTTTCTTACTGTAATATTTTGATATCTACAAGGCAAGAAAATAAACACTAGTTTTTCAACACTGTAATTAATTATGGATGGATAAATTTCTCTTTCCATATGTTCACATTTGACATTATTTATTCATACCATCATGTGAAGACTAGACTCCTTTTCCTTCCGATTCCATGCCAATGTAAATAGGAATTTTTTCTTGTTATCTGCTGAACTTAACAGACATTTGCATTGGGATTTTTGTATGGGTAAAGTAGGGTCTAGATTAGGGATGGGATAGTGTACACGTGTAAACGTGTACACGTTTTCATACGTGTACACATTTACTGTTTTCATTAAGGAAGCACACGATAATCGATATTATCGTTCGATATTCGATATGCAATAAAATTTCGATAATCGATAATACAAATATTATCGAATGGTCTGATTTCTAAAAAAGGCGGGTTCGTAAAGCATTATTTGGTTCTTCTCGGACCTTTCTAGTATTGAAATACTCAAAGATACTGCCAAAATACTAGGCCTCGGGCCTCGTAAAATGTGATTATACTCTCAGCAGTGTCGCGTCAGATGTGTCCAAGTAATGTTGCCATATCCTTATGTGCTCGATTAGGCGACATATCACTGAAACTGTAAAAGATTACTTCAATTTTGTAAATTTATCATCGTTCGATATTATCGATCGATAATGCAGTCATCTTCATCCCTAGTTTTCATCTAAATATTAAACGCATGGACCTGTGCAGGCCGCCCACACTGGGTTAAACTGTGTGCGACCGGCCACAGCGTCGACCGACGGCGCCGCTGAACCAACATCGCACACGAAATGTGCATGTGTACAGTGCACACACACTAATTCGCGTGCAAAATTTATTGGGTAGGCAAGTACGAACGTGTACACGCATTTCACAGAGAGAGGTTATACGTTTACTGAAGTACACATTTTTGCCCATCCCTAGTCTAGATGAAATAATCAGTACTGTAACCAGTTATAATTATAATGGTTTATTTGGTGGCATTTAGAATGGCATAAACGTAATAAACTATTTACGTAGTACGTAATAATACGTACTTGCAAAAAGAGACGTTGAACATGTTACAATAATTACAACAGCAAATAAGTTGAAATTACCTATTTGATTTGTAGGCCTAATCACAAGTTGGTTTCAAAGAGAAACTTTAAAGTACTAATAGGCAGTACTGTAAAGTCATATATACCGGAAACGGTGAGCATCAATAAGTTTACATCCCGTTCATATTTCAAAGAAACTTTCAAACCCAGACTTTCTGTTCTGATATGTAAAACCAAATATAAATTAAATATATTAGTACAATTTAGGGCTCGAATTTAAAAATATTAGAGCTTGGTAAATTTACTTGTCCGAAAATGAAAGAACTGCTCTGCTCATATCTACTACTAGCCTACTATTAACTAATTTCAATTTTGAACTATGCGAACATACAAATCCTCATCGTCTATGACACAACTGTTTTGTACTTACATCACTACTTTGTGGGCTCGTCTCGCGGTCTATATAAGGTTCGGTGGCAGGGCAGGCCTTTTTGGTCGTTGTACATCACACAACAAAAGCTCAACTGACTTTGTTGGGTTAGAATCACTATTGCTGAGAGAGTTTAAAACGTACAGTAATTAGTGTTACAGTTCATTATAAAACCACAGGGCGGTGATGTCTAAACCTTACTTGGCCGCGCAACAATACACTCGGCTCAGACGACCAAGCGAGCGTTCAATTCGGGCCCTGGTACTTTAAATAAAGCAGAATCTTATACACACATTTGTTCCCATACATTTTGTTCAGAAAGTAGGGACTAGGCATATCAATCAATATATTTCTGTTAGTTCTATATATTTTTGTCACTAATTATTATTTCTAATGCTGGTTTCTAGAAAGATGTAGGCCTAATTAAATTACATTTCACTAGGCCTACAGTAACACCTATAAAGTATAAGCTTTTTAGTCATTATGCCTATACGTAATAGAATATAATTACAAAAATAACAATAAAATAAATCTTTTCTAGCAAACACTTGATTTACCTATTCTCGACATAAATGTATTTTTATCATTTACATGTGTTTTATTAACCCCTATCACGTGCGTACTATAGCATGTATTTACTCGAGTCGACTACCGACAACCATGCCCACGTAAGTGATCTCAATTTGGTTTTCTGATTCCGTCTGACGGTTAAGAATTCGAGACTAGCTGTACAAAACCGTCTACGGCTACACTTCAAATGTGTTACAAGTTACAAGCAGTTGAACATTGAGGCAATTTCAGTATGTCCGCAGCACACACTCGAGTAAATATAGTAAAACTTACATACAAAACATATCTTTTGTTTTCTCCTTTCCTAAAACAACTTCAGCTTGATGTTGCTTCTTAATCAGTCGTAACACTTTTCTTTTGGTCCCATAATGGCAATATGTAGCCTACACTGTACAGCTACAAACATAAAATGCAATTCTCTTCCATGCTCTAAGATATGATATCAACCGGTTCCTGCAAGCTACCTAGTACAGTTATGTATCACAGTTGAAGCAGTTCCGAAACTCGAATAATATCAAGACCTTATCCTAAAAACTTAAAAAGTTAAACCAAGCCAGCCAGGTACACTCAGATAATAGCAAACATTTCAAGTTTGAATGTACAATATCTTTTGGAAACAGGCAATTCTAAATATTTGCACAAGACGTACATATTATTTAAAATGGATCAACAAAAACATATTATTGTAATAAATAAATGTAATATATATATATAACAATTATGATTATGATTAACTATCTAGATAGTAGATAGTATAACCATCATTTTGCTGCCAGTACAGTAAATATAGTATGCCTATGGCACATATATATACTTATATAAAGCTCTATGATACGTCAAATTGTTAATTAATAATATACGTACAGTAATATTACGATGTCAATGGTAACAGCTAAAAAGATTATAATACTCATTTAGCAAAGTACCTAGTTAAACATGCATATCCACCACTAAACAGTATTATTTTTGGCCAAGTATTTGGAATGAACCATGAGCTATAGCATTAAATGTGGAAAATGCCTGGTTGATTGGGATCACATTGAGATAGTGACTACTGACCAGTGAACAACAACAATATGTATAGGCTAAGCCATAACACTTCATGTGGACAACTATTTTTGTTTAGAAAGCAGTTTTTATGCCACAGTACTCAACTCTTTAACCAATATTAACAGTATAATAAACTAGGCCTAGTACCACCTATACCGGGGTCCCCAACCTTTTTGTGCCCAAGAACACACTTCATATTTCATGAGAGTTGACAGGCACCAAATTATTAACTTAACATTTTACTCCATCAGGTCAATTAAATATATTGATGTACAAATACAAAAACATAAAAGTGGGTTAGTATGTAAAGTTAACTTAATTTCTTTAAATCACGTCTATTTCTTCCAATATCTATTCTACACTCACAAACAATTAGTTCATTAGTGGAATGTTTGGCACTGCATTTCATCTACCAATACAGTATCTGTCTACATTGGGAGAGTAGTCCATGATACTCCTGCCAGCAAACAATCGTCAAGATGAGCATCAGTAAGTTAGATGAGATTGGTACTTGGATTTTATAATGTTCATGGTTGAAAACAGGGACTCACACAGATATGACGAGTCAAAATAAGATTTTATCTTGAATGCTGCACTTTTTAAGGTCCAAGAGAACTTTTCCAGTCAACCAGATTCAAAAAAATGTTCATTTCCCACGAAAGATTTCAGAACATTTATCTTCTTCACATGCTGCCAATAGATAAAGCAATTTCTGTAACCTTCTTTTCACTAGAAACGGGATTTACAAAAAACTACTGGCATATTACAAACCATTCAGCCTATCGTTTACGCGAGGAACTTCAACAGGTTTAAATAAATAAATTCACATTTAGAGTCTACCCACTCAGTAATGAAACTGATTTTCAGTGGGGGACTTTAATTTAAAGTGACTAAGGGCCGGTATTTCAATGTCCAGTTAAAATTTACTTTTCAGTTAAATTGTTTTCACCATGACAACGGCCAATAGAAACACACCAAACTGGGCTTACCTGACAGTTAAATTTACTTGGCACTTTAACTGGACATTGAAATACCGGCCCTAAACCAACCCTGTAGGCTCCGAACACCATCGACGAGTGAGCGATAACCAATCAAATATCGATATTTCAAATATGAAACATATGAATCAGTGATGGGACAGTGCGAACACCTGCGGACAAATGTCATAATTAACAAGGCCAATTCAGAACTTCAAACTTATAGAGTGCTTCGTTGCTAGGACGGCTCCAAAGTCACCGTTTACTCATTCCTAAGACAAGAAGTAATGGAACTGAATCCTTAATAGAAGTTAAAAAACTTCTGCCTGAACTGGGATTTGAACCCGGGACCTTCTGCATTGGAAGCAGGGATGCTAACCACTGGACCAACGAGCCAAGCGACAACACCACCGCAACGAGCACCATGTTGGGGACCTCTGACTTATACTACAGTAGGCCTATATGAGAAATATAATTCCACCTGGTAACTAGGTATATGCGAAATTGAATTCACAATGCATCCATTATTATTAATACATGAACAGTGTGTTGTATACATTATACAGTATTTTGATCGTTTTGCCAAGGTTACGGATAATAAATCTAATCTAATCTTCAAGATGAACTAGCTAAATCTAGATGAACATCAACATTAATCTGCAACTCCCTCCCCTATTATGGATTCCCTTCTGACGACCCCGACGATGTGCAATGGATCTAATGCTGACGATAGACGATCGAGAAAATCACGCGAGTTGGCTCGCGAGAGTTTATTACCATCGCTGATACACGTTCAACAGAAATCGTTTGACAGCAGTGGCACCTATTGGTGTGATATTGTAAACTCACTAGTTACAATAGTTGCCGTCGTAGTACGCCTATGCGTTGTTTTCTACTTCATCAACGCACATTGGAAAAGATTCTTTCTCATATGTTTTACTTTTATTTTTATTGCCTTCTTTCGAGTTATTATAATTCTAAACATATTGGCCGCAGCAATTGCAATTTTTCTTGTCATTGCGAGAGCAGTACATCGAGTAAAGTGTTCTTAAAGTACATCGAGTATTATTCATAATCATAGGTTATGGGTACAATGTTTACATTCTTTGCGGGCTTTGACAACCATAAATAGTACTAAAAGTGTAGTTGGTAGACATCTCTCGCATCAATGATCACGTGATACTACGGCGATCTCTGATTGTAGCTCGCTAACTTTTCTTGCTAACTAGTTGGAATTGTTGGACATTTTTTCAACTCGCGCGAGTTGGCTCAACCGTCTATCAGGAAGTTGGCGAGTTGCATGTAATCAAGTGTGGGCCTACTCATAGCGAGATTCTCACGCGAGCCAACTCACGCGATTTTCTCGATCGTCTATCGTTAGCATAATTAGACCGACGTCATATGACCTAGCTGCCGGGTACGTCGTAAAACACTAAATACCAACTAACTAAAGCTAAGTCATGAGGTTGGTAAAAACAGATACAAGTACAAACAAACAACCCTAATTGTAGCTACCAATCATGTTTGGGTACTCACTGCCAAGTTAATTTTGTGTTTTTTGTTCATTTTAGTGTCTTCCAATTAAGAACTTGACAAAAACCACTGTGTAAGACTATGAATTAAAGTAACTTAAGACTTTATAATATGCAAGGTCTGCAATCATCATCAGCCAGGGAATTTGGATGACAGTGTTGTATTGGTAGGTAGGTACTAGACTGTTCCACCCTGTGACTGGTTGTCAAACTCCACTAAAACTGACATTTGACTATCTAGGTCCTATACAGACAACACTCAACTAAACTAATACCCAATAATGTACCTTCTCTTAACCATTTCATAAGTGTACATATTATATTATGAGAATTATAGACAAAAGAAAATCACAATACAAAGAATGACCACAATACTTTTTTAAAGTACAAAGTCATATAGGCCTAAGTTAGAAAATATGTGATCATAAAAATGAGTTAAAATATACAACCTGTACAAAGACCACACTGAGGAACATCGCAGCTGTACGATCGTAGGCTGTGATGAAAAATAAAATCTTGCGTTTCCATTTTCGGTGGGATTGTCATGGAACCTGAAGCAAAATATAAAAATTGGCTAAAAAAGATGGACATGTGTTATAATGTTGTCGACATTCTATTTTGGGGAAAACAAAGTATTTGGGTCACTTTGTTAAGAGTTGTACTTTTTTTTGATCATGTATTGTTTCAAATAGCATAAAAGCATTGTAGAAAACCTATATGTTTTAGATGGTTGATATGATAATAAAAATAGCATAATTTGCACCATATGAATGTATTAACGAAGCACTATTTAAAATAATAATAATAATAATAATAATAATAATAATAATAATAATAATAATAATAATAATAATAATAATAATAATAATAATAACAATAACAATAACAATAATAATAATAATAATAATAATAATTAATATTATATAGACCTCCTATATATTGGAAGACACCTGGCGACAGCAGTTTGGTGTTTTGTTGCTGGTTATCTGACGCACCTATGTCGAGCTTTGCGTTAACAAGGCATTTGTCATGAAATAACTGTAACTGCTAGGCCCTATGTTGTGCTGAGCTCGCAACTCAGAGATATCAGTTCCTTGGATTAACTCAAATCTTGTACAATCACTCAGCCCTAAATAGCAAAAAGCATCATAAAACAGCTTGAGAACCACATCACTAGTCAGTCATCAAAGATCAACAAATGATTTGCCTGAATTGTAATGAACAACAATAATCAAACAAGATTTATATTTGCAAGACAAAAGACAAAAACAGCGGCCACGTTTGCTCGGAAACAAACTCGTAACAACTAGGAATGACTTCAGGCCTAAAAATTAGAATCTGGTTTTTGTGCACAGGATCTGGTTTCAATCCGGTTCGAAAACAATAAGAAAAAATTGCCAGCTAAGACATATTTGTTAATTTTCCAATAGAATTAGTCATAATTTTCCATAGAAAATTACACACGTATTTTATACAAGATGTGTGGCAAAAGGCAACACACAATTAAACAAATACAATGAATCTCATCAAATTCAAGACCAATTATGAAGGAGTGGACATGCCAAAATTGTACATGCCATTTTTAGCCATCTTGGCATAAGATAAAAAAATAAAAAATATTTTACATGCAACTTTTGAACAACAATATTGATCAGATCTGAATCTCGATCTAGAACCGGTTTCGATCTGGTTTCCGGGTACGCGAAGCCCTTTCTAGTCAACAACATCGAATATCAATATTTTGGGGTGTGCAAAGTTTGGAATCCAGATCGAATTTTTTAATATTCAAATTCCATTCGTCACTCGAATCCAAACTCTTAACATTTCGGGCCTATTTATAGGGCTGCGTTGTTGGCAATGTTTGTGTAAAATTTGTTATGTAATGTTTACTATGTCTAATTATTGCTTTTATTTATGTGACTATGCTAATGACATGTACTTATTTTCAGGTTTTATTATATTTACACTGGTGGAATCATTTGTATTCTGTTGTAAATGAAGGCATTATTATTATTATTATTATTATTATTAATTTAAATGTGCCGTCAAACAAGAGTGCAACCGAGAAACTCGCAATTACATCGATCATCGCGCTTGACCAGAACTCGCAATTAGTAAATCGATTGGTTGATTACCGAACTACCAGGTGACTAGCATGATCACAACTTGCCTACTATGTATATAGCCTACTTGTGTAGGCACATGAGTGACAGAAAGATGGCTAATAAATATTAAGGCTGGGCGTCGACATCGATTAATCGATTAATAATCGATGTCGGTGACGATTTTCGACATCGATTTTTTTTGGTTTTAATCGATTTTTTCGTCAATTAATTAAATAACTAATCAATTATCAATTCACGCGAGAAAAAGGAACTTTAAACTATGCCGGGGCGGCATAGTTATTCGTCCACGGCCGCTTTTAGTCCAAACTGACCCGTATCAAAGGATACCGCACACTCTCAGTCTCAAGCCCCCCCCCCCCCAAATATTTACAGATCGCGCGTACTAAAGCGCGAGCCATCCCTTGGTTCAGGCTGGCACTCGGCAAGTGAGAACAGATGCGGCCGAACGAGAAAGAGCGAGAGAACAATGGTTGAGCGAGACGCGACGAAGTAGTTCACAGTGTAGGCTGCTATCGGCCGCCGTGAGAGAGAGAGAGAAAGCGCTAGTCGCAGGACGCGTGAGTGGAAGCGAGATCGCGATAGACGCAGGCGGCAGGCGAGTGGAATGCAAGCGGCCGCCCGTTGACAGTTCAGTACGCAGCAAGTAATCAAGAACGGATTAATGAAAAACGACTTGAATAAGCCTCTACAATCGGATATTGCGTTAAAATAAATTGAAATCAATATCCACAATTGTGTTTATGACGACAAAAATAAGCTGACCGGCCCGCATGGCCGTCACGTAGGCCTAGAAGGCCTAGCCTAGGCCTAGGTCAGTTATCTCCCGTTGCAGACGAAAACTGAGTTTTGTTGCCGTTATTAACTGATTAAAAACCGGTTCGATTAACCGGTTAGTGAAATGCTTAACCGTCGTCATCCCTACATTTAACAGGTGACAAAGTTTTTTTTATTAATAATTGATTAATTATCAATTTAAAAAAAAACGATGTCGATTATTTTCGTTTCGATGTCGATGTTGAAAATATTCCGACATCGCGATTTGACATCGATTATTTGTCGTCGATGTCGATGTTGTCGATTTACATCGATGCCCAGCCTTAATAAATATCAATATCAATATCACAAAAAAATCATGTTCTGTCTAGGCCAAAAAATTATGTTTTAAAGTGTTGTTCCCAACGGTTTCAAGACGTAATCCAGCGTGTTTCACGGTTCCGACCTCGGATCACTTGCCAGGTTTAGGCCGAAATTATTCTTTAACACGTAAATATTCTGTCCGTAAAAAATACGTCTTAAATATGTTTTTCGGGCGTATGCTGATGCACGTCCATGTTCCTGGCAGTGGCCTCGGATTATATGTGATGCCTAGGCCAAAATTATTTATTAATTTGAGGCTATATACATTTCGACTGCGATGTTGATTTAGCGGGAACGAGAGGAGAGATAGTCCATGCGTGATCTTGGCAAAAGTAGAGCCATAGTGTCGCTTGGCCATCCCGGGGCTGGCCGCTTGGAGGGAGGGGGGGGGGGGGGGGGGGGGGGTTGAGTGACAACTGAGGAGTGAGGACGGTCGCACATCGCATGAAACCACTCGTCGGCGCCAAGCCCTCCGTGGCCGGTCGCACACAGTATAGTACACACAGTATTACACGCGGCGCGTTTATTGTTTCGAGAGAAACAGTTAACGTGTACACGCATTAAAGCGTTTACACGTGTACACTATCCATCCCTATGGTCGGCCCACCTGTAGCTTCACTCCTCGTGTTGCTCCTCCTCCTCCTCAGCCGGCGCCTTGAAGAGGAAGCTCGGCCCGAGCGCGACAAGAGCGAGTGCCGTCAGCTTGAGTATGGTCGACGGCGTATAGATGGTGTGTACGGCGCTGAGAGACGCCAGCATCTCGCCCGTCTGCACGCACACGAAGTTGTACGGCATTAGACCTGCAGACAAGAGCGCGCACGCACTTTGGTCACTACATACATATTAACTATAATAACCAAGAGAATATTGGAAAACAAAGACTGCCATTAACAAGGCATTACAAACCGGTGATGACATCGAGTACCTGGAAACCGGCTCCGAACCGGTTCTGTAGCAAACCGGTTCCGACTTTTCAACCCGGATCCGCTCACGGCCATCACTTCCATAAAACAATCATGTAATGCTAGCTATAGCTGACATAAATGTATATCTATCTAGTAGTAGTGGCCAACGATATTGATTATTCGATACGATATCGGAAATATCGCGATATCGAACAAGACATTTCAAAGTTGAAAATTCAATGTTTGTCAATTTTGGCAGGAAGCGATTCTGCAGTAATTCTCTGCGCTCGTGTATGATCGGCATCGGGATTTGCCAATACTGATACTGATACCATTTATTTATTAACTGATACCGATACTGATAGACCCACCGATTTATGTAGTAGGGCCTATTTGACTAGGCTAGGCCTACTTCCTACAAACTACGACAAACATCATAGTTTCTCGACACCAATTCATTCAACACAACAGTGGCCATCCAGTACAGTTCAGGTTACCAAGCTTTGCCCAACCAGTGTGCCTCAGTCCGCTGCCTCGGCTTCAACCCCTCAACCATGTAACAATATCAGTAACACCCGCAGCAAATTTCATAGTCATGGGCGAGCACCCAAAATGTTTTGATATTGCGATAACGACATAATTTTTTTTAAATTTCGATATTGCGATACGATAAAATACGATACGATACAACTGTGTGATATTGAAAAAAAAAATTCATTGGCCACCACTACTATATCTAGGCTCATCTATTCTGATTACACAATTATCTATTATCCGGCCTAGATGTGTTTTATATAGTTAGAGCCTATTTGAAGGGCCACCAGACATTGCTGAAAGAATGTGTCCTAGATACAATTTTGACCTGCCGAATGTAAGTTGTGAGTGAGAGTGACTATAGATTTAACAAAAATTATACCCTAAAGACTGGTTCCAAAGTGGAAGAACCAGTTTGAACTTTTACGACCCAATGTCAATACTAGTTTGAACCAAGGCAGTTTGAACTAAAACCAGTTGGCAATTTGTATGCTTAAACTAACTTCTTACTTTACAAGGTGAATTGATACTTCCAATATTTCAAATGCTTAACTGGATTGAAATCAAACCGACTTGGCCCAAATTCGATACGTTTACTACTAGGTTTTAAAATCACTTTTGATACGAAGCGATTGCACCACGCCGATTTGAAACGCCTTGGTAAATCTAGTGAATGTATCATGAAATACAAGCAAGCTTACCTAGTACAACAGTAGTTACAAACATCCAATATGGAATGCCAATGATTGGAGACAATATGTTTATCAGCCAATTGGGTGACATCGGAAACATGCGTAGGAATAGCAAATAGTAGAAAAGACGATGTCGGTTTTCATCCGTCTAAAACAAGAACACAAAACATTTTCTGTAAACTATAAACCTAACAACACATAGCATAGCCTAGTTCATGAGCAGGCAACCTGTAAAGTGTGTAGCTCCGCATCTCTTTAGCATGTGCTGCCCTTCAGTTTTATATCGACTCCACGCCTAATGATATGAGCAGGCCAGAAAATGAAGCCATTTTATATTGGATAGTTAGACAAACGAATGGCTGAAAAGGCCATCTTGACGCAAAGAAGAAAAAAAGCATGAACATCAATTCGAGATTATGCAAAATGAGCAAATTACTGTTTGTTTTTAAAGTCAAACTTATTTAGCCAAATTAGCCAACACAAGTAAAACATTTATAGGTAGTGTGGTGTTTACGGCATTTGAAACTAGCGCCCTTGGGATTCTACCGAGAGGTAGCGCCACTGAGGAGGCACGCCGACAGGACGCGCAAGGTGGCTGCCTCGGATGGTTGATAGGTTACAAACGTTTTCATAACAACTAGTATTACCATGAAACAGTGTATCGTGAACAGTTATACTTATTAAACATAGTATCCTAATGCATACCGTCTTATTATTGCATACATAACAGGTAGAGAGGCATTTGAAAACGGTTTTATTTATTATACAAATTTATTTTTTTAAATCAAAAAGTGGTGTTGTAGTTGTAGGCCTATGTTTCTATTATTATTTTTCATTTTTACTCAATAAGCAGTCAGTAACAAACAAATAAGTATGCCTACTACAGTAGTTGAAAGACAGTCAATATAGCATTGTGACACTTTAAAATAAACCAAAACCTACAGTGAAGTTAAGTAGGCATAAGAACAATTAGTCTGAAGTAGGCCTATAATCAGAGCATATCAGAGGCAGGAGTTTATGGTTTTAAGTTTTAACGATAAACGCGATTTTCTTAGAAAATGTTTTATAACTACAGATGTGAACGTTTTAGGTACTGGTGGTGCTGGAAATGACATTTTTTCGCGCGAATTTCCGCGATTTTGAAGTATAGCCGCGATTTGAGCGACTCTACCCATTATTCATGAATAACGTTGGAATAAAATAAATTAATAACAAATTTGCGATTTACCGTCCAATTTTTACGTTTTTGTGTCAACAGTCACGTCACGGCCGCACGGCGTCCTCGGCAACGCACTGCAATTTGGAGACATAGAGTAAGGAAACTAGTGTGAGTAGGCCTACAATAAGTGTTCACTGTTTTACATAGGCATACTCAGTGATTCATTGATTAATCAATGAGTTTATAGTTGTGCTATGTACCTAATAAATGTAGGTTGATACATATTTGTGTTCTAATTTTTAGCCTATGCATTTTCCATGGTCCCAAAGTAGTCAAAAATAGAAAAATATTAACACCGATTTAAAAACGATTTTTTCCAAAATATTCAACACCAATTCACCACTTTGTTAAATCTTAAAAACGAAAAATTCCAAAAATTTTCACCATAAACTCCTGCCTCTGCCTATAATTAAATAATAAGTACCGGTCAGGTAGTGCTTGTAAAATTAAAATACAGACTAGTATGACTTATGCTTACGTGAATAACTGAAAGATGGAGGCATAGGCATATTCATTATTCACTAATTAGAACATTCTGATTAATCAGAAGAGCTAGGGAGGTTCCCCACCCCTCCAAAAAAAAAAAAAAACATTCTGATAGCAAAATTTGAGGACAAATTTATGTGTTGGCCTATAAAGCACACAACCACGTAGGCCTATAACTTTACAGCATTATCGTTTTCCTCTTTATATCGGGAATTAGGACATTTTTCCACTTGAATTTGTGCATTAGGGCACTTTTTGCGTTAGGCCCTATTTGAAGTGTTACCAAAAAATTTGCGTTTTGTCATTAGGTATTTGAAAACAGCACAGACTTGTCAGAATGAGAAAAGTTGAAATTTGAGCAATTAAACTTAAAATATGGAATTTTGCGTTATCGTGGCATAAACCGATGTCTCTATTGGCTATTCATAGGCTGTTTATATAGCCTATCACATTGAAATTTTTTAACCTAAATTGGCATTATGTTATTTAAGAATGTAGAGGTTATGCCAGGCTTCGAGATGTTAAAAATATGAAGACTTCACTTGTATCTTCTGCTGCTGAGTTGAGTGCACAAGCTTAATTAACCACGCCCACTGTTCCAGGTAACTAACCGAAGGTCGTAAATTATCCCACATGGACCTATTTCAATGAGATGGGAGGAACTAGAGTTAAAGTAGAAAATTAAGTTAGTATACCATGGAACTCTGCTATGTTGTAAGCATTACTTACGTTTCGGTTCAACTTAATGTACGGCCTACATGTTTTACAATAGTTGCACAGTCCATCATCACAAGTCATAACTGAGTAAGCAATAAAAATATTCCCAGTTCAGCAAAGAACATGCAGATATATTAAATAATGATTTGGTTAGTTGATTTCAGTGCAACTTATTGCAACGTTAGGTCAAAAACCTTACCAAACAAACAAGTCAGCTTTTCTACGGTTCTACACGGGCCTACCTTAGCTTTCAAGTACTTGAGTTTGTTCCGAAACCAAGCCACGACTGTGTCCTTTCCGATATACTTGGACAAGAGAAAGCAGCAAGTGAGTGGTCCCCATGCCAGTCTACACGGTTCTACACGGGCCTACCTTAGCTTTCAAGTACTTGAGTTTGTTCGGAAACCAAGCCACGACTGTGTCCTTGCCGATATACTTGGACAAGAGAAAGCAGCAAGTGAGTGGTCGGTGGTCCCCATGCCAGTCTACACGGTTCTACACAGGCCTACCTTAGCTTTCAAGTACTTGAGTTTGTTCGGAAACCAAGCCACGACTGTGTCCTTGCCGATATACTTGGACAAGAGAAAGCAGCAAGTGAGTGGTCCCCATGCCAGTCTACACGGTTCTACACGGGCCTACCTTAGCTTTCAAGTACTTGAGTTTGTTCGGAAACCAAGCCACGACTGTGTCCTTGCCGATATACTTGGACAAGAGAAAGCAGCAAGTGGTCCCCATGCCAGTCTACACGGTTCTACACGGGCCTACCTTAGCCTTCAAGTACTTGAGTTTGTTCGGAAACCAAGCCACGACTGTGTCCTTGCCGATATACTTGGACAAGAGAAAGCAGCAAGTGGTCCCCATGCCAGTCTACACGGTTCTACACGGGCCTACCTTAGCCTTCAAGTACTTGAGTTTGTTCGGAAACCAAGCCACGACTGTGTCCTTGCCGATATACTTGGACAAGAGAAAGCAGCAAGTGGTCCCCATGCCAGTCTACACGGTTCTACACGGGCCTACCTTAGCCTTCAAGTACTTGAGTTTGTTCGGAAACCAAGCCACGACTGTGTCCTTGCCGATATACTTGGACAAGAGAAAGCAGCAAGTGGTCTCCATGCCAGTCTACACGGTTCTACACGGGCCTACCTTAGCCTTCAAGTACTTGAGTTTGTTCGGAAACCAAGCCACGACTGTGTCCTTGCCGATATACTTGGACAAGAGAAAGCAGCAAGTGGTCTCCATGCCAGTCTACACGGTTCTACACGGGCCTACCTTAGCCTTCAAGTACTTGAGTTTGTTCGGAAACCAAGCCACGACTGTGTCCTTGCCGATATACTTGGACAAGAGAAAGCAGCAAGTGAGTGGTCCCCATGCCAGTCTACACGGTTCTACACGGGCCTACCTTAGCCTTCAAGTACTTGAGTTTGTTCGGAAACCAAGCCACGACTGTGTCCTTGCCGATATACTTGGACAAGAGAAAGCAGCAAGTGAGTGGTCCCCATGCCAGTCTACACGGTTCTACACGGGCCTACCTTAGCCTTCAAGTACTTGAGTTTGTTCGGAAACCAAGCCACGACTGTGTCCTTGCCGATATACTTGGACAAGAGAAAGCAGCAAGTGGTCCCCATGCCAGTTAGGGCGCAACAGAGAGGAAATCCCACCATTACGCCAAACAATGCACCTCCGAGAAGATTCTGCAATTTTACAAAGAAAATTTCTTTGATCATTTTATTTGTGATGTACACCTAACTTTAGCTAGAAATTTTATTGTTTAGACTTCTGACATGTTAACATGTAAGCATTACCTTTGTAAGGTTTTGACAAATCTGATATCAATGTATCGCATAGATCAATAGGCTAATAAATACAATACAATACAATACAATACAATACAATACAATCTTCCATGTCATTATTACAATGATTTCAGTGTTAAAAAATTACAAGAGAAAGAGAACATTAATTGGGTTGTTTTAGTTGGCCACCATTAAAATGCTGCTGTAGGACTTGGCTTGTCATGATAGCAGATAGCAGTGCTATTTTAATTTTTCCAACTATGTCAATAGAGCAATTAAATAATAATTGTGGAAATAGTACACGACTTCTGCATTAGTTTGCAACAGCACTTCAATGGCACCAGATTGCAAGATGGCAGCACCCAGAAATCTCAAAAACCATATATTATAACATTTAAATTAAACAGTTGTTGGGTAAGTTCCTAAAAAAATGGACCTAGTTCCACTTCCATTTCCTTTGTGAGAAAAAAGAAACACTTCTAAAAAAAGAACTGAGGCATTCCTAAGTTCTTTTTAAAATGGAACTAAGTTCCAAAATGAGTTCTTTTCTGCATTAAGCATTATTTTTTTCTTATGCATTTTTTTTTTGGGGGGGGGGGGGGGAGGGCGATAAAGTTTCCTCTCGGGCGAAAATTTCCAAATATATTTTAACATTGCGAAGCTGATCTGATGATACGTACCGCGAGATCAATGGGCACAGAGAAAATGAAGCAGTTCAGAACATTCTATGTAAGGGCCTATTCATTAGAATACAGTTCATACTTCACACTATTGTCATCTCTATGGCTATGGATAAAAATAAAATGTAGGAGTGTGTGGATAGTACTCTTGAGGTTCGGGTAACGAAATAAATAAACATACGGTAATTAGGCCTAGAGTAAATTTTAAACAAATATAAAAGGGGGGAGTGGGATGTTTGTTTTAAATTTGCCACTGAAAATTTTGGACATGTCACAAAGGTGTTTGTGTTGTGTGTTGGTCAACCTAGCAGTAAAGATCCAATCCGAGTTGGTTGGGCCTGTAAGAGTTGATAAAGAAGCTTTTGACAGGGTACCTACTCAACATCTTTATCAACTCTGAATTAATCTAGAACCGATCCGCGCGGCAGCACTTCTTTTCTGCCGCCTTTATAATGCTAAAATATCACTGTTTTCCATCTTGACCATAGGTTCCTATTAAGATCTTTGGTATAAAAATAGCTTTATAGCCTACACTACTGAGACTCTATGGGTAGATTTAGAAGACCTTTTAGGTCTTTTACTTTTTTTACTTTTTTTTTTTCCTGTTGTTTTCTGTTTTTTTTTTTACTTTTACTCTAGGACATTTAGAAGACATCTCTCTTTTTGTACATTAATTAGGTAGCCTAGTACCAATTAACAACAGTCTGGTTTTCTCTGATTAGAATTGCAATCCGGATATTGACGGTGACAATAAATTATTGTAGGAAGGGATTTTAGGGTAAGTTCAATTCAGCATTACCAACAACGCAGATCCAGGAATGGTGAATGCTTGCTTGTAAATGTATGCACTGGCAAAAAGAATTATAACGTATTTTGGGTGAGTGCTATAATACGAGTGCAGTAGCTGTGCCAACTCTTGAAGCTCTGGTATGCTTTTTGGAAAAAAGAGTGCCACCTGGAAAAGAAAGAAAAGTTTTAGTACATATAGGTATCGTAGCCTACACTGTAGGCCTACTGCACTGTACATAAAAAAATAATTCAATTCAATTCAAAAATTATTTTGTTTTCTTATAGTAGCCTATAGGCTCTGGCTAGGTACAATTGCGTTATCAATGTGCATGTCGTGCAGAAACCCTAAGACAGTGAAAGAAGCGACACGTGAGCAGCCATACCGCATTTTTGAATATAAATGAATTGTGTCAACACTAGGCCTATGAATAGAGAAGCTAACTACGGGATATGACAAAGAGTACAATCTTGGACTAACCTCATCCTCTTTATCAAGAGTTGGAGCCAAACGAGTAAGAAAGTACAACCAGCCTGTGGCCAAAGCGAATATTGGAAACAGAACCCATAAATGAACCATGCTTACGCATAGATTCCATTTCCTAAAAAGACAAACAAGGAATATAGGTTACACGTACAGGTAGGCCTAGGGCCTATCTGCTTTATATAGGCTAGCCTAGGCCTAGTAGGCCCTAGGCCCTAGCACAGAGCTCAGGCTAGGCCTAGGTCTAGGCCCAGAGAGAAATAAAACAGGTCTAGGCCTATACGTCGATTAAGCATAATAAATGTTGTGAAAATGTCAGCTTTCGAACACAAACCATAATTGTTGGCAACGGGTTGAGATTTTGACAGTAAAACATAACCACACTTTACACCAGGCCTAAACAAACACCACAGGCCTTCACAAGTACAAGTAGGGCTAGGTTGAGATGCATACACAATTAGTGAAAGTTATTAAAGAGATATTACCTAAAAGATTTCAAAGCCATGAATGATTTACCTCGAGTTCTCATTAACCTCCATTGTTTGAAACAAAACGATAAACAATAAAAATTATCGACAACAGCTACGTTTACAAGTCATCGCAGCCATTTTTAAACTTTTTTTAAACAGCGCGGTAAATACTAGCGGCGGGTTCTACAACTAAAATATCACCGCCTTTTAAGCAAATTGGAGTACGCGGTGAAAAATGCACTAATTTCAAACCAAGTAGATCAATGGTAGATCGTGGGGATCGTGGTGTGGTTACAACTGGTTACAACCTAGAACTGCTAGAAGCGATGTAACTCTTCAAAGCCATTCAATGCAAATGTTACTTCAGTTGGGATTAATTGTTCGAAAGGATGTTAGTATACAATCACCTTGTAACAGATGCCTTGGAAAGAAAGAAAGAAAGAAAGAAAGAAAGAAAGAAAGAAACTACACATTTACATAGACAAAGCTGTCATAAAATAACGTGCAAATTAATTTTGTATATTACTTTCCGCCTTTGGACGTGAATTCTCTTATCAGTTCCGTGTGTGAATAAGTCTTTCTATACCGGGAAAAGATGACGTGTTACAATCCTCCGACTTCCGAGTGACTAATGATCGCTGGCCGCCAAAAACTACATTCCAAGACTGAATTATGTAAGCAAGCACAACCCGGCAGGTCATTCGTGACGTTGCTCTGTGTCATCGATCTGTATAGCGTATAGTGCTCTTCCAATAACTGTGACGCAATACTATTTAGTATTTCTTGTGTCACTATATTCCCAATTCCCATGCCACGCATAGGAATACACCCCCGTCCCCTCGGCCACCAAGATCAAGCTCTGAGCACAGCTCTGAGTGACACCGAAGTACTTAGAAAAATAAATTCTCAACTCAATATGGTCAATAACAAAATAATGCTTCCCCTTGTTATTGCGCTTGCTTGCTGCAGGGCGTAGCCACCATTCCATGTCACACACACAACCCCTTGTGAGTTAACATATGCGCCCTGCAGAAGTATTATAACATTATTAAATTATGCTTCACTCGCCACATCATGATACCTACCCGCAGGGCTCACTCCATGCTGGAAATAATAATATAAAGAACTACTATCCACGTTTTCATTGCGACGCATGCATCAATACTGAGTTTGGGGTGTACTCTACGTCGAAAACCGCACCTTTTCATTTTTAAATTATTTCTCAAGAATGGACGAATGGAATTCTCGCATCAGTGATCTGTTTGTAATCGTCTACTCTTAAAATTATAGAAGGAAAGGAAGGAAAAATAATAATATGTCGATAATTTAAAAGCCAAGTATATATTGGTATCGATTTTCATGTGTGCCATATCGATATATCCTTATTTTTTATTTAGTTTTTAGTTTGTCTTCTTGATAAAAACTTTTATTTGTTGAAAATATAGCTCACATCCTTCATTGTGTTCCCTTCACCCCCTCCCCCGTTCCCACAGCTACGCCTTCAATCGGTATCGGGATCGCCATTGTAACCCGGAAATCGTGAAAGGGTTCACAACTGAATCGTAATGTCGTAAAGATTGCACTGGGAGAACGTACGATCGTGATCCCGATTAAGATCACGATGCCGACAATGATTGTAGTTATGGCTTTATACTAAGGGCCGGTCTTACAATCTCCTAATAAGAAAGTTATTTGTAGCAATAGCTATTTGGAGGATTTCAAGGGTTTTGATTGGTCGTCGCCATGGAGACAACAAGCTATTCGACGAATAAGTAGTTATTGGGACGTTGTAAGACTGGACCTAAATGTAGAGATTTCGAAGACCCATCGCCACTGTGGTATCCGAGGACCTGAACATCAGCCTCGTCATCAGCGTTCCAGCGTGACCGGCGTCCAGTCCTCCGAGCAGGAAGGAAAAGGGAAGAACGTCTTCCTGTCAGTCAGTCATTCAGCCAAACATTTCACGTGAACTCTGACAGAAACTTCCTAGTGTGAGCGTCCTGGATTTCAGGATGAATTTAAAATTGTGGTTGTTGTTGTTACTGTTGTTATCATAGATGTCGTCATCCTGGTTGTAGTTGTAGTCATCATTGGTTTAATCATGAGAATTGGAGGGGGGGTGGGGGGCGTTTGCCTTCAGCTTTTTAGCTCCATCGGTAGTCCTATAGGTCAGTATACTCAAAGCACAGATCACTAATTAACTTCCTACGTAGTTAATTAGTTATCTGTGCTCAAAGTTTTCTATCCAGCCAAGTTCCCTATGGCATTATTGGATGCGCGCTATAACAGCACAATACGCAACAGGTGGACCCACGGTACGAGCATTTTTGAAACCCCCCATTTCGAGTTTGATTACTAATTTTACCGATTATTTTAATTCAATATTTTCTTTTGAGTATATATTTGAAATATTTGAAAATTTCTTGTGGTACACGAACACCCACACGTACCGCACACTTGCACACACGTACCGTACACGTGTGTACCCACATTATCTCTTGCTCATGTAGTTCGTACACGTGTGTATGTATAGGCACATTATCTCTTGCGCATGTAGTTCGCAAGTTTATGCGATAAACTGGGTTAATTCATGCCTGGATATTTTATAAAAATTGATTTATCGATTGCCCACATTGTTTGCCCATAACTCCGCGCCAGCTTTGTGTTGTTGTATGGGGCGAGCCCAAGACGATGCGGAATTATTTATGTAGACCGGAAATTATAGGAAAAGCGCGATAACTCATTATTGCCAATATTCCAGTTCCAGGCTGTGCACATGGTCGGCTTACACGGGGCAAACAACGCATTTCGACTATATAATAGCGCCGATATTAAAACACCCCTCAATTATAATTGTTTTATCACATCTAAATAGTGCTATACCATATCTAAAAAGTTGGTTTCGTAAGAATTAAATACTATGTGAAAGATATTTGACATATTGTCATTATTAGGGTTGATATTTCAAATATATTCTGTAAATTTGTAGCATGACAAGTTTTGTGAACAGTATTCAGATCATTCGAATCCAAGTATAGATCGTGTAGCATAATTGAAATTTGAAATACAAAATAATTTGGTGCGTTTTTAATATTGGCGGTAGTTCAGTCAATGGCGCACCAAGCAGGGTTTTCTTGGAGAGTAAACCCACCCCCCCCCCCTCTCACCCCTCTCCCCACCACATGCACACACAAACAAGAGGCAAAAACAACACATTAACATTTATATTTTGATTATTATTTTCGCACTTGTGAAAACGAATAACAATAATTTATTCATAAGTTATACCATGCACAGTTTTGTATGCATGTTCCCAGTGGAATAATACACTTGCATGTAAATTACACCACATCATGTTTATTAAATGAGTATTAATAATCAAACCGACCTTTGGCTTTTGACCGATTCTTCAATGACACACATGAGTCAAGACATCAAGTACAAGAACATTGGCCCCAATATTCTAGACGTGATATGATGAGGGCATATAAAAGATACTATGGATAAAGTAAAATTCAAAGAACAATTAAAGAAGTTGCTGCTCGCTAAAAGATACTATAGTATGGAGGAATTCTTGGAAGACGAGCTTGTTTAAATACGCTTTTAATGGAAACGCTTTTATATAACAGAGTGTTACTTTTATGAGTTTTTAACATGTGAAGGTAATATTATAAGATATCTAGTTTTATACTTTTAATATAGGAATGACAAATTCAATACCCGTCTGACTTGCAGACTTATGGGTGATTCACTGTATGCTTAATAATAAATAAATAAAAATAAATACAAAATAGTCAACGACGGTAACCGAGAAGATCTGCGCATCAAGGTGAAATAAATAATTAATTAATAATAATTATCCGTATTAATTTAATACCTGTTATAGGGTGCACACCACCTTTATACCCGGTGTGCCCCTGGTGACCAATTAGAAGTCGGGTGTTTGGTTTGAACAGTTGGGAAGGAACGTTCGTGGAAGGTTGTCGCCTCACACTAGGCCGGCACGTCACGTCACGTACGGTACGTCACGTCAAGTACGTCATTTCACGTCACGGCACGGCACGGCACGGCACAGTTTGCGGAGGTTTCTTTATTCACATTCATCCCTACCGTCGTTTTGACGGGTCGCGCCGTGCCGGACTAAGTTAATAGGTTGTGTGGCAACTTTTAGTAGGACTCAAAATCCCAACATCCGAATTTACGTCTGTTTTACCGATTTTTTACTGGATTACCGGTGGCCGGAATCGAACCGGCGAACTCCCTAATCAAAGCCTCGCGTCATACCGCTGAGTTATCGGTGAAGGTGAAAAGACCCCCGTGCCCAATCCAGGAGTCGAACCTGGACGCCAGCAACCGTGGATAACCGTACTAACACCGAACCGACATCTGTTACGCCAGCGGTCCTTGTTCATAGCTGGGCTGTTGACATGATACAATAATATTACTGTGTGGACCTTAGACTCTAAGGTCCACACAGTAATATTAGACCATGGGCTTTTGAGGTACAAGTGGGCAGGCACCAAACCAAGCCAATATTTCTAAATTTATAAACTCGTTGATGCTTTTAAAGTTTTCCAATTAAAAATAGGGCGTTGCTTTTGTAAGAAAATGCGTTGATAACAGCTGGAATTAACACGTTTCTTTTTTTAAATTTGTTGGCAGTGGCTTGACTCATGCGGTGGTCTGTGTCAAGAAAAGAAAATATCAACGTAAAACATTGTGTCTATCACTATCAATTTAGGGGGGGGGGGGGGGGCATTGCCCTGTTGTCAAATAGTGGCTGCACGAGACAGAATGAAGTGTTTGCGTCTTCGTCTGCTAACATTCATTACACTATTGTAAACAATACAATTTTTTTTTTGTAAATTAACTGAATACTTTTCTAAATGGTTTGCATTCATTTGCACTTTAGAGAGGACACTATAATTTCCTCGGTAATTGTTTGATAGGGGTTCTCTAGAAACATCCACCAACCCAATAACCGTGATTTCCACATTTTTGAAACTCAATTATCAATACAAAAGAAAAGGTATTATTACAAGTTAATTGTAATTGAAAATGAAAATGAAAATGAGTACCCTACAATTGCTGAAAGAAAGTAATTAATTACTTTCAAACTTGACAACCTAAAATGTTGCCCGTCTCTGTACATTGGGGTCTCTAAACGACGACACCATGCAATCGATTGTATATAATATCTCTGCTGGGTTTACAACACTGGTGCCATTATCGAGTAGTTTCATTTGCAACAGAAATTCCTTCCCACTTAAAATAGAGTAAATTGAACATAGAAGTTACATGCCCAAGAATGCACGCATTTTATGGAACATAACTAAATATCAAAACGCTAAATAAACAATGTCATGTTCAATGTTCAATGTTCAATGCTAATAATCATCGTGTCGTCAGTTCGTTTCTGTTTGAATTGTTTGTTTTGTTTTGACCGATCAAAGCACTCTATTTCTGGTGCATTTCCAACGGAGCAGCGCCCTCGCTCGATGGTAACCTTTGCTGCACATGTGCAGTGTAACATTGCAATCTGAATTGAATTGTATGAGGGGCGATAATATAGAAAACGATTCTCTGACTTTGTTCTTTGGTCTACTGTCACACCATCGTTACGTTGTTCACTACACGATTTGGTCACGGATCGCCCAGTTATATTTCAAACGGGTGGAAATGTATTTTGAATATATTGGAGTACAAAAGGCGTCGACTCATGCAGTTGGGACGCAGGTCCTACGGAAGTGTTTCGAATCTCGCATAACAGATGAGAGATGAGTTTGTCCTTTATATTCATAAATCACTCCTCATCGTAGTCGTCTCGAATAGCAAGAAGCAATATTGCGATAATAGACACGTAAAGCAACAACAATCATCATCATTGGAGGAAAACACAAGTCACAACGGGTATTCCATATGTCGGCACCGCACAAAATTTTCATTTTTAAATTATATCACAAGAATGGGCTTCGAAATCGAAAATCTGAATCAACAGCGCACTGTGGTTTAGTAAGCCCTACACATTGAATGCGCTAAGTCATGACTTATATTATAATCAGTATGTTTTTTTATAAATAATTAATTTTATTACTAATTATCGAATTATAATCAAAATACTACGCTAATGGTTATAATATTTTATTCAGTCTGTAGGGCTTACCAAAGCAAAGTGCGCTGCTGATTTAGATTTTTGATTTCTTGTTGCAATCTTGAGATATAATTTAATAATGAACATTTTCTGCGGTTTTTGACGTAGAGACTACCCTTTGCCCTTAATAATAATTGTTTGTAAGAATACCTGTTATATGGTGCACCACCAGCTTTACCTGATGTGCCCATCTTCAGCTGACTAACTTATATTAGATTAGCGTGTTTGGATAGTTGGGAAGGAATGTCCAAGGGCTGATAGTATGACTCAGTCCCAGCATTCGCTTTTACAACTGAGGAAAAACTCGGAAAAATCTTCAGTCAGAACTGGCGGTGGCCGGAATCGAACCGGCGACCTCCCGAATTAACTCGTGTCTTACTGCTGAGCCACGTCTATCGGTGATGCACCACGGGTTCACCGTCGTAAGGCGGAGAGTGGAAAAAAAAAGTAAACTGGTTGAGGCCTCATCAACCGGTTTCCGAGTGGGTCAGAGTTGTTTACACCACGTGATGTCCTGACTCACGCCCAACAATGACGTCATCGTTATTTATGTATTGTGTTTTAATTGTCACTATATACATGAATGAATCATTGTAAACGTCAGTAGTTAATGATTCCTAGTAAACGTGGGTTGAACAAGAAGTCAACGCACGTGACTGTGTGTGTGAGAAATACAATACAACACAAGACAAGCGCGCTCACAGTTGAGTTTCCTCCCCTGCCCCTCCCTTTCAGTCAGAGCGTCCGCCGCGCCATCATACAAGCAGTTGCAAGCGCTGAGTATAGACGTGTTCTTGTGTTGTGCGTTGCCTCAATACCTGTAAACATAAACATGGGTTGTTTGTCGGGGTGTGCCGTCGGCATTGTCAAGTACGTTCTGTTCTTTGCCAACGTCTTGTTTGTGGTGAGTCTCTGTTAATTAATATGTTTATTGTTTAGCTTTATTCTTATAACACTTATAGGAGTGTGATGGAAAATCACCATTGGCTTCGTCTTGGTCTTCCGCGGAGGTTCGTGCGTTTGGGGGGAAGTCCTCGTAAGCGTAGGCCAAGTTATCCAGAAAACTACTGTAGGGACGTGGTTTCGAATCCCGCATAACATCATAGGTTTTGGGAATTGTTGTTCATCTTCATTTCTCCCCGCATCGTCGAATAAGAGTCATACCGGTATCAACAGAAGTCATCATAACTATGTTTATGGAGGTTTTACGAAGAATTATCCTCAATTGTTCATTCACCAACAATTCGATGACGATATTTGGTTGTGCTATAATTATATGTCTCACATTGCGGCATATATGAAAGAAAGTTGCAATAGTTCATGTTTTTAGCTTCTTGTTTTTAGACGATTGCTCCGATTAGCCGTTGGTCTGGTAAATCAAGCTACCAAAGGACCATGGTTCGAATCCTGACTTTGACATTCACATTTTAATGGTGTTGTTCATCTTCATCTTCATACTTGATGTCTCGATTGTTGCCAAAGTATGAGGCGTAAAGGTAAAGCCCACGCGCGTTATCGGTGCAATGAATAGACAAACACGCATCTAGCACAGACTTTCGAAATGCTATCTACCTGCGCTGCGGGCAATAAAATGTCTTCGGCTGCAGGAATCTAGTCCATCGGGATTGTTCAAGAAGGTTCTGTGCTGCAGGTGGGCTTGTGTGTTGTCGGTATGTGTGTCAGAGGCCAAGGGTGGAAGTCTGGACCATCAGTGAAGGTGGGCGTGGCCCCAGCCATCACTCGGCCCGGCTACCTGTTGGGATAAATAATGAGCCGTTGAGGGGAAAGGGGGGCACGCGTGCAGGAACGCGTAACCAGTGTTGCCAATACTCCCAGCCCCACGGCCGCTAGTAGCACCATAAAATACCGCCAGATTCAAAGACTGTACCGCTAGCTTTATGAAACTAGTGTAAAGAAATTGCAGAATACAAAATCTGTTGCAAAATACTAGGAATAAAAGGCAAACAAATAAAGAAAATAAGTTGTGTTTTATCAAATCACTTTTTTTGGCAAGTAATTCCAAGCGACAGTTCTTACAGTAGGCTTAGCTGTCCTCGCCGGGCACTGAACGTATCCACTTTTTTAAGACCTTGTCTGACTCCCACTC
Organism: Isoperla grammatica; assembly: GCA_945910005.1. Taxonomy (NCBI): domain Eukaryota; kingdom Metazoa; phylum Arthropoda; class Insecta; order Plecoptera; family Perlodidae; genus Isoperla; species Isoperla grammatica. The sequence goes on from OX246740.1 coordinate 4,412,890, forward strand.
TTTCCTATATTTTTGGACGTACTGAGGACGACCCATTATATAAAGTAGATAAGCTATGCACAAGCGTTACGAGTTATAAACAACACGTTGAAAGTTCGAATGTCAAACTAGCTGTCACTGACTTGTCTGTTCACAAAACAACATAGGAACTGAAGCGGGTTCGGCTAGGTTAGGTTACAGATTCGAACAATCGAAGTTTATATGTCTCGACGCTCGATATTCGATTGTAAACATTGCGCGGAATTTGAACTGGTTCAGTGACTTACACACGGGTGTTGGTGTTTAAATGGGCCTACCAATACATACTAAAATTAAGTAAAAAAATAAATAAAAATAAATAATTTCCATGTCTCAAGATATTTACACGTAAGGGCCTACTTGTTTTTGCTAAGTTGATCTTTTTTCGTACACCACTAAATTTGTATTTCACCGCTGTTTTGAGATTCAAATACCGCTAAGTGTCACCGCTAGTCTCAATTTCATATTTTCGCCGCTTTTCGACTTTTGAAAACGCTAGATCTAGCGGCAAAACCGCTAAATTGGCAACACTGCGCGTAACGAAGGACGGTCAGGAGGAGGGGGCCATCAAAATCCGGCAGTGTCTTGGGCTTGATGAACCCGAAGGGGGGAGGGGCTCAATAGTACATGCACGTGGTGCATGCCTTTGCTTTTGAAGAAAATTGCCAGAAAACGTTTTCGATTTTGGGGCAGCAAATATTTAGCACTTGCGGATCGCAATCTTATTGTCATATAAAACCATTCTTAACACGAATTTACAACATTTTCGTTTCACCCCCTTTACTACCTCAACTAAAATAAGGCACGTGGTAAGTCTATGCGAACGCAGTAAAATAAAACTACCGGTATAATAATTTAGTTCTGGTCACCCACCCACATAAACATATACACGTGTAGGTGCAAATGCAATTCTTTTCGAAGTATTCATCATATGACCGAGGATATGTTCCGAAACAACTGCATTCGGTTGTGTTTCCACCGCAACGGGAATCGAACCATCGAGTGACGCATGATTGCCGATGTTCAGCCCGGTTCATATTTGGAGAGCCCAGCCCACTACTGGGTACCCGTAAAGTCAACCTGCAGAAAGTCGACAGTAGATAACCCCTAACACGTGTATTGAGAGTGCGTTATCTTATCACCTGTGCCGCCAAAGGTATAACCCAACAGTGGATGACCCCCTAACCCGTGGACTGATAGCGCGTTATCTTATCGCCTTTACCGCCAAAGGTATCGCGCCTACTGTTCGAGTTTCTGCACCAGAGATAGATAGCGGCTTCCTTTTACTTCCGTGTAGATGACTTTCTGCAGGTCGACATTCTGCGTTCCCCCCACTACTCTTGTTATGGTGTTGCACGCCGCATTGCATTGTCTGTACTTGCTTACCTCATCGCTCTTCCATCTCAAAGCCCTCATACCCGTTAACCTTCACATACTTACATAATAGAGTAATAATACACGTGCGTTTGTATGCATCATCGGCCCATCGGGTTAGTACGTGGCTTAACAGTCTTCGTTGTAGTTGTAGGATTTCTACTAGTGGAGGTCCAAACAGAAACAGCGTCAACATCTCATCGTTTTATTTTCTTTGCGGTGGGGGTTTGTTAGTGGGTTTAATTTCTGTTTCCAATTCAGAAGGTTCTCGGTTCGATTCTCGGGTGTGGTTTTTGTTTTTGGGGTATTTATTTATTTCACTCCAAGTTCTTGGAATAAAGTAGACCCAATCGCAACGTTATCTAATGCCCCTTCGTGCAATGTGTTTCGACGAAAATTACAGCCGATTATCGTTAATCGATTTCATAGTTCAAATCGCGACTATCGAACGATCAATTAAATCATCATAACTTCAAATTTGGCGCCAAATCGGTTAGTACGGGCGCACATTGATTGCATTCCGTAAAGGTGCATTCACAATCTTTACTAGTACTATGGTTTCATGATTAAGACTAGGACAAACATTAGTCACAGCCAATCAGAGCGCAGTATTCTCCCTCCCAGCCAATGAAAGAAGCCTGTGGCTTAGTCTTAATCATTAAACCATAGTAGTACTAGTAAAGATTGTGAATGCACCTTAAAATGTAGACCGGTCAGCCTAAACTTAATTCCGACCAAGCGGTCACGACCACTCCACGCCCAATCAACCTGCGATACGGTTAATATCAACACCCGGTCAAATTAGAGCACAAACCCTGAATTTCAACAGTTCGCGGAAAAAACTGCGATTTTATCTCTATTTTTCGTAAAAACAAGGCTAATCGAGATTGGTTTATTTGTTGTTTAACGACGTACTCGACAACTATAACCATATGACGTCGGGAGGTGTTTGGCGGTGAAGGATAATTAGGATGTAAAGGGGCGGGAAAAGGAAGAGGGGAGAACGTGGACTGTATTTCGTCTGGCTTCTCCTCCTCCTTGACCTGTCCGACTAGAGTGGTCAGCTACCAGAAGCATACGCTTCCGCCGGCATAGCTCTCGTGATCGACAAAGGTAGCAGTCACCAGCCCTATCTACTATTTAGTACTACCAATCACAATAAAATCGCGATTATTCGTGATGTACGATAAATTCGATAATCGATTTTAGTTTTTAGTTCCCGCTTGGTAGAGTGCACAAGCCTCGTTCATTAGCCACGCCCGGTGTGTTTGGGGGTTTCAGAAATCTAATAAACGGTTGTAAATCAGCACTAATTTACCTGTTTCAAGTAGATATTGGGAACTAGTGAAATAGAAAAGTTGGTACTATTCGATTTCGCTCTTTCGTCACCATATTATGTAACTATAGTTACGTTGGAATAACTTTAGGTGTGGTACAATATGTATCATCGTCATCGCAATAGCTCGGCTCCTGAATTCTGTTTATTTCACTCATAGATGTTGGAGTATTGATTCTAATTATAGTGGGTCTAGCTTGACGATGCAACTTGGCTCTACTGTCGTGGTTGCAAATTGAAGGTCGCCAAGACTGGCAAAAACACGATTCTGTGTGAGAGTAAGTGAGATGGCGACTAAAAAATAAAAAATACGCATAATGTAGTTGACTCATTATGCGCGGTATGATCCAGATAATATCGTAAACAAGTCCAACTAGTATTATTTATTACAGGAGTAGCATTAAATCAACATGAACATTAAGGGCCTTTTCACACGACTCCACTCGGAAGCGCTTCGTATGGTGAAGCATTGATTCGAATATGATCTTCTGCGGCGCTTCTCCGCAACACGTGTCAACGCTCAATCAATGAATTTGAAGATTAGATTATAATTTATTTGATGTGATTATTCATTAGTAAATTGAGTTGTATCAAAACTCCGTACTTGGCCAAAATAATAGCGGTATTCAATTGTATTTTGCTACCTGCTTCAACCATGTAGTACTTCTACTGGGTGGACAATGGACATGATAGGGCCCTGCAGCTATGTGTGTGGGAGGTCTTTCTGCGGGCTGGTTGTACTCACTATTCACTTTGTGGCCGGGGAAAACCCTTAGTGAAGATTGCCTGTAACGAGAATCGAATCCGCGACCTTCTAAATGAGAGCATCGCGTGCAATACCACCTGGACACATACCAGGCTCGTCACATATCTATTGTGTTGAGGTCACTACGGTGTGCAAGGTGAAGTGCATTGCATGCACAATGCACATATCGCTTGCATGCATCATTCGCGACAACGCTAATGGTTGGACTATTATATACTCAATCCATCTATGGCAATCAACAATGGCGTACTTGTGTAGGTTGGGTTAGGGTAGATAGTAAGCTGTCTCGTGACGCTGTTTTGAAATCGTGTCGTATTTGCGAGTAAACCTGAAGCGGAAATGTTCCATGTAAAATGCGTGTTTGCACAATAAAACCATTTAGTGGAGAAATGATAATGGACTCGCAAACACACACGCTAGGGTAAGCACCACATGGGCGGCGGTGGTATTTAAACGCTGCAGTGATGGTGGGCGGTGGTTATATTTTATTTTGTTATTATTGTTATTATTATTATTATTACTATTATTATTATTATTATTATTATTATTATTATTATTATTATTATTATTATTATTATTATTATTATTATTATTATTATTGTTATTGTTATTGTTATTGTTATTGTTGTTACTATTATTGCTATTGTTGGTATTGTTTTGTGTTTAATATATATTCGAAGGAGTTCAAGGGAAGTTTTTCGTAATCTTCCACGAGTGGCAGTCACCCTGGGCCAAATTCTACTTCGGGAGAAAAAGGATACTAATTTGGTGTTTCAGCAGGGATCAATTTCTGAAACAAAGTAGTATTTCATTCAAGCAATAATTTTGAATCAAGTAAAAATGTCAATAGAAAATATCGAAATCATCAGAATCGAAATACAAGTACTAAAATAGAGATTTATGTATAAAATAAAACATTGTGCACAGTAAAGGTCAGCACATGTGCGCTGTTAGTCAACCATGACAAATTGATTTGTGCGAAAGGCGAGCTTCATTTCTTTTGAACTTATTTGCGGTTTGTTTCTGATTCAGTTAAAGTGTGTCACTGAACGGTTTTGACAAATCCGGTGCTGAGATCAAACTTGAATGCTATCTGACTTTTCAGCCAAACTTGGTGGAAATGTCCGCGGACATCACCCTCAGTCACAGCATCCTTTCACAACCTCTTCATTCAACAGTTGTTTACGAGAAATAGCTCAGACTTAATTTCCCACAATAATTGTAGGAAATTCAAATAATATTAACAGTGCTATGCTTAATTATTAAGCATAGCACTGTTAATATTATCAATATAATTAATATTCAAATAATATTAACAGTGCTATGCTTAATTATTAAGCATAGCACTGTTAATATTATTTTATTCTCTTTTATTGCTGAAAGTTTAGGGATGTTTTGTTCCGGGTATTTCTTTTAAATTGTGTAAATTTTGTAAAAGAAGAACTGTAAAAGAAGTATTATTTGTAAAAAAAAAACACTTCTGTAGTTTCCTACCATCAACTTGAAACAGGTATATTAGGGATAATTGACGTCATGCAGTACGTGGGATATCTGGAAACTCCAAACAAAGCGGGCATTACTAATGAGATATAAATTGTGCGCTCTTAGTGTGTGAAAGAACGCCGGAATCTGTTGACTTTCGTTGAATTAAACAGCGTGCATGAAAGGGGCGATAGATAAGGATGTGAGGTCGGCATGAGAGTAGTTACTATACTACGCAGTTACAATTTTGCATTATGTAAATTATTCACTACAACAGTTTGGTTGGATGGAAAAATTTTATTTTGTACCGACCGATTGTGACTGGATGTACGCACGGAAAAATGCAATTATGATCATGCAATTGTTGGCGTGACTATCGACTCCTCTCGATGGATTGCCGTGTGTTTGTGTCATATCGATATCGGGGTCCCCATCTCGCAGTGTTTTATAAATACAAGCTCGCTGCGCGCGCATCCGTAGCCCATGGGAGCAGGCAGGGCAGGTATTCAAACACGTAAACAAATGGATTTGCACTCGCGCGGGCAAACGCCCAACGTGCACGCCAGCAATTCGCAAACAAGTGGTAATTAGGTACGATGACGTCAACGGGATACAAGTATGTCACCACATTTTTGTGCTAATACATGTAATGCGGTATTGGCGGGCTGCCATCGCTGTTGATGCATTACGGTACAGGCATCCGGCCTAGGCCTGTACTGTAGCCACTGGGCCACTAAAGTGGCGATCATGCGTTCACGCGGTCTATCTACAGTTCGCTCAATTCCAAAATACACGCCGGCAAAATGCGAACTAAAAGAAACTGTTTCTTATTGTTGGAGACTGCTGTCAATCATCCCCTTTATTTACAATCCACTTACCTTCTAATTCTAACATAGTAAAGACACTAGACAGCTACAAACCACATGGACCTTCGACCATGAATATTCAGAATTGGCCATTCTCATAATGGGTTTTTAAGAAAAGTAGTAAAATAGCAGTTTCATTTAGTGAGGTCGTTTTTCTTGAGCAAGTTCAGATAATTATGGCCGACCCCGTCTTCGCTATTGTCAAGCGGGTGGTTTTTGTTCTCTTTACCGGCATGTATTTTGGATAGAGACGAACTTTAGGAAGGTAAAGTCACCACACAGTACCGAAACTTCTTGAACAACTGCCGCACGGTTACTTCCCCGCGACACTAGCGCGGCGTAGCAGTAATCTAATCTTTGGCAGTAATATGGTTGACATAACGTTGATTTCCATTATATCTACCTCAAGTTGTAGTACAACTTATCGACTCTTCTTCTACACCCAGTGGCGAAACTCAGCTAATTTCTTGCTGCAAACACATGCACGCGCAGGTCATATGCCTATGGGCTGTGTAGAAGTGGAGTCGACAAAGTAGTAGTACTACAACATGAGATAGATGTTAGACTATAATGGTAAAAAACGATTGGCAACCCAATCACCGCTACTCCGCGCTAGTGTCGAATCTTGATGACGTCACCAAAACTGTACGCCACGGAACCTGGAGTACACTATAGAAATCATTCAAGTAGTTTCTCATGGAACTAAACCAGTCCTCTCCCATCATATCAAACTGCCACGGAATTGCAAATGCTCCCGTACTATGAAGGAGTTTCGCTCTGCGCTCGCATGTTATGTGTTTGCAGTAAGAAAATTGCTTGAGTTTCGGATCTTTGATACTGTGTGTGGTTTACCTAGGAGGCAACGACTCCCAAGTGTGAAGCTAGCTTCAATTTGTAATGTCTAGTAATAGTAACCGATGGTAGCTGTTACTTCCGTTTGGTAACGTTGTTATCAGTACATGCAATACAAGAAGCAAGAACGTAAATTACGTGACACACCGGGTAAATGTCCTAAGAAGCAGTGTTACCCATGAGTTGTTGACAGTGAATTAAAACCTCCAACACGTTGATTTGTAATACAAAATAACATTGTTGTCAGACTCAGAGTTCAATATTCCGTACAACGTGTTGCATTCATTTTTGAATCTAAGGACTAACACTTTTGAACTGATCTAGTACGTACGGTTACATTTTACAATGTTCTTGAAATTCGGGGGGTAGTGCACCTTCTTGCGCCTCCCCCCCCTCCCCCCTCGTGACCTCGCCCTCTCGCGTCCCCTCGCGACGCGGACGCCCATGACCGTTTTTTGTTTCACATTTACTAGCCGTTTTTTTTTTTATTATTATAAAAATAGACATTAACAGTGGCGTAGCTTGCTTAGTGCGTGCCCCCCCCGCGAATGTAATTCACTTCGGCCCCCCTATAATAAATAGACAATAATCAATGGTCGGTGTGGGAGGTGACGTCCAAGTTAGGCGGCCCGGTGGGGAGGGGGGGGGGGGGGTGACATAGTAATATTCATTCATATGTTAACAATTTATTTACTCACCAAGCAGTCCTAGAAGATGGATGTAGATTGTAGTTGATCCGATTTCTACAAAATGTTGCGTTTTCTCGCCTTCGCCTCTGCAAATGTATCTATGAGATGATCTACATTCATATCGTTGGCCTTCGCGGCTTCTATTGACATAAGTCCCAACGCACTCAGTCTTGGCTCCCTCATAGATTTACGTAAATACGATTTAATAATTTTAAGTTTTGAGAACGATCGCTCTGACGCTGCAACTGTCACAGGTATAGTTAAAAAAAGTAACAGTGCTTAAAAATGTTCTGAAAAACATCGCCTCTCACTATCTTTGTCGCGTGGAAAATATGTATTTTTGGGTCTGCAAGATCCATGTTTAATAATCAAACGCGAGTCTAGAATATTAGTAGGAAAATAAGCCCTGTCTGTAGGATATTGAACTTTATTATCGGACGTAACCGGCTCAGAAGTCTGATTATGGTCACTTACTGAGATGGGGTGAGAACAACACGGGTCACTAACAGTTTCGTTTACTTCCGAAATGTCAATTTTATTTGTTTGTACGTTAGAAGATGTTGAAAAATAGGAATTGATCTTCGGCAGTTTTTTTATTTTCTTTTCTCTTTCCAACTTCTTTTTTCTTTTCGCACAACCACTTTCACTCCAATAACTCATCGCATCGTTATTCTTACACTGAACTGCTCCTTATAGTACACAAAACACAAGTTACACAGCACGGCACATACACATATTTACAATTTTATACTAAAACCACATAGTTACTATAAACACAAATTGCAACGCAAAATATAAAAACAGTTTTACATGCGCGAAAGTCAAAAAAATTCCACGACCCTTCACCGAGAAAGTTAGCGCGATACTAAAGAAGGGTAGCGGCTGGCGAGCGACGGATTCTTCGTCACTCAAGGTGAAGGAAAAGACCATTCAAAGCAACCAAACAATTATCTTGTCTTTTCACTCGCTTGTCAATGTCAACTAACTTGTGGTCAACATTTTGGTGGGCATCCCTATAATTGGGGTTTGCTTTGAAATTGCTAAATACGGAAAAACTTATTTTCTCCCCGAGTGGAGCTACACATCAGCTCCCCTTCACGGAAACCACACCCTGGGACGAGGTAGTGACACAGGGACGTATTCAAAACAGATTGCAACAAAGTAGTCTTACCAAAGACCACACACTATCGGGGCCCTTGCGGGCCCCTGAAACCCCCGGGCCCCCCCGCGACCGCGGGGGCTGCGGGGGCGGTAGTTACGCCACTGGACATTAAATAAATCAATCAATGGTAAAATATCATCAATCAGTACTTTATAATTTTTAAGTTAACTTGTTTCAATTTCAGTTTTGTGTCTATTGGTGTATCAGACCGAGGAGTAGAGGAGGTTGTAGTCTTGACACTATCCATGGTGTCGTTCCTCAACTGCATTCCACTCACAAATACTATCACAGTTGAACTAGTTTGTAAGAAGAGGAAACAGCAAGTGCTGTGTTATTGCCTTGAAATACTCGTTACGAATAGCAATGCCAAGACGTTTGCAATGACCTATTCGAGAGACATATTATACCGGCATCATCGTGGGAAATAAACTTAACGTTATCTGTTTCGTAGATTGACAAGGTTATGGGAATCACTCATTTCGACCAAAGTGGGCGCTGCTGTTCTGGTAGGTTGTTAGAACACTGAGATGACCTTGGGCGATGACGTCACCAAACAAAGGCGGTTTCGTTTCACTAAGGATTGAACAGCTGAAGGGAATTGTGCCAAAATATTATTCTATGGTAAAAACTCGGATCTCATGCACATGTTGAACCGTACAAAACTTATGTGTATTTACTAATAAGTATGAAATACTGCTTGTCTACTAATTCAATGTGGCATTCGTCAACTGGTTTTGTATTGACAATGGTTTATAAAATATAAAAATCCGTCCAGACTGAGAGTTGTGGGAAAAACATTGATGCGACAGAACGAATCACTCCCCAATTTGCGCACTCCGCTACATCCGCATATAGTCTCGTCGTAGTGTATAGAAGGTTTTTATTTTTACTTGCGACGAGTATTTTTTGTTTGTTGTTTGTGCAGATGACCAAAATGTGAACTGGAACAATCTTTTTCTGCAACTTGTAATGTATAATGGAATCCATCTGCTGTTTTTCTTGTTCGGTTCGTAAAGGACCCATCGGCGTCTAATGCCCCCCCCCCCCCCCCCATATATTTCCTGGCTACGACACAGTGGGTATGTGATCATTTCAAAAGTGAGATGACTCCCCGGTATGACGCAAGACTCTCACAACTCAAATGTGTGTGTAACTTGAGCTAACCGCAGTAACGTCGTGTAGGCCTATACATACAGATACCAAAATTATTATTTGCACTCCGTGCTTTCCACGGAGAAAACAACTTAGTTGGTCAATTTGCGCTGCTAAGCTCTACCATTTAGAGAGTATTATTATATCTTTAGTCAACAGGCTCCGCTGTATAGAACGTGAGTGTATGTTCACTCAACGCTAGTACCATTCACCATTGTCTGCACAATTTTAGGTTCAACAAAACAAAGGTATCGATTCCGGAAACGAACCGGCGACCTCCAGAGTCTCGCGTCGTAGCCAGGAATATATATTTGGGGGGGGGGGGGGGGATTATCTCAATCTCAACGGAGAAAAAGACTCCCTGCTCGATGCAATTTGTAAGGGGAAGCCCCCCCCCCCCCCCCCCCCACAAGAGCGCCGCAGCCAAATATTTTGAAGTGTGTTTTTTCAAGCGTTTTAAGAGGAGTACAGGGTGTCTGCTGAATGGGATAAGTGCACCTGAACTTGCCTGAACCTGATTCGGTGAGAATATCATTAGGATTTAGTTTTATTGCACTATAATAAACAAGCACCAAATTTCATTACTTACTTCCCCACCGCATTACAATGAATGGTAAGGAAGGGTATTATATTTAATATTTTGAGGGGGCGGATCCCCCTCCACCTTCATACGCCACTGCATATCCATCTACCAGCGCAAAAGTACAAAGTGACACGACACGCTGAAGCGATGTGGATAATTGAATTGCTAATGTCTTGTTTATACATTAAACGTTTATTTTTTCTACCGAGTTATGTGGTTATCAAAAACCAACAATCAGAGCGGAATGGACTAATTAATATTATCTCCAACTCTCTCATCTAAGGTTTCAATGTAGTAGTTGTTACTCAGGCCGCTACAGATGTTTCTGAGCTCGATACGCTCATGTGACTTGCTGTTGCCGATCTAATAGCTGAGTGTTTGTTGACAGGACTTGACGAGCTCCGTCTCACGGCTAGTTGGTTCTTATAAATAAACCATTTTGCTATTATAAACACGTCTGTTTTGTTAACATAATAGTAGGGACAAGTATTTCCTAATCTGTTCGTTTGCGATGTTGCCGTTTAAATAAATGCAAACAATTGAATCAATATGTATGTATTGTGTAGTGTACTCATACACATTTTCATGCAGAGTGGGCTAAATAAATGCAAACAATTGAATCAATATGTATGTATTGTGTACTCATACACATTTTCATGCAGAGTGGGCTAAATAAATGCAAACAATTGAATCAATATGTATGTATTGTGTACTCATACACATTTTCATGCAGAGTGGGCTAAATAAATGCAAACAATTGAATCAATATGTATGTATTGTGTACTCATACACATTTTCATGCAGAGTGGGCTAAATAAATGCAAACAATTGAATCAATATGTATGTATTGTGTACTCATACACATTTTCATGCAGAGTGGGCTAAATAAATGCAAACAATTGAATCAATATGTATGTATTGTGTACTCATACACATTTTCATGCAGAGTGGGCTAAATAAATGCAAACAATTGAATCAATATGTATGTATTGTGTACTCATACACATTTTCATGCAGAGTGGGCTAAATAAATGCAAACAATTGAATCAATATGTATGTATTGTGTACTCATACACATTTTCATGCAGAGTGGGCTAAATAAATGCAAACAATTGAATCAATATGTATGTATTGTGTACTCATACACATTTTCATGCAGAGTGGGCTTTGCTATATGACGGCTCCAAAATATGTCACCCCTTACATCTACAATCATTCCAGAAGTTAAAACACGTCTCAAAGCCGGGAATCAAACCCTAAATCTTCTGCATTGCGAGCCACACACATGTGAGGTACTCCATTGAGTTTCTTGAGGGGGCGAGCTTACCCCCCCCCCCCCCCTTTGGATGCGCGACCCTGAAGGACCTAACCAGCTGGTTATGCTTTTTGTTAAACTATAATGTAAGCTATGTTTTAGCAAATAATGTTCGAAGGCCCCTCATACCCGTGGCGACGAAGGGAGAAATAAGAAAACGTGTAGGTTAATAATTAGTGACTTTATCAAGCGTTGAAAGTCGGGTCGCTAACAACTAACAAGCTGGGTCATCAGTGTCAAACGACCTTCTAACTACGGAACTTCCACATCATTATACAATGCCATTATAAAGAGTATATAATATACGGGGGCCATTTGGCTTTAAAAACGATTTGCCGCACCACAGATGTTTTGCAGTGTTGGGGTACTTCTTTTTTTAAACAAACTTTCTAAAAGTTCAGTTCACACCTCAAATAATGAATTTTTACAAGGTTTAAGTTCTTATAAAACCTAAAATTTTAAAAAGCTCAAGTTGTCTCTAAAACATGAACAACGTTATTTTAAAAGTTCTTTTGTGAAAAAGTTTTGCTATTTTGTAAATTAAAATCCCTATGAAAATCCTATGATTAATATAGGATTAATATGCTTACCTTAGAGGATCGGAAAAAAACATACATGTAAATTAGCCGAATGAGAATTGAGAACGATTCCTTACGTCGACAGCGACGGCTGTCGACGGGACGGATGCTCGACCACGGATATAAAAATCAAACAAACTTTAAAGTTCACAAAAAAGAACGCGTTATCGCGATTGCGTTCTTATACAAAGTTCTCGCGCCAACACTGCTTTCTTGTTTTGCGACGTGTAAGTTACTCGTGACGTCGTCCCCTTGTGGCCTCTTACGACAGGCAGATCCCCGAGTCGAACAGGAGACGGTGGGTGTTCAGGTTGCAAAGAGTGCCGCCATGAATAGAGGATATGGTAAAGTGAAAGAAAAGAGTGTGGTGTGACAGTTGAGGAACAAGAATGAGTAGAAATGCATACGCAAGAGAGCCCTCTCGTTTGCACCGGTCCCCACTCTCCACGTGGCCATCTCGACTCGACCAGACTATATAGTTTAACTTCATGCATTAACACATGGAGCTTTTGAATCCATCAATCCGTTACAACCAACAGTACGTCTCTATACATACATCTATGATGACATTGACATGCGTATCGGATGTATGTTATGGGGGTGGGGGGGAGGGGGGTGTCGAACTCTACTGATAAGCAACATGAGCGGTGACGCCCCAACTGCTGGAAGACCGCAATGGGCAATTGAGCAATGATCTGCCCTAAGTTCCCGGGCCCGGATTCACAAGAGGTCCTACGTCTGTTTTTGGTCTTATCTCTAAGAACGACCTAACTTTCAATCTCAGGTCACACGAAGAAGTTACTATTCCTGGTAGGAACAAGGACACAATGAGCATTCCAATAATATATTTTAAAGTCTGTTCCCAGATATTTTCCTGGATTCACAACAGGTTCATATAGTTAGGTCGGTCTTAGAGATGACCAAAAAAAGACTTTGGTTATGTTGTGAATCCGGGCCCCGGTGTCTTTAGACCTCTCCTAGATCTTTTCTGAGGAGGGGGGTGGGGGGGATGATACTCTTCACCATCACCGACCCCCTGCCCCCCCTCCCCCAGTACCAACTTCGCTGTATCACGTTGAAGTTGATGACATTATTTATCTTTACATCTCAAATGTCGGCAACGATGCTAATCGAGACGATGATAATATGAAGGTTAAAAACGCCACCACCCACAGACACCCATATAATACCCAAGCTACGTAGTTCTCAGTAAAGCGAACACGTTGCATAGATAGTGCAATAAAAAGGTATAACGACTGGTATTGTGTTGACTTGACGGGCGTTGAGGATGGGGTGCGGCCTAGACTGTCAACATCACAATCAGTGGTACCTCAAGATAATGTCAAGCAATGACACCGCCCGCAGGGGTCCAAGGAGGTTTGCGCGCCGCTAGTGTCTGCTTCTCAATTTTTTTTACCTCAAATTTCTAGGTAAAAATCTCGCGACGCCGTCTTATATCGGGCCTTATTTGCGTAGACACACTGAAATAGATATATGGTCGCTTGTTAGCAGATAATCACTTCGCTCTGTGTTAGCATTTTGATAAACGGATGCAAGAGTAAGGAAGTTTCCCGCTGAGCCTCTTGTTTCAACTTTTCTATATACATCTTTTTAATACATTTTCTTTAAAAGGTTCGATTCTATTTTGATTTGCTAGTAGCTAGTAGATATTATCAAGATTTCATAATCTTTTTATTTTTAATTAGCTGAGTAAATGAATGGATTTCGAATCATTTTTTGAGATTATCTGTAGATCTTATAACTTCTCGAGCAAGTCATTTTCAAAATACGTAATGAAAGTCAAAACTTGAGCACCCCTTGTATCTATAACCGCGGTGGTTGGTTCAGTTCTCGCGTTTCTCAAGGCATTTCTGTGCAGAGTAGCAGGGCTACACCTTCTAAACTCAATGCTGCTCTCCAAGTTCCAAGTAATGCCATGAAGAGACGGGCCCGGCCGGCCAATTGTCCCATCACAATGCATGCATGACGGAACAACACCTACGCGGACTAATTGTGGTGACGTCATTAGACCCACGCCGGTGCTTCAAGGCCGTTCGCTACTTTAGCTGCACATCTCACACGTCCAAGATCGTAACCTCGTGCCCTCCACTCGCAGCAGTTCCAGTTTTCCGCCGCCGGTCTAGCCCCTCCCCTGATGCGTCATTTTGTTAAACATAATAATGTTTATTTTTTTTATTTTACCAAACTTAGGGAACCATGCAATCCATTTTGAGAATTTCAGTTTAGTGCCCTATCATTGGGCGTTCAAGTAGTTAGGACCAAAATCGAAAAAACAATGATTTTTTCAAAACGACCAGAATCATTTTCTTTTATTTCGGTACGAACTGGAAACTGACGTATTGCATTTTGGCTTATCGTATTCACTAATTATTATGCAATATGTATCCACAAATGTCGGCATCATGATCGTAGTCAGGTTCAGCATCGCAATCGTACATTTTCGCATGCCGAGTCATTACGACATTACGATTTTATTGAAACAGCGAACAGCGTCATAAGAACCATGTAAGTTAATGTTTCACGATTTCCGAATTGCGATTGCAATTGCGAAGCAATAAATAACCAGTGAATTTCGATCACTTCCACCAAACTCTGTTTACTAGATTAGCCTGAAAAGAGGTGGGGGGGGGGGAGTACATTGCAGCACTGTCACCGCATAAATGTCAAGGGGATAAGAACCTGATACTGTCTGTAGGATTTCAGTGCCAATAGTGGGTGTGTATAGCAACAGTGACTTGCATTGCTCATGATTAATATATTCTGATAAGTTGTTATTGATATGTGGTATAATGATGTTACCATACCCTGCCTGCATGTCATATCAATGTATTTTAATTCAATTAATAATATATTATGTTTGTGATACATTTGTATTGTTTACAGACTAGGTAGGCACATAATTTGCTTGACAGAAGTATAGCCAATTGTTGCATATTTTTATTTTGTTTCAATGTGTGCCGTGAGTTAAAGCCTTTTTATAAAATGCCCATATTTGGCTATTATACCATCATGCTGGATCTGGTCAACCAGTAGAGACGCGCATCTTTTTCCACCCCCTTCTTGTCGCTCGGCATTGTGTCACGTTCACCTGCCAGTTTTGTTGCCAGTATATCTTACTCCTCATTCCCACACAGCTTTCAGGTACTGGTCTCCAAACCCCTATTTAGTGGAGATGCTTCTATAGAAGATCGTGCTGCGTTTTCAGCCTGAACTGGGCCGTTTTAATTTGCCATGGGAAGTTTTTAGTTGGCCTTTTTGATCTCATGGTATATTGCTGCCATGGCTTGTTTGTACCTTTCTCTGCCCAGTTCTGCCTGATCTTCTTAGTGGCTGCAGCATTTACATGTGCTTTCACAGCTTCAAAGGTTAAAGGTTTTGGCAATTCTGGTCCCTCGTTTGGCCAGATAGTTGGCCTTAGCATTTCCATGTATGATGCAGTGTGATGGTATCCATTATAGTGTTAAATAAAGTATGATAATAATAACTAGGTATCAAGAAATATATTCATTTATTATAATTATAACCTGTTTCCATCACAACTTGTCACAGAATATTGATAAACACTGGTCTAGAAATTAAAAATAAATTGATCTTGCTTTCAGTTATCGGGGATTGCCATCATCGTAGTGGGAGCCATAGCTCAGGCAAACTTCACTGACTACAATGGTTTACTACACGGCAAGTTCTCAGCTGGTGCCATTGTCCTCATCGTGGTTGGTGCCATCATCTTCCTTATCGCCTTCTTTGGCTGCTGCGGAGCTATCCAGGAGAACCGCTGCATGCTTCTGACGGTAAGGACTCGACTTACCTTCCAATGGGCAATAGAATGCAATGCTTACCACTGCTTGATGTTACATAAATTTGACGGACCTCTTTGAGAATGAACTTTTTTCGTTTCATTTCCAGTGTAGCTGGGGTGTAAAATACTGTTGCAATTAATTAAATATTATTAGAACTAATTAAATTGATTTTGTAAATCATATTTAAAAGGAGAATCTTGAGTTTAGTAATAGTCTCACCATTAAAACTGTGCCAAATTTATGTGTTTTAGTAATATCTTGCGAATGCTGGGCACGCACATAATTTAAAATATGATGTGGTTTTGTAAGAATGAAAAATTGGTTTGGAAAAATTCAAATAATATTTATTGTAATGGCAAAATTAAGCATTTAAATGCAATTAATTTACATTCCAAATATCAAGAGTAATGATTTAAATATTTGAAACTGTTTAAATCGAGTTTTTAGTTCTTACAAAACCAAAATATCTAATTTACCACCTTTTTTAATATTGTGTAGCATTTTCAAGATATCTATTAACAAACGTCAGTTTGGCATGGTGAGTGATCTTGAGTGAGACAATCCTTTACCTATTGTCGGGTGTATTCACTTGATCACTAAACTGTAGGTTGGACTCAGTTTATAGATGTAGCCTACAGTATTGGCAATAGGCATCATAGTGCATATTTTCGATCACAAAATATGTTATCACTATTTACTTAGGCCTACTTAGTTTAGTGTTTCATAAAATCAAATTTTTGAAAGTAATAAAGCATTGTGTGCATTTTGCAGTATGGCGGTTTGTTGCTGTGCATCTTCATTGCAGAGATGGCACTGGGTATCTGGGCTCTGTCGTCCCCGGGCTCCGGAGACCAGATCCTGCAGAAGAAGGATATGCTTACCTTCTTCCAGAAGGAATACAACAGCAAGAACCGAACCAGTGTCACTTTCGACCTTCTCCAGACTGATGTAAGTTGGTATATAAAAAAGAACATTTCAAAATATATATTTGTTTAATTTTTTTTTTTTTGCTTCAATATTATAGAAAAAATGTGTGCACATAATTTAGGATGAAATGATACAAATGAGGAGAAGTAGATTGTGAACCAGTGGCAAAAGACTATTGTCACTGACTGACTGCCAAAATGTAATAAAATTAGCCTACAGTAGGCCTACATACATTTTACATAGGTACTTTTCCAAAAATCCAAATAAATTACGTTTTTTTTTGTAGACAAAAGTAATTAAATTACTTACTTACCTACTTACTTACAAAAGTTACATCTAAAATTAAAATGTTTTCTCTTTTTGATTGAAAACCAGAAAATGCATTGATGTAGGCCAGTAAGCAAAAATGCAGGTATAGGAAAAGAAGAAGAGTTCGATTTTACATTATCACTGGAATATTGAAATAGGACAGGAAATTTAAATAAGGATTTCAAAAAGCCACATTAGGAGTAAGGTAATTGAAGCTCTGTTTAAATGCAGTCTAGACATTTTATTTTATTAATGTAATATCATATTTTCTTTGATGTTTTAAAAATTAATCAACGTTTTTTGTTATTGTTCGTTCCCCTTATGCTGGCTAGCTACAGGCCGACGGAAACGCGTTACTAACCCCAAATTACAATGCAAAAAGTAGTGAGATTATGTACTTAATAGGAATGAAAACGGAAAATTCCGTTACATTGAAATTTTTTTAATGAGATTAGTGGCACGCTACTGAAAAAAGTAATTTCATTGCAGTAACGCGTTGCTTTCGTTACGTTACTACCCAGGCCTGCACACTTATAACTCTCACAATGTGTTGCAGCTGAAGTGTTGCGGAGTGGACGGCCGCACGGACTACGTGACTCAGCTCTCGCCTCCAATGATCAACGTGCCCCAGTCTTGCTGCCCCAAGGACCAACAGGGCAGCATCTTAACCTGCAACGTCGCGAGCACTTACAACAGAGGTTGCTACGATGCGTTCGTCGAGTTCCTTAACAATATCTTCAACTACCTTGGAATTGTCGCAATCACCGTGGCTTGTATCGAAGTAAGTGGCACAAGCGACCTTTTAACTATACTATTCCACCTTAAGAAGCAGAAGCAAATAGCCGCATCAAGCTACTCAGCACTGCAGGGGTGGACCGTTTATTGGCCTAACTATGGTGTTAAATTTTCTATCTGCCAATCAACCCCAAACCCCTGATCTTGCATCCCTTTGTGATGACAATTTTGGACTGAACAATTGTCTGCTGTAAAAGCTCAAACTTTTTTTTTCCTCTTATGCAATGATGACTTTTCAGCCATTCATTTTTCTTGCTATCCAGTATAAATCAAACTTAGTTCGGTTATTCATCCCTTTAAGTCGACACCCGCCAGTGGCATTTTGACACAACTACTCACCTCTCGTGACAACTCAATGGCTTTCAGAGCACTGTTTACTGTTCTGCTTCCGAAGATGGAAGATTACAGTATATTTTAATTTTATTTATTCGTCTTGTTTCATGTACAAGTTTACATTGTATAAAAGCTCATAGTATAAAACTAAAATTGCTTGGTAATACATAATAATAAATAGATAATAGTTTAATAGATAATGTTGCTAAAACTAAATTACTGATCTGATGTTGAATGCACTTCCCATCTAAATAATATTGTCTTGTCATGCAGTCGCGTAACCAGGAATAAGAATTTGTGTAATAAGCAGTAGGGAACTTGTTGGCAAGTGCACACTAGATGGGGTCTGGGACAGACTCCGAGCTGTGAAGAGTGACTATTGACTAGCAGTGCACCCTATTGCACTGGGCTGAAAGCAAAGAAAAGGGAGGGGAGGGAAAAGACCTTTGGGAATTCTTGCTAAAAAAGGAACAGAACCGAAGGTGGTAACAAAAAAGTAAGCCGTTGTTTTTGCAGTCTTCACTCTGACTTTTTGTGGTGTAGAAAAATTTAAAAATGCAAGCCTCTCTAGATGTAGCAGTCAATACATAATATCATGCTACTCTTCTCGCTACAGCTACAAAATTAGTATGTATAGCATGCTACTCGTACAATTCATATTGAAAGAAAGAAAAGAAGTACCATACCAGTTGCGCTACAGAAAATAAGAAGTACAGTAGTCCACCACTCATTAAGACTGATTTATACAAACAAATCTGTTTTTCGCATATTGCCCTCCATTTGTTGATACATGTACAATGTTAAGAATTACTGGCACTTGATTGATTTGCAGTATGACTCGCTGTATATGCAAAGTACAGTATTGTGTTTACTTACATTTGAATTATTGCCCTGAATGTCAACTTGGAAGGACATTTTGCTCATGATTATTGGGATTGACATATTACACCTAAAGCAATTTATTTTTTGTTTCAGGTCCTGACAATCGTGTTTGCTTTCTGCTTAGCCGGTCACTACAGGGATTAGTTCAATAATCTGTGGCAGTTGATAATTCCTAATATTTTTTTTTTTTTAAGAGATGTTTAAAAATCTATATATAATATTATAATATAAAGCTTTTCATGTTATTGAATAAATGTTTATTTATCATTGACCAATGACCATTTAAATCTGGAAACATCACAAATTGTTATAATTTAGTTTATAATTATTATTGTGTTATCTTTTTAGTAAAGATTGACTGATTGTATTTAGGCTTTACAAATGTTTGTTCTTCATTCAATAAATTTAATTTTTTGTACAAATATTTAGAGGTTCCTATTTTTCTTAAAACTTCAGACCTCCTTTTATTTTAGTAGGTACTTACTTATGTCTTACCTCCCTCCCTCCTCAAAATTCTTTGGGGTCTCCTGATCTTGTCTTTATGACCATCACTGTTTGATCACTGTTTGATGTTTCATCACAGACTTATTCCTGACTATGGCTCAACATATTATAATCAATTCATTAATCATTTACAAATACAGTAACACCTCTTTAATTCGAATTGCAAGAGACCCTTAAAACCCAATTTGAATAACAAAATAAAATTTTGAATTAAAAGAACATTTAACATTGTCTTAGGTATGTTCTAACCTTCAGCTTGATCACTAATTTGAATTACACATAAATTTGAATTAAGAGTTTTAATTGAATTAATGAGGTTTTACTGTTGTGTATTGGAGATGGATTAAAACAAATTCAGATCGCTGGGACTTATGGTACTCAAACAATAAAATATACAAGAAGGCACTGTGCTCACCCTGGCCAACTGTAGTGACGTCACTGGCAACAAACACAGTAGATAGAAAAACAAAACAAAACTACAAGTTTAGTTTTGTTTTGCTATGCATCTGTGTTTTTCTATCGCGGCTTACTGTTACTCTACTCAGGTAAGCTGTTGGCAACCTGTTTCTTTCACACAATTACATATTTTTAAGGTATTGATAAGAATGTTTGTGCAGAACTAAACAAATCATTATTGAAGTATTTGCATTCTTTACTGGTGACGTAATATGCAAGTGGTAACAGTCGAAGAATGCATTTGACAGTGTTCTTTATTATTTATGTTCGGAGTTTAATTTTGGTCAATAACACAATTACAAAATTATATATGCATTTTTTTAGTTTCGATGTTAATTCATAGTCGTCCTCAGTAAAGTGATTAGAACATACCAATGTAAATTTAGAAGATTTAAAGTTTCCATGATTCACTTTATGAAGCCATTGTTTATGAAGGTCCGGGGATCAAATTTGATCAGAAAAACTACGAAATGAAAGTTTGTTGCCTTCAGAATTTAATTGATCACGTCTATTGTTGCACTTATAATAACTAATGTCACTAATAATAATTACATACAAGCAGGTTTTGTCATCGACATAATCGTACACATCCTACATCCATGAAATGAAACACTGAACTAAACTGAACCAATGATTGTGAGCTTGTCTGACTTGGGTGAATAGCGATGTGCAGGTAGAAGAGTCGAGGACCGTAGACTGCAACCGACGTCACAACTATTTTACGCGGCTTTGAAAGAAAGTCCCGTAGGAACCCCACCACTCTCACACGGCATATAAGTATATTCTGTCCAAAAACATTCTGAAGATCGATATAAAAACTTGCTCTAAACTAGGGATGAACAACGATAAAATAAAAACTATCGATAATCGAAAAGATGACTGCATTATCGATCGATAATATCGAACGATAATAAATTTACAATATTGAAGTAATCTTTTACAGTTTTGGTGATATGTCGTCTAATCGAGCACATAAGGATATGGCAACATTACTTGGACACATCTGTCGTGACACTGCTGAGAGTATAATCACATTTTACGAGGCCCGAGGCCTAGTATTTTGGCGGTATCTTTGAGTATTTCAATACTAGAAAGGTCCGAAAAGAACGAAATAATGCTTTACGAACCTGCTTTTTTAGAAATCAGACCATTCGATAATATTTGTATTATCGATTATCGAAATTTTATTGCATATCGAATATCGAACGATAATATCGATTATCGTGTGCATCCCTACTCTAAACTGAGATTAGGCTTTTAACATTATAAACATTTTTTATTTATGATTTAGACATTGTAGTAGAATCAGTTTCCAGGTTTATAATATTTATTTTTATATTAGCACGTTCCGTAGAAAAGTTTTACTGTTAAACTGTGAACAGCTGATGGAAGTACATGAGTAAAACAGGGGAAATAGACTCCCGTTTGTATTACTCGCTTTGAACACGGGTCATGGTCGATAACGCGGATAATTTTTATAATGTAAATGCACAGAGTTGCAACGCTAGCTAGAATTTCAAACCACGTCGAAAAAAAAAAACGAAATATCTAAAATAGATGGGGAAAAAATGTGAATGAAAATGAAAAAAAACGAAATATCTAAAATTCTAAATCACGAAATATCAAAAATAGACGGGGAAAAAATGTGAATGAAAATGAGAAAAAATGAAAAAAAAATGGGAAAAGAAAATTAATGTAGTATCATTTTATTTATTTGTTGTATTTTTTATTGTACTTTTTATTTGTACTTTTTTATTCTATTTTAAAGTTACAATCACAGACTGTAAGCTAGTTCTAAGTTTTTGACCATGTAAAATATCCTAAATGAGTCTTGCTCAGGGATCTACTTACAATAAACGAACATACATAACACCTTTGGCGAGAAAGCCTCTACCGGTTGGGGCTTTGCCCTAGACCCCTTGCTGTTCCCACACTTTGCTTTCCCCTGTTGAACCCCCCCCCCCCCTAAATAATTCCTAGTTATGCTACTGATATGGGAAGTGGGTAGTACATGAAAGAAACTGGGTTCACCGCAAAATACAGACAGTTGGTAATTCTAGGTGCGGCCATCAGGGAAAAAAATTGCTGTGACCTTGAATTATGCCCCTAAATGTTATTTTACAGGGATTATCCAAGTACATCATAGGCAACTTAGTTTGGTTTGGTATTTATTCACTATCTATAATAAAACTTTTGCTTTTGCAATTCATACTTCATAAAAACTCAAACCTTTTTCACTGTGCTGGTTTGTACAACAACATTCTGCAATTTAACAGATGATTCAGAATAGTAAAACAACATATAACTGTCATTTTAATTTGCCCTAATGATAAGATAAGACATTTTAAAACAAACATAATTTTATTTTATTATACAACCTAACTAAGGAATACAGTAATCTTATCATAGTTGTTAATCATGTTAATCCCGTTGACAATGATCTAGATACCGGTACAGCGGTACCTGACATTTCATTCAGTGGGTTGTAAGATCGACGGACAGATGTGAATAGTAGTACGTACATCATCATGGGTTGTTGCTGCAGTTTGGCTGCATGGCTTGTCAAGTACATTTTATTCTTTGTAAATCTACTGTTTGTGGTAAGTAAGGGTAATATTAATTGGTTGGGTACATAACAAAAATAAAATGTGATTTTTATACTTAAATTTGATTGGAAGTGCACCCCCACACAATTATAAATTATATTGCACTTTGGTAGTAACATACGAACGTTTCCCCAGTCTCCTCACCCCATTCTTTAATAAAATTACCATACAAGCTCTCATACTCATACATTATATGGAAGATTTTACTGCATTACAAAACACTGATGCAACGTAGAACCCTAGCTAGAGATAATCTATGCACCGTGAAAGCTTATGATTGTAATATAATGTTCCTCTATGACGTTACCAAGGTAGACAATAAAAACCCATATGCTACTACTGTATTATTAATTTACTCCACGTCACTCACCGTTCCTGTTTCAGCTGACCGGAATAGCAATCATTGTGGTAGGAGCTTTGATTCAAACTCATTTAGTTGATTATGATTTGATTTTGGATGGCCTCTTCTCTGCGTCTACGATTGCGCTCATCGTAATTGGGTCGTTCGTGTTTATCATCGCTTTCTTTGGATGCTGCGGGGCTGTCAAAGAAAACCGCTGTCTTCTACTTACGGTAAGGTTCATGTTGTCAATGTATAAAAGTTTGAATTCCCACACATACATTAATACAACATAGGCCTATATGACTATCAATCAATGCCAATCATCATGATTAATAAATTAAATACTCCACATACCAGATATTTTGCCTACTGACTCACAAGTTTGTAACTTCTGTCAGTAGATATATGTACATCAATGTAATATGTGGAATTATTGAATATAAATATTTTTAATTTTATCATAATAATTAATGTATTGTAAAATATTGAATAAAGGTAAAAACAAGAGCGTGTAATAATTATTTAATAGTTATTTAAATAACATCTTATAGTATTATTTTAGCCTGCACTTGTAAAATTCATTTCACTGTGGGTGTATAAGCTTGAAAAATGATGTAGTCTGATGTAGCAGCTATGATGAATGATAAAACACAATCACAGGTTTTGAATCTGTCTTGTGTTTGCCCACAAGTAGTGCTTCAACATAATTGCATGATCGAGTTGAAAGTAATTCTTATCTAGCAACTCCTTGCTTCTGTGAAACCACCTGTCAAGGATCATAAACACTGAACTTCTACAGGGAAGCTGTTATCTTTGAACAACAAGCAACTATAAATAAACCCACACTAAATCACACATACTGTAATTGATTAAATTCCATTCAGTTCCAGCTACTTCTTTGTTCTGGGTGTCATAAACATTATGAGCGAGTCCTAACTGCCAAATGTGAATCATTCAGTTACCGCTAGAACATTTATTTATTTATTGTTAAATAGTTTTTATTAAGACTCAAGCTAACGGCATTTTCCAATGGCTGCACTGGACCGCATTAGTGTGCCTTTAACAATTAGAACAACAACACACAACAATCCATGGTTCATGAATAATGTCTCATTGGACTATTGATTGATATTTGGGCTTAACGTCTCATATTTTTGCAACGAGGCTAATCGAGACAATGAGTGGGTGATAATGAAGATGAAATTGGGGGCTCTTTGGAGGAAAGGGGCAAGTAGGAGGGCGCGTGAGGAAAGGGGAGAGGGGAGGAAAGGGGATTGGGGTGTGGACTGCACTTCGTCTGACTTCTCCTCCTCGACCTGTCCGGCTAGGGTGGCCCTACCAGAAGCATATGCTTCCGCCGGCATAGCTCTCGGGATCAACAAAGCACGCAAACCTGCCCACTACGATAAGGTAGCAGTCCCTGGGCAGGTCCTTGGACTATTGTTAAATGTAGTAATGTAGTAATGTTATTGCTTGTCATTTTGTTTCTAGTATGGGCTGTTGGTACTGTGCATCTTCATTGCAGAAGTAGCCTTAGGCATTTGGGCTTTTGCAGCGACTAATGAGGCTGATGCCCTTGTGGAAAACAATGTGTACAAAATCTTTTATGAAGAATACAAAGACAAGAATAGCACGATGTTCGACTTGCTTCAACGTGACGTGAGTACCCAACTATTTGTGAATGCATGTGCAATCTTTGCCAACAAATAAATATGAAAACACTTAACGCTTCCAAAATAACTTGGGGCATACTAAACACAAAAGCACCAGAAAAATATGAATGACTGTCAAACTATTCAAACCAATCAAATTGTTAGAAACTTGGGCCCAGATTCACAAAGGTGCCTAAGTGTAAGACGTCATAGTTTAGGCAAATCACGCATGTCGTTCTGCAATGTCATACAGATAAAATATACTAGTAAAATAGCAACAATTTAACTAATAATAGGTATTTTAATTGTGAATGACGAATGTATCATTCATAATACCCAAAGATATATTTTGATTTATCACAACACACTATAGTATTATTAATTGACACAAACAACTCACTTACCTTATCCATCTTACACTCAAATAAATCAACAAGATTAAAATTATGTATCAGAAGGTATATTAAACAAACAAAAACGCTTTGTTTGGAAGTCGTAATGTTAATCCGGTCAAGGTGGGTCACTCCTTGTGGTAACGGGTGCCGGCAAAGAGGGCTCTCTTGCATCTTTTTTGTCATTCCTTTACTCATCTCACGTGGCCTTCATCGTTTTTTCTCTTCCTACTTTCTCACTTTCTCATACTTGCAAGCCCTCTTTGCAATCCAAATGCCCACCAACCAGGCACACCTACTTAACCCCCTAACCTTCAACCCCCCCCCCCCCCCCCCCCTCCCCCCTATTTTACATTATCTTATGAGTGAGCAACCCTACGATGTGCAATGGATCTGATTCGGCCAACGTCATATGACCTAATTGTCGAGTATGTCGTAAAACACCAAATACGTACTAACTAACTAACTCGTAACGCTCATGCTAACATGTTTCCTTTGTGTTTAGTTTGAATGTTGCGGTGTGAAAGGTCCACAAGACTTTGCAAGCATCTTCCCGGGGGGCCTGGTTCCCCAATCCTGCTGCCCCTCGTCATTCCTCCAGGAATGCACAAATCAGAACTCCAGAGACGACGGATGTTACGAAAAACTTAAAGATTACATTGACGAGTCTATTGAAATCGTTGGCACTGTCACCTTGAGTGTAGCTGCAGTTGAAGTAAGTACAGCACTGGCACAAACAATATACTACACTTAAAACTTCATGATAATTAAGGTCCAGTGAACCTGTTGCAACATTTTGGTTAACCTGGGTTCAGGAAATATTACTTGAAAACCTTTATTATAGTGTGCATTTATCGTTTGAATTGTGCTTTTTTTTAGCATTAAAAAGTAACTTATTTAGCATTTACTTAAAAAAATATAGCTATACAAATAAAATAGCTAAATAAAATAGCTAAATAGCTATACTATTTCATCAGTATGTTATTATTGACTAGGGTTTATACATCCAATTTAAGTCTTGTAGATAGATTTTAAACAGGCCATGTGTATGATCTATTATGTGATGAAAATTTACATTTTTCAATTGCATACATATTTTCTATGTATTATATCATGTACAGTAGGGTAGGTATTAAAAAAAAACAATCAAATCAAATCACATCAACACTCAACTGACTCACATGCTGCACATTCTTGTCATTCACATGCTAATGACAGTTGTTTTCTTTTCCTAGGTGTTGGCAATGGTATTTGCCTTTTGCCTAGCCGGTCATTTCAAGAAAGGCAAAACTCAAACTGTCTAGTCCAGTCATCAATAACAGCTTACCTACAGAATAAAGTACATCTTGCAAATAAGCTGGCTTCCAGAATTCATTGGATTTACTAATCTCACTGAGCCAAGTGTTCCATTATTCATACAGGATGGCTTCTTACGTGTTCCAGAATCAATTTCCCAAACGAATCCCAACTCATACAACTCAACGATTTTTGAAGAGATTTTTCGGATTACTTGGGAGTTGTGGTGGCATGAGTTTGAATTAAAGAACTCTCTACTACTAGTTATATATTTGACTGCTTGTAAAACCCAAACATCATTATTATTATTGTAGGCAAACCAATATTTTATTGAAGAAGTACTCCGCACCAACGGAATGACTTTAGAAGATGATACTGACAAAGAAATACGCTTTCGTATAAATGTAACCTCCAAATGCAAATTTCCCTCCATTTACGAAGCAAAACAAGTACCAAAAGTGTTGCTTTTATGTTGTGTCATCCAATCTAGTCTGATGTCACAGCATGTTATATCCAAGATTACATGTGAGATGAATTCTGGAACACAGCTATACAATCACCACATGAGGAGTATATAATTTATTTCTAGCTGTCAGTGGTTACTTACCATGTAACGGCTTCCCTTGGAGTACGCAGCTTGAATCTAATAGTTAGTTAGTAAGATGCTCCATATGAATTCCCCTACATTGTACAGGCTGTGCAAACAATAAATTACAAATAATATTTAAAGTACTTATACTTATGTTTGTGAAATAGTAGTAAGTTGAGTTAGCAAATGCACTTGATAATGAATGCAGAGGCAGTGGAAATATTGCACAGATGTGATGCATCAAGAATAATTTAACTGCGAAAGTCCAACAGTGTTTTTAATGTTTATCTTATTAACTCCAGTTAACTAGAGTGTTATTATATTAGAATTCCTTGATGTTCCCTGACAGAAGTGGGAGATGGTGTGTGTGAGTTTTGAGGGAAGTGAAGGCAAAGGATGAACAACGCTAATATCAATGGTTTACTACTATGTTCGGTTCTATTCAAGAGCTATAACCATGTTGACGAACACAAAACCTCAAGTCAGTCATTGCCCTTTGATAAATTTAACACAACTTGAATGATTGCTTGATTAGGTATACCCTGAAAATATCGCAGTCTGCTGGGTTGGATGAAGCAGCCCCCAATAACGAGGTGAAACGGCTTTGCTGAACTCTATGGCAGTTTTCCTTCATTTTCCTGAATGGGTTAACACTAAGACTTACAGGAAAACTGTATGCTACCACTATGTTGCAGTTAAGCTCCTGAATTGAACAAAACTTTAAAATATATAGGAACAATAAGAAGTAAGATACACGTGATGAGAATAGTATAAATATATATATTTATCAGTACAAAACACAAATAACAAATTACACTGTACGTATGTGGTACAAAAATAAAAAACTTGGAAGCCCGCCATGCATAGCTGCACTAGGATTAACACCTGATAAAAGTTTAAAGCTTAGGGTAAGTACTTTACACAGCAATACCCACAACCTGATATTATTATTTATTTACTATGCCAGCATGCAAACACCTGAATGATTTGGTTGTATGGAAATGCATATACGTATTCACTATTCAGTAATAAGTACAAGGGTAAAGCAGTCGTAGTAGTAGAGTAGTATAGAGGAGAGGAATACGTGAATGTATCACTGTAACCTGGGCCAAAAAATTACGTATGTAAAAATCAATTTAAAAAAAAATCACTGCCAATAGGCCTAGTATCGGTAGTAATACATTACTGTAATGAAATTAGTTTCACAATAATGTTGATGCTAATGTTAAAATCTCCTTATAGTAAATGGTCCATGTAATGGTGATGTGTTTTCTGAAAGTTACCAATGCTCAATTATGTACTTTTCGTTTCTACTTTCTATGCATTACTAAGTCTTGGTTACCATACCTACATATAAGTAGTACGTGATCTTCTTCACTACCAGTTAAAACTTAAGTAACAAACTCAAGACATTGTAAAGTATTACAAAAAATGTTGTATGCATAAGGGTTATAAAACATAGAGTATAGCAAAAACAAGTAAGAAATTACAAATAGGCCTACCATGCACTAGAAAAGAACCCAACACCACTACTTCCTGGTACTGGTACTTGTAAAGCAGAGAGGTTTGCTGGGCTTAAAAGGACATTGCCTTGTACGAGGAAGTCCAAGAGGTAACGTGGATCCAAGATGGAAACTCTTGCAGGAACTTACTGAACGGTTGGGAGTTCACTTGGTTGGAATGCATATAATGACCCACCACCACAATATCCACTGAACTAGCCGTCACATTACCATCAGAGATCTGAAAACCAGAGGAAGGTGGAACATTGAGCAACAATAATTAGTCTAGATTGCAGATATACAAGAAAATAATGAGATGCAATTGATTTTGTCAACCTGACTGTAAAGTACCTTTACCCTCACTAGAACATGTATATCTTGTTCTGAGTTCCAATAGGGAATATGCGTCATCTGTTTTTAGCATTTTACTAGATTAGGATTAACTTCCTGAATACAAAAATATTTTATTTTGATGACATAGAATAAAGTTTCATTTATAAAAACGAGCTGAAAGTTTCACACATATTTATGGCGGGAAAAACGGGGCATACGTCACTTTCCTTGTATCAGCAATCAACCAATCATAAACTGATAAATAAAATAACGCTTATTTGTAAATTATCATATCCAAAATCATATAAAATCGAATTAATGCCTAGTACGCCTAATAATTAATTTTGAAGCCCAATTTTTATAAAAACAATAATACCAAACCTATTTTCATAAGGTTTGTTTCTTTGTCCTGCATATAATCGTGGTGTAAGTTGGCGGTGTAAACAGGAACTACACGACAATGCAGGCTGTGCAAGCTACACTGCGTAGATACAAAGAAACGCATTTCTGCAAGTAGTGCAACACTTTCAAATGTATACGTGTTTTAAAATACAAAAATATGTACTAGAGTTAGTGTACATTGTTGCGAACCATTTTAAATCCCATTTAATGTCTCTTTTATGGTAACAAATCAACAGTAAACGCTTCTTTTATCGTAATTATGTGAGGATGTTTAAACTTGGCGGTAACTTCTTTGCATTACAACGCTACACCTGCTCAGGAGCTGGTGCTGCATTTCCTGCATCGATGCAGCTACACCGGACAAAGAAACGACTAGCGGTGTAGCTGCATTGGGACAAAGAAACGCGAGAGTGCTACACTCCTTGCATACATGCAGAGAGTGCAGGACAAAGAAACGAACCTATAGAATATCAGTAAATAATGGGTGTTGTTATTCATATAAAGCAGACTTGACAACGGCTTGAGTACAAATTTTGACAAGGTTAGCTTGATGACCTTGAAAATTTGATTGTTTCGTCTAGGAAGCGGTGGCAAAGTCCAAGGAGGTTATATGCAAAGTCATTCATATAAGCAGTGATTTACAAGGATTGTGACGTCACATACTGTTTAAAAATAATAGTGCGGGAAACAGATAATCAAAATCTTTGAACATGTATAGAAGTATAATGAGTTAGTTTTAAAACTTTTAAATTAGGTTTCTGATGTCTTCAGATGAATAACAATATATTCCACGTACTTTCAGAGCTGTAGAAAATTCATGCACATTCCCTATTATAGCATTTTATTGCACTACATAGGCCTATAGAAAAAATTAAAAAATCACAATTAAAAGTTAAAACATAATTTACATAAACTTTAGAAAAATCTAACTACATTTTGTTGCCAGGGTTGGCTATGTAACATAATATAATGCTAAGTCTGTAAAGACAACTACACTCCTATCTGGTCTGCTTTAGTCTGAAAATTGCAACTTTTCAATTGACCTACCAGTAGTATGTATGTCAATTTTCTGATTTATTGCCATATTGTATTTCTAAACTTAACTTTGACTTTCACGTATCCCAATGAATGAAACAAAGTGACAAGATAAAACATTTATTTCTTCATGAAAATACCACAAATATTTGAATTTTCACGCAAATAAGTGCATATTCATGTGTGACATAAACAGAAAGTATTTTGCCGATTTTCAACAATACTGCGTTAATGAACGGCCAGATATAGCAGAAATTTTGTTTTGTTTTGTTTGAAGATTTATAGCGGAACTAGGCCTATATTGAATACTACCTAATAAGGATTGAACTCCCAGTAGCGAGCGCCAGAAATGGCACTGTTTGTGTACCCTCTAAAGTCTTCTTTATTAATTTAGGCCTAAATCAAATTTTAATTGATTTAAATCAACAATAAGGAGTGTTCCTAAACTCTGATAAGTGCACCTGAGCACGGTGTGCACTCCCCATCCCATAGGTGTCTTATGAGCTGCGTCTACTCTGGTAAGACCCAGTCGGTAAGATAGCCTAGCGATTGTTGTAGCTCCAATGCACGTTTTTTTTGTTTTGATTTAAACCAATTCCACCCCGATTCCAATCCAGTTCAATCGAGCTCAATGAGTAGAACGTTCTCATCATACACACACGCTTAGAGAGAGAACAAATAAACACACCTGGAAATCCATCCAGAACCTGAACGGTGCCTCTGAAACGCCCTTGGTGTAGGCGACGATCATCGCCGGGATGAAGTAGCCACTGTAGTAGTTGACCGAAGGCGGAACCTCGTCCGTCAAGCTCCACTTGACCAGTCTGTTGTTGGGTCTGGCCGCAACCAACAACACCATGTGGTCAGAGCCCTTGGCGGAGAACGACAGCCGGCGAACATTCAACGCGACCATCTTCCTGTACGTAAGAGAGAGGCCATCAGTGTCCATAGATCGACACTCCCCTCGGACCCGATTCCCAGACATTTGAACCCCGGTGTTAGTCAAAAGCCCATCGAGCGTCGGCTAATGAGACGTAATTTTGAGCCGATCGAAGGAAGACATTGTTAAAATATTAAGACAAAATTCGTGCCGAGTCGTGTAAACGTTTAAACGCCTGCGCGAAAATATACGCGTACAAATATTCATATACCGTTAACCGTGTCTTATATACCGCGCCTGACCAATACCCCTCCCCCACCCAAAACCCAAACTCGCAGATTTATCCGATGTCACAGCTCTTTGACAAGCAAATTACTATGTGAACTGTTGGACACAAAGGTGGAGAATATAATCAACAATTAATATAATAAATCACAGTGTTATTGTGTTTTTTCGTTGAACATTTTTTTTCACGAATATTACGACTCCTTTTTTTGTTATCATTTTGTGAACAGGAAGGTGTTACGATTAAACGCGAAAAATTCGTAAAAATAAACAATTAAATGTTTTCTCCCAGCTCTAGAAAAAATACAAACAATACCAGTCAAAGACAAAACAATAACCTCAAAATGGCAATTCCAATTACCTACAATAAACTTTATGATTTATTATTCATAGATGTAGACCTACATAGTAATCATGTAAATGTACTTATAACTTATAAGAACTCAAAATTGATTATAAACTTTAATAAACAGTAAACAATGAACATAATGTTTCAATGAAACCAAGTATTGTCAATAAAGAATTACAATTTTACATTAGCAAAACCATTGGCAAAACTACACATGGACACTGAAAAAAATTGTGGCCTTTGCTTAGCTCTTATATTGGACAGGGTTATAGTTGACTCCAAATTATGCAGAGAAAACCTGGGGTCATTCATTATAAGATGAAAGATGGGTTTAGTGAGAGTTAAAGGAATAGTCAGATGAAAAACTAAAGAACTACCATTTGTAGATGTCCACCCTCAAATATGGAAAACATGACTAAACGATATCATACATTAAAAGCAGGCGGTTAAAAAATTAAAGAAAACGCGATTTTTTGGCTTGGTGCTACCAAGTAGCACCGAGCAACTTTCTTCATGGTAATTCCCATTTACAAAAATTGTTGTCTCGAGATAGTAAAACCACCGCTAAAATAGGGCACTTATCAAAAATCGATCAGGAGGTTTAATGTGCATCGTTTCTCTACCGATAACATGCTTCTTAGTACGAACGTGTACTTCTACAAAATGCCCTGCAATTAATTTGTTTGTGATTTCATGTGTAGAAAAGTTGCAATCTGTTTTGAGCGGCACTGTCCGCAGTCGCCGAGTGTTTCGCGGAGCGCTGGCGGGACTCGTATTACACAATGAGTGCTCTGTCTATCAGGCAGGCGTTAGCGACCTTGGAACCGATACAGCTGTACTACGCTTTAGAAGAAAAATGCAGCAGATCGGACGGAGTCAATCAATTAGAATAGCTGAATGTTCACTATTTTTTTTCTTGCGTTGAAGCAACCTATATCAATTGTACTTTACACATAACTGAGTTTCATGCACTTTTGACTCATTGGTAATTTTCTAGTTCTCCATCTGACTATTCCTTTAAGAAAATGTTAGAGGTGTGCGAATATTCAAAATTTTCGAGGTATTCGCGAATAATTTACTATTATAATATTCAACTCGAAACTAAAATATACCTAGTAACTATGTATTTTGAATTTTCGAAGTAGGCCTATTCAATTTGTTTTGAATTGGTTTCGAATTTGCCATTTCTCTAACTAAGATTAAGATTTAACACTTAAAGGCTGCAAATGGGCCACAACTACCCGGTGGCAACCTATCCAAACCTCCCCCCTCCCCCATCACCTCCTTTTCGTCAATCTATTTCTAAATTCCCTTACTGACTCGCTCTCAACAACCTCCTCGGGTAACTCATTCCATTCCCTTACCGTTCTCTCAACAAAACCAAACCTACCCAGATCACTTCTCACTACCCGACGCTGAAACTTCCAATTATGATCCCCCCTCCCTCTATAAACTCCTTCTTGCAACCTGCTCTGGATTTCCCCCCACCCTCCCTTCCCCCTAGCTGCTCTATATAGATTACACATCCTATTACTCCTCCGTCTCTCCTCTAAGGACTCCCAACCCAGTTCCCCCACCATTGCTGTAACACTATCATAAGCTCTTACCACATTCCCTAACCTATCTTCCACATACCTCCATCTCCTAACTTGTCCTGTAACCTTCCTTGCCGCCCTACGCTGCACCTTCTCTAATTCAATGACCTCCCCCTTCCTATATGGATCCCACACCGCACCACCATATTCCAATATAGGCCGTCCGCCGTACCACTGTCTTGTAAGCCATATCCTTTACCTCCCTACTAGCTCCCTTCAAATTTCTCATAACAAACCCTAAGTTTCTATATCCCTTTCTCACACTTTCCTGCACCTGGTCCCCCCATCCCAAATCTTCGGCCAATACAATTCCCAAATACTTATACTTCTTTACCTTTTCTAAAACTACCCCCTCAAGAAAATACTCTCTCGCATCCCCCTTTAATTTACGCGTGAACCCAACCACTTTGCACTTTCCCGCATTCAAACCCATCCTATTAACATCAACCCACTCCTCTATCCTGTTCAAATCATCCTGCAACAACTTAGCATCCTCCACCCCCTTAATCACCCTATACAAGACGCAATCATCAGCAAACAACCTTAATCTTGACTCGATATCCCTTCCTATATCATTAATAAACATTATAAATAACAGTGGTCCCAGCACCGACCCCTGCGGCACCCCCGATGTAACTTCGATAGTTGTTGATACGCTATCCCCCACCCTTACCCTCTGCGACCTATTTGCTAGAAAATCTCCCATCCACCTTACAACCCCTTTATCTGCAATCACACTATCAACCTTCCTCATCAAAATCCCATGAGACACTTTATCAAAAGCCTTTTCAAAATCAAGGAAAACTGCATCAACCTCCTCCCCCTTATCTAGAGCCTCCCCTATGTCCTGAACAAGACCTATTAATTGCGTCTCGCAAGAATACCCCTCCCTAAACCCATGCTGGCTATCTACCAACCATCCCTTCCCCTCCAACACCTCCCTAACATAATTTGCTACTACCTTTTCCATTATCTTACTCCCTACCGAAGTGAGACTAACAGGTCTGTAATTCCCTACTTGACTTCTATCCCCCCCCTTATGTATTGGCACTACAAGTCCTTCCCTCCAACCCTCCGGTATAGTACCTTCCCTTAACGATTTCCTGCAAATATCCCCTACAAACCTAACAACCCCCTCCCCCCCAATTTTCAAAAATCTACACATCAACCCATCCTGTCCCGAAGCCTTTCTCCCTCCCATCTTTCCTAAAACCTTTCTAATATCAAGATTCGTTATAGTGAGAGGCTTGCTACCCCTCCCCCCTTCCCACTGCATACTAGAATCTTCCCTCTCTTGGAATACCTCCCCATAGTGTGCGTTCAAAGCCTCCGCTTTATCCTTATCACCAGTAAATAACTCATCCCCAGTCCCTTTAAGTGTGGGTATTTCGCCCCCCCCTTTCTGGTTCCTTAGATGTAGATACAACCTTCTCCCTTTACCTTGGAATCCCTCATCATCCATTAAGTGCAACATATAATCATCCCTTGCATCGACCTTTGCCCTATTAAGAACTCCCTCCCACTCCTTAAGTTTCTCCTTACCTTTACCTGTCTTCCTATACCTCTTATATATCCCTCTGCACTTCCTCTTCAACCACCTAATTCTTTTATTATAATATACTGGGTCAGTCCCACCCCCCTTAGTCACCTGCGGCACAAACCTTTCCAACAAACCCCTATATATCTGCAGAAAACTTTCCCACATTTCATTTACTCCCACATCCCTACTAGACCACTCCTCATACATTACCAGTAACTCCCTTTGCAAACCCTGAACATCAGCTCTATCATATCTCCATATTGTCTTGTCCCTACTTTCGCTATTATTTCCCTGCCTTCCCTCCCACCCACTACCTAGTGCTAACTCTACTATTGGGGCCCTATGATCGCTCATTCCCTCTACTACCTCCGAGTGAACCCATGTCTCCTCCGGCCTTACTAATATTACATCTAAAATGTTATTCCTCCCCTCCCCACAAATCCTCGTCCCCTCTCCTACCGTTTGCACTAACCCCTCATTAATAAGTTTACAGGCCCATTCCTGCCTTCTGCCTCCAATATCCTCCCTCCCCCACTCCCAGTGAACTCCAGGCAAGTTTAGATCCCCAGCTATTACTAACACTCTTCCTCTATCACCCATCACTATCTCTTCCAACCTATCTAACACTTGCCACTCCCCACTATCCTTAGGCCTGTATACTCCCACCACATCCACACAAGGACCTCCCCCCACCCTTACCTGCACACACATCATTTCAACCACATTATCTACCCACAACAATGTGCCCTTGACATTCTCCCTACAGACAATCATCACCCCCCCCCCCCCCATATCTATTTCTATCCTTGCGAAACACATTATATCCCTTACGCCCTAGCTCCCCAGTCAAAATCTCGTCATCCAACCATGTTTCCACACAAACCACTACATCCGGCTCGTACATTTCAATCAACGTCCACATTTGCTCCAATCTTTCCCCACTCCTTACACTCCTGCAATTAATTGACATTATCTTAACCCTCCCCTTATCCCTCCCCTGAATATCCCTCCCTTTGCTTTGACCATCCTCCTGTCACGCGAGACTACCTGCTATCCTAACAAAAAGATTACCTTGCTCTCTTGCCCCACTCCTATTCAGATGCAACCCATCCCCTGACAGTAAGCCCCTTCACTTGCTCAGCAAATGTTCTGAACAATAAGTACAGTATGCATTCAGTATTAACAATATGTATAGATCAAGGAGAGAGATGAACTGAATATTTTAGGTATAAGTTACTTAGTATAAAAATGCAATATTGTATTGTGCAATTTGCAGTTTACTGCATATTATTTGCCTTGTATTTGGTTACAGTGCTGGTACAATCAGTCAATAAACCTTGAAAACCAATAATATGGATTAATTAATTGTGTGTAGTATTGCATTAACGTGGGAAATACATATTCCATATTCAACTTTTTGAGTGTGTACTATTTGATATTCGTATTCAAAATGAAAAAACACTATTCGCACACCCCTAGAAAATGGAGGCCTATACAGGAATCGAGCCTCAGGAGGTTAGTGGGTAGGAAGGGGTCTGGGGCAAAGCCTCCAGCTGCCAAGGTCAAAAATGATTTACCCCTAAATTAATTTGTGTACCCTAAACAGGTTTTAAAGTGCCCGTTCACCTCTTTAGCAAGTTGTTCTCTATCTAAAGTTCAACCCTAAATACCAATGTTTGGGTGTATATCACGCGACCTATACCATCAGGTATCCTTTGTTTATTCGCGCAACTTGCTGTTCGAGGTGGACATTCTACGTCATGTGACTCATGTTGCCAACTCTGCGCTGCGTCTCCAGCCGGCATTGGAAAGAGGGGTGGTACGAAAGATCTGTGGTTGGCTGAAGACATCATTGGAGGGAGAGCGCTTGGTCTGACGAGATACTTTGTTCAAATGAAAGTGGTGCAGAAGGCGCGTGGTCAAGCGGATAGATACAAGATTTGTAACAACTCACTGGAAATGTGTTTATATTTTTCTTCAATTTGTGAAATGATAATAGTATTTGTCAAGATAAGGAATATAATTATAATAATTTTGTCAAATTAAGAAATAAAGCTACTTGCGCCGAACAGGTTTTCACAAAGACCGCAAGTAAAATTTCACAAACTTACGTTTGTTTGATACATCTTGGTGAAAATTCTTCTTGTTACAGGTATGTCGTTACATTAGACTACGACGTAAAATGAACTATTTGACGTATTTGTGTTAATTTCTATTTGACCTGCCATTTTATATATTGCTATTATGTGAAGAATAAAATTGTTTCTATTGTAGTGGACGGAAAATTTGAAACGACTATACACATGCGCTTGG
Source organism: Isoperla grammatica (assembly GCA_945910005.1). Taxonomy (NCBI): domain Eukaryota; kingdom Metazoa; phylum Arthropoda; class Insecta; order Plecoptera; family Perlodidae; genus Isoperla; species Isoperla grammatica. Next base: position 4,450,202 of record OX246740.1, read on the forward strand.
CTGGATACTTTTCGCCCAACCCTCTAGATGCGCGAGGCAAGGTCACTCGACACTCCGAGGTAAGGTGTTGCCAAACGTACAACGTTGAGCGGGCTGCATAAAACATTTAACCACTAATTACGTGGAAGTCGAATCATTTTCGGTGAAACTGTTATTGAATATGGGTTCTATATACCAACTTGAGTGTCTTGGTACACATTGCAGTAAGAGGTGAACGAACACTTTAAGTTGAATTTCTAGTTTGAATAAGGGTGCACTTTAAACTAATGTAAAATGTGTGCACATAAGTTTACGGTATCTGCAGAGAATGACGATTTATTTCATGCTGTGATTTGTTTAAGGATTTGTGAAGCAAGTTCGATGTAATTACGTGGGTTTATACCATAGGCCTATACAGCAAAAATTAAGTGTGATCTTGATACAGTAGTTGAAATAAAATCTGAAATATAAACTCCAACCATTGAGTTTGTTAGTGTAGGGTAGAGACCCAGCGGCCATTGGCGGCTATCTACCAATAAATTTCCCGTGGACTCTAGTAGTACGAGCGCGTACCGCTAGAAAGCGCTACACGTACCCACTGATGTCAGCGTTCCTGTGGAAAGAAAGGGATACTACGTAGTACGCGCAGATGCGAAGTCGGTAAGGTAGTAGTATCCAGATGGCGGTGGATATTGTTATTAAAGCATTATCATTTGTTCTGATAAACATGTCAAACGGGCACGAAGTTAACAATAAGTAAGCTAATACTTTATTACAACACATTATATAAGGTTTTATACATTATATAGACTAGGCTGTAGTACTACGTTACTAATGTAGGCCTATTAATGTAGGCCTAGGCTTATTGTAGCCAAGTAATGGCCTAGACTTAAAGAGTTGGGCCTAGATCTAGGCTCGGACTACACCACGTGATCTTCTGACGTCGCATCTGCGCGTACTACGTAGTATCCCTTTCTTTCCACAGGAACGCTGACATCAGTGGGTACGTGTAGCGCTTTCTAGCGGTACGCGCTCGTACTACTAGAGTCCACGGGAAATTTATTGGTAGAGAGCCGCCAATGGCCGCTGAGTCTCTACCCTGCACTAACAAACTCAATGCTCCAACTGTTTCATCTGGAAGTGTCAGCCAGGCCAGTAAAGAAGTAGTACTGTAATACCTTTGTTCGAGTTTCAACACCGTTGGGCTGTGAAAGATGGGTGGTTGTGCCTTCACCCAGAAGCTCCACGGTAAACCCTTCAAGTGTTGTAGCTCCGAGATCGGCATGCCGCAGTAATACTTCCTATTGCAGTCGTTGCTAACGTCCATCAGGGATTCCAGATTGGGCAGCAGAGACACAAGGCTGTTTGCACAGTTTTTATCCGACGGGACAACCCAGTATCCAGAGTCGGACCTTTGGATGTCTCCCATCGGGTTGTAGAACAATCGCTCTGTGTGCTAGGGCAAAATTCAAGTTTGGTCGCAGTGAATAGATTCACATTGTTGTAGAGTTGTACATGGTTATTGATAATATCATCGGTTGATAATTAATATTTTATATGTGAATGGTGAACATTCAGCAACGAAATACACGAAATGTAATTGCTTAAATTAGGCCTAGTAGTAGCTAGGCCTATACGACCTTATGATGTAATATTTAGCCCATCTTGACAATGTACATACAATCTTGTATTGTGATTATACAGCTAAGAAATGAAATGAACAATATGTAGTATTTTAATATGTAGCTTTAAGTAAAGATCTTGCACAACTTTTAAAGTTAAGTCACATTCTAACCAAGTCATCCATCCATGATATAATATTCGAGTATGTTATGAATTATGATTATAAACCATCCCATCGATAATTACAAGATTTGAACAAAAGTACACTCACTCCTTCAAAACAAAATGAACACACTTACGTAAACATTGATCTTTTGTAGTCTTGGCACCACTGGGCTCGGAACAAACGACGGTATCAAGGGCGTGAAGGTCAACAGCAAGAAGAATATAATTCGCAAATAGATAAATCCGCACCAGACTTTGATTGCATTCCTGACGAGCACGACGAGCGAAGTGAGATGACTCGTGAGTAGACTGCACCAAACTGCCGACAACACGGCTATCCAGACGTCGGGCATGACCGTCGGCTGCATCAGTCTTCCGTAGGCCGGTACGATGGCGTCAAACAACACCACCATGTGGTAGACGGCCGTAGCCAGCGGCAACGACAAGCCAATCAGATACCCACTGATGAACTTGCTACTGGACTGGTTGTAGTAAATCAAGTGCATTAAGTACATGGCCACGGAGGGGAACAGCACCAGCAACATCGGTATGTACGACGAACGTAGACTTGCGAACGAGCTCAGTAGAAGTATCGCCGCAACTAGGAGATGCTGGGACAGTAGAGATATTTGCGCGCCGACTATAAGAGGAATGGTGACGCTACGCGTTCTGTCGATAAAAAGCGCGAACGTCATTTGACAAACAATGACGGGACAGAAGTAAAGGAGGTATATCGCCCAATCGTGAGAGTACCACGTCATGGGTTTCATCGCGAAGATAGCGAGGCGCGCGAGAGCGTAAGCGAGAACTACTCCAGTAAGGTGGCACACCATGTTTCCCACCATGCAGCGTCGCAAGTACATCCTCAGAGCATTGTCTCCGTACGCTAGAAATAAACAAAAAAAAAAGGTTAATCAAGGAAATTAATATTCTTGATCTGTCTGATGAGTCTCTGGTTGGACTAGAGGGTTTGAAGAAGAACCGGTTTAGAACCTGTTTCCGGGTGCTCAAAGTCATTCCTAGTCCAAACATGATAATATGTAACAAAGTTTAATATGTTCAAGTGTATAGTTAAACTGAAATAAATAATACCTCATCTAAGTGGCTCAGTGTATGGGATGCAATAGCCAGTGTATATAGTTTATTAAAATAGTGGCAATGCTCTATTTTGTAATAATATAAGAAATAATTAGTACAGAAATATAAAATATTTATAATAAAGTAACAAAAATAAATGTATAGTGTTTGTAGTTATATGCCTAATGATAGTGTGTATCCCTATGATTGAGGGTTAAAAAGTTAAAAAATATATAACTTGTTTGTTGGGGAAAAAATTAAAGCTAGCTCTAAGCCTCAAGAAAGTGAGGACTGCCCTTGTGCACCATTTTGAATGTAATACAAAATGCTATTTAATAAATTAATAAATAAATGAATGAATGAATGAATGAATGAATGAATGAATGAATGAATGAATGAATAAATAAATAAACAAATAAACAAACAATTAAACACATAAATAAATAAATAAGTCAATAAATGAATTGATTAATTAATTAATAAGTAAATAAATAAATAAATAAATAAATAAATAAATAAATAAATAAATAAATAAATAAATAAATAAATAAATAAATAAATAAATAAATAAATAAATAAATAAATAAATAAATAAATAAATAAATAAATAAATAAATAAATAAATAAATAAATAAATAAATAAATAAATAAATAAATAAATAAATGATCAACTAACATTCAAAGTCAAAACCTACTTTTATAGAGAAACTTCATTTGTTTTGTGAAAGTAACAGCGGCAAAGCAGACAGTGGCCAAGTTGACTGCCAGTGCCGTACACCCGGAGTACGTGATCATGTAGAGGCCAAACAGGTCGAAGTAGATGGGCGTGCCCGACGAACAGTCTTGGATGGGGACAAGCTCTTTGGTAGCCGCCGCGTGCTTGGTCAACGCCAGCAAGTTGTCGCCTGTGTGTTGTAGGCTCTGAGCAGAGACAATGTTCGGGAGATCGGCCGCGGTGCGATATATGTAGCCGTTCGTGAACTGGGCTAAACCAAGTCCTGGGGACAAGAAACATTGGCGTAACATGAGACGTAGGCCTATCACATTCCTGCTAAAGGGAAACAAACATGAAACACGATTACTGTACAGTGTACACTCAATTTATTATGCATTGTGCAGACAGGATTGTCATAAAACAATACACAAATAACCAAACACACGTTAAAAGGACTCAATCAATACCTAGCTGGACAATACATATACCACTTGTTATAATTCCATGCACATGGCAACAGCAATCAATTTTGAAGTGGATAATGCTAGCCTACTACCATTGAGTTTATTAGTGTAGGGTTAGAGACCCAGCGGCCATTGGCGGCTATCTACCAATAAATTTCCCGTGGACTCTAGTAGTACGAGCGCGTACCGCTAGAAAGCGCTACACGTACCCACTGATGTCAGCGTTCCTGTGGAAAGAAGGGATACTACGTAGTACGATCACGTGGCTTAGGTCTAGCCTAGGTCTAGGCCCAACTCTTTTAGTCTAGGCCATTACTAGGCTACAATAAGCCTAGGCCTACATTAATAGGCCTACATTAGTAACGTAGTACTACAGCCTAGCCTATATAATGTATAAAACCTTATATAATGTGTTGTAATAAAGTATTAGCTTACTTATTGTTAACTTCGTGCCCGTTTGACATGTTTATCAGAACAGATGATAATGCTTTAATAACAATATCCACCGCCATCTGGATACTACTACCTAACCGACTTTGCATCTGCGCGTACTACGTAGTATCCCTTTCTTTCCACAGGAACGCTGACATCAGTGGGTACGTGTAGCGCTTTCTAGCGGTACGCGCTCGTACTACTAGAGTCCACGGGAAATTTATTGGTAGATAGCCGCCAATGGCCGCTGGGTCTCTAACCCTACACTAATAAACTCAATGCTACTACTAATCTATTAATTATGATGCTTTTTGTTATTCCACCACGTCACTATGGCGATGATTGTGATAAACTTTGATTTAGGATTAGCCTAGACGTTGCAAACTAGATAAACGTAGTGTTTGGTTTAAAAAAAAGAGTAAAAATAAAAAGTAGGTAATTAAAATCACAATTATTATTGTATTACCAAACATGGGCTACCAATTTCATTTCCAAAACATTTCCAACATTCCTAATTGCAATTTGCAATATTCTAAGCAGTTTCAATAAAAATTACCATCTGCTATCGATCTAGTTAACATACCTGGTATTTTTCCAACATCTGTGAATATATTGTAATCAGTGGTATCCAACATCAGATAGTAAAATGCTTCTTCCATTAACACCATACCATGGGGATGTGGCACGGACCGAGAATATGCCTACGGGCAAGAATAACACACATATGGAGCTGGCGAATGATGGAACACCAAAAACAAATTATCGAACAAAATCAAATTACAATTTTTGAAGAAAACTGTGGAAAGGTCGGTTGACTAGTGACGGGAACATGAACGCTGAATTGCAGCAGTTTTAGCTTAGCTTTTACGATTACCGAGACGTGAGTGACCAACGAAAGGTTACTTTCACAGCCAACTTTTCACTTGCAACTTAATGACAACATGGAAAGAATGTTAAATAAATAAATTGTACTTTCTTCTCCTTTCAAACATCCAAAGTTGGAACTACAATGCTGTTCTCTGCTTAGCTGCGCAGTTAAGGTTTGACGTATATCTTCCATTTCTGTTGTTAGGAAGACAAAATGTTGCTGACCACCACATGGTTTAAATCTTAGTCTTGCATTTTCAATGTCAACTAAAATAAATCGATTTTTATTTATTGTCTACCCACTCAGTTCAGTTAAATTAATTTTCAGTGCAATACATTATACCATTTTGTTGTTATGATGGCTCCAAATTCTCCATTTACATGGATGGCATCTATCATATCAATACATATTTAAGCGAAGATAAGTAAATTTCAGAAGTAAAAAAGCCCAAAGCTGAACGAAGAATAGAACCCTGGACCTCCTGCATTAAATGTTCCTTATTCATGTGTTTATACATGAACTCTTTAAAATGTCATGTCTTGTCTGACTTGTCACATTATGTCTTAATGCGTAAGCAAGAGTGGAGGTGTGCTCATTTTGTTACTAACTACATTGAAAGCATCACCTACTGCCTATTAGCAAGTCAAATGATCATGTCGAGACTGGAGACCACATTTGATGTTTTGTTTCATAGAGGTACATTATGGAAGCTATGTCCAAAGCTTATCTTCTAATCCTAAACTCTATTGCATTGCATTGCATTCATGTATGAAAAGAAATATATTTGATAAATACGTAAATAATCTAGAGATCAATAGCCTACCATATCCAGCTATTTCCCCTCCATGCTACCATAACTACGAGACACAGGTGAGAGTACTCGCAAGCAAGCAATGCAATCGACAATCAACTGCTCTATCACAGTTAAAAATAGTAAGTTTTGATGGCATTAAATGTTGTCATTTCTCCATATATTTTCACATAGATCAAATAACCAAAAGGAAGGCAGCAGGCTAAAGAGGGTATGGGCATGCCCATAACCCTACACTGGCCATCCTGTCCTTTCATGGGACAGGAAAACAACAATAAAATTAATTAATTAGGAAGACAGCATAACCACCCATGACTTATAAGGTCGATGTCAGCAAGTGTGGGCCTACACCCCTAATAACATTTTACCTTGTAGGAAAGAAAGCTGGTTCATCAATCACAAACCCTGCCCTATACCGGTACCATTCAATATGAAAACTGCACCGGTGCCTGAGTAGCCAAAGTTTCCTGTGTCTTTTCCACTTATCCTCCTGAAAAATATATCTACTACCTAAAATTAAGATAATATTTGTAATAAATAAATTATTAACAGTAATAGTATTTGATTTATTGTATGGTGAACAGCTTAATATAAACTATAAGGTTGTCCATTGATATTGATTGATTGATGTCATTGCAAATTTTTGACATAGATTTTTTATCTAAAAAATAACTTTTTTTTTTTTATATTAAGAAAGCCTCAGGCCCATAGATAGATATGTATGAATGTCCAAAATACTGCCTTTTTGACAAGCTTTAATATTCAGGTGCCTTGTGAGTTGTGCACCATCTTAAATGTACTACAAAGTGCCACATAATAAATAAATAAGTACAAAAATAAATTAATTAATTAATTGTGAGAGAGTGAGAAAACATGAAGGAAAATGTGATAGAAGTACAAAACCTAGGTGATAGGATTATAAAGGTTAAAATGGAGATTAATAAGCAGAGGTCCATGGACATAATTCAGGTTTATGCGCCACAGGCTGGCCGACCTATGAACGAGAAAGAAGAATTCCGAGAGCACCTGGAAGAGGTGATATCAAACTGCAAATCAAACGATATATTCCTGATTGGAGACTTTAATGCTAAGGTTGGAACAGATAGACGAGGCTACGAAGAGGTACTAGGGGAGTACGGATATGGAAACAGAGATGAGGATGGAATGAGGTTGCTAGAGCTGTGTACCAGAAACAATCTAACCGTATGCAATACTATCTTCCAAAAACAAAAACGGCACAAAATTACCCGATACAGTTGGGATGGGAAGTACGAAACAGTAATAGACTATATAATCACTAACAGGGAAGGTGTAAGAAACGTAAGAAACGTGGCAGTAATACCGGAGATAGCACTGGATGGAGATCATCGATTACTGGTGGCATTTGTAAACAGGTGGCAACCAGGAAAAATCACTAAAACATCCCAGTGGAAGAAACTCGGAAAAATTAGGGTCTGGAAACTGCAGGAAGAGACAACCCAAGATGCATATAAAAAGAAGATACAGGAAAAAATGCCCCAAAAGGGTAGTATCAAGAGCGTAGAAGAAGAATGGAAAGAGTTAAAAGATGCTCTCTTACAGGTGGCAGAGGAAGTGTGTGGAAGACAAGAGAACAAGAGAAGAAGAAAGGAAACACCATGGTGGAGTGAAGAGGTCAAGAAGGTAGTCAAGATGAAAACACAGGCATGGAAAAGAAAAGAAATGGACAGGACAGATTACAACATACAAAACTATATACAAATAAAATACCAAGTAAAACAGATAGTAAAAGCTGAAAAGATCAGGACAATGCTGGAAATGGCAGACAAGCTTGAGGAAGATCTGGAAGGAAACAAGAAAATGATATATGGGATGATAAAGGAAAAGCGCCGAGATAAGGAGGAACAGAGATTTATGCAACATAGAGGCGAGGTGACCCGAGAACCAGAAAAGATTAAGAAAATGTGGGAAGAGTATTTCTGTAACCTGTTAAATAAACCAGGTCTTGATCAACAGGAACAGGGAACTCTGGTAGAGATGACGGAAGACCCACCGAGCCCCATACAGGGGACAACCACAGAGGAAACAACCACAAACGAGGAGGATGAGTCAATCACACGTGAGGAAGTATGTCAGGCTATTAGAAGACTTAAAAATGGAAGAGCACCAGGGGTGGACGAAATCGCGATTGAAATGATCAAGGCAGGTGGTGCAGTCGGTATTGATTGGATGCATCGAGTGGTAAAGGCAGCATGGGACCAAAACCAGGTACCAGAGGACTGGTTAAGAGGAATAATCGTACCAATATTTAAAAAAGGAGACAGGAAAGAATGTACAAACTATCGAGGAATCACACTTCTTAGCCAAGCTGCCAAAGTGTATGAAAGCATCATGGAGAAAAGGGTCAGGAATACTGTTGAACCATCGCTAAGAGAAGAACAATATGGGTTCAGACGGGGCAGGTCAACTATTGATCCTATATTTGCTCTGAGGCAAGTCATGGAAAGGGCATGGGAAGAAAACGCAACCATACACATGGTTTTCCTAGACCTCGAAAAAGCGTATGACCACTTACCAAGAGAAAGAGTGTGGGAGAGTTTGAGGGTAAAACAAGTGGGCGAGAGGTTGATAGAAAGGATACAAAGTATGTACTCAAAATGTGAAAGTCGAGTACAAACGAGCAGTGGGTACACAGATTGGTTCAGTATTAATACTGGTGTTAGACAAGGGAGTGTCTTGTCACCAATAATGTTCAATGTGATAATGGACCAAATACTTCGGAAAGTGGAACCGGAAAAAGAACAAGATACAAGAACGTTGATATATGCAGATGACATTGTGACATGGGGGGACACAAAAGAAGAAGTACAAAAAAAGGTTGACATGTGGGATAAGGAGACAAATAAGTATGGAATGCGAGTGAGTGAGACAAAGAGTGAGTCAGTAGTGGTACAAAGGCGGAAGAAGAATAAGGGAGATATAATAACATTACGAGGTGAAGAACTTAAAGCGAAAGAAGAATTCCCATACCTGGGTAGTTTAATGACTAGTAAAGCAAAGATAGGAAGTGAAATAGAAAGAAGAATAAAAATAGCAGATGGTTTCTACCAGAAGATAAGAAAGCTCTTATGGGATGAACACTTTCCACTTGCGTGCAAACAACTATTATATAAGCTGTATTATGTCCCTATATTGACCTACGGGGCAGTAACGTGGACAACAGGCTGGAAGGAAGATAGTAAGATACAAGCGGCCGAAATGAAATTTATCCGCAGTATGGCTGGAATATCAAAAATGGACAGAGTCAGAAGCAGTGAAATAAGAAAAAAGGTAGGAGTGGAGAGTCTGATGTTTAAAATGGGGAGAGACAGATTAAAATGGTTTGGCCACCTTAAGAGAATGAATGAAAAGAGCATACCAAGACAGACATTTGAGAAAACTTATAAGAAGAGAAGAGTAGGAAGACCACGGGACAGATGGCTGGACCAAATAATACAGGACGTGGAAGCAAGAGGAGAAGAATGGACGGTGGTTGAGTTGGAGAGATGGTGGGAGGACAGAGCTAGATGGAGAGAGCTGGCTGGACGAAAGGAGAGGGAGGAGAACAATTGGTGATTAGGAGCTGAAGGAGATGAAGAAGATGATGCATCAAGACTGGCAGACTGGTGCTGATTCCTGAATGCCCTAGTATTTGGTGGCAACACCCCCTTACCTGACAATGTTGGAACAAGGTGTACAGATAAAAAAAAAAAAAAAAAAATTGTTAAATAAATAAATAAATAAATAAATAAATAAATAAATAGATATAGCCTTGTATTAAAAAAGCAACATTTTATGTAAATAATATAAAATCTCAAATGTATGTAGGCCTACATTGCACCACACAAAAAGGGCAATATTTTTGGCTGACTAAACTTTCTTTCGGGAGTAAGGTGGTCTCACTAATTTTGACTTGACGCTTTGAATGATGAGCACGTACTAGTGCCTCTTTGTGGCGCATGAGGACTCTAACCACACTTTAGCAACAATACAAGATCATTGACATCACACCGTCTTTACGAAAAAATAAAAACCAGGAGTAATTGCGATGTAACATTCATTTTAAAAACTTTAAGTTCTTGAAGATCGATGTTTTACATTTCAATGTTGATGTAGAAAAAGTTCCGATATTGATGTCGATGAACTGTACTTTTACATTGATAGGTCCTACCTTAATATGTATAAGTTCTCTATCATTAAAAAAATAAAAAATCCAAGTTGATCTGCACAGGCCCGAATTCGCTAGTCTATCCTACGAGGCGACTAAAATAAGCTGGTCCAATCTATGACCTTGTTTAGAAGGCTACGTCAATAAACATGAACAATGGCAAAGAAATTAAAATTCCAAAGAGTGACTTACATCTAACAGCCAGGGGTGTGCAAGCTCCTGTTGGAACAACATTTCTCGTCCACCAGCCCCGAAGGCGTCCAAGTTGATGACTGCAATGACGTCCTTAGCCCAGGGGTGGGTTGTGACAAAGCCCAAAGCTCCCTGTAGGTAACTTTCCTTGGCTCCGTTGAATAAGAACGTAATGGTGTTGTGCATAGGTTCGGCTGTGCAAGACAATACTTGGAGAAGTTCAAGCATAATTGCGCACTGAGAACCAGCACTGGCGCCTGCAAGACAACACGTTTTGAACAAAACAATTCATGTGATATTGACAAGTACAACAGCTTGATGGCCTACCAAAAGTGAATATTTTAAAGGGAGCCAAGATTAACCTTATTAGGGGTAATCCGGGTGAGTAGGAACACTTTTGCAAAGTTCTCTCGTAAAAAAATCATAGGCTAGTATCTTTTGTTAAAAAAACTAGAACTTCACATGCTGCAACATATTTTTCTTTGAAATGTTGTCTTTTGAAAAATAAGTTTAAGTTTTGGCAACCCATATCACATTACATAAAAAAAAATGTTAAAAAAATGTGTAGGCTACTTGTTTCTACTTACCCAGAGATTTGGAGTAAGAAGAAACAACAGCTCTGTAGGACATGTATGGAAAAATATCTAGGGTACCTAAGTAGGAACTTCCATAGGGCTTATTTCAGTGAACATAGGCCTACGTTATATTTTGAAATTTGTCTATGATACCTACATTTTACAGGTTTTATGTTCAATTGAATTGTAGGCCTACATTTTCCACATTATGAAAAAAATACAATTATGAGTTATGAGTGACACAGTTTTAGATTTAACTTTCAGCACCAGAGTTAGAGCTGTTTAACGACTAAATACATTATTTATGTTAAATTTGATATTTTAGATTAGGCCTATCCACATTTCAATTTTGGGTCAGAAATCTTTTTAAAGTATTTTTTTTCCACTATCAGTTTAAGTGAGAACAAAAAATGAATATTTCAAGTATGGATTATATCCTAATTTAAATTGTTCTGGCCTTTGAAAATATGGCACTATACTGTAGGGTGGGATAAATCGGTTATGGACATGGTGTTTTCCAATGGGTGCACTGGACTGCACTGAGTGCGCACCGCTACCCACAATCGCATTCCAATGGACTTTTCGGTGCGCACTCAGTGCAATATTTCGTATTCCAATGGAGGACTGCACTCATCGAGTGCCGCACTGAGTCGCACTCAGTTCAGAGGCAAGTGCAATCAAGTCAGTGCAAAGATGGCGGCATTAGACGCGGGAGATATGTACTTGTTGATGGAATTTCTTGTGTCCTCCGACAGCAGCGATGACGAAATAATATTGTTCCAAATGTTGCAACTTAAGGAAGTTAAACCAAAAATTCAGGGCTACATTCTGAGGCCTAGGGCTATTGGATAGGCCTACACAAAGCTAGGGCCCTATTGCAATCTAATTTCAATGCGTCGTTTTCTATTTGTAGGTTATGTAGGCTAAATGCTGGTATCTAGGCATATTATATAGGCTAACTGTGCAAATAACCAGCAATATTCACTTTGCACAACACACCGTCATTAGTTATTATTTCGGCATTATCGGACCCCATAATAATATTTATAATAACCACACAGTTACGCTTCTTCATTTGGCGCGCTAGATCTTTGCACAGAGTTTATTTTCGTGTTCCAATGAGCGCTGCACTAGTAGCTCCACTCGTCTAGTGCATTACGTCACTGTGACGTTTAAGTGCGCACTGGTCTCGTTTCGAGTGCAGTCCATTGGAAAACACCATTAAATAACTAATCGGTTAACCGAAATTCATAAACAAATCGTATAAATATCATAAAAAATCTATGCAAAAAATGTAATTACTTTTTTTACACATTGTAATGTAAGGCTGTTTACACCGACTGTTGAGTGCATCTAGATGTGCGTGCAAGCCGCCTACTCACGTGAGTACGGAGTTGTTACACTCACAATTAACGGAGCGGGAAAATCATTTATCAGTTTTCCACCCACGAGCGGTTTATCAGTTAACTGATTAGTTATTCCCAGTGCCTAATTTAAGGAAAAAGTGGAACTGCGCAAAGAAGTCTTTAGAGGCAAAGAGCTGGGGGGTCTGGGGGGCGCGGCCCCCCAGGTTAGCACGCAGGGGATTTTTTTTTTACCTTTTTTCACGAACGTGTTTAAATAGCTTGAGATGGTCTTCAATATATTTTATTAGATTTACTACCGGGATTCACCAAGCGCTTAACTCCTCAGAAAACATACAAAGTTAAATAGACGTTAAGAAATTGAAGAATATACTTGTAGATTCAGTATAAGCCCTATAAGATTAAAAAATAAAATAAAAATAAAGTACGTTTTTTATTCTATCAGTCCTTTCAAAGACCAATTCTTAACTGCGCAAATCACAAATTGCAGCTGCGCAAATGACTTTTGCAACAGCGCAAACAGTGTCCAGCTGCGCACTAAATTAGGCCCTGGTTATCCCACCCCTACTATAGGCCTAGTGTCCATCCCCATGCCCCTCACTCCCCATCCCTGCCCATCCCAGGCTTGAGCTATTGTGTAGGGTCATGTGGAATAATGAATGTTAAATTGCTATTTGGGCATCCTGATAAATGATAATTACTTGATCCATAAATTAAATAATAGGCCTGCCTTCTGTATGAAATACGTGTGATTGTAGTTCTGTCTGTTCTTCCTTCAGGGAAGGTCTATTGTTGGTAAAAAAGTGATCTGTTGGATTTGCAATATCCACAATCACATCGAGACTATGCATTTCTTTATAGTGCTTGATATCCTCAGCCTGCAGCAATAATTGTATACACTGCGGCGTTTTAACATGTAGGCCTACATGCCCACGCGAAAATATACGAGTACCGGTACACATTTTCACGTGTGGTCAACCGTGCCACGTGGCAAAATGACACTGGGCAGTTGGACAAAAAGGGGAGAGGGTATAGGCCTCATATAATCAACAATGAATATAAAAAAATTATAAATTAAACACACTAATGATACGTTTGTTTGTTCGCCCGTGTTTTTCATTGAACAATGTTTTTTTTGTGAAAATTCAAACTTATTTTTTAGGATTTTGTGAATTGGAGGGGTGTTACATTTAAATGCAAAATTATCAGAGAAACAAATGTTTTCTCTCAGCTTTATCATTTATACTTATTTTTCTCTGTATTTTTTGTTTTTTACTGATATCAAATAGGTAGCCTACCTACCAATAATATGCAAACTAAAAAGAAATAATTACCTGGACTTTTTGGTGCACTGTCAAAATGACAGTTCAGCAGTAAACTTTTAGCAGATTTTGTGGTCTCTTCTGTGCAAAGCTGAACAATAATATTTGTGATGCCAGCAAAACAATTTGTGTATCCATACTTGATGCCTAAGTCGGTGCATCCTGTAGGTTTATGTACATCTACACGAATCCTGTGAGTATTCAATGCTCTCTGCTTAATGAAACCAATCTCTCTTGTCAAAAAATCCACTGCAAAAACTTCATTTTCATGGCTGCCACTCACTCTTGCTTTGGTCGACACGAGTTGATGTAAGTGATGGAGAGCTCTTTCAGCTATGAATTTACCACTGTTTGAGTGTTCGTCGACGATACTTAATGCTGGCGGAAGTGAGGTATTACAAGTAGAAGCTACCCACACCAACCCAAAACCAACACCAACAATAATTAAAATAGTATACCATGGCAAAGGTGGATCATTTGTTGTCTGCTCATTTTTCCATACAACATCAGATATGGCACTGGGAATTTTTCTGCCAAGTTGGCGCACTGTGTTGGTCTTATCACGTAGACGTGAGTAGGCTCCTTGTGATGTATTACTGGACGCAAGAGCTTTACGAAGATCGGTGATGCTTTCACCCTGTAATATTATATAGGCTAATGGTTGAATGTGCGAGAGAAAGTTACAGGGGGAGAGTAAACAGATTGCTTTGAGTGTACTGAAAGACATGCACAAAAAAGCACCTATAGTGGACGCCACTCTTAGTCGGAACCAAACCGGAAGCGACTTTATGAGGTGGGTTGGGTTTGTCTACATGCAGTTGTTTGAAAATAGTGTTCGTAAGGGCTACTTTTGTGTGTTGCACGTGCTCACGGGGGTCCGCGAATGGTCGCGAGGGGTGAGGGGCACTATCTGACCAGTTAATTAGGATACTTCCTTGAGCAGATGTTTTTCTCGCAAAGCTGTGTTGTCGCATCTCCCTTGTCAATATGTAGGATGGAGGCGATGCACCGTAACGCACGCGTCTCTTCAAGGAAGGTAGGGTGAAACAGGCAACACTGAGGAGAGATTTCAAGTCGCGCGCGTTGAACTGATGCTTCATCTTCAGCATCCGGTTTGGTTCCGACTAAAAGTGGCATCCACTAGGGCTTAGGATAGCCTAGCTAGCCTAAATTTAGATAAATAGGGAGCTGGCTTCTTAAACATAACACTACGTTGTGCCTAGAGGAGGTTTGTGATGACCGTATAATATTAAATATCATAACCACGCATAACTTACCATGCTTATTGTTGGAAGCCTAGCTTTTTCTAGGACAAGAGTTGAGGTTATGTACGCTTACATCATAAGCTTGTTACCTCATTGCACAGTAAAGGTAGAATTGGTACCAAAACCACACATTATTACATATTATGATGCCAAGTACCCCTACAATTGATTGCTTATAATACAGAGAATTTTTTAACACGAGATTGCCAATTTCTTCAAAACAGTTTCAAATGTTAAAATATACACCGCCTTTTAAGGTTGAGTAAACAATCATTTCAAGCTGAGAAGCTCTACTTTTTTCTCCGCCTAGCGGAGGCTCATCGAACTCCCAAGCTGGAAGTTCGACGAGCCCCCGCTTGGCAGAGATCAAGTAGCACCAGCACCAAAGCACAGGCCGGCGGACGATTAGGGAACCCGCAACTGACGTCACATCAAGACGACAACGATGGAACAAATGAATGGGGCTTTGCACGCAAAGCTTGACGTAGAATGCGCCACCACCGTCCAAGCCCAAATCCATGACCTGCTGGATGGGTAAATCAGCGCGGACAAGGTCTACTTGACCCATCCAGCAGGCTGTGATGGCAGCATTTTGCCAAAGACATTGGAATAGAAGTAGCGCCACCATAGTTCGAGCTCAAGTCCAGAGCCTCCTGGATGGGTAAATCAGCCCTTTTTTCATGGCTAATGCGGAGATCAAGTAGACCTTGTCTGAGGGCTGGCACTACGCTGGCGCTGCGAGTGGGAGAATGTGGCAGTGCAAAGCCCCATTGAACTGATGGACAAACAATCAGTTGTCAAAATGTTAGATAGTGTCCAACGAACGCCCGCGCATTAGGCAACCCGCAGTACAACCGAGACGTAGGCTGCAAGACACCGCCACCTTGTCATGCCTCATCTTCCGTTGCTGTGGTAACTGTTGAAAACTAGCTGTGTACAAGAGTACGTCTTTTGCCCCGCTCTGTAGTTAAAGTGACCTTAATAAATGTATTTTACAACAGGTTATGGGCCCAGTTCACAAAATATATAGGTAAAGCAATTAATCATCACACCTGTTACAGTTCGGCTAAAAACTCCGCGCAGCAGAGTCGACGTAAGCAGGTGAGCGACGAACCTAGCCTATAAAGTATCAGCGCTACAGCCTAACGCCCAGGCCTAGCGATGTCGTCCACGGACGGGAGAATATCGATTGAAAAACTCAACAACAAAAACTACCAGCTGTGGAAATTTAAAATAGAAATGTTGTTGAGCAAAGACGACCTTTGGGACATAATAATCGAAGAGACGCCGGCACAGGCCGACACACAATGGAAAAAGAAAAACCAGCGCGCCAAGGCCACTATATGCCTACTCCTGGAGGACGACCAGCTGATCCACGTACGGAACGAAACTACCGCCCGATCAGTATGGTTGGCCCTGAAAAAGGTACATGAAAGATCCAACCTCACTTCCAAATTGTACCTCCTCAGGAAACTGTACGGGCTTAGGCTCAAGAGCGAACAAAGCATGGACGAACACATCAACAAAACGCTCGAGCTAGTTAACGAGCTCAGGGGACTGGGGGAAGATCTCAAAGAAAACCACGTCGCAGCCCTCTTGCTGTGCAGCCTGCCAGATAACTACGGCATGCTCATCACGGCACTCGAAGCAAGACCGGAAGACGACATAACTCTGGAATTCGTAATTGGGAAGCTTAAGGACGAGTTTAACCGAAGAACCGAAACAGAATCGAAGACGATCGAAGAAAATGGCGAAGCCGTTCTAAAAACAGGACCCCAGTACCGGACAGCCGAAAGACTAAGATGTTTCCACTGCAACAAGCCCGGACACATGAAGAAAGACTGTCAAACCCTCAAGAGGGAATTGCGGGGCAATAGGGAAAAGGTCAAGAGCGCCAGAAGAAGCAAGGCCGGTTCAAGCGAAGAAGAAGAAGAAGAAGAACCACAGTACGCCCTGGGCGTACGCTTCAAGGCGGAGGAAACCAAGAAAACAACTACTTGGTTCATCGACTCGGGAGCAACATGCCACATGACTAACGACAGGGCTTTCTTCACAAAACTCGAGGAGAAGGAATGCGCTGTCTCACTAGCCGACGGAAGCTCCATGCAGTCCAAGGGAATAGGCGAAGGTCTACTGAGATGCAAGGTAGGCCTATCACCAAAGAAATCGCTGATTGTGCGGGTCAAAAACGTGCTGTACATTCCAAGCCTGGATGGCAGCTTGATATCGGTGCCCACTTTAACAAAGCTTGGGTTTACAGTAGAATTTGATAGTAACCAATGCACTGTTTCAAAAGCTGGAGAAACCCTGGCCATAGGCCTCAGGAAAAATCAACTCTATGAGGTCTGGCTTGACAGCAAAGAAACAAAGCCAAGCGCAAAATCGGCCACCCAAGAGGCAAACCATAAGAACTGCATCCACCTGTGGCACAGACGCATGGGACACCGAAACCCCGAAGCCGTCCGAAGACTGTTTCAGGAAAATTTAGCAAAGGGTATGGCACTCGGTGATTGTGATACGCTGGAAAAGTGCATTACATGCGTGAAGGGTAAGCTGACCAAAAAGCCCTTTCCAAAGAAAAGCGAGAAACGGGCAGAGAAACCCCTGGGACTGGTACACTCAGACCTGTGCGGACCCATGAAAACGGAAACGCCTGGCGGAAAGAGATACATCATGACTCTAACCGACGACTACTCTAGAAACTGTACTGTTTTCCTACTGAGGACAAAAGATGAAGTTTTGGACAAGCTGAAAGTTTATTTGGCAAGAGTCAACAACATCTTCAACACCAAAATCAAGAAGATCAGGTGCGACAACGGAAGAGAGTACAAAAATGAAGCCGTTAAGTCATTCCTGGACAAGGAAGGTATCAAACTGCAACTCACCGTACCATACTCCCCCCAGCAAAACGGAGTAGCGGAAAGGAAGAACCGCTCCCTCACAGAAATGGCAAGATGCATGCTACTCGATGCATCCCTCCCGAACAAATATTGGGGAGAAGCAGTTGTCACCGCCAACTACCTGCAGAACCGCCTACCCAGCAAGTCAGTTGAGAAAACTCCTTATGAACTGTGGTTCGGCAGCAAACCCATCGTTTCCCACATTCGAGTTTTTGGAAGCAAAGCCTACAGCCACATCCCAAAGGAGAAGAGGACAAAGCTAGACCCCCGAGCTGAAGAAGGAACACTCGTTGGATACAGCGAAGAAGTCAAGGGTTACCGTATACTCAACACAGCCACCGGAAAAATCACCATCAGTAGAACCGTTGTGTTCACGGAAACCAGGCCGAAAGACAGTTTCGAAGTCATCAGCAAGAGACCGGAGGGGGAGGCAGCCAATGTAGACGCGGAGAACACCAGCCTTACAATGGACCTGGAAGCCGCAGATGAACACGCAGATAACCCTAACGACGATGAAGAGCTAGAGATGATCGAACCAGCCGCAGCAAGCCCCAGAAAATCCTCAAGAACTAACAAAGGGATCCCTCCCAGGAGACTTTCCTACCTAGCTAGAGAAGTCGTCGAGCCAGGAAGTTGAAAAGAAATGACTCAAATGAAGGGGTCAAGCAGGAAACAAAGCTGTGTATCCCTCTCTTCAACCGAAGCAGAGTACGTGGCCACCACATTGGCCTGCCAGGAGGCTACATGGTTTAGACAACTCCTGAAAGACCTAGGACATCCCCAGGATGGTCCAACGGTACTACATGAGGACAACCAGGGGTGCATTAAGCTGGCCACATCCGAGAAGATAGGCAACCGAGTGAAACACATAGACCTCAAATACCACTACGTACGAGACGTGGTAAACCAAGGAACTGTCCACTTGGAGTTCTGCCCCACAGAAGACATGTGTGCAGACATGCTGACGAAGCCGCTACCGGGTCCCAGGTTCACGAAGCTGAGGGAAAGAATAGGTCTCGCAGCCAGCAACCCACGTGAAGGACGTCCGTTGAGTGGGGGTGTTAGATAGTGTCCAACGAACGCCCGCGCATTAGGCAACCCGCAGTACAACCGAGACGTAGGCTGCAAGACACCGCCACCTTGTCATGCCTCATCTTCCGTTGCTGTGGTAACTGTTGAAAACTAGCTGTGTACAAGAGTACGTCTTTTGCCCCGCTCTGTAGTTAAAGTGACCTTAATAAATGTATTTTACAACACAAAATAATAAAATTGCAACCATAGAAATAAAAACAAGTGTAGCGATAGTAACTGCTCGCCATTTAAACTTTTAATGATAGACAACGATTAGGAAATAAAAATATTATGAAAAGAAAAAAAAATGACTTTTCTTACAATTAACCCGACAATTAACCCTAAGAAGGATTTACATCATAGGAACTTTCTGGTGGCAGCCCGGGGGCCCGGACTGCCAAAGGGCCCGGGATGCGATCGCATCCCGGCATCCCTTGCCAATCCGGGCCTGTCTCGTTTCTATCTTGATATGCCCGCCAAGTGGCGGACAGCAGCTAGACTATACGGCCGCTGAAGTGGGTCCGCCACAGAGGACGGTCAACTTGCCTTGATTTATGGGGAGGGGGGGGGGGGGCGGTTTCATGGAAGGCGATTGCCAATTATTATAGGGGGGGGGGGGGCTTAAGTGCATGCTATATATACAAGTTTTGGGGAGTACTACTTGTGGTACTTTATGTTTAATTTAATCAATCACATTTTCAAAACATACTTTACTTCAGTCAATACTGACATTGTCACATTTTGGGTGAAGCAATAACATAATTGTCAGTAATGTTGACGTATAAACGAACAACAGACGTCATGTTTTTTGATTTTGAGATAATTACGGAAGTTTCAGGGGTGTCATTCGGAAATAACGTAATTTCACACTAAGTATCGATTTTTAGTGAACCTCAGAATATATATTTAATTTGATTCCTTTTAATTAATCTCATTGTGACATACTACAGATTCTGAGATTACAGAAGTTAAACGGGCTGTCAGTGGAAAATTACCTAATGTCACACACAGTAGCGATTTGTAAGAGAACCAACGTATATTCATTTAATTTGATCCTGCCAATTAATGTCAATTAAATCTTGTTTAATCACATATAAACATACCTGCGTGACATACTACAGATTTTGAGATAATTACGTAAGTTTAACGGGCTTTCATTCGAAAATCACTTAATTTCGTCAGAGAACCTGAGTATGGCATGCGCATACGTCGGCAGGGGCGGATACAGGCTCGATTAGTTACACAAAGCATGGCAACTAAAGTTCGGTAACGACTCCAAAATAATAATTATTCAAAATTATTTTTTTTTGTCATGGGGGGGGGGGCGGTCCCCCCCCCTGTATCCGCCCCTGGAGAGGGGTCTTGTGCAGCTGCCGTAACAAATTTACAACAGTTTTGGAATAGAACTTTTTTAACATGTCGCTAATCCTACGTATAACCTTATAGAAAAGCAAGA
The DNA here is from genome assembly GCA_945910005.1 of Isoperla grammatica. NCBI lineage: Eukaryota > Metazoa > Arthropoda > Insecta > Plecoptera > Perlodidae > Isoperla > Isoperla grammatica. The sequence goes on from OX246740.1 coordinate 4,470,667, forward strand.
AAAAATCTTGTAAAACTTGTTATCCCACAATTATCTATTCTACATAATTATTTAACAAGGTTAAACACAATTATAAGCAATGTGTTCAGCATATTCCCTAATTAACAAAAACGTTTTGCAAAACATTAGGAAGCTAATAAAAATATCGCGGCGTTGCATATTACCACTTCCTCAAATTTGCAAAATAATGAGCAATCCTCGACAGGCGCGTAGGAAGGGGGGAGGGAATGGGGGGGAGATTCCCCCCCCCCCCCCACTTTTTCCTGTGACCCACCCAATTTAGCGTTTTAGGCACATCTCGACATACACTACCACATGGATACCCGGGTTAACACTCACCAACTAAATTTCATATTTCACCAGTGAATAATAATTGCAGAAACACAGAGGGCCCCACGCCCCGGAGAAAGCCAAGATGTTCGTCACAAGATACATTTCCTCTGCTTTTGTTTTGCACTTTGTAGCTTTACAAAATAAAGCGAATGGGTGCTTGAAGGTCAGTGGTGTAATTAGGGAAGGGGCGGGTTAAGGCCCTCAAAACGTAAAATCGAGAAATAACAAATATAGCAAGGACATTTTTCGCCTTCGGCGAAAAGGCCTCCGGCGGCTGGGGCTCCGCCCCAGACCCCCCGAGTTGTTCGCGCTCACCATTCTTCCTCCCCCCCCCCCCCACTTGATTTAGAGTTCCTACGCGCCTGATCATCGCTGGAAACTGAAATTTACTGTTTGACACTATGCCATATAATGATAGTAAACATGTTATATTTGCGTAGCATTATACTTATTTTCTGGGTTTCGTACGAAAAATTATTTTTCATAGGAAACCCGCCCAGTGACTATCCATGTGGTGACAGACAAGATATTGCGGTCATGTAATAGGAGAAGGAATGTCCAAGGGCTGGTTTGTCTCAATCCCAGCATTCGCCTTGTGATGGAGGAAAACCTCGGAAGGAACCTTCAGTCAGAACTATACCGGTGGCCGGTATCGAACTGGTGACCTCCCGAATTAGTCTCGCATCTTATCGCTGAGCCACATACCATTTATTATACCCGTACTATTCGTATGGGTAAATCATATCATTATATCAATCTCACGAAAACTACAGTATGTTTCTAGTTCTGGTAAACCATGGTTCCACCTCACCTCACAATTCATTCATTGAACACAGACCAAACATGTCCATACCTTAGAGCATGTATCGTCCATACCAACGAACCATGGATAGGGTGGGTTCTCATGGATGGGGGGGGGGAGGGAGGGGGGGGGGGGGAATTTATGATATAATTATCTACAATATAACTCTTTTTATTGATTTTACTAAATAAATACCACATATTTAATTGAAAACTAGGGATTTCAAACTTAAAGGGGACAGTGACAATAATAGTCGATAAAGAAGATTCCCCTTCCCTAGGGAGAACTTCTTTATCGACTCATATTAGACTTATGTGTTTATTAATTTACATTGAACAATGCCAAAGATTATACGTGTCATCTTTGATCAATACATGGTAAGATATTCTACATGAGGGAGTGGGAATTGGTACAGTTAATTACATGGGTACCAATACTTTGTAACCAAGGAAAGGATGTGTGCAAATGCAGTGAGTCAGTGACCAATAAATAATATAACTATTTTTGGGGATCAATCCCTCCCTCCTCCAAAAACTACAACAGTCGAAACCGAAAGAGTTGCGTTCTTACACGTGCGTCTCTTAGAGAAGCTCTAACGTAACTGCATATTATAAACCGGTCAAATACGGATCCTATTTCTCTCTAATTAAATAGCTGCATTCAATGTCACCTTGAATTAAATCTCGTGTACATATAAACGTAATACGTTTTCATTGTCCTCTCTGGATCAATGACCCTTTAGTTGGGGTAATGAGACTGGCGTGATCTGAACATGAACACCTCCGCCTGCCTCCGCTCTTGAAGGCAGCTGCGTTGTTTGTGAGTGAGTGAGTGAGTGGTTGTTGGTAGCCACACCTTTGTATCGCGACCTTTCACGCTGCAATGTTGCAAAAGTTTGCTCGTACTTCTTTGTGGCGCAACAAGCTCGTGCCGTGATTATGATTCACCCTGTACTTATATTTCCATGCTGGAACATCCGCGTTTCTTTCTGTCAGATAAGCTATCTTACCTTACCGAGCGCTATCAGTTACTATTCGCGGTTTGACTAGTGCGCGTAGTACGTGGTGCAACTAGCTCTAGGGGACGTAACAATTTTAATGCGTTGTAATGTATGTTATGAAAACTCTAGTTAGCCTTAGTCTGAAAATAAACTGTAAATGTATCAAAAATTTATAATATTTAAATTGTTATTATGATTAGGTGGAAGACCGAAAATCTATTTTTGATCCTCGACTTTTTTTTCTGTAAACCCTGTATCGTGCATGTATGAAAACAAGAACAATCAAGAATACTACTACTAATGCTATTACTATCTACCATTAGACAATATTATAATCGTTATGAAGGACTTTCTGAGGCGGTATGACATATATTTTTTTAAACGGTGCGTTCGTCCTAGACGAGTGATGCGTGGCCAATCAGCGAACGGTATATATTGGGGCCGCCGGTTGGCCACGATGCCACGAATCAGTCATTTATGGGGACAAGTGTAGCTGTGCATTGTATTTTCAGCATAGGCAAGTGAGGGCAACTCAGGAACGTCACCTATTAATCTATTTTAGAAATATTTGGCATATTATTAACTTGCTTAATTTCCTTATCTATTCTATCACATCATATCAAATCACATGTCAATACCATTGATTGTCGCATGGGAACTAGAAAATCCTGGAAGTTATTTGCGGGAGTAGCTGGATGTAGTCGACTCCTACTTCGCGCCTCTTAGTTGTTGTTTGTACTGTAGCATCAAGTATAGTGCAGATATTTTTAATTTGACAAATTTTGAATGCTCCACTCCCTAGTTATGTAAATATGACTGTTTAAAAATAATATAATATAAAATTAATAAATATGATAGGCCTATATATGATGGTCGGGTTGTCACGGTGGTAAGATGTGGTCATCAGAGCTATGGAGGGGAGCAGCAGGGGAGCGTCAAACCATGGTGTAACAACTCCATAGCAGTCTCTTAATCTGGGTGATCTTTCAAAGTTATTCACGTAAGAACCAGGAATAGAACCCACAACTCTATATTGGAAGCACGAAGGTGGGCCTATACTTACCTATTTTTTACACGTTCAAAATATCACCACGAGGCAAAATTTACTCGCTTACATAAAAATGTTAGCACTATATTCAAGGTAATCTAATGCCAAACATTAAAATTAATAGCCGCTATATAGCATTCATGCATACAAAATTGCATAACTATAATTAGGTAAATTGCAGCGTACATTACTGCAAGCAGGCCTGCACCTCTTGTCTTGCTGCTACACCCACTCTCTATAATGCGCTGTGCTGGGTATGTAAACTATCCCCAACACAACTGGTCTCATACCGACCTCAGATCCTTCCACCACTGCACACTGTTTCAACAAAAATCAGCAGATTCCTTACGTTCTTTCATACATTCGTGAAGACAGTCTTCTGCTTAGTAGAGTGCACAAGTCTCATTAGTCACGCCCGCTGTGTTAAGAATTTTCAGGTATCCAAATCAAGGTGGAAAATTATTCCAATGTATACCTGTTTCAAGTAGATGATCGGGTTAGGCAGGAGGAGGGTGGGTGTCCACTCTCCTCCGAAACACTAGTTACCGTACCGTGGTTAGAGCGTATTTGAAGGTTCGGAAGCTTGTGTAACAGCTTCTTTCTTCTTGTCAACCGCTCGGCAGTCCAGGCTAGTGGAGGAACCTATACCATACTGGTTAAAGTTACAACGTCCTTTCGGATGGGACGTAACGCCAAAGGTCCCCTTTGTACTTTTCGACAGGAGCAGGCAACGTGCCGGTACCAGACTTCCCCTCCACAATTCCTCATAAGTAGAGATGCAAGTTTTTCGCAATGCGCGATAAAACGAAAAGTGTAACAAAACACTCTAGAGTGCTGGTTTCAACATTTCTTTACGTTATGCGTCACTGGGATTCAGATTCAAATCGCGAAATAACACCATAAAATGCTTATAAAACGAATTATGAGTTTATTTGCAATATAACACCATAATTGCCACTTTCTAGCAAAATAACACCATTATTAACAGTAATTCGTAATTTTGTATTCCCTTCCGTTTAAATCTTCACAAGAACTACGAGATAAAAAGCGAAAATAAGCAGTCCGCATCATCACCACTTACTTCTCTGCAGTCTAATCTAATCTTTGACGCCCATCACTATGTATACATTTAGGGCCATACACATATAATAGTTTAGAAAATGTAACCTTTTTTAGTTTTATCAATGATTTTATGTAAAAACATGATTTTCTATTAAAAAAAAAACAATAACACCACAAAACACCATAATTCTCAATTTCTCAAACGAAAAGTGAAGAAAAATAAAACCATTTTCTTGCATCTCTACTCATAAGCATTCATCAATCATCAGTCTGAAGAGAGCACTGTGCCCTAGACTGACCTTATAATTTCAGTAAAATAAAAATGAATAAGTTGGTACTGTTGGACTCCGTAATTTCGTTACTTGATTCTTGTTGCGGTGGGACAACTTTACTTGAGTGAGTAGCCCTACTCTCGGTACCGGGTCTCGAACCCTGAGTGTTTGCTGCTTGTGGTAGGTACGTCGCGTGCGGGCCAGCAATATCTTCGTGTAGAGAAGCCTCGTGTGACATTTCGTAGCTTGATACAAGTTGCGGTGGGACAACTTTACTTGAGTGAGTGGAGGCCCTACTCTCGGTACCGGGTCTCGAACCCTGAGTGTTTGCTGCTTGTGGTTGTGGTAGGTACGACGCGTGCGGGCCAGCAATATCTTCGTGTAGAGAAGCCTCGTGTGACATTTCGTAGCTTGATACAAGTTGCGGTGGGACAACTTTACTTGAGTGAGTGGAGGCCCTACTCTCGGTACCGGGTCTCGAACCCTGAGTGTTTGCTGCTTGTGGTAGGTACGTCGCGTGCGGGCCCAGCAATATCTTCGTGTAGAGAATAAGCCTTGTCAGACATTTCGTAGCTTGATACAAGTTGCGGTGGGACAACTTTACTTGAGTGAGTAGCCCTACTCTCGGTACCGGGTCTCGAACCCTGAGTGTTTGCTGCTTGTGGTTGTGGTAGGTACGACGCGTGCGGGCCAGCAATATCTTCGTGTAGAGAAGCCTCGTGTGACATTTCGTAGCTTGATACAAGTTGCGGTGGGACAACTTTACTTGAGTGAGTGGAGGCCCTACTCTCGGTACCGGGTCTCGAACCCTGAGTGTTTGCTGCTTGTGGTAGGTACGTCGCGTGCGGGCCCAGCAATATCTTCGTGTAGAGAATAAGCCTTGTCAGACATTTCGTAGCTTGATACTAGTTAAGGTGGGACAACTTTACTTGAGTGAGTAGGCCTACTCTCGGTACCGGGTCTCGAACCCTGAGTGTTTGCTGCTTGTGGTAGGTACGTCGCGTGCGGGCCCAGCAATATCTTCGTGTGGAGAAGCCTCATCATAGCGATATAGCTCACAAGAAAACAATGCAAAGCCAAGGTCCATAGCAGCACCAAACACTTTCTACGTATTAATGTTGAGCAATGCAATATTATGCTTGGCGAGATCCGATGTCAGATAATAATAGTGTGAGCATTCTTTTGAAGTTGCGTCAGTACAATAGTAACAAAAATACTAAGAACTATTATGTAGACAGACGTAGTAGGCCTACATGCTCCCCAAGAGATTTCAATATTACTATAATAGTTTTGAATTTAGAATAATGAAGACTTCAAGAAGTTCTCCATCCTGCTGGTGGTTTTCCTGGTTTCCACCATACGAAAAGAGCGAATCGGAGCGAATGCTCCAAATTTCAACTTGTTCGAACTTTCAGTTCGACCGCTATCGCGAAACAAAAAAAAAACGAGCAGAACGAGTGCCATAAAAGTAGAATGGAGATGCTCACTACGCTCGCTTAATTACAAATAACATCCATGCAAGTATTTCCATTTTTATTCGATCAGGAGTCAGGACTAAATTCAATTTATCGAAACGTATCACGCTTGAACAGGTCCCAATTTAATCGACAAGTCCACCCTCAACCACAGCTTCCGGCCTCGCCCATTTTCGCATTCAAATGTTGGCGATTCGTCCTTGTCACAACACAAATGTAGATATAGCGACGATGAATAATCCCAGCGCAAGTTCAAGGATCATTTTCTGCGCAAAAGAATTTCGCTTATCATCACAGTGTCCTTGGAAGTTCTTTAAAATGCAGACAGACAGCTTTCTCGTGGATTAGGACCGACGTTCGGGTATTGCGTTGTGTTGTGTTTTATGTTCCAACGCCCGTCGAGGTCGAATCAATTGAAAATGTGCCAACAAAAATAACTCCCTATCTCGAGGAATTCAGCTGCGGTTATATTAGAATATAGGTTATCGTGTGGTATAAATAGGAGTTCTACATTCTGGTTCTGCAATAACAATCGGCAGCAGCCGACTGCCACTTCCGACAGCCGACTTCATGCTGGACTGGAGTCACTGGCGATGTTTCCACGATATGATCCTGGGGGGGGGGGGGGGGGGAAGTAATGTCAAGTATATATGCATGAATACAAAAGATGTAGGTAATGTTATTTCAAGCTCACAAAGATATTTGTGTGTTTAGTGACCCATGATTAGGGAGGTCATGTTTACGTGATGTCACAATGGAGGCCAAAATGTGTGTTGACATTTGAGCTGTCAATAGAAGACGAAATATGACTATGAGCGTTACTATCCCACAACAAAGGTTAATTACAAAATGATTATTCGTGCCATTGTACAGTGGCGGAACTAGGAATTATTTCAAGGGTGGTTCAGCATGAGAAAGTGAGGTGCGTGGGAATCGCAAGAGGGCTGGGGCGAAGCCCCAGCCGTCGAATTGTTTTTCGACCTTTTAGAGTCGAAGAATACTGATTAGAACTCGAAGCATTATACCCATTGTTTATATTATATAAGTTCCTACAACGTTTGAGCTAAATGTTGTATTTATTTATTTATGTTCGCGCCGATGTTTAGTTTGTAGTGTATTCTAGTGTACGTCACTTGATTCACCCCTCCATCCCCTTCTCTTATCGGCTGCACTGCCGGTCCCGAGTTCGTTGTTTGTCAGTATTGTTCTGTCTTTGCCTCGCAACACACAGTTCGTGTAGTTCATAGTTCTCGTGGTGACATTTCACCATATTCCTCCGTGCAGCGCATCCTGCCTGCATTAGGTTTCTTCCTCAAATAACCTATAGCCTATCATACAGTGTTTCTTACAAGTACAAGTACAATTCTTATAGTTTTTCTCCGTATATCTAAACCGCCAATCTCGCTGTGTCCCAACTGTCGCCTGTGACCTCCACGCAACGTCAGTCGATCGCCTCGCATCCCTGCAGTCCTGAGTTCGACCTCTCGCTCCGGGCATTTCAAACTTCATACTTTCCTTCTGTACTCGAGTATCTTTCTTCTTTTACTGTCAATGGTGGGCTTACAAATACGCCCACCTTATACATCCAGTGGCGCGCCGTCAAGTCATCACTTGGGTAAGTCCATCAATTCTCGTCTCACCTATGACACACAGTCTACTTTCTCGTACTGTCTGGTTGAAAATTGAAATGTATGCGAGGTACCCATGCACTTGTCCCTAACACTATCACAACGTTATTATCATTAACCTATCATTACACTAACAGCCTCTATGTAGTTAAGGGGGGGAAGGAGGACCTTTTAACCCCCTCCCCCCCCCATAGTTACGCCACTTGTCTTAATGTTGATTTTTAGTCTGAAGGGTATTTTGCGATGTTAATTATTGAGCTGACATAGGGTTATATAAAACCACCCTCTGACATTCCCTCCCAACCCATTACCCAATTCAAGAGAATACATTGGGTTAAAGCTAGTGGGCATTATATACAGCAGGAATTTTCATGAAAAATTATTAATTCATTATAGTAATACGCCTAAATGTTTGGGGTAGTAAAGGGGTTTAGGCTTCAGTATTAGTACTTACTGTATTTCGCTTGTCCAGATATAAGGTGAGTGGTAATTGCAAATAATTTTTTTTTAACTGAATTGGGAGCAAGGTGGAGTATTACATTACACATTTTAAACGTTTTGTTCTGGCGATGTTTCCAAACAAATGAGCAACAGCGATTGATAGAACACGTGAAAACCGACAAACCGCAATAATGTTCGTTGCGTCAGGTATCTATTAATCCATCACGCTACGTAGCCAGCAGACTGACCGCAAGAAAACTGCAAAAACCACCTATAGGCTACTAGAAAGTCTAAACTAAATGGTTTCCTCGCCGAATAGATAATAAATCTGTGAATCAACCAAATAACAACTCTCGGACACGAGATGGTTTTTACCGTTTTTTTTTTTTATAACATGAACGGTGATGTGTCGAATTTTGGAGCGTGCTAGCGCTTAGGAAGCCTGTAGGCATTCTAGTTTTACGTCATAGAATGCCAATGCCAATGACAATGTAAAATCTATTGTCACGGAAAAGCAGTTAGTTCGCAGTTTTCCAATCAAGGAATTAGAAAGGAGAGGACAACTTAAGATGACGTAAAAAAGCTTCAGTGTTGCATCACTTTGATGCAGCTACTTTGTTTGTTTACCATACAAACATGCCTAATGCCTATGATACGTTTCAGTATTTATAGGGGACTCAAACTAACAATAGATAGCGCTTGAAGCTTCCTCCTTATCTGCGCCATTGATGGTTTCAACACATCAACGATGACGTTGAGTAATCTCCCACTCATAGAAATTTGCTTGCCATCTAGTCTATTTTGAGTGGCCTTCTAGTTCGTGAACCTACAGGTTCGATTCCTGGCTTTGCCGCTAATAATCCTGACTGGAGGCGTTTTGGACATTTTTCCTTAGTCAAAAAGTGGCCCCGGGAAGTGCAAAGCAAAAATTAAAAAACAAAGAGAAGGTATAGCATGTAGCTTATGGGACGTGCCGTTTTTTACTTTTCACTCTTCTGCTTTCCAGTGACGACAACGCGCGAAATACCATGCGTTATACTGGAAGAGGTGTAGGGAAAACTTGTTGGGCATGTTTCTTAGAAAAAATTATTATACCATATATAATACTTACATTATTCTTTGCTGTGATCAAGAAATTATAACAGAAATATAGTACAACATGTTTGTAAATGACACTTCTGAATTGCGGTGGTAAAAATAATAATAAATATCTATCTTTTACTAAATGTACGAAAAATATCTAACGTTTTCCTTGCAATAACACATTCCAGACAAATTCCGACTACTGTTTTGCAGAAGATAATGCCATCCTCTCTTCTAATTGAGGGAAGTTTAAATTTCTTGTAACTAATGAGCAAGTTTAATGTAACTTAATCGTGTTTAAGCGGAAGGATCATGCTCTTCTCCTGCGTATGTATGTATGTCATCACTTTATGCGGGTAACTCTCATCCTTACTCAAAGAGATTAGACATTTGGTAACCATAAGCATGTGTGGAATGAAGTTGCATTAGATTGTCGTCGTTGTCGTTGTTGTGTATGTATGTACCACAGTAACTATATCTCTAACTTTGTATGTATAAGTCAAGTTTTTTTTTTTCAAGTCAAGTTTTTATTGGCATTGTACATGTACATGTTATTTGCAATGTATTGCATATATGTTAACATCAATAGAAGTGACATAGAACAGAAATACACTATTTTTAAGTTGTTGCATTTAGGTACGCACATAAGTAACATGACTTGTGCGTGTGTACCTAATGCCTAATTAACGAATGAAATATTGCACACATATTGGTACGCGTGCTTGGAACGGGATTCGAACCCGGAACTTTGAAGAAATAACCTCGGTTTATCAGTAAGACATGTTCAATGGACCGTGGCCACTACTCTGACCCCTGACCTCTACTCCGACATTGAATGTTTATCTTTTATTACAAATAAATAAATTGATTTATTGATTTTTAAAAAGTGATCGTAGTCCGAAGTCTGCACGTCTCAACCCACGGTGGCCTCTTTACGTGGACATCCTTCTCTCCACCTGATCACCTTTCTTTACAAGTTATATACCAGGTGAATGGTGTTAAACATACGCAATTAGTTTCCATACTGCCACGGGCTGGCCGTTATTTATGTTGCACTTTTAATGAACTAAAAAGAGACGAGTATTTGCACGTTTGTCTGGTGGCCGGGTCACATTATGGTTGAGTAGCAGATGCCAGCCAGCCACTTGAGACTAAGGGAACTGAGTTCGAGTCCTGTACAATTTCTTGATATCCCTCCCCATTTTCATATGTATCTACTAGGAATATCAAACTATATAAAATTCCATATCGATAATCGCAACAACAATTAAAACTTATCGCGATATATCGCGATAATATCGGCGCAAAAAAATATCGTCTCGATATTGCATTTTCAATTTTTATCGCGATATATTGCCGCGATATTATGAAATAAGCACTAATACTACTTTTTAACATTGCGTCATATGTGGGGGGGGGGGGAGGGTAGTAGCGAATGGTTTTCCTGAGTCTACATCGAAGGAGGGCACTCGGCGGCTGGTAGGTGGTCGCTCGGCTAACGTTGAGCAGGTGCCAAATTCAAATATGAAATCAAGGCGCCGCGATTATCGGGATATCGCACAGAATTTAATATCGTAAGCCATATCGCGATAATATCGATATACGATATTATCGATATTTATCGATATGCGATTATCGTTGACATTCCTAGTATCTACATTACATTTTAACTACGGTAGGCCTAGTATTTTGTATAAATAAGTACATTTGTTTTAACGTTAAGACTTAAGATTATTCAACTATTTCATTTCAACTATTCAACTATTGCAATATTTTGTATACATTGACATTATTAAAGCAGTCAATCGTGGTTGTAGTTAATTGGCAGTCGCCATGCAATTATAGTGTTACGGCTGTTACTTATAATTATAATGATTGAAAATAAGTGTTTAATAAAAATGGATGTAAAAGAACAGCGGTGGCAAAATTTAGTGGAGAAAATAAATGTTATCCAATTTGAAAATATCAAACAAACTTGTATTGAATGCATAGGCGTGCGCAGCGTCTAACATTAGACCCGGCACGAGGTGGCGTGGTACAGCTGGAGTCAGGGGCGAAGCCCCAGCCGCCGGAGGCAATTTCGCCGTAGGCGAAAAAATTTTCGGTTGATGCAATAACTTTTATGGCCTAAAACGCGATTTTAAGACGCGACGCTTTCCGGTGCTATAGAATCTTGTGGCCCCTATAGAGCTATGTTTCGTTTCATTTAAATAAAAGATAAATGAAAACTTATTTGCACAGCCCCGGTTGAAGTGTGCCTTTGCGTAAAAACGCGCTACTGACAGTGCATTTTAATTTAAAGACTAATTGAAAGTTTAGTTTAAATTTAAACCGTTGAGTGAGTAATATAGGGTAGATTCGCAACGCAATCGTCAGTTTGTCTACCGCCTTATGCTGCCCAACATATTTTATCGGGTAGTAGAAGTTTGCCAAGCGACACGATGACGGAGTTTTCGGCTGTCTTCGTATTTCTTCGGTGAAGTAGCCGACCAATCAGGCTCAGTCATCGTGTCGTTTGCTACTACCCGACTAAAGTATTTTGGGCAGTAAACGGCAGTAGACAAACTGCCGATGGCGTGGGCCCTCTACCCTATATTACTTACTCAAGGGTTAAACTGCCCTCGACCCAGGCCGGGTCTAAAGGAATTGGAGTCCAGCGCGGCCCGACCGCCAAGTTGACACATTAGGTACGGCCTGGGCCGAATAGGCCTGGGCCGTGCGCACGCCTATGATTGAATGCCGCATTTTCATACAAATCGTCATTGTTGCATGGCCTTGATATATCTCGTAAGGAATAGGCTACATGTCAAACGTGTTTGCTGTTCCGGGTGTCTGTCATTATAATCCAATGCATCGCTCATTCACTTTCAGTGAACCATGTCCCGCTTGGCTTAATTGAAAAGGTATGAGTCCATACCGAACAACAATGAATGGTAGGCTACTTCCGGGCTTGACAGCACTACTGCATGGGACCGCACAGATTAGCTACAGTGACCTACCGAGTTTAAAAACATATACATTATTATTAACTTTATTATTCGATGCTCTTGTAATGCTTTCAAATCCGCAGCTATAGCTCGCCTGTAGGTGTAGTGTATTACATTTGCAACTAAATTTGGATGTGTATCAATATAAAAAAATTGCATTGAATTGTTATTAGATAATAGATATTATTATTAATAATAAATTGTAATGAGTATTATACACTATTCGCAAGAAAACGACAGTAAGAATGTAAAAATATAAACCTCAGAAAGTCAACAAACAAAAACTACACTATAAATACGTTATTATCATTTGTAGTTATATGAATTTCAAAGCGGGAATCGAAACTGAGTCCTCGAACTTACTCGAACCCTGATTAAAAACCCGAATAAGTTACTTATTTCCTAATCCAACACTTTCTCCACGATCGCTTACCCATATGAACACCGACCGAAGAGAGGGTGACCACTCTCCTCCGAACACTATAGTTACCACTTACCGTTGGTTGAAATCCCGGTTTGATTATACTGGAGAGTTCGCGACAGCTTGTGAAACAGCCCGTTCTTCTCGTCAACTGCTCGGCAGTTCATGGGTTAGTGGAGGAACCTACACGATTGCTCCAAGTTACACCGTCCTTTTGGATGGGACATAAAGCCGATAGCCATCTTGGTTCTTTTCGGCAGGTGTAGGCTACGTGCCAGTACCAGATATCCCCTCCTCCCTTATTATCATCATTCGTCCTACTAGCGCATGGGACGTCGGTCATGTTGCAAATATAGAATCAATAATCATAATCGAACAACATAATCGTTGACTTAAAGCTCCTCCTAACGATCACCACATTGAGACAGATTGCTTGAAGGCTGGAGACCACCATGGGAGTTCATACTTCATACCGAGCGTAATGCATGAATAATTGCAGTACAACTATTTCACCACGACAGTTATCAGTCACCAACTCATACCTACATCCGTAGATTCATTCCTACAACCTTGTGCTTCGTTAAGCAACAATAATACAATCAGTTGTATTCTTTTAATTAGTGTTTGTACATAGCGTGTGGTGCAAGTGAGCTAATCGAGTGCTAACGACACGACAGGTAACAATAGAAAGTGCGGTCAGCACTGAGTGTGACGAGTGACTTGTCCTCACTCTAGGGTGACCATAATTCTCAATCGTAAAACCGGGACACTTGGAGATTGTGAATGTACCTGTACGGAGCATTAGGGGTCTGGGGCGGAGCCCCAGCCGCCAGAGTCGAAACATCATCTGGGGTATTTTTGACCTCAAGATAGCCTTTAGAGCGATATGAGCAAGGAAGGCACTAAATTATAAATTACAAAAATTTGAAAAAAAACTTATTATTAGTGCGTTTATTTTTTAGAATTTAATATTTGCTACTTTTTATATTTTGTTTACTAATAATAATAATAAACTTACACAAATGAAACTTTGCCTTACTTACCGCGAGTTAGATTTTGTTCTTGTTATTAATGCTATTAATTTTCATTTGAAAACGTATAGAATTAATATTAATTTAAAGGAAAAATTAAATAATTGGTTGAATTATGAAAACCAGGACATTTTTCCGTCCCGAAAACTATTTTCGGGACACTGGGACGATCCCGGTAAAACCGGGACGTCTGGTCACCCTATCACTAGGCCTATACCCCGTGGTCTATTATATGCACTTCACAGGTCCTGCTTCCAGGGTTCAATCTCTGGTACGGTTACAACGGTCGAAATGCACACGAGGAAGAATTAGGAAGGGGGCACGAGAAAGACAAAAAGCCCCGGCAAGGGATGAACGTTTATGTGACTCCCGGTCCCCCCTCCCACGCACCGCCCACCGCCCTTTGCGATTCACGTTAACTATCTAAATCATATACAAAATAAGTTATTGTAATTTTCTGGAATAACATTAATTAAATACCGTAGGATAGTTATCAATTAAAATATAACTTACTCATTATTAATTAATTATGTGATGTGAAAAGTGTTTGTTTATGGACCTTTAGGTCCGGGGAAAAAATACTTAAAAGCCTAATTAATTTTAAAGAAATGCTAATTTAATTTAATTTTTTTAAATCTGTATCATATCATCGTCATCATCATCGTTGTCGGCGTCGTCGTCGTAGTCGTCGTTGTCGTCGTCGTCGTAGTCGTCGTTGTCGTTGTCGTCGTAGTCGTTATTTTACGAGGTACTCGATAGCTAGGTCATAATAATATGACGTTATAGCCGAATCAGATACATCAAACGTCGCCGGGGTCGTCATTCGTCATAAGGGGAAGCACAGCGGATGGAAGAGACAAGTGGGAGGGGGAGGAATGATGTGTGAAATGACTTGTGAAGGGAAAGAAACGACGTCTCCGTTTGTCACTTTACAACTGGCAGAATCACCCTATAAGCAAAATTCTACCCCGGGCACAGACGGATTTGAAACAAGCAATATGTTCGCATTATTTAAATAATATCCTGCCCTTTCCTGGCCCCAAACCCCTTCACCAATAGTTTGGGTAGATCAATTCTTTTAAAAAATGGGACTAAGAAAATACAATAAATGAACTCGACATTTATAACATTTACGGTCGTGTAATATGGTTGATTGACACAATAATTTAACGACTTCCATACATTTAATTGTTTTGGTGCTTATAGTTTAAATAGACGAGAAATACGTTGTTGTAAAAAAATGATGGTCTAGATACAATAAACGGTGCGTTTGTTTCTGGTAGTGTCAGAAGAAACAATGCCCAAAGTAAGCGATTAGTTAATTCTCTCCCATGAAATGATAAGTTTTTCTAGCGAAGCCAACAAACCATAACCGCTGTAAGACCTCAACAGTAGAGTACAGACAGGTTAGAGTACACTTTCCGTGCCGAGTTGGTCAGTTTCCAGCGAGATAAAGGCGGTGACTGCAATATCTACCTCCGCAGTACGGTTTCACTTTGTGTGGGCTTGAGCACGTGTGTGTTCCATGGCGTCATTATCGCATTGCCTTCCTCGCGCCTACTGACATGATCCGTGCGTGCTCACTCTTACACGTTACACGCTACACGTGAAAGCGACATTAATTCAATAATTGACCGGCGAATGAGGTTAAAATTTTGATTATTATTCATCCATATTTTAGCGCCACATCTGACAACAATATTATTGTAGTGCTTTCTTTTTTTACACTAGACAACGCAAGCGGCAACTCAACCAATTTATTTTGTTACTATCATCGATTTTCCTCGGACCGACTTCCAAGCGCGGTTTTGGAATACATGTAAATAAATACAATAGAATAATATTTTTGTTATAACTACACACTTCGGATTTTATTATTCTTTTCGTTGCTATGACGGCTCCATGTAGATACAGATTAAAGAAAGATTAAAAAAAAACACTCCGAACCCTGGACCGTCTGCATTGGAAGCAGGAATAAACCCAAAGACCAACTAGTCATACAAAATGTATGTATTCGATAGTTCCGTCCAGAAGAAGTCATTAGGATGGAGAACGTACGTAACTTGATATTGTGGTATTTCCAATAGTTGGGAAGGAATGTCCAAGGGCTGTTATCATGACTCAATCCCAGCATTTGTCTTGTGACTGAAGAAAACCCACCGGAAACCTTTCAGTCAGTATTGCCGGTGGCGGGTATCAAACCGGTGACCTCCCGAATAATGGGTCCCGAAGACCTCGTACTATCACGACCCATCTTCTACAATCACTTTTGAATGACCTTTATGATGCCAACCATTTCTTAGTAACACCTGTTTGTTACGTAGAAATCATATAAATAGCACAATACAGCTAAAACTAAAACCAATACGCGTAGGCTTGTGGTTTGGATATACAACTTGTGAACACCAGACAAACTAGGCTGATTTGAATTGTCCCATTCACAACACATCGATAGTTGCCTTTGTATTTCTACACCGTCGTTATTCCAAACTCAGCACATGCGCAGATATAGGCCATGCAGGCTTACCTGTTCTGTCAAGGTGTTGACTAACTTACTTATCTCCGTTTCCATACTAAAATATGTGTCCTTGGAATTAAACAGCCGTATAATACAATGTACTAAACATTAATAGACTACCAGCTAATTGCTCATTGTTAATATGAGAGTTTACAGTTTAATAATGTGAGCCGCATTAAATTAAATCACAAAACGAAGATTCGAATCATGAACACGTTGTCCTTCACTCTCGAACATCATCCTCTGATCTAACTTTATAGAAATGGCTCAGCAGTAAAACGGAAGGCTCTATTAGGGAGGTCGCTGGTTCGATACTAACCTCTCGCAATTCGAAACAAACCTCCCAGCAATCCCGACAAGTTTTACGGGGGTATTCTGTCAGAGTACACCTGCATCAACGGCTATCTGAAAAGAGTTGTGTACAGTAGGTGTACCTCACTCTCTCTCTCACCTTCGTAAGCGCCCGAGAATCCTTCAGTCAGAACTGCTGGTGCCAGTATCGAACCGGTGACTTCCCTAGTTAGAGTCTCGCGTCTTACCGCTGAGCCACCTCTATCAGTCTATACAGATAAAGGCAACCCAAGACAACCTTACATATGCTTTCGTCACAGGCGAGGTATTCGTAGCCAACCAGCGAGCCGCCCGAGACAATAGCGCGCAAATACCGATCGCTGATTGGCTAAGAATACCTCGCCTGTGACGAAAGCATTTGTAAGGTAGTCTTGGGTTGCCTATACCAGTATACCTAGTTGTTACCTGAAGAGGGGCAAACAGGTAAAGCTGATGTGCACCCTAGTATACTTCTGCCAAACATTATTTATAATTATTATTCACACTGAAAAAAAGAGGCGCAACACAAATTGAATACATTAGTTCCAAGTTCCAACAGTCATGCAATCACTGTAACATTCTCAGCTCTTTGTAATACGATACGGTAATTTGAATTCTATTGAACTAACCTTCCGTCGGAAGCCGACCACTGAGCCACTGAGCCATTGAACCGTCGAAAGGATGAAAACGGAAAGTCAGCGTCCCGTAACCTCACTGAACATCCCGGATATGCATTAATTAAATCCAATAACATATCTCGAAATTATAAGCAGAGAAATCGTATATTCGTTATAATCTGATTATTATATTTCACTTGCAGAGTACTGGTAAGGTAATTTTTACTTTCAGTGTTGGATACAAGCTGACGTAAGTGGTTCAACAATAGGAACATCAACGTTATGTTAAGATATCTTGGAATGGGACGGAACTTGGATAGGTGACCATCGGTGGTTCCGGATTGACGTGCAGGTTTGTACGTGTTGTGCAGGTTTTGTGTATGTTGTTGAAGACACACAGGGCTTCCGTTGCCAACCCCTAAAAATGATAAGAGTAAACATTATTATACAGGAAAGTGACTAAGGGCGAAAAAGTGTAAATACGTGAATAATGTTATATTCGTGAAATGCATTGCTCGTGCTAAAATATGTCGTTTCCTTTACCCGAGACCATACCCAATAGTTTTCCGAAATAGTATTCCTGCTAAGTGTATGTTAGTAAAAATGCACTTTTTTGTATTAGTTTGTTTAGGATTAAAAACGCACCAAACAAAAGGCAGTACCAGTTAACAATAAACATTTGTTACAAAAATAGTATATAAGTGATTAAAATCATAAAATGTTGACGTTTAGGTAACAGGATAAAAAGCTAACAATTAATGTAAAGTCCTGAATAATGTACAGTATTCTTCCGGAGGTGTAAATATAAACAGTTGATTTTGAAATAAACTGTCTGCCAAACAACTTGGCAGGGTTAAACCGACCTTCAAGATGAGAAAATAGGAGATACAAGTTTTCTCATGCACTCATACACGCATGTGAGAAGGCTACGTTCCACGCCCATGTATGATGTATCTCCGCTTTACCCCAACATTCACACGACGTGGATTGAAAAATACGTATTTTAATGTTTTTCTGCCACCACTCACATAAAATATACGATTAAAAAAAGGTATTATTAATTTGTATCCACTATTATTTTAAATCTGGTATATTTATATAACAATATCAGTGTATTATTATTCATCCTTACATGTGCAAACAAATTAATTTTGGATGCAAACTACGGAAGACGATTTCTTTGAAGCTATTCTACAAACAAAAGCGATCGCATAATTATAAGCACTTACCTGGTAAGTGTGATAACTAACCCCCGATTGAGGGGTTACAGGTTCGAATCCCGGTTGGGCATGGCTGTACCATATGTGCTCACAGATAGAAGTGGCTCAGCGGTAAGACGCGAGACTCCAATTCGGGAGGTCGCCGGTTCGATTCCGGCCACCGGCAGTCCTGACTGAAGGTGAAGGACTGGGATTGAGTCATACTATCAGCCCTCGGAAATTCCTTCCCAACTATCCAAACACCTTAATAACCTAGTTAGTCACCTGAAGAGGGGCACATCGGGTAAAGCTGGTGTGCACCCTATAACGGGTATTCCTACGAAAAATTATTATTATTATATGTGCTCATATTGACTAGATTAATTACGATGATTGGATAGTTAGGATAGGAATAACCGAGGTCTGTTAGTAGGACTCAATCCCATACACCTTCAGTCAGGATTGCCAGTGACCGGTATCGAAACAGTGACCTCCCATCGTAGGCATGCGAAAACTATTACCAACTCCTTTGTTCCAGTTCCTCAAGTACAATCCAGTTAATAATGCAGTTCACATGCTTACATTAATTCATACCTTTTAAAAGATTAGCACGTAAAAATAAAACCTTAAATAATCACCATTATTAAACATGTTGTTCAGTGAATTGATCACATCACTTTGAAAAGGAAAGGAACTGTGCGAAGTCCGCATCGCGAGTGTGTTGCCAACCGACTACGGTAGCTCAGTGGAAAATAAAGAAAGGCTTTACTTAGATCGCCATCAATTTTTCTTCGAATGCACAAATTATTTGTTACGGTTACAAATTTAGTTGGTACGTGCTACAGATTACCGCTAACGTTTCATTTCCATACTAGCCTACATACATTATAATGTATTCTAATGATATCTTTATCGACACACGTGCAACGAAATACACGTCTAGTTTTAATTATACTATCTAACTCGAAAACATTCACATGATGAAAATTAAATTAAAAATATTGATGTGAAGTTTAAAAGGCCAAAGGAAACACGTAGGATGTTCTGTACTTCAATGGTGGCTTGCATGACACCAAAGCCCTTAATAGTAAGTAAGTAACCTAACTGTAGGTTACTCTTTGATGACACATCTTTTGAGACTGTATAATAGACTTCAGCCCACGCTATAGTTGCGGCGGTTCAAGCAAGTGCGCAGAGCTTAGATAGATGGTGGGTGTGAATCCTCATCGGTAACATCAGACTGAGTTCCCTACATCACCCTACGTGAATGCTGGAACGCAAGATGAAAATAATAATAAATACATATGAGGAAGATCCAGGGTTCGACTCCCGGTTCAGGCTTTTTTAACTTCTGAGGAAAGAAGTGAAATCGACAAGTTACGGGAAGAGTGCACTAAAAAAATTCTATCTCTGTGACTGTCAGAATTGTAGATGACATAATTTTGTTTAACAGCACCAACAGGAGCAAAATGAAAACAAAACGTTTTCCCATTTTGCCATGCCACTGTTTGTTTATTTGTTTGTTTGTTTGTTTGTTTGTTTGTTTGTTTGTTTGTTTGTTTGTTTGTTGTATTTATTTGCAACAGTATAAAGTAGTACCACAATTGAAAGAATCAAATCGAAGTTTGAAATATTTTGCGTTATTTCACAACAAAATAAACTGTTCTACATTTATTATTAAAACTGTAACTATTCATGTCATCATAAAACTCTTGTATGATTGTCGTCATGATTATTTTGTCTCTAGTAAGCTCACATTCAACATTTATCCCATCAGCATCGATTCATGAACAATAACATACCATATAACATACTAAGCTGTAGCATCAATAAGCGCATACTTCATTGATTTATTAAATTTGGACATGTGTGTCATAATTCATGTAAATCTAAACGCAAATGTAAATTTAAAATGAACTATACTCTAGCTAGCAGTAGCATGTATCTTTAAAAATGTACCTTCACGCGAAACTCTGTATGTAATATAACAAGAACTTGTTTTGAGGCAAAGTGTGTAATTTTAGTAGTTATTTCGTAATCGTAATGCACTAAAACACAGTATAATCATGCCGGGCCGCTGTAAGTCAAGTCACTCTCTTTTCTGTTGTAGGCTACGTTTCCGCGATAGAATCGAGGGAAACCAGTTCAGCTGTTGTTGCCGTCTTTCCTAAACGGGCAGAGATCCGAACGGAACCGTTAAATGCAAAGGCGTTCAAGTAAAAGGTTCGCCAGGTTGGAATGTCCTAATACCTATAGCACAACTCAGTGTGAATGAACACGACTATAGAATTTATCATAAGACGACGTTAATTTGCTACTGTCGCGATTGGCTTCCAATTGTCGTTTGAGGGTCTTGATCCAGGCAATTTACATAAAAATTGGACCAAACCTCGGACAAATTGCAACATTAGTGTTTTTGGTATCATTTTCTTCAGAAAAACATCCTATTTAACATACTCAAAATCCGCAAAAATCCGACGACTATGATTTTTTATATGGAGCTTTAATTAAAATTATAATTATAATTAGACTTCAAAATTTTAAATGTACCCAAACTAGTCGAGTTTGGATTCAAATGAATGCTTATAAGTGCAGGTTGACATTTACTATGGTCAATGACTTCCTTTTATCACACAGGGGTCACTAGAGGTCAACAATGAGTCACAAATTATTAATAAGATGTTACTAAAAATATATTTTAAATAATTAAATTGATATAACGGCATATCAATTTTCAAATATGTATTTATCTGAATATCATCGATGATTCTCTTCTTTCACGATAAGTACCCCTCTTATGACCAAAACGTGTATAGACCACATCAATATCAATATTTTAGAGTATGTATTAATTCATAAAGCTATTTTCCAGAGTAGTTAGATGAATTATAATTTGAAACTACAACGATCTCTTATCAAGTTACGTGTTCATATCGCTGTCAGTGTCACTGTGGTTAACAGAGGTAAATATTAATTGGTATAGATCATTCCATTGCATTCCTTGCAGGCAGACGAGCAATTCATTCCCTACTGACAGCTCTTTTTTGAGTCTGGCAATCAGTTTTACAACACCGTACAACTTTCATAACATCATCTGTGGTTGGTGCTCAAAATCGCAATGGTGTTCTATTTGCAAAGATATTCAATATAACAGCCCACCAGACAATAAACCCACAGTGTAGATAGCATGGAGGTTGACGATCGCAGATCTCAACGAGCTGGGTGTAATATTCGAAGGATTTTTGGAACGAGCTGCGTCTGTTGTAGATACAAAAGATTATTGCAAAATTTTCAGAACCTTTACAAAATCAACGGACTAATAGACGTAAAGCCCAAACATCAATGAATAGTGCCAATTCATGGGCATGGTAAACAATGAAAAAGTTTATTAAATACGAACAGACGGAAAACAGTGCAATCTGTTTCAGAAATGTTACCTTATCTTGAAGGCATGCTTACACGAGATGGGCGCGATTATATCTAAAAGCGATTAACAAACTCGAAAAGGATCATCCTGATAGATGCCAAGTCTTTCAGGATGACTCGCATGTGATCCAAATATCTGATCGATACTGCGCAGGTCGCTCAGTTGATCTTATAAGTGATGTACAGAGTTTTAATTTAGAGAAGGTCGAGGTATGACTTCAACATCAACAATCAAACTTCATCAATCAGTTTGAGTCTCTCTCACCAGTGCCAAATGCTGATGATATTTGGATTTTACGTCCCATATTTTTGCAACTTGGCTAATCGAGACGATAAGTGGGTGAAATATGAAGAGGAAGATGTGGAGGAAAGGGGTAGTAGGAGGGCGATGAGAAAAAGGGAGGGTGTGGACTACATTTCGTCTGGCTTCTCCTCCTCGATCTGTTCGGCTAGGGTGGTCCTACCAGAAGCATATGCTTCCGCCGGTATAGGTCTCGGGATTAACAAAGCACACACATCTGCCTGCCACGATAAGGTAACAGTCCCTGTGTAGGTAATGCCTAGATGCACCGATGTAAACAGAGATATGCAAGAAACCACTCGGATATCATATAAGACAAGTGAGCAACACATTGACTCATCGAATGAGAGACAAGAAAGAGACGAAAAGATAATAAATTCTTTGTTTCTTCAATCACATGGATCCATTCAAAGATACTTATCCCTATGAAGCTTAAAACGGGCCAAGTAGCAGATGTTAGTGTCAACGTGGACGAAAGTAACAGTGTTCGTTCACGGTTGCCCATACTTGATTAATTCATGACAGGAGAAAATGTGTCAAAGGTCACTTTTAAAACAAAATACTTTTTTTGGATATGGATCGCATGAAGATCGGTGACGACGTAATCTAAATTGATCCTCGGGTTTTGTTTCAAAGGTTTATTAGCAACCAAAGCTGAAGAAGATGGAATTTGGGGGGGGGAAGAAGGCAGTGGTAAGCATGCATGGCGGAAAGAATACTGAAAACCTTGAAAATCTCCGCTACCGATGGTTTACGGGAAAGACTGCGTCAGGAACACGTTTGTTAGGGTTGAACCGCGTCGTAAGCATGTACAATCAAATAAATGCGTGGTAAGGAGTAGACCAGAATCCTGTTCAATATATATGGGTTATAAACAAGGGAAAATTATACTTGTGTGATTAGCACCAGCTCCAGATAATGCCCGGTGGTACACAAACTTGTCAAATATTGTAACTTTATTAATTAATATTTTAATGTTGTCATGCACAGTTTATTGTGCGGAATAAAAATATCTATCGATCTATCTGCTTTCGTGTAAGGAGGGAATCATTAATAACACGGGCAAAAACTTTTTTTTAATTGATACGCCGTTACCCTAATTTAACAATTTAAAATGTATTCCTAGTAGGATCTTATTAATAATTTGTAACTTATTAATGACCTCTTGTGACCCCTGTATGATAAAATGAAGTCGATTATCATCATAAATGTCAACCTGCAGCAATAAGCATTCATTTGAATCCAAACTCGACTAGTTTGGGTACATTTAAAATTTTGAGGTGTAATTATAATTTTAATTTTAATTAAAGCTCCATAAAAAAAATTCTAGTCGTCGGATTTTTGCGGATTTTGACTATGTTAAATAGGATGTTTTTCTGAAGAAAATGATACCAAAAACACTAATGTTGCAATTTGTCCGAGGTCAAATCCAAAATGGCCTGGATCATCTAGCTAGCTCTATATCCTGAGTTTAAATTAATGTTTGTGGAGACCGAATACACGTAATGAAACATAAAATGAGGATTGATGGATTAAAATATGAAGGGATTAAAATTTTCAACATTTTCAAATGTTTCGACACAAAGTTTCGCTTCGAAACGTTTCGATGTTTTATTTTACACATTTTCAAGCTTTTATGTATTGGAGGTAGAAAATACAGTATACGCACGATTTTGGTGTATCCACGCATTCTACATTTCAAGAACAAACGTATGGTGTTTAATTATAATAATGTAGATGGATCATTTAAAAAAAAATGTGCAACAATCAAGATAAACTGTCGAATATGTCGTTAAACACAAATTATCCTAATTGATCAAAAGATAACATGTTGGTCACCAAATGCTATGGATCCTAAAAACATAATAAGATATTAGAGAATATTTCAATTATCTATGCATACCATATAATTTTGCATTATAGTACAGTACAGTTACATATTTCACACATTTTCTTTCATATGAATCTGCTACATAATACCAGTCATAGGAACTATACAGATCATATAACATCCCCAACTTAAAATGCAATTACGTGATTTGAGGGCTATGCAAATGCTCATTCATTGAATTCATGAGTTACTAAAATAAACAGTATCTCAGTGACACACTTGGCTTGCTTTCAAAACCCTCAGAAACATATGTTTCTACGGTTAATTTTAGAAACAAAACAGTTTTGTTACTAATGCCCTTCTTGCATCAGACAGCACGCGAAAAGAATTGCCTCAACACACTATATTTCGTTCGCTATAACTTGGTATTGTGTGGTATATGGAATAGTTGGGAAGGAATGTCCGATGTCTGTTAGTATGAGTCAATCTTAACATTTATCTTATAAATGAGAAAAACCTCGGAAAAAACCTTGTCAGGATTTCCGGTAGCAGGTATCGAACCGGCGACCTCAAGACTTGGAACAAGTACGGAAACTCCATACACTCATATTATTCTGTCAAAGATACTCATCCACAAACTCATCATGTTCCCGACGCGTTATTTCATAATCATTCTAATTTGCTCAGCCTCGTATTTCTTGTCGAAACTATCTAAATATAACCCGACTATGTCACTCCTAGATCTTGTGAATACATTACTTACAGTTACACCCCATATTCAAACAGCTTTTATTCCACATCCCATAAACAATATATTCCTTTTGCTTTCAATTACATCAACTCAATAAATATAATTACTTACTTGATATTATTACAATACAATCCAAATGATAATTCTCGTCATTCTCATTATTTTGAAATTCAACTTGTAATTATTTTCTATTTCTTTATTGGAAACATGTTCGAAGCGCTACGAGTGCAATGCAATACAAATTAATAGTTTACAACAGCATAAAATAATAGTTTAATATAAGGGGTGTTGGCATGTCTAAATTGATCTACAATGTATAGTATACCGCACTCATTGTATTATGTGTACCAATGACACCACACAGTCAGCTGTGCTGCACGTGTAGGCCTTCCCTTGCACTGATAAGCGCTTATTTGCAATACCTACGTTGGCAGCTGATAACCCACCCGACATAAGCTTTGACTGTTGGAGCATTTAAACAAAGAACGACAATAACATTGCGATATTCAATGCTATAGAGATTACTAAGGTTACTCACGTTTCCATTTACGTTACACAAAAAAAAAGAAAAATAATTTGGGCAAATATACAAAATTTCAAGTGGCCACCGCCAGTCAACACATAAAATCAATTGGCCATACCACAATTTCTCTGTGCATCATTCTCCCGGTGTTATTGTAAGTTATTTTGACCTTGACTCTTTCATCTTTGTAACAAAAGCGGATTGCAGCATCAGCAAGTCTGTCTGACAGCTCGATTCATGGTCATCTGAGATGCGGACGTCTAGAGCAGCCTAGCACACGTGGACAATGTTGCAAAACTAGTATGAGGACTGGATTCACAGCCGGTTATTAATGCATGTGAAGTCGTCAACGGAAACGAATTTTGGCAAAGATCTCATTTTTTTATCATCTTGACCCTATTCCAAAATATAGCTAGAAGGCTTATTAGCTTCGGGCATTTAATTTGGTAGGCTGTCCCATTTAATATGATAGATATAGTTACGGAAAAGAATATACAAAACTCTATTACAATTCAGGTTTACTTCCTTACCGAAGCAAACAATATTAGTATTCTTCGTTTTATTGATGTGGTAGCATATTGTATATTGCGCACTTCAGTCTGAATTATTGTTTGTGTTCACAATTTTACGGTTGTGACTGTACTCTTCAATTACGTAAATTTTAGACATAAAATGGCGGCCGTTAAAACTTCCCATAAAGAAAGCATTGGATTGGACACTAGCATGGGGAGTCGGTGACCTTGCTTGAGCGAGCGAGAGCTCTACGCAGCGCAGCCAGCTGTAATTGAGCAAGTAAACAAACAGAACCAGTGTTGACTTTCAATGGAGTGTAGGAGGCATCGGATGTCTTCGCGCTGGCTAAAATATTGTTGAAAAGTGGTTTATTGGTGGCGAATCTTGTGCAAATGATAGTGACAATAACTACTAAGTGTTAGTGGTTGTTGTGACGAGAATGTATACACCTAAAATAGTGATTATGAGTGAATATCAGTGAAGTGCTTTGTTCTTTCATGTCTATGACAGGCCTCTGCCTATGGAGGCCTAAAGTTACTCTACCGTAAGCTAAATCCTGGAGAAAGTGAATGTGGATCTTTTGCAGCTATTAAGTAATTTAGTAGGTAAATATTATTTTGATTAAAAATCCCTATGAAATCAGTTTGCCGTAGGCTAGCTACTTAAAATATCTAGAACCCAGAACATAGCCCTAGCAGGCAGGCTAGCATAGCATTGCATGTTGTTTCCTTTTGGCATGGTGCCAAGCTGATCTCGTAACAATTGATTTCAAGCGCTAGGTACTATGTAATCAGCTGTGTGCCTCGACTAGGCCTAGATGGAAATATTTTTAGCGTCAGCTGCTGTCAGTGAAAGTGCATTCAAAACGCGTGGCGAGCGATTCCAAAAGCAAAAGCCTAATGAAGCGCAATATTGGAAAGTAAATCCAAAATTATTTATTTTACAGATTCCATGCGATGCCATCTCTGTTAGAAGCAATAGATAGGAAGTATGGGAAAGAAGAGGAGGAAAATTACGTTCTTGAACTGCCAGTTGAAATATTTGTGCCTAAAAAGAGCCCCCGACATTCAATTCCTGCACTTCTCGTGCTAAATGACTGTGATATTGAAACTGCTGGAGATTCATATGAACTGCAAACGAAATGTCAGGGTGTTCAAGAATTAGATCTCGCTCAAAACAAACTGGAACGATGGGATGAGGTAAGAAACAACTAGGCCCTAGGCTAGATCTAGGTCCTACAACAATGAAACAATTGTTTCATTGTTCCATGGAAATAGGGGGTTAACTTTTTCCCTACCTATGTAATGTTATTTTTTATTATTGTCTTAAATATCTCCTAGATAGTTAATTTGTTTTCATTGTAGTAAGGTAAAAAACAGGCCTAAGGGTACAAATGTCATTGTTGCATAGGCTACAATAATTACAACATCTAGGTTTACCTAGCACGTCAAAAACGGTTTGATATCTTGCCGTATGTCCTGGGTAAATAAAGTAAAAAAGTAAAAAAGTAAAGTAAAACCATGGGTAAATTACTTTTATAAAAGTAGTGAAATTAAATTAAAAAATTACTATTAAAATTTGTCTCCTTTCGGTTTGCCGTAGTCACTTGAATATTGAAGTAGACCTACCCTAGAGGAAGAAATTTAAATAATTGGACTTTAACAAGCAACAAGAGCAAGACTGAGGTTATTGAAGTGCTGTTTAGGTGCAGTCTTATATATATTTATTCATTTATTATCATATTTTTGTATTGATATTTCCTATCTCCTACCCGACTTCATTGTTGGACACGGAGCGGATATAAAAAAAAAAAAATTAAAAAATAGGGAACCTATGTGGGTGTTGACTTGTTCTATCGCGTCTCCACACATTCAAAGAAACTGTGAAGTTTCCTCTTTACAATTATATAAAACACTTTTATTAATCTCAAGTATATGGGTATAATTCCGAGTTGAAGTAAACATTGCTAGTACAGTGCAGTGTTGACAAATCTCAAGAAAACAACGTATGCATATTTGTATAGCCAATGCCCATGAAAACTACTTGCACTTGCTTCAGCAATGTGTTTGTGTATGCCTTGAATTGTTAAGTACAATAATGTTTCTTGGAATTTCCAAAAGTATGTTTAAAATTGTATGTTATTGCAACCCGTGAAAACAATATGGCAACCACGCTCGGTCGACAGCCGCGGAGCCTGCCTAATTTGGTGGTATTGTCGACACATTCACCCACATATCTCTTCCTCATTTAAACTTGGGCTGCATTCAACAACCAACTCTATGTCATATTGAGCAGTCAGTATAAACTGTAGTGATGTAATTTGTTTTCGTTACTTTTTTGTGTATCAAAAGATACTGCGAGTTACATTTGTAAATTGCTGTGCGCTCAGAGACCAGAAAGAACAATTTTGCTTCCCGTCTTCAAAACTTCGGTTCCCTATTAGTGGACAGGCTATCCTTATACGGGCTAGAAACCGATGGACTGAAAGGCCTTGGGCACGGCGACGGTAATGCGTTACTAACCCCACATAACCATGAAAAAGTAGTGAAATTACTGTTCTGTTACACTGAGAATTTTGTAATTAGATTACTGGCATGTTACTGGAAAAAGTAATTTCGTTACAGTAACGCGTTACTTCCATTACGTTACTACCCAGGTCTGCACATATTAAAGAAAACTCTAAACAGTTTCACTAAAACGTTTTGGACGGTAATATGTAGGCCTACGACTGTGACAATTAAATGTAAAGCTTACAACTTAGGTAGGCCAACGACAATATGGCATGGGCAGCGTGTAAACTTATAGGCCCAGTGGGATTGTATCTCCACAATACAATGCCATTACCAAAAATAAAATGTAAGTTAAGCAGCCTGACCTACATGAAGACTGTCCATGTAAGAACATGCAGGTGAATAATGCATGGTGATTCTTATGTTCGTTGGTCTCAGTAGGAAACACTATTAATCTCAGTGACAGATCCGATATTATCGAACACTGAAACTCAAGCAGCAAATTGTGTGAGAAAAGGAGAGCCCATTACATAGTTGCGAAAGAGAATGTAGGCTACGCTCATGTAGGTCTACTACACCATGGAGTGGCATAACTAAGGAACCGTAGTCATGGGGAGGGTCCAAAAATTATTTCTACGCCATGCATGTAGGCCTACATATAAACTATCGACGTAACGTCAAAATACTTACAAACTAGAGACTTGGGGAAGCAGAGTGGCCGAAAAAATGGATGCTGATGCAGTAATTGGCCGCTTTTTGCAAATTTAGCAAGAAGGCTCTGCATTGAAGTTAAACAAAATATGACAAATCTGTGGCGATGGGGAAGGGGGGGCCTTAAACATTTTTGTGGGGGGCCCTGGAGTTGTAATTACGCCACTGCACAACCTTAGTTTTTGGCCCCTAGATTGCACGTTGCAATTATTTAATTATTTTTCGAGATGACATTCAGTTTTACAGCAACCATGATAGAGAATGCAAACCTTCTTGAAAAAGAGTTTGGCATCTATGCCTATATGGGAGGGTGTATTACGTACCTAAGCTTACGGTGACGGCAGATTGCAGCATTAGACAATGTCAGCTTAAGCAGTGTGATGCAATAAGTTATTTAATAAGATTTATATACTACATATTTCCAGCAGTGTCGCGGATATACAGAGTACCTAGTCAGGATTGTAAACAGGATATTGCCACATTTTTGTGAATCTAAATATCCTTGAATCTTACTAAGCTAAACATTTATTTTATACATTTTTTTCAGGTATTTGGAATTTTGAACCACATGCCAAGGGTAAACTTTGTTAACTTAAGCTTTAACAAATTAGAGGAACATTTGGTTACTGAAAGTATTGAGAACAAAGCATTCACATTTCTTAAGAACCTCGTTCTGAATGCAACAAAAATAAAATGGATAAGCATGCAGCAGCTGCTGGAACTACTGCCAAGGTAAGGACCATGGGAACTACTTAAAATCATCATTTGTAAAATCATTTGCAAATCATTTGTAGTTCAAGTAGCAATCCATGGATCTAGCAATCGGCAATAAAATGAAAAATCCCAAAGCAACATGAAAAGTGATATTGCTTTAAACTGTAATTGCTTGACTAGAAGCCAGGCAAACACACAACTAAGCATGTAAAAGTAATTTGTAGGTGCACCAAAATCAGAAACAGCCCACTTTTGAATAAAACACAAAAATAAAAGGTTTTACTCATTTCCTCTGCTTATTCAGCAAAATGTCCTACATTTTAAATTGAGTAGGCCTACAACGCTATGTAAAATCCTGAGCTGAACTTCCAAGTAGGTACCGAGTAAGTTACATAAATTTAGCCTATGTAAAATTGTACGAAGTTATTATGAGAATAAAGTAAAATAAAAATGAAATGAAAACTTACTTACAGTGCTCGAAATTAGGAATTAGTTTTTGGCAGCCTGGTTAAGAATTGAATAGCCCGATTTTTTAAATTAATATTTTCGTTTTATTATATAATTAACATTTGAAATTACATTTTTTGTTTTTTAATTATTGTGAAGAAAATGTTGACTAATGACTAGTCTAACTAGTGCATTCGTCGGCCGCGAGCGCGGTGGCGCATGTGTGTAGGCTAGGCGGGCGGCGGACAGCACGAAAAATATGTCTTGAAATGTTTCTCACGTTCTAGTCTCATAAGAATAAGATTACTGGTCTGATACATCAAAAATCAGGGATGACATCGGGTAATAAAATTAGGAACCGGTTCCAGCTCTCATTTTGCCCGGGTACCCGGATCCTGAAAACGTATTTTTCGATGTGTAGGCTTGATTTGAAGGTCGTCGCTAGGTCTTGTGAATTGCGCGGGGCGCGAAGACGAGGGACGAATAATATGCACGCCACCCGCTCGGAATACGCCTGCAGTAATCACGCATTACACAACTGAAGCACGTACATTAAAACATGATATTTCAAGTGAAATAAATAGTTAATAGAACAAGTGTTAGCCAGAATGTTCACCAAAATGTTAAACAAAGAACAAACAGTAAGGAATGCAAGTCGGCTCGCGTCTGTTCTGTTCCCCGCCAAGGGATGTGTTGTGGAAGGGTGGGAAGGGTCGCCGCGCGCTGTACCTGCTGGCTCCACCGGAATCGACCGCAGTAGTACTGGCGCGTAAATTTAGCCTAGAAACGGACTAAAAAATTACCCAGACCCGAAAAACGGCTCCGGATAATATTTGGAGCCGGGTACCCGATGTCATCCCTATTAAAAACTGTGATAATTTGTTAATATAATACAGTGTGTTGTGTGAACACATGGCACTTTTGATTTTAGAAAAAAACACTGTTTAATAATGTGTTTGTATGTGAAATTTAAGCTGCCTGGGTATATACAAGTGGCAGCCTGAGGACGTTTTGGGCACCCTCGGGCTGCCGTTAATTTCGAGCACTGCTTACTTATGTAGCATCAGATGTGGTGTTATTGACATTCTACAATTTCTCTGTGTCTGTGAACAGAAAGCATTATTTCGAGTTGCATTGTCATAAGTGCTCACCACTTTAAATAAGCCGAGGATCTTGGTATGCCTCCTTTAACACTTCTGTACAGAATAATACAAAATTTAGACCTACATACATAGGCTATAATACAAACACACTTCATTATGTTATCTGTGGCGAAGCATTTTTGGTTCTGTCTCGTCCATGAAACCATTGAAATTGAAAACTATTCTAATAATTTCATTTGGGAGGATGGGGTGAAACAGCCAAATTTAGGGACTCACTATATACATCACATTAATTACATATGAAAAACACAGGCAGTACCACCGAGATAATATCGAGGGACGTAAGCATGGACGTGACAGGGATCAAATCGGTATAGCGGGCATGGGTGGATCATGGATGGGGAATATACGCAGGACTTGTCACAGTTGCAGATTGAAGCTGGAGCTGGATCGAGTAGGTTCTTACTCTGTGACTGTCACGAGTTAGCTCTGAAGATGGGTAACTGTGTGACCCAACCGAAATGTCAGCCATGTATTAGCCACAATATGATACCAGCAGTTGAGGTGGCAATACCTGAAAGCCAAGTTTTGTTGTTTATATAACGTAGCCCTGGCTAAGAGCTTTTAGTCGAAACTCGTGTATCATACATTCATAATTTATCTGCACAATATCCTACATAGATGCATATAATATTTAAAATATAAAGTTAGGTGTGCATGAATTTTAAAACTATATTTTTAATTTTCAGCTTGGAAGAGCTCCACCTAAGTTTAAACGGCTACAGTAACGTAGAATTGAGTGTGGACAGTAAGTCGGATGGAGAAGTCAAGCCTAAGGAGTACAGTGCCGTAAAGAGGCTTCATTTTACTGCAAATCCAATTGCTCAATGGTGCGAAGTATGTAAGCTTGGCGCTGCTTTTCCCAACCTGGAGTCATTAGTGTTGGCGGAATGTCCCTTACAATCCCTCGACGCGGGAAGCGATTCCGACGAATCTTCCTCGCCGTCTTACGGACGGACCGAGAGTCTGTCGGAAAGTGATCCGAAACCAAGCAACTCGCCGCACAATCACTTCAGGCATTTACGCATTTTAAACTTGAACAATACACTTCTGTCCAGTTGGGATGACGTTGAAAAACTTGCGAAGTTTCCCGCTCTCCAATGTCTTCGGATCCAAGGGTGCCCACTGTTTGAGGTAGGCACGCTACAAGACGCTATTTTAGGTAACCAATGGCACTTTCCACTGGTATCCACTGTTCACCCTGACAAGTCACAGTGTCATCACAGTGTAACAGTCCATACTTAACGAAACTCCTATAGAAGCTCCATTGAACAAAATTGCGCACGGCGACACTAGCGTGGCATAGCGGTGATTGGGTTGACATACATTCTTCACCATTATAATACCTACCTCAGATTGTAGTACAGTAATACTTTATTGGCTCTTCTTCTACACCCACAATCCATAGGAATAGGACCTGCATGTACATGTGTTTGCAGCAAGAAAATTGCTTGAGTGTCAGTACTCAATGGATTCTTTCTTATATGGTGGCATCATACAATATATATATATATATATATATATATATCTTGACCCCGATTCCAACATATATTAATCGGGTAGGGGTAAATAAATAAATTCACATATTTTAGTCTACCCACTCAGTAACGAAACTGATTTTCAGCGGATGGTTTCATGATCGGTGCAGTAGAATGGTGGGTGGAACATGAGTTCGAGAGTAGCTCGGCTGTCATATTTGCACTGAAACGACTCCTCCGTCTACTTAACTGAGAACAACCCGGTTCGTGAACTATCCGTGAGGACCACGTACCATATAAACCGCTCTCGGTGTGCACCAGTGTTGCTAGTGGAAAACGCCATTATATATAAATAATATAATGGAATATATGGGACAGTTTTAGAAGTTGCGAAGTTGCAAAGGATTATTATTTTTATTTTTGTCCAGTAATCATGAATTTTGACTATGATTTTGGTTAAGCACTGATTTGAATTCAATATGTATAAGCCTAGGCTATTTAGAGAGCGTTCTTTAAATAACTCTGAAAATCTGACCAAGCGTCTCGGTGACGTCACAGATTTCCCTATCATCATCTGAATAAAAGAATGCTTCCGAGTTCTGACGAAGGCGAGAATTTTGTGTTTGTTGTCTATGGCAAACGAAAAAGTAAAAAAAAGAAACGGGCGAAGGCCTAGGGTAGGCCTATGCTAGCCTAGATACTTTGGACGTGTTCGAATAGTACCAAAACGACGTTCATTCTTATTCTCATTCTTGATTTTACGTCATCAATCATCCGTGACGTATCTAGTACTGTCCGAATACTGTCGCGCGGCGTGAACTACGTCATAAGAATAAGAACGAGAATCAAAAGTGCACACTAGATTTCATTCCGGAAGATGGCAGACGATGGGTCAGAACATATCTTGGTTAATTATTAAGTATTTAAAGCCTGTGGCCTTCAAGAGTTACTACAATGTAATTATTATTAAACACAATGCATATTTGATCGTACATTTTGGTTATACATTTTGATTTAAAAATAAAATGTGGATCTGATGACGCGTTACGACCCTAACCCTACTTAAATCAAGTAATGTCCGGCTCTCGTCCGAATACGTGCAACTGGAGCGAGAATAAGAACAAGACCAAGAACAAGACTAAGAATAAGAATAAGAATTAGAATGAAATCAAGAATGGTATTCAGACACGTCCTTTGTATATCCAAAGCTAGAATAATACAACAACCATACCAATAAATTGCACTTACCATTTTGCATTCTTAATGCCACTTCTTTTGTGACGTTTAAGATTATATTTTCTCCCATCAATGCGTCGAACAAAGATATATCCTAAATAGAATTGGATATATCCTACAGGATTTTCAAAAATTTCGAGGTTATGTTTATGTACCGAATGTGTCAACTGTAGTCCAATATTGATGCCATCTTTGATTTGCTCTGTAAATCGGATATGAAATCGCGAGCATTGCGAGCTCGCTCGACAGATCTGCTCAGTATTAAAAGAATCCTACAGCCATGCTCGGATTCAGTAAAAGACCAGTGCTAGTGTGCTCTGATCGCTCGGATACATTAAAAGAACACACTCTTGATGACTACAAAGTTTAATTTATGGGCCTCAGCTTGAATGATCTTTCTTTTGTTACTAGTTTCCACATGAGTATACTGAACACGAGCGACGGCAACTTTCAATTGCTCGGCTTCCAAACGTGTGTACATTGAACGGGGGTGGTGCCATAAGTGCGGAAGAAAGAGAGGATGCTGAGCGAGCGTTTATTAGATATTACATGGACAAACCAGAGGAGGACAGGCCAGACAGGTAACAAGTGCAAACCTTAGATTTACCGATATGAAAGATTACACAATAGACCTTCAGTGAAATCGTTTTTATTTTAGCCTACATTTTTTTAAAAATAATATTATTTTGTGATCTCCGATTAGATACCATGTAATAGTCCCAGATGGACGAAACTAGTCACGGATTAAGCTAACTTGTATCAACTTCAATCATCAGCGGTGAAAGTGATGGTTCTTGTTTACTTAAGTTATTTGAATTTATTTTTTGCTACCCTGTAAGATTATATCTTCTCCCACTCTTGAGAAATCTATATAAAATGATGCATCAGTTTCTTCTGTGGCACAAAGTTCATCCCTGGGATGAGTCATCCGGGGAATTCATGTTTAGGGCCGGTTGTACAATCTCGGAATAGGGTGCTAGATTCAGTTATTCCTTGCTTGACCAACAAATTGCGTTGTACGACCTCCGTATAACTCTCATTCCTAGGTTTATACCACACATCACTTATACCATGGATCAGGTACCGTACAAGCAGATATCTAAAGGGATAACCCAATGAAAAAATGGCGGCCGAAAAATGACGAGAACTTCGAAGAACAGTTCATAATTTTATTGATCTAAAAGTAAAAGTAGCCCTTATGCTCTTAGACCTAACGTTTTCATGTATGAGGGAAAAATAATGTTCATGAGGTTTCGGCCGCCAAATGCACGATGGCGGCAAAAATCTCTCACATCCCGCAAACTGACAGTTCCTTGGCTGACAGACCCCGCAGGTATCTTCGAAAACAAGTTTAAGCCTAGGCCTACGCCGTATGACAACTGAAGCCTAGGCCTACTATGCCAATAGGACCGTCATATTACTAGGCCTGTATTTATGTATTCACATTACAGACAAAATGAGATATTGGCGTAGGCCTAGACTTTACCTTGTAGGCCTAGGGCAATCTAGGCCTAGGCTATGTTTCTTGTGTTTTGAACACGCGATGTTCTGGGTTGACACGGCTTGCTTGGGTAGTGTTTTTCGGATCAAATAACGCAATTCACTAGTCTTCAACAGTCCTCTGAAGGAAAAAGCAGAATTCTCAAAGATTTCGACATATTATTTCAACTTCGAAGTGCATTTGTTTGTTTTGATTTTATGAACTGTGTTCGGCGATCACACCTAGCGGAAGATCGGCAAACTTTGTATCCATTACGGCGCTCAAATGTAACCAGATTCTGGTAATATAACCAGATTCTGGTAACATTTGTTTGCCATCTTATGAACATAAATCCCTAGATGCAGCTTGTCCTTGGGATGGCCATCCTCCGCCTAACTTTTGATTGTACAACGCAACACGAACTTCATCCTTGGGATGGGCCATCCGGGGGATTCGGATCTAGGACTTTTATACTGAGATTGTACAACTGGCCCTAAGACATTTATCTCGAGATTTACAACCGGATTAGGATTTACACAAATTTTTAGTGGCTTGCACTTCTATTTGCACACAGGTATCGAGAACTTGCATCACAATCTAAATACTACTATTTAGTAAAAGAATGGTGAGCAGACCAGCCGAATATTGACTAATTACCTGCACATTTCTCCCAGTATGTACCTATCCTTCTTTCCTTTTCCTACACAATATTTGATTTATTCCTAGGCTCAAGTGTTCTACGACAAAATTAACATCTTTCTTTTACAGGTACTCTGATCTTCTAGACATCCATGGTAAACTTGACCCATTGGTTCAGATTGACCTCAGCCCAGAAAAGAAAGTAAAAGTGACCTTCACATTAGGGGAGAAGAGCGAAGTTCGATGCATATCAGTGTACCAGACTGTCCAAGAATTGAAACAAAAGCTCGAGTCATTTACCGGTTTCCCGGCGGCCAAAATGAGACTGTTTTACGTGGACCAAGAAATGAAAGAGTGCACGGGTCCAGAAGAAATGAAATTCCCCAACAAACAGCTTTACAGTTACAACATTACATCTGGAGATGAAATGTTGATCGACGAGAAAAACTAAGAAGACTTGTACTAAACTTAACGCTTAACAAGGCATCAACCTTGCTGCTATCATTTATTGAGTCACATGCATACAGCAAAGCTAATAATGTAAGCCTCCTCTAGATGTAACAAGTATCGATCTATCAGAAGTTCAATTTTATGAACGAATGGCATTACCGGTCTATCGACCTACTTGCTGTATTTCGGTGGTGGTAAAAAAGATGAATACATACAGAGTGTATTTTAAAATAAGCCATTAATACTGTACATAAGATTAATAAGAAATTTATACGTTTATTGTGATAGGTAGTACTATGAATAGTGCATGATTGTTTCATTTTTCCTTACAGAAGATATACATAAACTTTAAAACAACACCGTAGGAATGTCTAGTCTAAGCATAATATGCAAGGTAACTAAAATTAACACAAATTAATTATTAAAATTGAAACAAACACTATTTTTAGTACTATGGGCCTAGTTTAGAAACTATGACCTGTAAGACTTAACTGTGAATGTGATTAAAAGTTTTAAATAAATAAAAACTGTTTAAGAGTTGTAATACTTATTTTATTTACGGTTTTTAAATTTATAAAATAGCTTTGGATATGGAGTCACAATTTAGAAATCAAATTCAATTACATTTCTTTATTTTGTTATTACTTATTACACAATGCTATACAGTCCGTATTTACAAATTATGTAAACTATAATTTCCAAGTGAATTTCACCCAATATCTACTTTTATATACATATACACATTGTTAATTATTGGTACAATTATATTTAAAAATATTTTTAGGTAGCCAAGTTCATCAAGTACCAGTATAGCCTGTACCAACTAAACTAGGACTGTTAAGTTTGGTAATAAAGTTTGCTCTGTTGTGGTAACAATTTTGGCAGTATTTTTAGTCCATAGTACTCAATAGTGTAGTACTTAATGTGAGTTTGAGAGCCTAGAGTTCAATATGTTCTTTCATGGAAAGAATAAATAATTGAAGCCACACATCAGTAAATAGTCGTATGAAAAATACCCGTTAACAATCAACATTATGTGCAAGGAGCTTAAACACAGGTTGCTTCCAACCCTACAGCCATAGGTACAACCAAAAGAGTGCTACCAAAAATAAGTAAGCTTAAATAAAGCAGAAATTACATAGTGCAATATTTTCTCCTGACTTCCTCGGTGAGAGTAAATTTTTGTTAAAGGGACTGTGTTGTACACTAGTTCCAGTATCACATGGAACGAGTTTATGTCAACACAAGTGGTGTGTAGGCCTACTTTGCTTTGAGGAGTTGCACACGGAGCCCATAAAGATAACTGGATAACAAGCATGGTATGTTAATAGTAAAAATGTAGGCCTACTATTAAGTTAAGAACATACTCTACACTCTTGGATACATTAGTTATTTCTCGTTAAAATAATAATGACTAAGGTTGGAATTCATAGTCGGCACCTACACCTAGGGGCACCCATTGTTGCTAAGGTAACAATTGTTTCCATGTTATTTCCCATAAACAAAACAAATCCATAGCAACAATGGGTGCCCCTAGGTGTAGGGGCCGACTATGAATTCCAACATAAGAGACTCACAGTAAAGAATACTGCTACGTACACTGTAGAATAGGGATGGCAAACCTTTTTGAGCTTTGAATGTAATTCATTAACAATTTTACTTTTTCCCAGCATGCCAACTTCTCAAAATGACCAATAAAATTGAAATGGAAAATTTACTACAGCTTTTTGAAAACCAGAAATTAATACATCCAAACTTGACGGGGTTTTGGGATTGTGTTTTACGATGAGAAAATTGCCACTTAGGTAAACTTTGATCTTGCTACCATGACACTAATTACTGGCTGAAAAAGATGCACTGGAAGTGCTAGGATAGCAACTTACAGAACTCAGTAGCAAGCTGGCAGCAAGTAAAGAAATGCATCCAACTCATAACCAAATGCAACCTAGACGTTTGCCCAATTTGAGATTTTCCATTACTACCGAGATCCAATAGGTAAGCCAATAGAAGAGCACTGGATCAGGACCGAATGAAGAACTGTTGTTTGAGGGGCTTAGTAGGGCCTACATGCCTAATATTTCAGTTCGTTTAGGTGTGTAGAGCCTAAAGGCTGTGAGTATTTGGTTTGGAAAGGGATAAGTCCCTCCACTCTGACGAGTTGAACAAGGCTGTAAAAGCCAAAACGCTTTGTCGTTATTTGTATTTGTATATTTTTCGTGCACTTCGATCTTCTGATGGCCTACCTATCATTTTCATGTAAGCTGTCGGTTCCTGTCACTCTTTCCAAACCAAACATGATATTTTGACAATTGCTAAAAGCCTAATAGCCTGGTCATTACAGGGTATTATTCAGGTTGCTTCGGTCTACTTTCACAATTAAAATTAGATTATGATGACAATAGATTAATAAATCATATACTATTGACATTGCATTGTGTAAAGTGTGAAGTGTAAACACAGATAACATATTATGTAGAACATGTTATCTGTGCTGCTATAAATCTCTGTGATCTACCGTTCTATCTGCATTCAAAAAAGAGATTGCTGTGATTAAATCAATGTAACAACTTTTTTGAACATGCTGATCCCTGTCTAGGTCTGGGGTAGAATTGGTCACAACAGGCAACTAAGATACATCTTTTCCGTTCCCTTTATTCAGTGTTGTTAACAAACGCCCTACTTGTAGCATGTTACTTTTTTTGGTAGCGAGACTGGTAGCGCGCTACATTTGAAAATGCAGTAAAGTAGCGAGTAGCAAGCTACTATATACGAGTATTTGTAGCGAAAAGTCGCCGCTACTCTATTTTTGCAATAAACAAACACACGTTTGTTTCGCCCGCCACAATTCCCACCGTCACAGGTTCGGAATGACGACTGACATTGGCTTTATTGCTCTATAGTCCCAAAACCGCCTCCCCAGCACTGAGTTTCCTGTTTCACCCCGTAAGCTGTGATATGAGTATGACTCACTTCCGGACCGTACCGCCGTTTCAATAAATAGTACGTACTCTTTGTCCTTTATAAAAAATGAAAGTAGCTTTAAAGTAGCGTCACTACTTTTTTTGAGTAGCTGTACAAGTAGCGAGCTACTTGACAAAATACAGTAGCTGAAAAGTAGCTAAGTTACTTTCAAAGATCAAGTAGCTGTAGCTGTAACAGTGCTACTTTTAAAAAGTAGCTTTAACAACACTGCCTTTATCCCAGCAACCCATTTCAATCTGGAAAGAATAGATTCAGGCCAGCTTTGCCACTCATAGGAGGTTGTTGCTAATGTCTTTCGACGTTACCTACTAAAAAACAATCATTTAGATACTGAGTGGGATATCATTGGCAAATATAACATTACCTCAGGGGAGCTTGGCCAAATCACCCTACTCGGGACACTCGATAGGAATAAGAATGTCCCTATTATAACTATTATCCTCCACATGTCTTTTCACTACAGCAGCAATCAATCAAATTATTTAAGGCTTATCATAGCACCCGTTTTCAGTTTTCTAAAATATTTATTTATTTAATTGGCATCCAAAGAACATACAAATTACACGTGTATGGCATAACTACAACTACAATACTACTATGCATATGTGTAACATACAAAAGTGTCGTACCAAAATTATTTTGTTCTTAAATAAAAATAAATAAATAAATTCACATTTAGAGTCTACCCACTCAGTAACTAAACTGATTTGCAGTGGGGGACTTTAATTGAAAGTGACTGAACCAACCCTGTAGGCTTCGAACACCATCGACGAGTGAGCGATAACCAATCAAAGATCGATATTTCAAATACGAAACATATGAATCAGTGATTGGACAGTGCGAACACCTGCGGACAAATGCCAGAATCAACAAGGTCGATTCAGAACAACTTTGAATTTATTGAGTGCTTCGTTGCTAGGACGGCTCCAAAGTCACCGTTTACTTATTTCTAAGCCAAGAAGTAATAGAATGGAATCCACAATTTTTCAGCCGCCGGTACCGACAATATGGCTACTTTATTCTACTTCACGTTGAGCTACGGCATGTAAAAAATACATCATGGTGAACAACAATTTTTATTGTAGTTCAAGAACATACTGTGGTCGACAGTCTGAAGTATATTCATTTGCATTATCTTTAACGGTATTTTGTTTGTAATTATTATTTTAATCGACTGTACAAATACACTCGCCGTACAGGTAGATTAAAATAAACAAACAATAAAAACAAAAAAAATATAAAGATAATGCAACTGAATATACTTTAGACAGTAGACCAAAGTATGATCTTGAACCACAATAAAAATTGTTGATCTCCATTATGTATTTTTTACATGACGTAGTTTGACGTGAAGTGGATTAAAGTAGAAATATTGCCGGTAGGCCTACAGGCGGCCGAAAAATTAAGGACAAAATTATGTTGATACTTTTTAAGAGGTCAATGTTTCAATTTCAAAGTTAAACTTTTATATGTACGCTTTTTTTTAGAAAACTGTCAACGGTGATTAAGTCAGTAGTAGTATACTGTATGCAATACTGGTCTCAAACCAGCAAATGTTTTGCATCTTACACAAAATAACATTTTGTCCCCGTCTGGGCTAGGGTTCGAATGGGTCCACAGTTACTACGTTTACCATGCGAGCCGAGTCAAATCGTACGGACTCGGACGTCCAGCTTTATAATATAGTGTTTATATTGTGAAGATAGTCTGAGTCCGTACGATTCATTACGGACTCGGCTCGCAAGGTAAACGTAGTATATGACATAGTTGTTGAGTATGTACGTCGTACAATAAATAATATTAATATTTTTAGCTCAGTTAAAAAATAATAATATAAAATATCTTGGTTCCTTAAAATTCCACATCGAGTTGGGGTTCGCCTTTCATGTGATGTGAAATAATATTAAAAACAAACAGACTTCACGCTTGTATCCAACACGGAAGTGGTGGCATCTTGAAAATACATACTATTCTTTCTTACAACAGATGTTGTTTCTAAAAAGTTTTAATTTCCAAATTTTAGCAATTATCCAACAAGTTTATGTGATGCTATAAAGAAAATGGGTACACAAAATAGAAATGCAATTTTCTATACAAGGAAGGTTGACTGTTTGCTCCATCCGATGAATGCAATTTACGTCGGAATGAGAGGAAGATATCGCATGCAAATTTAGGTATAGGCCTATCTACATGTCTTAAAATTCCGTTTATTTGAAAAAATTACTAAATTGTATATTATGTGTACATACAAGATTCCATCCAGCATATTTACTCAATGAAAATGAGTGGAAGAGGTGGAGAAATTAGCAAACTCGTTCATCTTCGGCCACAGCGTGTGTACAAAGGTATTTGTACGTAAAGAGGGAGAAAGGTTCCGAGTTCAAAGCCCAGTTGCGGCAAACCTTTACTTACACCAATTCTTTGTATATATCACATAATTACCACAAAACTGGCAATTGCTAAAATTAAGGAAAACCATGACTTGATTAAGTGAGCATCTATCTCCATTAGACCTTTATGGCACTTCGTTCTGTTTTGTTTGTTTTTTGTTTGTTTTTATGTCTGTCGATAGCAGTCGAACGGAAAGTGCGATCAACTTGAAATTAGGACCATCCACAAGCCTCGATGTGGATTGAAGGTGTATAGTTTTGAGGCAAAATCATTCGAAAAGTTAAAAGTTACACCATAGTTACTGCCAAATATTTTTCTGAAACAAAATGACGGCAAAATGTGAGATAGCCATATTTTTCTACAGATTGTTCCGGTCACGAATATGTTAATTTTATGGCGATCTGATTAGTATTGGCAAAGTTATACAAAAGTTACTCGGAAAATATTTTTCTCAAACACAGTAACGACAAAATGTGAGGTGGCTATCTTGTAGTAAATTTTTGTTTGGTCACGAATATACTAACTTAGAAGCGATCTGATACGTATTAGAGGCAGAAATTACATTTAGTATTGCTGTCAATAAGTGTAAGTAACGGTGGCGGACCGCGACAAAATGACACTGAAAAATCTTAGCAACGCACACTGCACGACGTCCAACAATGTCGGGAAGTATAACAGCTATGGACATAAGAAACATGTTTGCAATGCGCATTCATGTATTGTTGTTAATTGTTGTTTTTATAAGCTTTGAAAACTTTTTGCCAGAAAGTTCGTAGATATGGACGCGCGCTCGCTTATCAACGCGTCAAATAGAGCGTTTTCCTAGTACATCACTTAACATATGATATGGGCCACTAGGGTCTACTCTATTGAGTAGTATAAGTACTGTTAGTAATATATTCACAGCTACAAAAAAGATTATCTGCAAATTAGTGCAGTATTCAATTTCATTGAATATCAGTGTTTAATAGTTTTTTATCCATGGGATAAAAATGATATTATGTAGATACATAGGCCTACTAGATAGTACACATATCTATGGTCACACAGAGCACAGCACAATACAAAACTTAGGGAACTTGGCTTGTGCTTGATAATTCCTTGGAACTAAATAGTTGTTCATTCACCAACTAGATACATACATATGTGTTGGTTTATAATTAATTTAATTAAT
Organism: Isoperla grammatica; assembly: GCA_945910005.1. Taxonomy (NCBI): domain Eukaryota; kingdom Metazoa; phylum Arthropoda; class Insecta; order Plecoptera; family Perlodidae; genus Isoperla; species Isoperla grammatica. The sequence goes on from OX246740.1 coordinate 4,513,634, forward strand.
TTAGGCTTGGCTACTTTGCTTGTTCATGAAATGAACAACATAATACATACAAGTAGAAAACAATCAAAACATTTTATTGGTTTGATATAATGTGTACTTAAAAATAAAATAACAGATCGTACCAGCTTCCATCTCCAGTACTTCGATAAGGCGGGCAAATATCGATGATAATGAACAATATATGTAACATTCAACAATAATTAATAGTACCAGGTAGTGATCATACATTATACGTAAATAAAAACATTGCTAGTTACACAGGGGCTGAAAACAGTAAATAGTTATATCAGTTCATAAATAAATCTCTGAGCAAAAAAAAAATACGAGAAGTACGTAATACTATGGGATGACCTTCTACCTTTAGGTCTACATTGAAAGAAGTTATAAAACACCATTTCATTAGTTACTATTACTGAGTTCTTGACTAATTTTTGCTCCTTTTGTTGTGTTGGTGTGCTGCTTTTTATGACATTATTGCAAAGTGAAAAAAAATAGTTTTCACAATTTGTACTGTATGGCTTACTTGGTAATCAACATACTGTTAAACATTTTAAAATTCTTGTCAGAAATTTGACCCCACCCCATAATATTATAGGTAATAGTTACACACAATTTAAAGAGATAATCTGCAATTTACAAGCTACATACAGCACAAATACTGCACAGGTACTACTGTAAAATCTTATATTATAATGTGTGGGAGGCACAGGTTGTAACTTATACAAAACGGGTACTCTTGCCGAAAGGGTTTACCAACTAGGACAATTATTTAATAAATTAAATTCACAGCTTCCGTAGATGGTGAACACTCGGGTATTGACACTAATTTTGTTTCCGATCAATCCCCAAGATATTTCTTATTCTTATAGGATTCAACCTATCTTATTTTAATTCTACCTTAACTTAAGTAAAAAAAATAATTAGTTCACACCTAACTACCAGTCATCTAAAATAGATACGACTATAGCACTAATTTCATCCTATCTTCAAATGCACATCCGTTGACGTTGATAAGTTAGTTATCACCTAAGACGAAATGTCATTGTTTCGTTGTCGACTTTGGTGTTCCCGGGTTCGGAGAACTGGTACCCGCAGTAGGATTCGGCTGTAATGTGGAGGGTGAGGTTTGTTGCTGAACTAGATTCGAAACTGCGCTTGGCCGTACTGCAGGGCTGATTATTCGCGCATACACTTGCTGTCGACCTGTCAAAATGGGAACATGTTGAAGCTAACAAAGAGATATGTCAAAAACTTGTCCTAAACTTGTCTTAAAACACCACAATTGACACATTGACCATCAAAATATAATACAAGTACCTAGTTACAGAATAAACATTACTAGCATGTACAATGCAACCTTGTTTTTACGTCGTCTATTACAACGTCCTTCGCATTATCATGTCGTTTTGATACAGTCCCGGCGAAACCCCGTAAGACGCAATGTTAATTTTCTCTTGATAATACGTCGCCTGATATAATGTTGAATGCGATAGTACATTGCTAAATTAACGTCCCTACATTAGTAAAGCAATTCATATAATGTCGTTTCAGATAACATTCCTGCTAGTGCTTTTACAATTGAATTCAACTGTCAGTTTACTCCCCCCTCCCCAACCCTACGTGCTGCGAACCCCAACTCAGAGGCCCTAGGCGGGTGACTCACAGCCAGCCTGCCGGCCAGCGCTTTGTTGCCCTTTATCTGTGTCTAATACATTGTCCTCGACAAAGACCCAAAATGGAAATAAACTGGTTTATCACTCGTGACATAGCCTATGCATATTCTTAAAAGTACTGGATGTTCACGTAATCTCCTCCTTGATAAGAGCGGTAACAGCTGGCCAAATTGGAATGAAGTGTGTAGGCCTTTATCTAAGATAGTGGGCCATTTAAAATGTACTTCCCCCCCACCCAAAATGTGTAATTTCATTGTTTGTTATCTCTAATTAAGCGAGCGAAGCGAGCGTTTCCACTTGACTCTTATGGCACTTCATTCTGTTTTTTTTTTTTTTTTTTTTATGTCTGTCGATAGCGGTCGAACGGAAAGTCCGATCAACTTGAAATTTGGACCATCCACAAGCCTCGATGTGGATTGAAGGTGTATAGTTTTGAGGCAAAATCGTTCGAAAAGTTACAAAGTTACACCATAGTTACTGCAAAATATTTTTCTAAAACAAAATGGCAGCAAAATGTGAGATAGCCATATTTTTCTAAAGCTTTTTCCGGTCACGAATATGTTCATTTTATGGCGATACGATCAATATTGGCAAAGTTACTCAAAAGTTACTCGAAAATATTTTTCTGAAACACAGTAACAGAAAAATGTGAGGTAATGTGTATAGTAAATTTTTGTCCAGTCACGAATACTAATTTAAACACGATCAGATACGTATTCGAGGTAGAAATTACATTTCTATTGCTGTCAATAACTGTTAGTAACGGTGGCGGACCGCGGCGAAAACAAGACACCGAAAATTCTTAGCAACGCACACTGCACCACATTCAACAATATCGGGAAGTATAATAGCTATGGAAATTAGAAAAAAATTTGCAATGCGCATCCTTGAATTGTTGTTAATTGTTGTTTTTATTATCTTTGATATCTTTTCGCCAGAACGTTCGTAGATATGGACGCGCTCGCTTATCAACGCGTCAAACAGAGCGTTTTCCTAGTGTTATTATAGAATACTGCAAGTCATACTCTGCAACAAATCTAATCGCAGTAATCTGTCACTATTCAGTCCCTTCATTCTTGATGTTGCCCCGAAGAGTACATTTACTTCAAACTGAGCCATAAATCAGTTACCATTTTAAGTTAATTTGATACAACCTTGTGCTTGATATAATATCGAAAATCAATTGTCCCTTCAGGGACGTTATATCAAGGTTGTACTGTATACAGTATTGATAAATTCGGGCTCTAATCAACTAATACGAGTGGGCTAAGCCAGGGTTGCCACTTTCACGGATTTCATCCGTAAATACAGACATTTAGGTCTCCGTTTGGATTCACGGATATCGTACACGTTTTGTAGATATGTAGAGCTAAAAATAATAAAAAAAAGACAATAAAAAGCAATATTTCGATTTTTTTAAATTTTGTTATGTTGGCACCTTGCGCAACAAACATCGAGAGATCGATAATATATCGATTCGATTGCTTCATTGCCTTCAAAAGTGCCAACTTTTGAAACTTTTGCGGAAAAAAAATGCTAGGGACTGGTAAATTTGAAATTTAAGTTGCAGTGGCATATTTTCGTGGCCTATTCTCTAAAATGGAAAAGCGACGGACATTTTTGCCCGATCACGATCGCAATGAATTATGTTCAACGGTATAAAACCGAGGGGGAGAGCAAATTCAACTGTCTTAAAAAGAGAGATAATGTGCGACAGTAGACCTACTCTTTTTATTAGGGTATTCAGTTCAGTTAACTGTACATAAATACTTTTTTTTTACAGGATAATAGCTTACATGATATTTTCATGTTTCCTACAGGATATTTTTGCTTGAAAGAGTGGCAGTCCTAGGCTAAGCTAATTGACAAAAAAGGTATGCCTACCCTATCATAATGCAACTAAGCCACAGACTGATGCTTAATTCAGGGTTTGAGCATTCCTACATGGTTTGGTAAGAGCTAAGAGTCAAACCAAATCATGTAGAAATTATGTCATGTCAATGTCATACCGTATGACATTTGGTAAGAAAAGTAAATTATAATAGGATTATAGGCTATAGAGGCATCGCATTTTCGCGTTCAACGAAAGCACGAAAAAAATAAAAACTTTTTTTCATATTTGTGGATGAAATCACCCACTAGCCTATTGGCAGTGACATTGATTAACGAAATATTGCGAAATTTATTTGAATTCGCGAAATATCGTTTTTCTAGTTTTTGCTTTGGTTTACTGTACATGGCCCTCGAATCGTAAATCAGCCTTAAAAACATACCTAATAATATCAGTTCCTACTCCAATTCCTGAATAATGTGTAACAAATAGTATTTTGAAAACACCCCTGTAAGCATTAATTTGAGAGTATATTCACCCCTTTGAGAGTTTGAAAACACCATAAATATGTGCCTCTAGCTATACCCCTAGATGAACCCACATATTTTTTGACTATACTTTCTACAATTAGAAACTAATACAAAATTTGGATAATATACTTTTTTATAGTTTCTAGAATGCAAAATCGCTTGAAAATCACCAACTACAACTGATCTAGGACCCATCACAACACTGCTCGTAAATGACAAAAATAAAAACTCACCCTTGCCGCCCGTCGTCTGAGAGATCGGAATGACCTTGAGCCCCTGCAGTCCTTGGAGTCCCTGAAGAGTCTTAATGTTAAGCGTTCCGGTCTGGAAGCCGGCCGGGAGGAGAATCTGCTGCTGTGCAGTTCCTTGCTGCAGTACTATGTGTGGGCCGCCACCTGCCAACACACATACATCGTGACACTAACGCCAACATTCTTCAAGATTACTTATACTCCTCATGATGTGCATTGTGATGGGCAAATGCTCATAGAGGGTTAAGTAATTCTTTCACAAATCGATTCCTTCCAATTTTGCAGTGTAACCTAAATACTCGCACTGATTGATGTGGAATCCCAATTAGTTTGATGAAAAAACTTTTAGGGATGATGAATACTTAGCAGAGTGTGAATTTGTGTAAGTTTGCCTAACGGCTGGGTTTGAGCTTGGGGGGAAGGATAGGAAGGAACCAACAGCTTACCTTGTAGTAGTTGCGGTCTTCGGAGTCAGGCCGAAACTGTCTCGACGTTTTGTATATATCTTTTTTGTGTTTCTATCGACTCCGAAGGCCCAAACTACTACAAGGTAAGCTGTTGGTTCCTTCCTATCCTTTCCCCAAGCTCGAATACTTAGCAGAGTAATCGTTAACTTTTGTAAATAAATCGAAATTACACGCTACAAACAAAACAAGCGTCTCATTTGAATTAAGAATTGATTCCTACATGCACTATGCCGCAGTGATTAATTCCGAAGTTTTGGGATCGCTATCATCCCTGGTATGGTATCTCTAATGCATATATATCGACGTGCAACGCAGACAAACCTGGTCCTCGTAACGTCTGTGGAGCCAGCATGACGGTCTGGCCCTGGGCGCCTTGCGCAGACAATATCACGTTCTGTCCCAAGCCGCCCGCCGCAGTCTGTCCCTTGCTGGCGAGCAGGACAGGCTTGCCACTTATCGTTGCCAGGTTCAGCCCGCCGCTCGGGTTCAGCATGCGGAGGTTGGCAGCAGTGGCCGCGCTCATGCGTATGTTGGGACTTGACGACGTGGCCGTCAACATCCTGAGGTTGGCAGCGTTGGTAATGCCGGGCGAGGCCACCATGCGGATGTTGGCGGCGTTTGTTACCATCGGCTTTCCGGTTGCAGAGTTTACGAATTTCGTTGCTTGCGATTGGTTCATTGTCACTGTCTGAGGTGAAGTACTCAGTGAATTTACCTGGAATTAATTGTCAGTGATTATTTACACTAGTCGCAACGAGCTTATTCAATATTGAATAAGTGATAAATAATTAGATGCAAATTTGATTCAAATTGTTTTGTTTGAATAATAAATTTAAGTTAAAGTCACTCCTCTATAACTCGACATCGTTGTCACGTTCTTCATATTTGGCTTACTTTACAATGAGACAGCGCTTTTTCACAATACAAAAAAATGTAAGTACTTTTCCGATCTACTTTTTCCAAAATAATGAATTGAACATTTTAAAAATCCCTATCCTTTAACATTGGAGAGAGAGAAATTACACATTTTATCACCTTCACATAGATATAAAGGAGCCAAAAAACGTTGTCACGTGAACAAATTTAGTATCAAAATAAAGCTACGTTCTCAAGAAATACACATAAAGCAGAAAAAATGAGTGTATCCGTACTACTTTTTGCGTTATTTGAGCCTAAAGTTGCATGTACGCTCAGAAACGTGGCAACAATGCAGAGTCGACTGCTCCAACAGGTCACTCCCCCGCCGCCCGCGACATGCTAGACCCGGCTGTCCACACTTGCCTGACGCAGACCAACGTTCATATTAACCGAATAACATTTTCCTTTATGATTTGTATGAATTCTTATGTCAAGATTGTTCTTTGAATACTTGTATTCTGCAACATGAGCCTTTTGTAGGCCAGTACTCAATTTTTGTAATCTAGAATTCTAAGCTTTTGATTGATTCAGTTATTTATTTTGTTGGTACATAATACACAATATCTGTATTTGATCCTTGAAGTTAACTGTGCATTGTAATATTTTGTCTACGTTCTATTTATGATGTTGATAGCGGACATTGACGTGCCCCGGGCCAGCGCCTAGGCACTCGCGCTGCGCTTTGTTTACATTGAAAGATTTCGTTCTTTCGTCGTCAACAATGTCGTGATTATCACCTAATATTAGGCCTACTTTGTATAGAATCCAAGGGCCAGCCTCTATGGGCCAGCCTAGGACAACAGCCTTGGTCTACCCTACGTAGCAGAAATGTTTATCTGGAATAAAGTCATTGTTCGCATTTCGCAATCGGTAGCTAGGGGGTATGGATGGAGATTGGCGTGGGCCAAGAATGTACTAAATTTAACAGTAGAGCCCTAGAAGCAAACTGCAGTGGGGCCTACCCCTAGGCCTGTATCGATTCATTTTTGTGAAGGCCTGGTCTAGGCTAGGCTAGAGAGAGCCTAGATAAGGTAGGCCTAGCCAATGTCAGCATTCTCTTCCGTATGAAATTGAGTCCTAGGCTAGGCCTACGCCTCACTCCAGACATTGGCTTTACGGCTCAAATGTTAAATTAATTACATTATTATGTGCACACACCACCTAATCTGCTAGCTACCTATGCCATCGCATTTTAGTTGTCATAGAGTGCTGTCCCACAAGGCTTTCGTTTTCAACAGCCGTCACAAACAACACGAACAATGTGTTGTCAATTGTTTTTGTTTTGAATTTTGATATGCACTTTTTGCACACGCAACGCGCGATAAAGTTAAATCTGGCACAGCTAATCACACCAGATCGCGTCGCTCCAAACTGATCATCTGATTTTAGCGTTTCAGTTGCGTCGCATCAAGCGCGTTTTAGTAAACGCAGCATGAAAACGTCCCTTTTTACTGCGCGCGAAAGAAGCTGACATCTACACATGGCATGTGGTTGATTGTTGGGAAAGTTGCGATCACGTTGCGATGTTGCCAAGCGTATTTTAAGGTTGGCAATAGACTACATGACCAAATATTACGTGTTCCACTTCATATATCACTTCTAAATCAAAGCAACCATACACAAGTGTTTATAATATGTTAATATCAATCTAATATACGGGACATTATTTCAATCAAACAGATATCAAATTAGTGGTTTTCTTGCTATTATTTTGTTTCCACTATATGGCTGCACTGATTTTGAGCGGCAACTACTGCGCCGTGTTTTAGTCAGTTGACGGACTAGCACTTCCGACAATGCAAATAAATTAACAGTTTAGTTAAAATAACATATTTATGTAGGGAAAGATTTACAAACAATATTTAAAATACACACTTCTATTTAAAAATTAAACACATTTTGTTTTAATTGCATTGTTCAGCTGACTTTGATCATTAGTTATAGTTGACTCTGACTAGAGAGTACACTCAGAGGAGTGACTTTAATGTATTGGCAGTTATGAACAACTTTTGTATTTTGAGCTTTGTTATTCAATTTGGTTATAAATATATTGTATTCACAAATACCCAATGTAGGGCCTAAAGTGGCTTTTGATAGGCTACTATTAAAACGTAAGCTACATTATTCAGCTATGGGGAGGCGTATGACACTGCAGCGCTGCGAGCGTTCCGGCCACTAAGCACTGCCTGCTAGAAGTCACCGAAAACCCCTCAAGGAGGCAGTTAACTGTTTATTATAGGCACCGTGTGTTAGTAGTTACAGCGCTATATGTAGCCTTGAATGTAGCAACTTATTGATGAAGATTGCATTCTGCGATTGAAAATAGTGCCGGATATTATTGTGAAATATTAATACTTTGTTTGTTGTTTTGTTTTATTTTGTGTTTGTTTTTGGTTCTTATTGTCTTGTTTTGATTGGGTTTGTTGTGTGTTGTTTTTTGTTTGTAGTCCAAAATGTGTCCTGATTTAAATGGCGCCTTGCGGATGGACTGATGGGATCCATAATCTGACCAACAAATTTTGGCAAACAAATCAGGACAGGACACGATGTCGACCCATGATGTCACAGGTAACCGGACACGATGTCCTGCAGCACCACTTGAGTTGATTTCAAATAACAAAGGAACTAGCAACTTGCAAATTATGTACATTAGGTTTTCAGGACAGAGCACATCTCCTCAGCTGTGCCGCACTTAAATCTGACATTGACGCCCTGCCAAATAACCTGAGCGGGCCAGAGAAGGAAGCACATATTTATGGGATAGCTAGGAAAAAAAATGATTGAAAAATCAAACTTTCGGCATAAGATAAAAAAAAAAATTTTAAAAGCCGTATTAAATTGAACAATTTTCACAATTTGCCATTATCGACGTAGGAAGAACGACGCTACTTCATCGTAAAGTTGCGTGACAATGACATTGCCACTTGAGCACTCCATTCGTTTTCACAAGCACCCTCAGTGGCCAAACTCAGTGCCCATTCTTATTGTTGAAAGTTGTAGTGGATCCAATATTCAGTGACTGTTGGCCGGACCGCTCGCAACGCTCTCTGTGCTGGCTATGCCTCCCCATTTTATACTCTCAGGTAAATAAATAGAAATAAACCCACAAGAGCAACAATCTGCCTACCTGCGGATGTTGACTAGCCAGCTGTGTGTGTAGAACTCTGCCCTGTCCAACAGAGAGGATGTTTCCTTGCGATACCACGGCGTACTGTGGGGCCCCTCCTGGCGTACTGCTGGGGATCTGGATGAGACTGGTCTGGCCTGGCTTGCCGCCTGCCGTTGACACTCGCAAGGCTGTACCTGTGACACAACCACACGGTTCACGTTACTAACATACTAACAAGATATTACAGCATTATTATTGTAAACTGAAATACATAATAAATAGGCCTATACTAAATTCACATTCTTCTTCTTCTTCTACCCCAATTTCACATTTGATTAAATCTGAATAAAACACAACATACATTACATAGTAAGGATACTAAAGATGATCTTTTTAAGAAAATCAAAAAACTATTTTTGAAGACCATTTTGTTGGGGGTCACTTATAATGGGTTTATGAAGAATACAACAAACAGCTACCCAGCAACCATGTACCATCGTGTTTGGTGTTTAACTTTTTAATGCATCTTACACTCTCTATGATCTAGATCGCTACGTGTTTTGAAGCAATCTTAAATATCTTGTCTTCTACAATTTGTTTTGCTTGCCCACATAGCATCTGCTCATGTGGGCATTCTTTGGCCTGCACGTTTCCAAAAATTTATGTTAGCAATTTAAACGTTCAACAATGTGGTAGAGCGTAGAGTGCCAAGGCCACAAATGTTTCGACATTTGGAAGATAACTACTTCTCACCCAGCCGCCTACCAAGTATCAGTTGCGCTGTTTGTCTCCTTTCCCCAGCCCAGACACAACGATGTAACCTAGCCAATAGGCCTCTATCAAAACATTAATGTATAATATTAACTTGTTTGATTTGCTTTTGATTTTTAACTTGATTAGCATTCTTAAATGTTCCACATCAAAACCCCCCCGAGTTCAAGCATTGTCCTTATCATCAGAGTTGGAGCTTGATGTGGAATGAACCATAGTTTCCTATTGAGTACCGGTATTGAAAGCTACTAGAGCAGAGCTCACCCTGGGGCAGTGTGCCGTGCTGCTTCTGATGCGCCAGTATGCTCTCCATGGAGAGAACCTGTCCCTGCAGATTGGTCACCACCTTGGCCATGATGTTGGACTGAGTCTTGGGTACCGTAACGGGGACCGTCCCTTGAGCCCCCTGGACCCCGGCGACGCGTGTCACCGTGCGGCCCCCCTGGGTCGGGGTCAGGACGGACATGGTGGTGACCACTCGCTGCGGTGATCCGCCCCCACCTGCCAACTGTTGCTGTTGCTGTTGTAGCTTCAGCTGCTGTTGGATCTGCGCTATCGCTGCGGCCTGCGCAACACACATGGGTCAGTCGGTTAGAGACATAGCATCCCCCTCAAACTGTAGCCTTATCACTAGGGGCACGTAAATTTCGCATGTGCGATAAATGCGAAATGTAAAAAAATTAGGGGTGTGCGAGTACTCGAGTTTTCGAGTTTTTAGTACTCGACTCGAAATTCACAATTACTACTCGACTATCGAGTTTTTTTCGAGTTTCGATTATTGCGCGATATATCGCTGGAGATCGTCAAAACGCTGTTTATACTACACTGAAGTGAGCGTTGGAGGCGGAGCTTAGTTGAAGCTGCATACGTAAGCCCCGCCCAAACATCCGGTATGGCTACGAGACATTGTTGGAACATCATTTTCTCTAGATATCTTCTTCAACTTCAATGGCTGGCCTGTCTTTTTGAAGGCTATCTGTTTTTTGTATCGTGTTTTTTTTTGTGCGATCGATAAATGCACCGAAATAAGTGCGGCAACTAGTTGTGCTAGACATCTTCAGATCTATGCAGAGTTTACACCAGCTAGGCCTAGGCCTAGGCCTACAAAACAACAAGGCCTGGCCTAGTGTTATTCCTATGGTAGGCTAGGCTAGGCACAAGAGCCTAGGCCTAGACCTAGATTAGCATATTGCATTTGTAACTAAATCTAAACTCACCTTGTAATTCTTTTGGCCTTTAAAATGTCTTAAGTCTAGCCATACACCAGCTAGGCCTAGGCCTAGGCCAATGCAGGCTAGGACACAGCTAACACTTCATGAGTATAGAATAAACTCTGCTTTGAAGTGGCCTGCTACTGACCCAAAGGCCAAAAGAATTACAAGGTGAGTTCAGATTTAGATTTAGTTACAAATGCAATAGGCTAATCTAGGTCTAGGCCTAGGCTCTTGTGCCTAGCCTAGCCTACCATAGGAATAACCCTAGGCCAGGCCTTGTTGTTGCCTAACAACAGGCCTAAGTTAAGATTACTTACTGTTAACTTAAGACTAAGTTATTAAAAGTAACAAGAAATGTATTCACCTTGTTGTACAATTCTTTCTTACAGGCTACCTATTTCCCAACGAACCCCAGCATATTTAAGTACTTCAATTTTTTACTACTCGAACTCGACTCGAAAAATTTCTGGTTTTGAACTACTCGAACTCGAACTCGACTCGAACCAAATATTGCTACTCGCACACCTCTAAAAAAAATGTATTTTTTTTTTAATTTCTTCAACTTTTAAGTTATTTTTAGTTAAAATCTAATGGTTTTCAAAATGCGACAAAATGCGAAATTCCCGTGATTCGGCGAAATATCTACATTAACGCGAACAATCGGCGATATAACCACGTTATTGCTTAATATCGGCGAAACACGTCCGCTGTCAATAACGCATCGTCTGCTGGAGCGCCAGCTGTCAACAGCTGTTTGCAACGAAACCAACCCAGCCGGCCGGAGCCGGCTTGTATTCACGTGCCTGCATCGCTCGCCCCCACCCCTCCCCCTCACACGCACGAACTAACTCGAATGAGCACAGCCTGGCTAGCGCATGCGCAAGCCTCAAGGACACCGAACTGAACCGATGACGCGACGGCCAACCTTGTTGCTGGTGGTAGATTTGTGCCTCGCTCAGTTCAGTTGCCCGGCTAGCTTTGTTTGTTTCTGCTTCGACTTTGATCATAATTGCGAGAAAATGCCACGTGAGAAAATAAGTCTACAGGCTCGGGCAGCTCACTACAAAAAAGATGGGTTTTACATCAGTGACTCCACTATTATGATGTGCGGGATTTGCGATGTGCGTTTAGAAGCCGTGAAGAAAGACACTTTAGATAAACACGTGGTATCTGCATCGCATTTGAAGGCCAAAGAAAAACGGCAGCAACAGCCATCAACTAGCCTCAAACGCCAGTCGACTATCCAGGGACTACTGGACAAGGGGAAAAAGGCGAAGGCCGAAGAAGACAGTAGTTCATTAGGCCTACATAATTTCAGACTATGTTTGTCCAAGGCTGATAACTCCTCAAACATTTTGTTTGTGAAGTTTAGAATATTTTCTTTGCAGTGCAGTAGGCCTAGAGACCTATTTAATTTCATGTAATAACAGTGCCTCACACAGTCTCTTATTGTATTATAGCAAGAAATAAATATTAATTGTCTAGCTCATTGCCGTAATTTCTTTTTTAGTAGATAAAGTTGTACCTTGAATGTTTCCCACTGAGCTTAATATTGTGTATTTTTTTAATTTGCACCAAAGTGCTAAATTTGTACTTTGAAAATGCTACAAAATGCTAAATTTTAAAATGAAAGTGCTAAATTTGAAATTTGAAAGTGCTATTTTGCCGTAGTTCTACTAATCACTTATTATTCGGCACTAAATGTTGCAGATATGATCTCTGGCGGCGAAATCGTGAAGTAGTAGCTAGAGGGCAACAAAGCCGCTGGATGTCATTTGTCAGTGTCATTTGTCAGTGTTTATATGAGAATGGCAACGATTCCAAAGAAACATAAGCGATATTGTTGCATCAGTGAATATCCAGCTTTGCTGGATATTTGCTGGTTGCGTTTTGTATCCAAGATGCCTTCGATATTATGGGGATTTTGGATCAGGGGACACACCAAGCATCCGAAGGCCTGAAGTTCATGTTCTGATCATAATGTTAATTAACCACATGCAATTAAAAGGCCACCGATTAACACTGCCCCTCTTTCATTGAGGTTCCTTTGGGCTCTATTTGCTTTCAAATATATGCATATTTCAGAATAAAGATAAAAAACTTACTTTGCGCAATAACATGTTTAGGCGGATCCATGATCTCCTGTCAGTTTGTTACCCTCTAACTGTCAGCCATGTTGCGCAACAGTGGTGCTATCTCTTGACACATTTAGTGTCGAATTATTTAATATTTATATTAACGATAGGAAGACAAGAAAGGTTGTTTAAAATCAGTAAACAATAATGATGTAGCCTATGCTATATGAGAACACTGATGCAATTGTTGTAGAGAAACAGAGAAATGATTGATGCTTTACATACCTCTCTATAGGGCAATTAAAGTGTTGAAATTCCTCATTTAAAAAAATAATCTAAATACTACAACAAAACTTGAAATTTATTTGTTTAGACCACAAACACATTTTTATTTGTAAATGGGTTAATCTCACACACTAAAAATGAGTGGCTACCCGTATTTATTTACCTTTGCTTGCTGCTGCTGCTGTTGTAATAGGAGTTGTTGCTGTTGTTGTAATTGTGGTGATGTCGTATGCACAACTTGTTCCGCTTGTTTTAGTTGCTTTTGTTTCATGGTGACAGATTGTTGTACGACATCTGGGCTGGAGATTGACTTGACTGCGTTGACTAGCTTGACTCCTTGGCTTGTTGTTACGACATTCTTTCCTGCCATTGAAACCACGGGCTTAGACGAGTTGTCCACCTGTTAGACGTGCATAAAACAATCAAGTATAAAAAAACACAGTGCAAAGGGTCAACATAACAAAATAAATACAATACAATAAATACATAACACTACATAGTAGAGGCACTACAAAACCAAGTAGGCCTAGGTAGGCCTATGGATAATATTAATTTGCCTCATAACTAGGGGCCCTGAAATTTCCCGCTTTTGTTTACGAAATTTTCCAGAATGTGATTTTTTAAAACAAGTTTTTAATAAGGAACCAATAGAATTTGCAAAATAGGAATGTTTTCAACCTTAAGACCGAAATACAGTGACTGGTGGCTAGGTGAGGCTGAGGAGAGGTTGAGTTGAGGGCTTAGGTTTGAACTATGCACTTGGGTCTAAGACTTTCTGAACAGTATTATTAATTTATTAATAAGCCCTAAACTTAAAGTTGGTAACATATCAATAAATAGATGACAATGCTAAAACCAAATTACAGTTTTGTAGTATAATATAGGGATAGGGTCCAACAGCTTACCTACTTTGTGAGATGACAAATTTGAGAGTTGAAAGTACGCATTGAAGACACAATACAAAAACGAGACATTTCGACACGAGGTCTTGATCACTCAAGAGGAAGATGGCTACTGCCTATCACCATAACCTAAATTACAGTTCTGGTTTTGAATGTCTAGATACTTCCAGTCAATATTCGCTCTGTCACTGACCTGAGCAAACGATATGAGCTGTGTCGTAACGCACGTCTGCACCTTCTGGCCGGCCGTGTTGGTACTTATGGGCAGGACGGGGGTCGCCACCTTCTGCTGCAAGATGGCAGGTTTACTGTGCACCAGTTGGCCCTTCTGTAGCGACCCCTTGTTGGTCACGATCATCCTGGGCTGGGCCACAGTCGGTGTCGAGGTCACCGTCGCGGTCACGTTGCCCACAAACGATCCTGACATGGAAGTCACCATCGGCTGAAACGATAAAAAAATTTTTTTTTAATAACAATAATATAAAATAATAATTTTAAAATAATATAACCAACGTTACTAATGGTGGTGGGAACGTTTCCATGAAACCAGTGCCAGACAGTTTGCATTTAAGATTCTGATGCAAAGACAATAAGATTAACCATTTTCTTTCACAAATTACTACAAGGGCTGGATCCATCCCCATGGGTGGTGTAGGTACAATAGCATCAGTCTAGGTATAACATAAGCAACTGCAAAAATTATGATGAAATATTGGTTACTTTTAGTAATATGAAAAGTAAAAATTACAAATATCTAGGTGGGCCCTAGACCACGCCTATCCTTGGATCTTTACACTGAGCCGACTATGAAAAAAGCTTCACTTTGAGCAGAGCTTTAAAGAAATCCAATCAATTCTGCAGCTATTTTCAAACAGCACAATTGCATAAACGAGAGGAAACATTTTATAAGACTAATAGGCAGCAAAAAGCATTTTCAATCCTAAACGTTTAACCTTGTCTTAAAATGACGTTTAAAGGTCCGCCCACAGAAAATTATTTTATTTTCTAATTGCTATAGGTCTAGTGAGCGTTCTCCTGTAGTGTGTGAACAGTGAAGTGCTTTGAGTTTGAGAGGACTTAAGAAATTGGATAAACTATTATAATTGATCCTCTGACTTTCTGCTTAAGGTCGGTTTACACACTTTCCTAAGATTTAAGATTTTATTTTCCTCAACTGTTTTACTTAGGATCGCTACCATTGGTTGGATTTATAAAACCTCGCCTCTCATTGGCTGGACTAAGAATTTTAGGTATAAGGGCTAACATTGCCATGGTTTCCTTAAATCTTAAATATTAGGAAAGTGTGTAAATGCCATAATGCTTTTGGCTTGATTTGATTTTGTTAACCCATAAATCTTAAACAAATATGTAAACCAACCTTTAACAAAGAAAATTGGACACCACGTTTATTTTGTTTGTTTAAGACTCTTAACTAATAAGCTCTTCCGTCACGTACTTCCTGCATGACCACTCACCATGCGCACCGGCTGTGTGGCTATCGACGGGCTCTTGGCCGCCACAGACTTGTTGAGCTCCCGCAGACTGACGGCCGCGCTCCGAGCGGCCTGCATCTGTTGCTGCGACAGCATCACGGTCTTGACTGCGGTGGTGGTCGGGGTCGACTGAGATACGGTCCTCATCGGGGGCGTTGTCGGGACGCTCGGACCCGTCGGACTTAGGATGGACTTGCCCGTAGCAACGCCGCCTGGGAACAAACACACATGAAACAATATCACCAAGAGTAGGTTTATAACAAATTTAAAGGCCGAAAACAAAAGAGAAGGGGCGAGAGACTACCTGAATTTTAAAACCTGTACAGTAACCCCTTTTAATTCAAGTTTCAAGGGACCCTAAAAACTCCAATTTGAATTACAAAATTATAAATTAATAGGAGTTTAAGAATAAGCACCACACCCAAATACCAATATAATCATACTCAATAAATTCAAAGTTGATCTGAATCGGCCTTGTTGATTCTGATATTTGTTCGCACCAGTTGTCCTATCACTGATTCATGTTTCGTATTTGAAATATCGATCTGTGATTGGTTACTGTTCACTCGTCGACGGTGTTCAGAGTCTACAAGGGTTGGTTTAGTCACTTTAAATTAAGGTCCCCCACTGAAAATCAGTTTCGTTACTGAGTGGGTAGACTCTAAATGTGAATTTATTTTATTTTTTATTTATTTAATCTTCTGCTGGGCCTCTATCAATTGTTTGAATTAACAAGGAACTACTGTAGGGCTTAATTGGTACTAGACTCCATGGTTACCTGATTTTCGAGTCTTAAAGAATACGAGAAACACATTTTTGAAATATATACAGTACCAAATACCAAATCTTGTCCCAAATACGAGAATATTTTAATATACCAACCGGCCTTAACACTCAAAATTTCTACTTGCTAGCTCGCAACTTGCAAGTGGCTTTTGATAGGTTGTGAGTAAACGTTGTTATATCTGAAAGTATCATTGCATTATTGCATTATCAATGTAATATTGACTTTCGTTTAATTGTTTTTTTTATGCAAAGACATTGCCTCAAAACACGTTTTAGGCCAACAAACATAACATAGGTAATGAAGGACCAAATTTTGTTTGCCTACATGGCAAAATTGCTCTGGCAGTAAGGGCTTTGTCCCTGACCTCAGCTACATCAAACGCGTTGCGAGTGCAAATTACACGATGCGAGTAGACCTAGTGGATTTGTGGAGGATTGCTTTCTAGTCATAATCATGTTTTCTTACTACTCAACTTGGAAATCTATACTTGTGAGTTGTTGATTGATCCACTTGTTAAGCTATTCGAACCCCCCTAGACAGAATACAATTTTATTAGTGCTGTGCCCAGGATTCACGATTGATTCTCGAAAGAAAAACTTGGATTTGCAGATGCCTGGTTAAGGTACGCATTTCGGAGGTACTCGTTCAAATATTCAAATACTGTACATAGTATTATGCTTAAACTTAAAAAACTTTATAATAACAATAAGAAAGAACACAAGTGATTCACTGAAAATATTTCAAAACAATTGCTAGTACTGTAACACAAAGGAAGTGAGTAGCAGAATACAATAACTTGGAAATACAAAGATATTAGCAAGTAGTGGAGAACATGCATGAGGATAAACAAATGGAAGTGACGGACGGAATCAGGAAACCGATCACCAGTCTATAGAAAAAAGAAAGAAGATCCAAGTATGTGTGTAGATCACGGGGGAACGGAGGAAGTCCAGACATGCAACATGAATGCTGATTAGCCCACCTGATAGGAGTGCCGGGGACGTGGTCACCTGGATGGTCTGAAGGCCAGACGAAGTAGAGACCTGTAGAGTGCGCGAACCGGCCGGTGCTCGGGGGCCACGCGGAGTTTTACTCTGGGCGGTCTTGCCTTGAGCGGGTTTCGTGGGGGTCACTTTGCTTTGGGGCGGTTTTGTGGGAGCAGCTTTCGCTTGAGCAGGTTTCGTTTGAGCATTTTTGGTTTGGGGTGGTTTTGCAACGGAAGGCTTGGCCAGCACTGGCTTTGTTTGTGGGCTGGGCAGGGCAACGGGTAGAGGAGAAGAAGCAGGAGCCACTAGCACGGGAGTAGAAACAGAGGGACTTGCTGGGGTAAGGGGTAGGGGAGTGGAGGGGGCAGAGGAGATGGTAGCAGCATCCAACGGGGTTTGCGGTGGTGTCATCGCTATATTGGAGGAGAGTGAACACAATTCTTTAGAGGAAGCAGCGACTGTTGTTGTTGCTGACGACAAGATGTCCTTTTTACTGCGCGCCGGTTTACGATTGCTCGAGGGTTTTTTAGTTTTGGACATCCCTTGCTGCTGCTGATGTAGCCGCTCTGCAAGTTAAAAATATCTTCAATTTCAGAGCATGTTTTGTTGTATTTACATCAGTACAAGCTTGTATGAGCACAAGCAACTTGGGTACGGTAATGCAGTTCAGAAAACTTCAGAGTATTGGGTTACAAAAACATTGTTCTCACAGAAGATTCATTACATTACAATTTACAACTTACCAAGTATCAAAATTACTATTAAATCTACAATGTCCAATAATTCAACCCTCATGAGAACAAATTTACTAATAATAGCCAGTTTGAACAACTTGTTATTCATGAAAGTAAATGGCACCTAAATAAAATCTATATTCGCCCACCGTTATATTCGCTCCCAACCTAAATATAGAAATGGTACGAGGGAGTACGATACCAATAATTGTGAGCACGTTAATGCGAGTGCCAGCAAGTCTGCATGAATAAATAAACAACCTTGAAACATTCAGTAACAATGTACAATCTCGACTATTCAGTCTACCCACCATAAACAAGAAAGCGAACGTAGACTCACCAAACTCTTCCTCCGTCCTGCCCCTGTGCAGGTAGATCCATATCTTCCGCTTGGTGTCGTACTTAACGCAAGGGTCTGTCTCGTAGTGCAGCCGATCCAGCGCGCCGCTCACCACGGAGTGGAGGTAACTCTCTTGCTGTATCTCGGCCAGGTACTGCGAGTCCTTTAACAGCTCGCAGATGTCCGAGCGCGTCCCCTCGCCATTCGGAAGCCGAGCGGTTGCGTCTCGCACTAGACACGACCAAGTAAAATCAATAAAAATTTCAAAAATCAAAAAAGGTAGTTTTTCTTTTATGGTACTGAAACGCCCTTATATAGGAAAGTATTCGTAGGTTCAAAACTTCTCAAATTGATCAAACAATGAGTGTACAATATTTAAATTACAGCATTCAATGCCAGATTGAGCTCACAAAGCGTGTAGGCCTATCCACATTGAATCTTACCTCACCTCATATTTCACGCACATATTATTATTACATATTATAATACACGATAATTAATGTTGGAAACAGGGTCAAGATATATATATATATATATATATATATATACATGTGAGAGGGAAAGAAGGATAGGAGCCAACAGCTTACCTGAAACCATTTGGCAGGCTGCGTAGCGTAGATGACACAAAACAAAACAAAAAACACAACACAAAACAAAGTGTACAATTTGTGTTGTGTTTTTGTTTTGTTTTGTGTCATCTACACTACGCAGCCTGCCAAATGGTTTCAGGTAAGCTGTTGGCTCCTATCCTTCTTTCCCTCTCACATACTAGCCTTTAGGCCTGATCTATATTTCCTATATATATATTATAACTGTGCTGTTTCTCACCTACAAAGAACACACATGTTTCTTACCTAGACAGAGAATGGTGACAAAGTTTGGGCGTTCCGTCACGAGGAGCGAATGTCCCCTGGGCTTGGTGGCGCCTACACTCTGGTTGTAGATGCCCTTGACGGGCCCCACGATGGACTCGTAGCCGTGCATGTGGAAGGTGAACGCGCGATGTGGGTTGTCGTAACGTTGCGCCTCCTGCTCTCGAAACAACTCCTTCTCCTCGTCCGAGGTCGGCCGCACGGCCCAGCTGGTCGGGAAGCGAGGGGGAGGCGGTGACAAGTTCTGCAGTTAACAACAAGACACGGAGTCAAAACAGAGATAGAGCAACTTTGAATGCACTGCTTGATCAAATGTTGGTGTTTGCTGACAAGGTGATTTTAAAAATATAAAAAGTAAAATGGAAACTTTGTAAAATTGGCATTTAATTTAACACCAAATTTTTTCAAGTTTTCGGGAAATAACCATACAATCTTGCTAAACTGATGCCTTTATGTCCTTGATAAAATTACATTTTTTCAAATTTGCATGTTGTTTAAATTACAGTAACTATTTATTTTAAACAAGTTTATTTTGCTCCATCATATTGTTTCCCTACAACTAGTTTAAATAATCTCACAATTGTAAGTAACACGTTAATGATCAGATACAAAAATAATAACACCGCTAAACAACAAAATCAGGTATTTTTTCAACTAAATTTCTAACAAAAAAAGAAAAACTTAACACTTTCATACTAGAAGTAGAGTGTAAGCAAACCTACCTAATCTCATTTTTGTCAATTGGAAAAACATAGATGCTTTATTCTGGATGACTGGCATTTAAATACCTGTAACCTGAATGTTGATGAAACTCCGGTGATGTTATTTTTACTTTAACCAAAATAGTCACTAGCACGGAATAGCATGATAAAAAAAAATAATAAATGATCAGGTTGCACTTCAAGTTGGTTTGGGATATTACAGTACCTAAAGAAAATCTCAATCTTTAAAATAAATATATTTAAAGGGACCGAATGCAAAAATAACAATAAATATTCGAATAGCGGATACCCGCACGGCACGCCACTCACCCTCTCTTCGGGCATGTTCTCAGAGTCGGGCCCGTCGTCCATCTCTTGCTTGACTAGCCTCAGCTCCATCTCGTCGCGGTGCTGCAGCCAATGGTGGCACAGCGGCTGCAGGTGGGCGTCAGAGTCACGACCCGCCCCGATCCACTGGTACGCCTGCAGCTGCGGCTTGAACTCCACGTACGGCACGTAGTCTTCGGGCTGCACGTCCGGGTAGTCTCCGCACAGGAACATCACCGCAGACGGTAGCAGCACCATCCAGTCGTTGGTCAGAGAATACCTGTTCGTAGCACGTTTCAAACATAACTCTAAAGTAGTAGTCGTTTATTGTTTTGTTTGGTGTTATTATTATTGTGTAATTGTAAAGTGTATGCATAGGCAAGTTGTACTCATTGTCTTTTGTAAATCAGTTTTATAACTGAATAGGCAATAGATAAGTTATGATAGTAGATGCCAATTGGCTGGAAAAGTATAGAATGTGAGGATAGGATCCAAAACAACAGCACCATCTAGAATGTAATACAAAGTGCTATTTCATAAATAAATAAATAAATAAATAAATAAATAAATAAATAAATAAATAAAGAAATAAATAAAAAATAAATAAAAAAATAACAGCTTACCTTTGTGTAACATGATGAATAAGAGAGTTGATTGATAGGGAACATAGAATTTACGAAATACAAAAATAATTAGACGTTTCGACACGAGGTCTTGATCGTTGAAGAAGAAGATGGCTATTGCAACTAATCTAGTCACATGACTAACGAAAATGAAATTTATTCAAATAAAAAAAATAAAAAATAATAAATAAATAAATAAATAAATAAATAAATAAATAAATAAATAAATAAATAAATAAATTGTATTTTAGTTAGCCGTAGCCATCTTCTTCTTGAGTGATCAAGACCTCGTGTCAAAACGTCTCGTTATTTTTGTATTAGTCGGCTATGTATATATTCTAAGTTCACTTTCAACTCTCGAATTCATCATCTTACACGAAGGTAACCTGTTGGATCCTGTCCTCGCATTATATATAATATATAAATGATAATTAAAATAAACAAACTAGCCTATTCTAGTCTTTATTTTGGCAAGCAGCGAATTGGATTGCAAATAGGCCTATGGTACATTTAACACAAACAGTAGGCCTACCTACAATAATTAAAATATTACTATTCCATTTGGTCAAAATATTTTAAAGCAATTACAAAAGTAATAGACTTCAAATTGCATCATGACATTACTAGTTACTCATTCATTAGTCATTACCTATCTATAGGACTGTGCATACCGGTTCGAATTCCGAACCGAACCCGAACCTCTAAGGCACGTTCGAGGTTCGACAATGTGTGCATGAAAAACGAACCTTTATGAACCGAACATTCTACATAATTTAAAAATTCGACCAATTGAGTTATCGAGCGACCACCATTCGAGTGCTAGCGCGACTGGTCGATAGCAGGCGACAGCAGAGGCTTCTGGGTAGTATCTACTATCTATAGTTCTCACATGTGTCACTACTCACTTTAGACCCTAGACCTAGGTGTTTTGTGAGGTATACAATTCTCATTTAGAAGTGAACTTTGAGACTAAACTATTTACAATGAAACGTCGCAAAAGTACAAGAAAGAGTACAAGTTTTTTTGCGTCTGATGAACCTGAAGAAAACGTAGATAATGAGTTGGAAGAAGTCGCAGATAGTGACGATGAAGGCTTGGGCCCTCTAGTTTGTAAACAGCCGATCTACAAACATTTCACAAAAATGATTGTTTCAATTTTTAAACATTGCAACTTGGAATTAAAGTTGCCAATTGACACTACAACGACATAAGGTTCGGTTCGAGGTTCGAAAATTTGCTTGAGGTTTGGTTCGAGCCAAAATATGAGGTTCGTACAGTCACACTTATTTAGAAATAGGAGGCATTAGGAATTGCATTAAAAAATATTGTACATGCCTATGATAGGCCCCACACTAGTGGCTACCAAAGCAGTTTGAACTAGGATGTCAAGAGCATTATTTCTTTTCATTTCTATTTGGACATTACAGGTTAATTTTACTAACAGCATCTAACTGAATTCCACTAGTACCAGGTACCTAGCCAACATTGCAAACGAACAGCTAACTTGAGCCTGCTACTTACCAGTCGTTGAGTGGCGAGATGGGGTTCTCTTGCCACGCTCTCAGTCTGTCTTCAATTGTCGCTATGTTCATCCTGTGTTCCGGAGTTGAGCAAATTATGTCCCGTATCAACGAGAAGAAGCAGGCATGCGTTTCTTGCATCAGTTCTGGGGTAGGTCTGAAAGAAATAAATAGGAAAAGTTTATACCTTGTCTTTCCAGTGTATGTGAACTAATGACCAGTAGGCCTACAGTATTTTATAAGTTCCAAATAATTTGGGTGTCAACTGACCTGATAAACAAAGCTTATGATTTGTGGTTGTTTTGGTGAAAACAAGTTAAGTGGAAACAAAGATTTCGTTGGATGTCGTAAGAGTGGGCATAAGAAATCAAATTTAATTATTAACACCTTAAAAGTGAGTTTGTTAAAGGCAAATTAGGGGTTGACAACCAAAAAAAATCAGTAGGTAGGCCTACACTTTTGAAAATAGTAAAAAAAAAAAAAATGGTAAAAAATCACTGTAAAAATTTAAAAAAAAAAAACGAAATAAAAAAACACTTTAAAATAAAAAAAAAAAAAACATAAAAAACAATCAAGAAAATCAAAATGGTTAGAAAAATCACTGCCAAAAAAATAAATAAATCACGGAAAAAAATCACAAAAATAACACAAAATCAAAAATCACTGTGCAAAGAACAGTCGAGTTAACCCCTCAGGCCAAAATAGCAAAATTTGTCTTGTTTGGAAAGACATTAAGTAAATAAATAAATAAACAAATTAATACATTAAATAAGTAATTAAATAATAAATAAATGACTAGATAAATAAATAAATAAATAAATAAATAAATAAATAAATAAATAAATAAATAAATAAATAAATAGGCCTAAATAAATAAATAAATACATAGGCCTAAATAAATAAATAAATAGGATGTTTTCATTTATTTGTTCTTGGTAATAGAACATTTGGCAGCTGTGCCTCCAACTCACTTGATGTCATCGAGTGCGTCGAGGCTCATGCCGATGGTGCCGGGGCTCGAGTCGTCGAGGTCAACTGGCAGGTTCATCATGTCGATGCCGTCAAGGTCGGAGAGGGTCGCGGCCGTCATCTGTCTCCCGCCGTACGACAGAGAAGTGTTCTCGTACAGACTCGTGGCCGGCGTCTTGAACTCGGCATTGTAGTCGCACTCGTCCGGCGGCTCCAGCTGTAACCACATCGGCCGAGTTACTAACCACTTGAGTGTCACGTCAGTAGCGCTGTCGCGTGTGCCATGTTTCAGCACTCACTCATTCTTTCATTCATTTATAACATAGCAGTTTCAGTTTCTTGTTTGAATCATCTGCAGCTAACTAGAAGGAAGTTTGCTAATCACATTGAAGTTATATTTGAACCGTTTTAACATTACGACAGAACCGGCCATCTGCAAACTATGTAATTTTGAACTCCAAGATAGAGCACACCTTTGGAGGTGTGCCGCACTTAAGAGTGACATTGACGCCCTGCCCAATGATATGGGCAGGTCAGAAAAAGAAGTCATTTTATATTGGATAGCAAGGAAGAGGAATGGCTGAGGAAGCCATCTCGGCATAGGATATAAAAAAAAAATATTTTTATCCGATATGTTGTGCTAGTTAGTTCATTTGACGCTTGCTTCTAACTTTTTGCCGTGTTTACTAAATGCAAGCTGAAATAACTGGACATGGGCGCTGAACAACGCGCGTGGCAACTTGACTGTCTAGTGATTAACGACGTACTCGACAGCTTGCTCCTATGACGTCGGGGAAGGAAATTGCAGGAAAGGGACGTGTAGGAGGATGAATTCAATTTGAAAGGTTCAAGGGGTGGAAAGGGGAAATGGGAGGACCTCATTGCATTGCCTCTTATGACTAGCAGTCACTCTGGACCAAATTCAACCCCAGACCCAGGCGGGGCAAAGCAAGGCAGTTGACCCAATGAAGAGACAGATTTCAGTTGAGCTGTCAGTCTCCTTTCTCCTTTCCCCAAACACAACTTTGTATATCACTGTTCAAATTTACACTGTGAAAGTAAAATGTTTTATTTTGAAAAATGTATCTATTTGTATTAAAAGCTTTTGGTGCAGCTAATTTTAGTTTAGTTTACTATTATTGAAAAAATAATACAGTATTCCTATATGTAGCCTAGCCTTACCAAATTGCATTTTATTTTCAGGTAAACAAATAAATAAAGGCTAAATAGGAGGCCTATCTATACCATATGGCATATAAAAATGAAAATAAAATTTGGTAGGAATTTAGTAAACCTAGATCAGCTAACAATTTTGTAGCCTGCATACAAAGACAAATTACATATATGCCAATGGTGATGCTATTGGTTAGCTAGAGGGAAAGAAGTGAAAATATATTTATAGATAACCACTTGCTAGTGAACTTTTTCATTTAAAACAAACATTTTTCTCGGTCCGTACCTTGATTTTCTTTGTTGCCATTGTTTTGCCCCCGGTCTTGGGCGACGGTGTTGTTAAACTGGAAGCCGCTCGTTTCCGTTGCGTCGGAGGCTTGACGGGAGTTGCCGTCATCGAGGCTAGATCCCTGCCAATGTCGGTGAGCTCCATCTCTTCCAACATCATGGCTGCAGACTCGTCTTCGTCGCTATCCCCTAATAAAGGTGGCGATGGTAAAATGACAAAATTAGGTAACGTCTCCACTTTCATCAAGATCATTGTAGATGCTTTAATCACAGGCCTATAATCTTTATGTCCAGTGTGATGGTTTATTTCAAGCTGCAAAAATGTATCTCCAGCTGATGTGTGCAGCACAAAATAACATGCAAATGGGTGTCTTTGAAAGAACCGATCAGAAATGTCTTAAATAGTACGATATACCTCAACTAATAGGATAAGCAGAGATTTCTTTTTGAGTGGTCATGAATTCGACCTAGTTGCATAGCTCTGGAATCTGTTGGAACAGTGAGGACATGAATATAATGAAAGATCATTGCTTTAATGCTTAAACAAAATTGCTTTGAGGCTCTCTCTACCTTCGTCAGGTGAACAAGGCCACGTCACGCCAAAACAGTTTTGGGTTATTTGTCTATACTTCTTTTTATGTTTCTATCAACTCTGAAGGTCAACAACAAGGTAAGCTGTTAGTTTCCTTCCTATCCACCCCCATACTAAATAATAATTGCTTTCAATCAATTATTTTAAGGAGTGTTAATTAGGATTGTAATGCAATTATTATCGACATCCACTGATATTCTAAAAAGCAACAATAAACCAATCTACCTAAAGTTTGCATAAGCAATGCCCCTATTTAATTCAATGCCATCCCGTTGAATTGCAAAACAAAGTAACAAACCGATAGCTAGAGGTCCATGAAAATGGTTTTACGGATTTGAGAGAAAATTTTGTCTTTGAATTTACAAATTTAGGTTTTAATGAGTAAAAGAGCTAGCTTTCAGCGGTTTACATCGATATTTTATGTATTTTTACGCATGTAGGTAATTTATCTATACATGGAGACACCAGCAAAAAGTTATTATTGAGAGTGGCTTGAGACACTTGGAGATACACTTCAAGATTTTTTCAGATCTTAGATTGTTGCAACGCTATAGCCTTTCACGTAACGTAATTCACGTAACATGCATGGTGGACATGCTGGAGGCTCCAATGCCATGTGATTCGTAGTTCATTGTTACAATGTTTCAAGTGGCATTTGGTGAAAATTCAACTGTTCTCTAACTTTGGTTTTGTATCGTTACTTGAAAGCAACATTATAAACTCTTTTGTCTCAATTACTCTTTTAATCGTTTACAAATTACAATTACATAATTTAATCATTTTCGTAAACTTTATCAGGGTGTATATGTAGGAGCTACAGTTCTCATGTTTAGCTCAACACACCATAATCTCCACAATGGCAAAATTGTGATGTCACGTGAATACTCCATATAGATAGCACCATTGAGTTTATTAGTGTAGGGTAGAGGCCCAGCGCCCATTGGAGCCTGTCTACCCAAAAATCTCCCGCGGACGCTAGAAGTACGAGGGAGAGCCGTTAGGTGCCGCCACATCAGCCAGCACGTGCTAATCAATGGGTACCTGTGGGCTGTGGCGGCATCTAGCGGCTCTCCCCCGTACTTCTAGCGTCCGCGGGAGATTTTTGGGTAGACAGTCGCCAATGGGCGCTGGGCCTCTACCCTACACTAATAAACTCAATGATAGCACTATTCTATTATTATTATAATTATTATGGGTTTGCTATGGCAAAATTACAAAAAACGAGTAATTAAAATTTTCGGATTTTCGATGTTATTGGCCAATATTTTTCGATTTCGGGGTCATTCCATTTTGTAATTTTCTAGTTTAAAATTGATAAGTTCATGCCCATAGTTAATAAAAATAATTTCTTTACATTTGGGTGCAATAATCATTTGCGAAATGTACGTGGCTGTACCAATAGTGTCTACAGCTGCCTATAATAGTGTTGAATGAATATTAACAAGCACGAGTCCAAACCTTACCTAAGTCAGAGGCCGAACTTTCGGGCATTACTAGAGGGCTGGCTGCTTGACTCGGTTGGACAGAAGGCAACAAAATGGCTGGTGGCTTTGTAACAGTCTCAGACTTCTTTGTTTTCTTTGAAGACGATTTATTATCGGATGGTGACGAGTTATACCGACTGGGCTGTGACTGTTTCTTTCCCAGTTGTGACCTTAAAATAACTTCTTGAAGCGTTATTCCTAAAGAGTTCAACTCCGGATGGTCCTAAAAACAAAATAAATATGGTAAGGCGAAGGCTTCCACACAAATGAATAGGTGTTATTAGGATTATCATTTAGCAAATCATTAACAAGGGAAACAAGCAGGCTGCTCAGGATCCAAGTCCCAATTGCCACTTTTTTTTTTTAGCTGATGGTTTTCTTAGGTATGCCTACAAACTATTCATCCATCATACCTCTCTTGATTTTCTTCTCTTTTTATGACGAATTAATTCCATCTTATAAGTATCTTCAGTCATGTCGTAGGGATTGGATGTGGGAGTAACATTTGATTCCAAATCAAAACTCGATGGTTTCTGAGACAATGACGGAAATACTGGTTGCATTTGAGGGCTCAAAGAAAGTTCCAAAGAATTCAAATGTCTCTTCTGTTTCTTGCTGATGCGTGGTAGTGGCCCCTCTGAAACAAACAACATTCAATCAATCAATCAATCCATCAAGTTCTTTATTGATATTTCAGATACAATTAAGCAGTACAGCCCATCTCGTCACACCAATACAGAGACCAATACAGTTTTTGTATAAAATTGTATAAACCATGTAATGTAAATGTTTGATTATACTGTATCAGGTCACAAATATATCGTCAAATAATGTAGGCCTACTTGATGCCCTCGCAGTTAAATCATGTTTTAAATTCAGTCGGAAGGTAATAATAATTTTCACTACGTTGGTAATGTCCTTGGGAAGGGCGTTGTAGATCTTGACACCGAGAAAGTTCTGACTCTTCTCAGCAAGCTCCATTATTATAGGCCTACTAATGATACAAGTATATGTAGGTCTATCCTATAGAGGTCGGGATAGTACAGATTAGGCTATATTGGAAGTTGCTATGTTTGTACATCTACAGTCTTCACAATATCAACACAAGAAGAAAACACTACCTCTATCGGGTAGACCACAGGTTGAAGTTCCTTGATAAAGACCCTCTTCATGCCAGAGTAAAATTGTTTAATAACAATTAAAAAATTTGCAATCCGACTTGATGTTGAAAACGGGGTCAAGATACATACTATATACAAGTCAACAGAAGAATTAAAAACACTAAGGCCGGGTATGTATTATGAATTTCGAATAAATATTTAGTAAGCTACGGTGCTACTTGACTGGTTTTATCCATGCCATTTACGCTTCTCATTGGTTGTTGACATGAGGAAAACAAGTTAGCCTTCTAAATATTTATCCAAAGTTCACAATACTGGGCCTAATTATAGAAAAAACTATCTAGTAATACCTCATCTTCATTTGTAACAA
Organism: Isoperla grammatica; assembly: GCA_945910005.1. Classification (NCBI taxonomy): domain Eukaryota; kingdom Metazoa; phylum Arthropoda; class Insecta; order Plecoptera; family Perlodidae; genus Isoperla; species Isoperla grammatica. Next base: position 4,542,040 of record OX246740.1, read on the forward strand.
AAGTTAAAATTGGTAATTAAAGTGGTAAACACACATAGGGTAGCATTATTGTTAGTAGCATTGTTGTTATGGAACAAAATGTTTGCTTGCTTAGGCCCTACTAGTTAAAAAAGTGACCCCCTCACCCTCAGTATTGTGAAGACTCGGTATAAAGAGGTTACTAAAATAAAAGTGAAAAATTGGTTGTTGCTAGGCTACGTGGAATTTATTCTGTGCATGAGAATGTTGAATACACGACGAAAGGTGAGAGGTTGTAAAATGCCTTATAAATTTGTAAATTTCCACTTTGAAAAATTCTTATACTTGCACGTAAAATGTCATGCACATGAGTGATTTCTAGAATGCTATATGAATACATAAAAAAATACTACAACATGAGTCCTCCTGCGATGCACTGCCTATTAGGGTAGTGGTAGACACTCCCCCTCCCATTCTTGCAGAAAAAATATCAATGTTGAAATGTCAAATGTAGTCTACAGCAACCTACCAGGATAATTTTCATCCCCAGAACTATGGTCACTCTCCCCAATTTCTTGCCGTATTGCTGCAAGCTCTTGATAATATCTTCTTTTTGTTTTCTGTTCGGACATTGGTATTCTTGGAGGCATGGGTTGCGGTATACGTTCCATCTTCGGAGCAACACCGATAGGTTGATCGTATGCCCTCTCGAGAAGGCGTTGCCTCGACATCAGGACTTCTTTAGCCAGCTGTGAGAAATAGCGTGTTTGTCCCTCTTTGCAATGCCTCCTCATAGCTCTTTTCATCAAAGACCGCATCTTTGTAACATCTGGTAAAAAGTAGCCGTTATGGAGTTTTAAGAAGAAATCAGTTAAAGGGACATCCCCAAACCGCATGCTGTCTCTTGAGAAGACTTGCTGCAACGTTTCTTCTTTTTCTTGGGCATCATTCTCAGGGAAAGACGGTAGGAAGTTCTACAAAAAATACAAATAATTTTGATGAACTAAGACTCTTAGACTGGTAGAATATTGAAATAAAACACCACACAAGCACAAGGTCGTAAACATAACACGTAGAGACTATGCCTACGGAGAGACGGCAATGTCCTCGCATCTGATCTGAGGAAGAAAGCAGAGATCTAAAAAATTTACACACATTGATGTTTTTTGTGTTTATTGCCGTGATTACTGCTCACGTGGTGTTTGATTTGGAAATTATATATTACTACTATATGCTAAGGGCTTACATGTAGCCCATACGAAAACATTTAACCGAGGTCCACTCATATCTTACCATTAGATGTTGTTTTTGTTCTTCAGAAAAACATTCCTGCCAACTTGTGTTTGAAAAAAACTCATTAAAAATTTTCTTGTTTTCACAAAGACCTTGTGGCAGATCTAGGAGTTCGCCATTTATTCTAAGTGATTCAAGTTGTGTACTTGATTCTTCTGACGATTCATAAGAGTCACTGGAGGACGAGGAGTCCTCCGTCGACTCACCATACTCCTGTTCCATTTCAAGCCTGTGAACATAAAAAAGAATTGTTATACCTGCTACCAGAGTAGGTACAGTATTACCAGGGAACCGATTAACTGGAATTAATTGTTAATTTGTCTTAACAAGAAGTACACTACCAATATAAGGCCTAGAGCATCCACTAACATTATTTAGGCCTATAAAGTACCGGTAGGCCTATACAATGTAAAGCATTAATTTATTTGTACCAATATTTGTATCCTGTACGTCACATGGGCAATAAACAAATACATAAATAAATAAATAAATAAATAAAAAAATAAATAAATATAAATAAATAAATAAATAAATAAATTTAAAAAAAATCAATAAATAAATAAATCTAGGCGTGCGGCAGCGCGCCGGGCCAAGCCATGTGCGAGCTTCCACGACGCGATTCTTACTGCAAGCATTGAAGTGCACTAAACACGATGTTGCTGACGCAAAACCATAATAGATGGAAACCTCAAATTTTCTTTAATCGGTGGGCTTTTACCACGAGACTACTCATTTCAAATTTCATCCCAATCGGATGTTGCATATGGAAGATATTCGTGGTTAAAAGTTGCAATACATACTCAAGCGGTAAAACGGGAACTAACGAATGGAGTCATGACACCAGCGCTCTCTGTGTATGATTTTAATGTATATTTGCAATACGCGCTCATGCCGTAGAAATGGGAACTAGAGAATGGAGTCATGATGGCAGCACACTCTGTAGGAGAATTTAATGACGGATTAAGCACCACCGGCAACCAGCCAACTGTGAGAAGAGAAACAGCAACAACAACAACAACAAATTCTTCAGTTTACTACTACTTGTTGGTCTGTGGGCCCCAAACAAATAAAGATGTAAACACCAAATTTCGCACCTCCCAGGGTATCCTCTTTCACAAAAAAAATTGAAATTGGACAGTAGTAGTAGTAGTAGCTCCCTCTTCTGCGGCTGGGCCTTATAACCCGGTGGCAGAGGCAACCCTCCCCCCAAGATTTAATAAGTGGGCATCTATATATATGTTCGTATCAAAATAAAAATAAAATTTACCCCCCTACCTCATGATTTAGGTACAGTCTCCCCATCCCCCCGTTAAGACCACGGCCCAAGTCCATAATTAAAACCACTAATCGGTCAAGTCCATAAAAATAGCAACTGGACAGACTGGACAGAATGCCAACAGCAAAAAAAAATAAAGGATTGCTCGCAACGCTCTCTGTGCACTTGCTACGCCTCCCCATACTGTGCTGAAAGTATGTGATCAACACACTGAATTGAGACCGTGGGCTAAGTAGCCTACATACGCTGAAGCTCCCATGATCAACGTAGTCATTGTGCATCACATCATAAGATAGGCTTAATAAGGAAACAAAATGTAACTTATCATTACAGTTCGCTGGGCGAATATAGACCGACCTTGAGAGAGGCCTTGGAGGGTGAGCCTTAATTGCATGCATCACAAAGGTAATTTTAAAAAAATCGTTAGGAGAAGGTCCTAGCTAGGACCTAGGACTAGGCCTAGGCCTAGTTAATGTAGCCTAAAGTTTGTGTCAAGCTGTTCAAAGTATTTAGGCCCATCATACATGAAAATAGTTAATAAGCCTATGAATGGATCTCTAGACAATCCCTAAACAAGGCTGTGTCTACTGAATCAAGGTCCTAGAACTGGGAAACGCTGGTCAGCCTGGGACCTCTTGTCTAAGAGGCCAAACATCAAACTTAACGACAAAACATAACCTACACTTTTCAAAACATAGTAGAGGCCTAGGCCAAAGTATACGACTAGTGAACCTTCTCCTCAATAAACGTCTAGGCGTGAAATGCTCTACAAATAGTTACGTTACCAATGATTTACAGACTGCACCTTATTCATGTTCCATCACATGAATCCTTTGTATTTCTAGGCGAAAGAAGAACTATTGCCGGTGTTTGAAGTCAAAAATGGACATTTTAGAAGGCAGAAATATTACAAAGTATGGTTGAAAAAAGATTTTTTCCTTTAAATACCAACCATGTATCTGTGGTTTTTTAGGTTTTGTCTATTTTCAACGCCCTACGCGACGGGTATCCCGAGTCTGCAATGCAGATATTATAGAACCCAGCCGTAGAGGACATAACGGACGGAACAGGAACCATTTTTCCACCTCCATACATGTACAGAATTGTCGACAAAGGAACAGAGAATATGACGTCATAGTAGCCAACACAAATAGTTAAATCAGAGTAAGAAAATTTTTGAAATAACACAAAACTCTAAATTTCGAAAGTTAAAAACACAATATTTATGTATTTTATTTATGGTAGTCTATTAACAGCTAATTATATTAGGGATAAATGAGTGTTATTTAGCGAAATATTTAAAAATTCGCTTTCATCAGTTTATACACAGTGGAACGGTTCTATGCCATTCCTTGTTTATGCAATGATGCACCGCCTTCAAGAAAGAATCGCTGCAAATTATCCAAGGCCTCGTCGTCAAAATGGCGCTGAACATTGTTGTGAAAGTTCACCCCGTGGTTTTATTTCAAATTGTTGATGCATATGAACGGCGAAATGCCGATGCGCACCGCGTGATAGGGACTCTCCTAGGTAACATTGAAAGTTTTGATTTTATTTAATGTCATATTTTAGTGAACAAATTATATTTTGCCGTGAAACATATTGCATGGCCTAAACGCAGTTTCGACGTGGGCTGAGGTCTCGGGGACAGTAGGGCTAGGCCTAGGCCTATTTGACGTATCATTAAAATAAAATTTCAATTTGTCCCACCAAATTTGTCAATTTGTCTAGGCCGAGGCCTATTACTAATTATTATGGAGTTCTCGTCTGTCTGTTTAATGCATGTAAACCAAGGAAGATAATGGAAACTCTTGACACGAAGTTGCCGAGCTAGGCCTAGGCCTAGTCTAGGCTGGGTTCCAAATGGCCGTGTGCTCTTCATGCTTTTCTTTCCGAGCGGGTCCCTCCAATTAATAAGCTAGGCCTAGGCCTATAAGGGCACTAACATAGACCTAGGCTTTGTTCTTTGGTTGGATCTGATGCTTTTAATTTCCAGCGGTTCACTCCATCTAGGCCTAGTAGAGGTAGGGCATAGGCTAAGCAGGCCTAGACTAGACCTACTAGGAGTCTAATCCACAGTGCAATAGGCTAGGCGTATTACCAGGTCTAGCAATGCGCAGTAGCGTCAGCAGTTCCAGATGTATACGAATACGATGGGTAGGCTTAGGCCTAGGCTAGCGCTAGATGTCGGCATACAGAAATGCACTGAAAGTGTACGGCTAGTTACACGTAACCAATTAGTTCCAGCAAGTACACAGCAAGTTGTCCTAGTACAGAATATAACCCTAGGCGAGCCACATAGCCTATAGGTCTCATATACGGCAAAAAGCGTAACGCAATCTGTGCGGTTACAGCTGAACTGGTAATGCTTCAAGGCAATTGTGAGACCTGATAATCTTGGACCATTGTGTTCTGGTCCATATACCTGCTAGGGTGGAGTCTGGTCTGGTCATAGTGCCCCAACCTGCTTCTGGGTTGAAATAAAAGATAATATCCGTAGACGAGTGGCCCTGTCAGAATAGCTGACCTCTGTTATAACCATCAGTCATAGATAGCCAGTGTTGAAAAGTAGCGCACTAGCGGTAGCGTGCTACTTTAAAAAACGTGGTAGCGTAGCGAGTAGCATGCTACATTTTTTAAGTAGCGTTAGCGGAAATTGCCGCCACTTTATTTTCCTTCCTAGCTCAATTTTTTCATTACGTGACGAACCGCCACGTAACACTTAAACACAGTAGGTACACCCACCCCAACTTGACATGGTCATTTAAATATCTTCAAGGGTCAGTGGTTGATGAGTATTGAGTACCCCAGACGGACGGTCGGGCGGATGGTCCCGAGTTTGAAAGTTTTCTATTTATTTTACAATTTGTCTGTTAACCTTCTATATTAATTAGTTAATGTTTACATATATATGTATATAATTATTATAATGCACTGCTTTTGTATACTAGGTTAATCTATCTACACAATCACCAATTATAAATCACTATAATGAGCATAAACCTTGTTGCATACAATTATTTTAAAAATAATGTGATACTCTCAGAAACCTGAAACCACGATGTTTATTACGTTTGTAGTTTTGCGTGATATGTCGTACTTGTTTTTCAAAAGTAGCGTGAACGGTAGCGCACTAATTTTTAAGCGGAAGTAGCGTTAGCTTGCGAAGCGCACATAGAAATAATCACAGTTCTAGAATGTATAACGAGCAAAACTGAATGTGGATAGGGACCATTAATAACTTTAAATGGAACCTTAGTACTGTACCACATCAGTTCCATGCCACTATGGTACGGTCAAGTGGGGTGACTATGTCACTTTTTTTTTTTTTTACATATTTGGTTCAGATTATAGTGAACAAACCTTACAAATAGGCTATGGATTCAATATGGTCTGCATATTTTGATGAACCATAAAGGATGCATGTTTTTGAATAGTTTCTATACTAATTAAACCACTGCTGAAATAATAAATAAAATATGGTGACTTGTCACCCTGCACTTGAGGTCACTATGGTCAGCATGTTAAATAAAATGCAAAACACTGCTCTAATGAGAATGAGGTGGATATGGTCATTTTATATGTGTTAGGCCTATAGTAGTCGAAATTAATAATTGTAGCGACCTATATGGCGTACATTACTCTATGATCAGTATTTAATTAATTATAACTAGGAAGAGGTGGAAAAATTTGGTTGCGAAACCCAAGCTGACCCTGCCAGAAGCAGGAAACGGCGATGGATAATGTTGATGATGATAACTAATTTATCGTTATAGGACTATGACCTGAAATAAGCTTGGAACACTGTAAAAATTATTTGTTTGGCATTGATATATGATTTAAACCTGTTTAAGTCATAGGCATAAACTAAGCCAACAGAACTTAATTTTAACAGTAGGCCTAGACTATGTGAAGTTTCTTAAGGCAAATGGCAGCATAAAAAAGTGTTCTCCACACTGCTCAAACTCTAGTTTATCACCAAACATCAAGACGATGATCTGATAAAAACAGTTATTTATTCCATAAAACAAACAAAATCTTGTAATAAAGTATAAGCCTACCACTTAGCCTACATCAAATGTTGCACTTGTATCATTCAAAATTACAGTGGGCCTAGTTGCCAGACTTTACATTTGAATGAAAACAGCTTCCGAACAAATGCTACTCACAGCCCTCCTAACATAAAGTAGGCCTATCATACTGAAATTTTGTGAAATACCTGTATATTTGTAAATATACATTCAGAAAGAACCCTTAGCAAAGCACGTGCAAAAGAAGATGTAGCCTACATACATTAAGAAAGAAGTAATCTAATGAATCTCTATAATGTACAAATGACCATAGTCACCCCACTTGACCAAATTGTTCAAGCATGATTGTATGTATCCAATCATCTACTGTCCCGTGTTTCTACTAGCTGCTCGTACAAAGATTGTTGTTTATTTCTAGGCACAGTCGACAAAGGTATTATTGAAGTAACAAACTGCTTCTGCGTACCTCACAAAGAGTATGAGGATCAAGTAGAGGCCGAATTGAACTATGCAATGGATGTGTACGACCTCAATCGGCGAGTGAACTCTCAAGAAGCTATAGTCGGTTGGTGGGCCACAGGAAACGAAGTGACAAGTCATTCCTCTGTTATTCACGAATATTATGCTCGTGAATGCAATAATCCAATCCATCTTACACTAGATACAACACTGCAGGGAGGTCATATGGGCATCAAAGCTTATTTAAAGTAAGTTACTAAAATGTCAGAAATACATATTGGCCAGCCAACCAATAGGGCGTGGGTCCATGAAGCTTTGCCCTCCGTCCGGTATTTTAGAACTAAAGTTACCCTATAATTTGGCATGAATTTAAGCAACTTCACAAGCGTAGGCCTAGGGTTGGAATTCATAGTCGGCCCCTACACCTAGGGGCACCCATTGTTGCTATGGATTTGTTTTGTTTATGGGAAATAACATGCAAACAATTGTTACCTTGGTAACAATGGGCGCCCCTAGGTGTAGGGGGCCGACTATGAATTCCAACCTAAGTATTAATTTATTACCTATTTTTTAATACATAAATAAACTTCTTCTTAAGTGCCCACATTTGGCTATCATGCCATAATGCTATCAACTACTAAACTAACTAAAAATACTACTATTGTACACTAATAAATTAATTACTTGTCTTAATGTAGACCTACATGAGACTCAGTAACTAACTCTTGTACCTATATTTTAACAAAAATTGGTGAAGCTCTACCTAGTAAAGGATAAATATATTGAAACATTTTGTAGTTGAAGTTAGGTACTAACACTAATAGCCTTGCATGCACAAAGCCACTTGTGGACGCAACTGTTTTGCGTCCGCAAATTGATTAAACCAGATGCACAAAAGGATTTGCTGTTGCATATATGTACGGGAGCACCGTAAATTTAGCACAATCAACTATCCAGCCAATAGCTAAAAATTCATCCGAATTTCCCCAAGTTTATCTGTACCAGCAACACTAATAGCCTTGCATGCACAAAGCCACTTGTGGACGCAACTGTTTTGCGTCCGCAAATTGATTAAACCAGATGCACAAAAGGATTTGCTGTTGCATATATGTACGGGAGCACCGTAAATTTAGCACAATCAACTATCCAGCCAATAGCTAAAAATTCATCCGAATTTCCCCAAGTTTATCTGTACCAGCAAGTCCATCATTTTTAGTGAACAGTAAGTTTGCGTCGGCAAGTCTTTGTGCATGAGGCTGTAAGAGTACTTTACTTCAGGCAGTTACTACTTGAGCACAGTACATTGGATTAGATATTCTCATCCGGATCTCCCCAAGTTTATCTGGACCAGCAAGTCCACCATTTTTAGTGAACGGTAAGTTTGCATCGGCAAATCTTTGTGCATGAGACTGTTAGTGTACTTTACTTCAGGCAGTTACTACTTGAGCATAGTATATTGGATTGGATATTTTTATATTATATGTTCTTAGTTCTTAATGTAAGTTTTCTTTTTATGTTCACAGTGTACCAATAGGTGTACCTGGAGGCAAGTCTGGTTGTATGTTCACACCTGTTACTGTTGAGGCTATTTCTTATGAACCTGAGATTGTTGGAGGTAAGTGAAATGAGAATTAGAGTGTCGGATTGTGTGAGACACGATTTTGTGTAGGTGTTTCAAACAAAACTTCAAACCTGCAAAAACTGCTCCGCGAGTCTCGAATAAACCTTCTTCTAAAAGTACAAGTTTCCTTGTATGTAGGCCTCTAAGGCCTGTAGTATCTCAGTCTTGGTAGGGCTGCCCAATTTCGTTTTAAAGATTAACGAGAATCTCGCCTTCATTTGCTGATATAGTGTCCCATTGTAGAGGTACGTGACAATTGCCACATTTTACAGTATCTGTTTGACGTTACGAGTATACCTATTCTTTTATTGGATCTGTAAATCTTGCCGAGCATGCTAGGTGACGTCATAGATTCCCAGATCGTCATCGGATTAATAGGATGCTTCACTGCCTATTGTTGTGTACAATGACAAACAGGTCTTGTTTATCATATGTTTTACAAGCCACAAAGCTAGTATTTAACAATGTTTATAAAGAGGATGAAGAATATTCTATTAACACTGCTCTAATGACAATTTTGCAAATGAAATACTGTACTAAGTGTGTAACTGGACATCAAAGGTTAATTTGCAGGGCGCAAAGGCAAATGATTAATTTAAGTCAACAATTATAAAACGTTTAAACATGTCAGCCTTCCAGTTGGCGGTATAATTGCAGTCATTAAGTAAAAAGGGTTGTTTCGTCATGTGATAGCAGCATAGGCGTGCGCACGGCCCAGGCCGGACCTAATGTGTCAACTTGGCGGTCGGGCCGCGCTGGACTCCAATTCCTTTAGACCCGACCTGGGCCGAGAGCAGTTTCACTTTAAACTTAACATTAGTATTTAAATTAAAATTCACTGTCAGTGTCAGTAGTGGATAGCGCAAAGGCACACTTCACCCGGGGCTGCGCAAATAATTTGTAATCTATCTTTTATTTAAATGAAACGAAACATAGCTCTATAGGGGCCACAAGATCCTATGTCAGCGGAAAGCGCCGCGTCTTAAAATCGCGTTTTATGCCATAAAAGTTAGTGCATCAACCGAAAACTTTTCGTCTACGGCGAAATTGCCTCCGGCGGCTGTACCACACCACCTTGTGCCAGGTCTAATGTTAGACGCTGCGCACGCCTATGGATAGCAGTCAGCCTCTAGATGATGCTGGATGGATAGATGTCAGCAAGGGGATGTCTTCGGGGGCCAGATTCATATATGTTGCAGCCGGGATCCAATTCCTTATCCTTGCCCAATAGAATGGTTCAGAAGAGTAATACCTTGCTTTAATTTTAACATGCTGTTATGTTCCCGCTGCCCATGTGTGATGATTGATGAATAATGAGAGTTGCTTTTATTCACTAAGAGAAAGGAAAAATGTGTATACAGTATTTATGCTGTGGGTAGATTTGATTACAATACTTTTGGCTTTTATCAGTTACGGTATCTTTAAGGAGTTGTACAATTGACCTCCCAGATTAAATATTAAGATTTTATTTATTAAATTTGAAAATATTGTTCTACTCACTGTAAATGTACCTGTAACCTATGTAGAATTATAATTTTGTGCACATTTCAGTGCAACTGTGCCAGAAGACCATGTCCGTGGCAAAGAAGACAGTGGAGCCAATGTTGGACCTGGCACAAGTTGCCGAAGCTTCGAGCAAGTTGACTAGTCTGTTGGACAGCGTTTTGGCGTACGTAGAAGACGTGCTGGCCAATCGCACGCAGCCAGACAACGCGGTTGGTCGTGCCCTGCTGGATATGGTCAACAGTGTGCCACAGATGACGCCAGAGGAGTTTGAAAACATGTTCAATTCAAACGTCAAGGTAAATATTAACTGACAGTTTTTTTCTGCTAGGTTAACGAGCTTATATGCGACATCGGTTCTTTGTTTAGCAGGTTTGTTCTCAAATATGCACCTTTGGCATGTTATGTCATCATGCTAGGTCGCTTAGTCAGTAGAGAAATTCTTGTTTTCCTCCCTCTTTATACTTCTAGGCATGATGTCACATTCAACTACCAGTCTTTACATGATAGTACTGTGCATACATGATACCTATCTCGTTCCTTTGTCGCACATGGTTTATAGCCTAGGGGTGCTGGTTTCTGATACTCATAATTATGGTATTGTAGGTAGTGAATTTTTGTGGAAACAAACTGTTAAACTGTAACTAGGGATGGGATAGTGCAAACGTGTATGCGTTTACTGTTTTGGTCTAAATATTAAACGCATGGACCTGTGCATGCCGCCCACACAGGGTTACTGTGTGCTACCGGCCACAGCGTACAATCTTCGCTGACTGACGGCGCGCCACTGAATGCATGTGTACAGTGCATACCCTAATTCACATGAAAAATCTATTGGATAACCAACAGTTAAGCCGCGGTCGCTTAACCGGTTCCCATACGAACACCGAAGTTAAGCAACCTCGGGCTAGGTCAGGTGGTGGATGGGTGACCGTTCTCCTCTGAAACACTAGTTACCGTTGGTTAGAGCAGATTGGAGGGTTCGAAAGCTTGTGTAACAGCTTCGTTCTTCTCGTCAACTGCTCGGCGGTCCAGATTAGTGGAGGAACCTATATGACTGGTCAAAGTTACACCGTCCTTTCGGATGGGACGTTAAGCTGGTGGTCCCCTTGGTACTTTTCGACAGGAGTAGGCTACGTGCCGGTACCGGGTTTCCCCTCCTCCCTTCTTCATCATCACGCATTGTTGTTAGTCATTCGTTGTTATACTGGTCACTGTTAAATGGCATAAAATGTAGGGGTGTGCGGTTAGTACTTTTTTAACTCGGTTCGGTTTTCGGTTCGGTTAGTGTAATAACCTCGGTTTTTCGGTTCCGGGTCGGTTAGTCGTAAATAATATAGCTCCATTCCACATTTTGTAGGCAAACATTTTTTGTTTTAAATAAACTAAGCATACTCATGACTTTGCAAGTAAGAACCAAATAAAAATAAAATTGGGAAGTAGGAAACAACTGTGTGCTTTATTTTGGAAGAAGTTGATGGCATGCCTGTGATTATGGGAAGTAGAAGAGGTAGAAACTAGGCCTGTGCGAATATTTGAAAATATAGGCTCGACGTCGTACCAAACTCAGTTTTTAATTGGCTGGCGCAATACTTGCACTTGGCACAGATCGAACTAATTTTGGTAAAGTGTGCCCAAATATTTGCCTTGGTTGGAGGCCAACATCACATTGTTGAGGCTCGGAAGGAACTTGTAGGCCTAGGCCTACGCTGCTCCGGTGGATCATCAGCATCCTCATCGCTCTCAATAATTAAAGCTCTAGGCCTAGGCCTACCTGTGGCTGTACGACGCATTTTATTTTTATTATTTACCAAGAATTACGTTTCATAGCACACGACGGATGTAAATAAACAACGAAAGTTGACGACTACAACAAACCAGACGAGAGCCTAGTGGCCTAGGCCTATGGTTGGTCGTCTTGGTTCGATGTACGTTCGATATATCGATAGGTCGTACATATCTCGACGCTTAGCGGTGCGATCTAGCAGGCGGAGGAAACAGTCACAGTCGTTTCAAACATCGCGCGCGGGAAAACCGACTTTCGGGTTTTCAAACGAATTTTCGGTTCGGTTAGTAAAAAACCGACCCGACCCGAAAAGTCGGTTAACCGCACACCCCTAATAAAATGCTGTATGAGGCCAATTCATAAATAAATAAATACACTGCCTTTCACAGAGAGAGGTTACACGTTTACTGAAATGCATGCTTTTGCCCATCCCTAACTCTAAGATTAAAAAGTTAATCCCCTCTATTGCTCTTATTTATATGATTGTGACCTTTTCAGCAGTATAGACCCAACTAAGACTGACTACTTATGATTTCAAGATCTATAGTGTCTACAGAATCTGGCATTAGAAAATGCACGCACCACTCACTAGATACTTACTGTCGTACAGTCACCCATAGCTTGAAATTTTGTTTCAGGATTTGCTGATGGTGATAACGTTATCTCAGTTGGTCAAAACACAGCTCCAGCTCAACGAGAAACTCACCCTCCTGACGACGCTGTAAATGTTTGGTTGTCTATTGGCATGTGTATCAAAATGATGGGTCAAGAGACAACAACATCTGTCTTGTATTATTTAAAATAAAATAGATTGAAAATTATGTATGGGAGCTTTATTTATTGGCTAGATGGCAGCCTATTAAACTATTATTTCACGAATTGTTGTGAGGCTCAATAGTACATGATATGATATTCAAAAAGATAATATCTTGGCAAAATATTGATTTCTTATCATCGACATGTAGGTCTACTGTAACTAACGGTTATAGTCTAAAATGTTAAAAACGGGTAAATACAAAATTTTACATTTAGAGTATTTATATTAATTAACTATTCACTATGCAACTATTTTGATTATTTAATACAATAGTATCAATATTGCAAATAAATGGAGACTAATTTCGATACCGTATCATATCGAAAATATCAGCAATATCGATAAAAAATGTTAAAACTGAAAACCAAAATCAATCTTTTGTTAACTACTTCATGAAGCATTGATGTGCATTCACATAGCGTTTCTTTTTAGGATAGTTAGGCTAGCCAAACCTAATAGCCTGCGAGATGAGCCTCAAAGTAGTGATGCTGGTACAAACAGTTCCGTGAGAAGCTCGATGAGTATCAAGGTCCGTTAATCCCCTGGCGGGGGATCGTTGAACTCCCAAGTCAAGTCGTCGCATCCATTTCCACAATGTTAAAAATCACATGTTATTCAAATGAGAGAATCATCCGGCAAAACAAAAGAATTGATCTGTCAAAACCAATTCTTCAATTCATTCTTTATAGTATAGTAGTTACAAGTTTGTTTTGTTATTATTGCTGTTTATGATTTCATTATTATTAATTGTTTGCATAGCCTAGTTCTATTTATTGTCCTCCTTTATACATCAATTTTTATAACTAAATAGAATAGACATTAAATAAATTCTGGCTCCAGACGGCATTAGTATATCAAATTGAAATAAGCTAATTATAAGTGCATTCTATCTACATTTTAATAGTTTGTTGTTACAAAAATACATCATATGTTACTTACAAGTGTGGATAGATTTGTCATCCGTTGCCTTGCCATGTAGGAAAAATAGTGAGACCAGTGCCTTTTGGTTAGTGAAAAGTTTATTTTATTTTTCCAAGTCATATTTGTACACATTCTTTAAGAAGTTAACAGTATAGCCCATCGCACTGCCTGGAAACTGAAACTGGTAGCCCGAGGGGGCTTTCGGCTCAATTTGGCCGTTTTGAGATCGTTGCGTTCTTGTAAATTTGTTTGAAACTCGCATCACGTAAATCGAGCATCATTCCCAGATTATCTTTGTATTCATCATGCCTAACCGGAATTCCTGTACTGCCTCAACTCCAGGTATTTATCATCTCTCCATGTACTAGTTCCAACATAAATAACCAAATGTGCAAATATTTAATGAAAACTACATTTTCCTGGGACATTTTTATTTTTTCCAGTGCCTTATATCAAATACGTACATGGTTGCGTAAGACAGGTCAAACTCGGCTTCGTTCCGAGTAGCATGAAGAGACTACAGAGAATGTGAAGTCTAACGGAAGGAGCGAATTTTTTCTATCAGTCGTGACACAATCAGTTTTCCTGGATGGTCTGTCAATTCCTTCCCAGAAGTGATAGGTTCTGATAACTGCATCTCTCCGAGAGCTCGACATGGCTTTAGTTGCCGTTAGTGCTTTCTGGCGATTAGTAATCCGATACAATTGATTACTCAAACGAGTGTTTGATTGGCGGATTTCATTCAGTTTTAATTCCAAGAACGGTCCGATCATTTTGTTGGCTGCTTTCTTCACTGTGTCAATGTCGGTGTTATATTTCTTTTCGATTTCCTTACGCACTCTGAAAGGGAGATTATTCAGTACTTAGTAAATCTTGGGGGGAGGGTTGCCTCTGCCACCTAAGGCCCATAATAAGGCCCAGCTGCAGAAGAGAGCTTTACTACTACTACTACTACTATTCATTATTTTGAGTAGAGACAAAGAAGTGGCCATATTCATAGCAAACTAATAATATTCAGCACAAACCATTGCTAGGGATTTTTTTTTTGTATGGAAAATAACTTTCATATAACAATTGATTAGTCGTCATGTATTTGTAATGGGCTAGATGCCGACTATGAATACATGCATGTATTTTGAATACAATTCCAGTTGCTTATGTAAAAGTGGGCCAAAATACGCTTGAATCCAGTTGAGTTGAACATGGACTGGATTCAACAGTATTGAAGTGGAATGTTTCCAACTGTATTCAACTGGAATTTTAAGCAGGGCAAAGTAAAGTACCTGTATCAGATACATGCTTATTTTTAAAGGAAACAACCCCAAGACTAGTTAAAGATAATATTTAATTTAATTAAAACATTATAGGTAATTAAATACAAACCTGACAAAGTCTGATTTCTCTTTGTTTAACTCTTCATCTTGTTGAATTTTCAGGTTTTTTAAATCTGCTTTCAATTGTTTGATAAGATCTTTCTGCTGTTGTTTCTGTATACTAAATAACAGAAAAAGAACATGTTAAAACTTAAAAACCAACATACTGTAGCCTTGACTAAATAGCGGAAAAAAAGACTGTTGAAAACAATTTACCAATTTATATATTTTTTAAATCTAATTCATTTGATTAATCACTTGAGAGTTTGGATAACCCAATTATCAGGCTATCCTCTAGTTCTTTTTTTGTGGTGAAATGCTTCTGCTGACTTGGACAGAGTGAGTGGCTATACTAAAATGAAAGAAAACATACCCAAATGGCTCCATGTCTATCAGCAGGATCTTGATTCGCTCCAGCTTTGCTTCATGTTCCATCTTCTCCATCTCCAGCTGTTTCATCTTCTCTGCTATCATCGTGACTTGCTCCTGTCGCTGCTGCTCGGCTCTGGCCACTTCAATAGCGAGACGCTTCTTTGCCTCGGTAACCAGGGCTCCACGCGCCTGGGTGCGAGCCTTCATGGTTTCCTGATAGTCTCTGCATGGCGAGATAAATATGCATTTATTATTTGCCGTTTTACGATGTACTCGATAGCTAGGTCATACGATGTCGGCTCTTTAATCTCGTCTTATGAAACGCAGAGGAGAACGCATAGGATTGAGGACTCGAAAGTCGAAACTACACATAGATAGCACTGTTAAGCAACCTGCTTACCATGTCATTGATGATTTAACAATAAGACAACAATGAACAATTGACAGCAAAACCCCTCTTCAAAAGTTTCTTTTCCTGCCACTAGAATGCATCTTATCTATTTTGAGTTGTCATGGCCAAATTCTAGATCTAGCCCATACCCAGATAGAGGAACAGTACATGGTTAAGTATAACACAGGTCTTGCAAGGCAGTAAAAAGCTTTTTTCCACTGCCTTAACCGCACAGAATGTGCCACACTTAACGCCATGTATAAAAACTGTGTGGCCTACCAGTCGTGAACCCATTGTTTCACTTGTGTTAGTTGTGCATTTTGGTCTGCCTTCGTTTGGCGCTACCTATATCGTGTACCTCTGGAACTGCTTATGTTATTGTTTTCATGCAGCAGGTATGTCATGTTGCAATGTCTGTAAGGTTACCAGTTAGGGGATTGATGGACCTGCGTCGCATTTCAATTGGACTGTGGGTCACTATATAACACACTAAATTAAGGTGTTTTAGTACATTCTTAACACTGTAAAAATATTCAATGATAATATGAATGTATACCAATAATATGATTAATATCGACCCGGACAATTGGGCGTTATGCGCTATGGTTTAACTATTTCCATGCGCAAGTTAGTACTGATGGATTTATTTCAAATCCACGAGTTAAAAAGTAAAAACACGGCATTCCGAACCAGGAATCAAACTCTGGATCTTCTGTATTCGATGTGGGACGCCTACCGGTACCTTACTCACATATAGTCTTGTTGTAAGGTTTCTATCTCGTCATGTTCGGCTTCGGTCAATACACGAAGATGGAGAGAACGAACTCTTAGATCATAAACTTGTCCGTACGATTCGATAACACGCTTCTGTAGTTCTAAGATCTTCTGTTTAGTGTAAACAACCGTAGGAACTTCCTCTTCTTTTACCCTTTTCTTTTTCCTTCTTTTCCTCTTTGCATTCTTATTCCCTTGTTTTAAAAGAAAATTATCATAATATGTTAGTTTATTAACAACAAAAAGTTAAATAAAGTGTCAATAATTTTATAGTTTTTCTTTTATAAATAACCTTTCATTCTTTTGAGTGGCATTCTGTTTAGATGTTTTTTTTTACAAAATAAACATTTGGCGATTGTCAACAAACACCAAGCCGTTATAGCAAAATATGGTGTTTACCAATGGCTGCACTGGACCGCACTGAATTCATCTTCTACAATAGTTGTTTCAGAATTGATCTAGCTAGAGGGCTGTGACACTCTAGCTAGGGTCTTTGATAGTTATGTTAAGGTATATTTTTCACTGTTGTGCATTGTTGTCTTTGGAGGTCTATTAGAACAAAAATGCATCCAGTGCGCACTGAGTACGTTCTGAGCGTTTTCCAATGGGCTGCACTCAGTGCACCTATTGCATTGTTATGTATTGTTCTATTCTATTTGTTAAAGGTGCACTCAGAGCCATCCAGTGCAGCCACACGTCGTAGTCATAACAGAAGTTAAGTGGAATTGTGAAAATAATAGGAAGGCAGTGTTAAATTGCCCTCGGTTAGTTTTTAACTACATTCACATTACATTCTTAACAGCTGTTAGTAGACTAACTTCTGTTAGTGGCCGTAGTATGATCAAGGTATTATAGCGGAGACTTGGGAGTTTTAGGAGCCGCTGCAAGGCACAGATCCAGGACCTTGGATTGCAAAGATTGTATTTTTCTAGATCAATTGGTCTTGACTATTATTTTTTAACAAACTCAGGAAATTAAAATATGCATTCGTATTTTAAATTAAAGAATTCTTTTGGTTGTGATTAGAAGGATGTTACTGTGAAGCCAAAAGTTTAAGATAACCAGCTATAACTGGGGCTTGAACCCAGTTGCCCGACCAGCCTAGGAGGTGGTTTGACATAGGCGTGCGCACGGCCCAGGCCTATTCGGCCCAGGCCGGACCTAATGTGTCAACTTGGCGGTCAGGCCGCGCTGGACGCCAATTCCTTTAGACCCGGCCTGGACCGAGAGCAGTTTAACTTTAAACTTAACTTTAAATTAGTCTTTAAATTAAAATTCACCGTCAGTAGTGCGTTTTTACGCTAAGGCACTTTTCACCCGGGGCTGCGCAAATAATTTATAATTTATTTTTTTATTTAAATGAAACGAAACATAGCTCTACAGGGGCCACAAGATCCTATGACCGCGGAATGCGTCGCATCGTGTTTTAGGCCATAAAAGTTAGTGCATCAACCGAAAAATGTTTCGCCTATGGCGAAATTGCCTCCGACGGCTGGGGCTTCGCCCCAGACCCCAGCTGTACCACGCCACCTTGTGCCGGGTCTAATGTTAGACGCTGCGCACGCCTATGTGGTTTGATAATGGTGCCTAACAAGCTGGACATCTTGAAACATGGCCGAAATTAATGTAACACATCTATTGAAAGTTTTATTCACTTTATTGTAGAATGCATAAAATGCCAGTATGATACATTTACAGATAATATTACTCTCACAAACCTTAAGTCATGGAATACAGTGACATAACGCAATCTAAGCTGCGGGCCAATATCCAGCGGCTGGCTTTGCTTAGCTAGCCGGACTGTCCCGAAATCAATTTGCTTGTTCCGCTGGCTGTATAGAATTGCTTGCAAGCGAAGTCAGCGGTGATTTGTTACGCTTAGTCTGCTTGCAAGCAAGCAAGCAAGCTGCTCAATATTGGCGCACGGCTTACTGTCTTGTTGAATTTAACAAGTACAAAAGATAAGAACCAAAAATAAGTAAATCAACTTGAATGTAATATATTTGCTCTGTTGCCTTGAAATCTTGTTGGGAAAGAGCACAATACCAGATGTTGCTGGCAAATGTCTGCTGTTACAACTATTTACAATGTAATTGCAAAACAAACGAGTTGAAAATATAAAAACTATGTCTACCAACTCGAAAACATAGCTAATCTATATTTAATAGAAGTACCATAAATACAAACCATTATAATAAGCCCTTACTATAAATTATTTAACACATATCAGTGTTTTGATAATTGAATTGGGTCCATTTTGATCATACAGTAAGCTGGAGTGAGTGAATGATGGTGGTTAGTATAATGTCACTCACGATAGCTAACCAACTACCATCAATAACGAACTATGTTAGGGTATGTATAGACAGGAAATTCTCCACAGCACGTAAATTTAAAACACTACTGTCATATGGTGGTATGCAAAGAAACTACCATTACAGATATTTCCTAACACTCTTGTTTTGAAAATATTACATGAATTCATAGTGGTCCAAGATTGTGATTATTACCAATTAAGGGCACACTTAACTGGTGGTCTTATAGTTGTACACCCCTATGTCTTATGCCAGGCACAGCTACTCCAGACCTATGTATGCACTGATACCATGATATATTTATTTCTATTTGAAATATGAATTGCATAAAATTGATTGAGAAACGCCTACATCATGCATGGATGCATGTCCAGGGAACTCAAGTGTGTCCTGTACTTTTAATTCAAAACATCATGAAAAGGCACACTATTTTGCTCAGTGTTGTGGGTTAAGGTTTGGCATCAGAGTCTTTCATTGATAAGCTAATTATAGCAAAATACAACAGGAATGTTAGGTACTAAAAACTTACCAATTTGCCATTCTTGGCACGGTACACTTGATATTTTGTAAACATCTGAGATTGTAATGGTAATTTTATCCATTGGACTGATACATAGCATCATGGTACAAGATATCATGGTTCCACAACCTTTACACTATAATTTGCTTGGGTGCCAATATCTCATGTGATGTTAAATTTGTCTTTGAAACATGTATTGAAGGTTCCAGCTGAGGTTTGTACAACTCTCAAAACAAGGTTGTTTGAAGACAAAATATAAAACATGCTTAGGAAATGCTATTTATCAAAACACTTAATTATTTATCATTCGTTTATTTTATAAACTGTACATTTAAAATAAATACATATATTTGTATTTGTATGAGATGTACTGCATCACGTCTACAAAATGTTCAGGCCAATTACTCAAAAGTCAAAACATAATAAATACCCCACTGTTCCACCCAAGTTAAATACAAACATGTGTTCACTTTTGACTAATACAATGAATGCACTTGTAAATGCATTGACTGAAGGTTACACAATGCTATTTTTATTATATACATATACAATATTATACATAGTAGAGGGTTAAATCTGAAGTGGAATGGGTCGACAACATTATAGGGTAGTTATTAGTAAAATAGTCATCAAGTAGAAAGGTATCCAAATTTAAGTCCTATGTACTATTACATAGAATATAGAGGATCAGTACAAAAAAGAAAATGATTATAATTATGTTTAGAGATTTTATGCAAAAATCACCGGATGTGTACAGCTACAGTGGAACTTTGTTCATACATATTTCAATTAAATGCAGTTTTTAAATTGAGTTCCTTATTCAAGGAGTAAATGTCTTTTCTGTTCTGTTATATATCTTTAGCATAGGCCTACAAACACAAATACCAGAATCAACTCGGTTGCAATATATATATACTACACTATAATCCATCATTACCAGTTTAAACAAGAAATAATAAGTATACTAATAATAATTGAATAGGTACAACACAAAATACTGTATTAATATTGCAGAATACAAACAATATTATGATTTGGATGTCTTGATGTCATGTGCATCAAATGATTGCTTATTTGAAGTTAATATATGGTGCACATATTAAATTACATTTCAACCATACCAACCAACAAGTGATACCAAAGTACACAGGCCCATGTGTGTATTTATAGCAACACCCGCATGGGTCCGATTGGCAATTACTGCCAATAATTTATTATTAACTCGGAAAAGGAAGTCAACACCTCTACAAGCCACCATCACAAGGCACATATCATATGTTTCTGAATGTTGTACAGTTTGAATTCTTGCAATCAAATATCCAGTTCTTCATTAAAAGATGCTTCAAACTTTCTTTAGTATAAAAGTAAATTGTATTATATTTTATTAGCATCAGCAGATCAATGTACAAGTAAAACTACAAAGCTTGCCTTTGAGTTTCTCACCCAACAATTGTATTCAAAGATGATTCCAGTCTCCTAGATTATGTTAAAAATAAAAATATAGCCTACTCTGGGTTAGTTATACAAGTTTATACCAAAGTCCTTTTGAATAAAAATCAAGTAATTAGTAGAATTTCAGACTGTCAAGCCACTTAGGTTGGTTAGAGACCCAATGCACATGGACATTTGTCTACCAAATCTACCAGTCCATCATTTAACATCACCAAGAATGTATTATCAATCATAAGTGCTCCGATCTGTGTAGTCATACCCAACGGTAAACAAACAGACGCCGACATTGGCACTCTCCTCTCTACCCAATGTTGGTTCTCACTTCTCATCATATACATAATGAAATAGTAGGGCCTAACCAAAGTGGCAGACATCCAGTCCTGTTCATACCACTTAACAAATCTTAGGTTATGAGAGACATAGACAGTAGTGAATAATGTAATGACATTACGTTTTCGTAGGCAATTTATCTTTTTTAACAAGGCAGACCGAGATTTAAACACATTCAACTATGTAACCAATGTTTATTTATACAAGTACAAAAAATAACAGCTTAATAATTCAAATACTACCCGCTATAGGGCTATGTATATACATTATAATAATTACTGATTATTTTATAATCAAGCTCAGTTAAAGGTAAGCAACTTATTTTTAATACATATGATTAATATTTCATTTCTTAGCTGTATAGCCACAATACAAAAAAGTATATACATTGTATGTATGATTCTAGCCCTAACTTCTTTTAAATATTTAATACAAAACAATAACTTCAATAAAAGAAAAACCTACCGCTTCCTTTCAATACCTACTGGACAAAACTCTCTTTAGGCTTATGCCTACGGTGACACATGAGAAATACAAACATCTGTAGAGATCAAATTTGAAACAATCTCGATAGTAGGTTCGTAGTAAAACTGGACATAGGCCACCAAATTAAAATGACAAACAAGTTGTACTTTGACATCGCTGCAAACATCTTAATCGTCCTGCTCGTACGTGGGTGAAGTGGGTGAATACGTGGGTGAGGAGGGGCTGTAGTTGGGTGAAGTGGGCGAGTAGGTGGGGCTAGTGGGCGAGTAGCCAGGGATCGCCGGCGAGTAGGTGGGTGAAGACGGGCTGTAGTGGGGGGAGGTGGGGGTGTAGGTGGGGCTCGTGGGCGAGTACTTGGTGCTGCTGGGTGAGTAGAGAGGGCTCGGGTTGGAGTAGGCCGGACTGGTCGGAGAGTAGTTGGGTGATGTGGGCGAATAGCGGCTGCCACCAGGGGTGCGCTGGGGGGAGCTCGGGGAGTACGACGGACTGGTGGGGGAGTAGGTGGGGGAGGTCGGAGAGTACTGTGGAGAGGCTGGAGTGTACTGAGGCGAGGACCCGACAAAAGACGGGCTGGTCGGAGAGTAAGAGGGACTTGTGGGACTGTACTTGGGTGAGCTAGGCGAGTATGATGGACTAGCCGGCGAATACTGGGGCGAGCTAGGGGAGTAGGACGGACTTGTTGGGCTGTAACTCGGGCTTGCAGGCGTGTAATTGGGCGAGCTCGGGCTATAGCTTGGTGAAGTTGGACTGTAACTTGGCGAGGTCGGGCTGTAGCTTGGCGAGGTCGGGCTATAGCTCGGAGATGTTGGGCTATAGCTCGGTGAAGTCGGGCTGTAGCTAGGAGAGGTCGGGCTATAGCTAGGAGATGTTGGGCTATAGCTCGGTGAAGTTGGGCTGTAGCTAGGCGAGGTTGGACTATAGCTAGGTGACGTAGGGCTATAGCTAGGCGAGGTCGGACTGTAGCTGGGCGACGTTGGACTATAGCTCGGCGAAGTCGGACTGTAGCCAGGACTGGTTGGAGAGTAGTTTGGCGACGTGGGTGAGTAAGTTGGACTTGTGGGGCTGTAGTTCGGACTGTTGGGCGTTCCGACACTAGGGCTGGCAGGCTGGAACACGGGACTTGAAGGAGAGTAGCTGGGACTGATCCCGCCGACGGGACTGGGAATGTACGGACTCATGGCGGGTCCCGGGGACCCGGGGCTTCCCGGCTGTGGAGACCAGGCCGGGGAATAGCCCGGAGACAGACCGCTGGCATCACTCGCACCAGAAGGACTGAAACTGGGTCCGCCCGGAGTCATCCCGCTTCCCAGCATGTTTCCGGGAGACCAGACGCTGCCGTAGGCCGGCGTGCTGTGATTCCAGGGGGTCATCTGGGGAGACATGGACGGAGTGGCGGCCGAGCCAAAGAACATTCCCGCACCTCCCATCATCCCCGCGCCGACAGACATCGGTATCTCAATACCCGCCTTGCACTTCTCTTCGTCCAACAGGAGATCGAAGCAGCCCGTGCCCAGTCGAGGCAGCTGTCCCATGATGATGTTCTCGGACACGCCGGCCATGGGGTCCATTTCCGCGTGGGCGGCCGCGTCCATCAACACGTCGACGGTTTCCTCGAAGGAGCATCTCATGAGCGCGCCCGTGTCTTGTCGATTGATACCGTGACGGGTGATGGCCATGAGATGTCCCTTTGCCGTCATGACGTCACACAACAGAGCAAGATGACGGTAGTTTACGTACAGACCGTAGAAGTTCAGGACGGTGTTCATCTCCTTCTCGACGGACTTACGTACGGCCTCGATTCCCAGCACGGAGAATATCTCGCAAATGTCATTGGAATATGTACGGATGGGGTCCACGTCTCTCTCTGAGAGTACCTTCATCATGCTTGTGCCATCAGTTTCCAGCAGCCACTCGGCGATGGCCTTGAATTCTCCACCTTCCGTGATGACAATTCGTTTTTTGGAGTCTGTCTGGGGGAGATGCATGTAGACTTTTCCAATTGCTTCAATTCCTTGGAGAGTCATGTCTGAAAGCATGTTGGCTTCAATGCAACGCAGGAACATGTCGTCTTCCATTTTATCCACAGTCTCCTCCTCTTCTTGTTGGAATTTGTCCTCACTGTTCATGATACGAATACGTAGAACAAGTTTCTCTGCATTGTCGTCGTTGAATATGCAGTTCAAGTCATCACCGAACCCAGCATTTATCTTCTCGGCAATTTGTTCCATCGTTAGTTTCTTATCCGTCATTCTCTTTCGATCGAGTTCGATACGTAGTAACCAGGGACTGATTCTGGTCGGGTCAAAGTCGGGCATTTCGTAGTAGACGTTGACAAACTCTTGATCTTCTTGGATCACTGTGTTCTGGGGATCTGGATCGTAGTAGATCGCCGTGTTAGCAGTAACCTTTCTTAAGGTTGTATGTTCCAGACGACACAACACGTTCTTTGCTTTCTCCGCATCCCTCGCAGCTGCGCCGGTCAAGAAGACAGTAAGAGACGGAGCCTTTGGTTTCTTACTGATGTTGATGATTTCCTTCAATCGAGGCACACCCAGAGTTACGTTCTTCGATGACACACCGGCGAAATGGAAAGTGTTGAGCGTCATCTGTGTCGCAGGTTCTCCAAGCGATTGAGCGGCTAGAGCGCCCACCATTTCGCCAGGGCTAACTTGAGCCTGTTGGAATCTAGTTTCTATCTCACCGATCAACCACTCGAACGCCTCCGAGGAGAGCCTGAAATCTTCGCTGACACACTTGCTGCACAGGGTCGAGCGAATCAGACACTGGAACAGCAACGTTGCGTTCTCGTTGGCCAGCCTACTCAGGTGGTCGTCACCAGCCACAATGATGCACTTCTTCAACAAGTTTGTGACACCTTCGATGACGCGCAGCGGACTCAGATCTGTGGGGGCACGTTTGTTAATGTGGAAAATCTTTTGGACGTTCCAGATCATTCGGTTCAAGTTGCATGGAAGCACCACCTTACTCTCGCCGCTCGGGAAGATCTGTCTCAATGCTTCTCGGTCCTTACTCAGTTGGTCCCACTCCTTTTCAAGTTCGGAAATGACCTCCCCGCTTCCCATGAGCTCCCTCAAGACTTCCTCGTTAAACACACGACGCAAGTGACGCTCGTTGGTGGGATCGAACTTGAATCTACGTTCGAATGCCTTATTGGAGAGTTTCACGGTGGGCAGGTTCTGGAATTCGACCGTCTCTCCTTGAAGGCCGTCCTCTCCGTAACGCAACTGAATCAGTTGCCCTACGGAATTACGAACGGTGCCATCGTAATGAACCATTACAGACTCCATAGCTTTTATGAGACGACGCTGGATATACCCTGTTTCGGCAGTCTTTACGGCTGTATCAATCAAACCTGTAAGGGTAAGTAGAAATATATCAGAAAGTTCTCATTTAAAGGTAAAAAAGTCTACATATTTCAAATGGCATTCACTATTGATTTGACTAGAATTGAAATCCTAGTAACCGTATTGGATTTAACAAAGTAACAGATGAAGTTGTAATTTTGATAAAATAAAAAACGTTCCACGATACGCCCATATGATATGGAGATAAAATGTCGCATCAAAGATAGCTGTGGGAGATACACTCACAACAGACTTTTTTTGGATCAAAGAATGTCCGTCAAAATCATCACAAATACGCTCATAGGCTACATAAGTTGAGATTTTTTTTTTTTTTAAGACTAACTTCACTTTAGCCCATAGGCCTACTTTTAAATTTCCATGTATATATTTAACATTAAAAATGCATATGCTGTGAAACTTCAATATTCAATTTAAACTACAGAGCTCTGTTCGTTTAAATATCCAGATGTGAAAATTCTTTAAAAATACTAACAAGTGAGGGTTGTTAGGCACCGCACCCGCACACTTACCTTCTCGACCGCCCATGGCGTGGAAATAGAATTCAGACGGTGTGAGACCGGCAAGGTAAGAGTTCTCTACGAAACCTCTCGACTCAGGACCGTAATCATCTTTGATGAAGTGAGGAAGGGTTCTCTTTCGAAAACCAAACGGAATACGTTTGCCTTCAACGTTCTGCTGACCCACACAAGCGATAACCTATAACACACAGTAATGCGATGTCAGAGACCATTAGTGCAATAAATGTATTTGAAATTAAGAACAGTTCATGGAAAGTATGTCTAGAGTACATTAACTTGAAAAAAAAAAAAAAAAAAAAAAGGCGAGTGTGACACCCACAGCATATCCTGGCTAGACATTCCTCACTACCTATCATACACATGTTTCATATTTCATAATCATTTCACCCTCATTCCAATATTCTCGATCCAAGCTCTTCTCTATCTACACTTCCAATGAACTGTAATGACTTCCTGTGTATCATAATCTTCTTCTTAAATGCCCACATTTAGCTACTATGCCATTATGCTGGATCTGGTCAACCAGTAGAGACACGCTTCCATGACTCATTCTATGTGGCCAAACCATCTTAAAATAAGGATACACCGGGTGCCCGGCTCCAAATCTTACCCGGAGCCATTATTGAGTCCGAGGAATTTTTTAAATCCGTTTCTAGGCTAAATCTATACACCAATATTGCTGCGGTTGATTCCGGTGGAGCCAGCAGTTATGGCGCCCGCCGACTCTTCCCCCACCCTTCCACAACATATAAGAACAGACCAGATGCCAGCCGACTTGCATTCATTACTGTTTGTTCTTTGTGCATGAAAGTGCTTAGTGATGTTCTGTATTATCGTTATAAATATGGCTACAATGGATTTAAAGCATAAGAAATCGGAAAAAGAAAGAAATATCCTGTTTAATGTATGTGGTTCAGTTGATTATAGAGAATTTTTCTTTTTTACGGGACTTGATTATTGCAGGCGTATTCCGAGATGCCAACCAAGCGGGCGGCATGCATGCACCCTCGTCTTCGCGTCCCGCGCGCTTCACAAGGCCTAGCGACGACCTTCAGACCAAGCCTACACATCAAAAACGTTTTTAGGATCTGGGTACCCGGGTAATATGAGAGCTGGAACCGGTTGGGAATTTTACTACCCGATGTCATCCCTACTTGAAACCACACAAAACGCCTACAAATTACTCACCACATCTGCGCAGGCCCTATCGTACATTTGCCGTGAAATAATCTACTCGTCTATAAAGCATTCGATCCACTCATTGATACTCGCGATCTATTAGTCCTTACGATCAGAAAAACATCCATGTAGACCACCATCTGATACCTAAACCACAATTCGAATTCCACCTCCAAGCATGTATGCCAGCATTACGTATATATAACCTATCAACAATACTCATAAACAATTTAGACCCATGTTAGGATGAGGGGGGGCAGGGGGGGAATTTTCACTGCATAACAAATTGTTAGTCATCAGTCTGACGTCTGAACCGGTCTGTACCTGTGAGATGTTAATGTTGGAGCCCTTGGAACCCGACACGACCATAGCCTTGAGATTGTTGTACTCAGTGAGCGACTTCTTGGCGGAACCTCCAGTCTTGTCACGAGCGTCGTTCAGGATTCTGTTCACCTGGTTCTCGAATGTCTGTCTCAACGTGTTACCGGGAGTTGGCTCAAGCTCCATGTTGTGCGCCTTCTGAATGACTTCTATCACGTCTTCCTTGGCTTTCTTGATGGCTTTCTGGATCTCCATGTACGTGTTGGGATCGGCAATGGTGTCACCAATACCTAGTGCAAGCATATCAAAAACATCAGTATGATACCTGTATGAAGGTGTGCGTGTGTTTATGCCTATTATGCCGTAGGCCTATACCACGCAAGTACTCCAGACCAAAAGGGATACTCTTAACTGATTCTCGAGGTTGGTTAGTTCTCATTTAAACAGTCTGAACTCAACTTAAATTTTTTTCCCAATGTGGTTTCTTTTGGAGAGTGAATTCAAATATTTTTTCAACTGTCTTCTAGGTGAGTTTATCATAAATCCTCAGACATCCATATTATCCTTATGTTATGTTCTCTCAAATTCCCTAGCATAGGCTAGCTAGACATCAAGTCGCACAAGGGCAGTCGTGTTAACGCCCACACGAAAATATACGTGTAGGCCTACAGTTTCACGCACAGATAACAATGCCTTGTGAGACAGTGGACAGTTGGAGGGTATAATCGACAATAAATATAATAAATTATAAAACAACATTAATAAAGCGTTTATTCATTCACCTGAGTTATTTCGTTGAACATTTTTTAAAGTGATAATTCCAACTTATTTTTTAAAAGATCATCTTGTGAGTTGATTGGTTTTGTTTAAATTATGATTGTTTAAACGTGAAAATTTCGGAGAAGTAGGCCTAAATGTTGTTTACCCAGCTCCAAGTCACACTTGTGTAAAGCAAAAGTGAAACAACACCTACCGATGGAGTGACCCTCCAACAGCAACCAGTTATTGATCACAGTCTGAATGTTTCCGTAGAACTGTCCGCAAACCTCGTGGCCCAACTCCAAGTAACAGATGTGCAACAGAGAGCCGGCCGACGTTCCCAGCGTCTTCTTGCACAGGATACCCATCATCAGCTCGCCGTGCTCCACCATAACCTTGGACATGACAAGACAGTTAGCTCGCAGTGTACACACACAACGTGACAGTTAGCTCGCCGTGCTCCACCATAACCTTGGACATAACAAGACACACAACGTGACAGTTAGAGCTGACCTCCACACAAACATTCTTGCACAGGATGCCCATCATCAGCTCGCCGTGCTCCACCATAACCTTGGACATAACAAGACACACAACGTGACAGTTAGAGCTGACCTCCACACAAACATTCTTGCACAGGATACCCATCATCAGCTCGCCGTGCTCCACCATAACCTTGGACATGACAAGACAGTTAGCTCGCAGTGTACACACACAACGTGACAGTTAGCTCGCCGTGCTCCACCATAACCTTGGACATAACAAGACACACAACGTGACAGTTAGAGCTGACCTCCACACAAACATTCTTGCACAGGATGCCCATCATCAGCTCGCCGTGCTCCACCATAACCTTGGACATAACAAGACACACAACGTGACAGTTAGAGCTGACCTCCACACAAACATTCTTGCACAGGATACCCATCATCAGCTCGCCGTGCTCCACCATAACCTTGGACATGACAAGACAGTTAGCTCGCAGTGTACACACACAACGTGACAGTTAGCTCGCCGTGCTCCACCATAACCTTGGACATAACAAGACACACAACGTGACAGTTAGAGCTGACCTCCACACAAACATTCTTGCACAGGATGCCCATCATCAGCTCGCCGTGCTCCACCATAACCTTGGACATGACAAGACAGTTAGCTCGCAGTGTACACACACAACGTGACAGTTAGCTCGCCGTGCTCCACCATAACCTTGGACATAACAAGACACACAACGTGACAGTTAGAGCTGACCTCCACACAAACATTCTTGCACAGGATGCCCATCATCAGCTCGCCGTGCTCCACCATAACCTTGGACATAACAAGACACACAACGTGACAGTTAGAGCTGACCTCCACACAAACATTCTCACACAGGATGCCCATCATCAGCTCGCCGTGCTCCACCATAACCTTGGACATAACAAGACAGTTAGCTCGCAGTGTACACACACAACGTGACAGTTAGCTCGCCGTGCTCCACCATAACCTTGGACATGACAAGACAGTTAGCTCGCAGTGTACACACACAACGTGACAGTTAGCTCGCCGTGCTCCACCATAACCTTGGACATGACAAGACAGTTAGCTCGCAGTGTACACACACAACGTGACAGTCAGGGTGTGTTCCAACTTGACGTTTTTCGTAGTGGACTAAGCTTAGTTATACTAATCGAAAGGAAGTGACATCACAAGCAGGCGACCAATGCTCCTTATTTGGCTAGTGGTTAGTGGGTAGTGGGTAGTGGCCGAAAGTGTACACTACGACACCAATGACCCACTAAACCAAGATGGTTGATACCAGCCATCACAGCTGATACTTTTAGGTTAGGAAAATACCCAACCAGTGAGTGGAAGTATTATTATCGTATTTATTTACATTAGATGATTAATAACAATAAACTTTGTATTAGCATACTAGGTGGCGTGCCCAAAGCTGTTAGCGTTTAGTGTGTAGCAGGTAGTGGTTAGTGATTAGTGGTTAGCAGGCGAAAAATCAAGTTGGAACGCACCCTTAGACTTAGAGCTGACCTCCACACAAACATTCTTACACACCAACACGTTTAACATACGTTTTCAAATGAGCTGATATTAAAATTCACTGCGTACAAATCTTATCAATCATAATAAATCTTGTTAACACATAAACTTACGCCCTCAACATATACCTAACCAAGATCACTTATTGTAGGTAGGTATAATCAATCAGTCCATTAAAACAATAAATACTTTCCTACTTTTATCGACAAATTACAGTTAAAATAATTCAGGTAAAAAGCTTTGGTTACACCAAAGATTACTGAGTGAGGGATGATGTTTTATCGCCGTGTTAAAATATCTGCTCGAGTTTTGTCAAAAATTTCCAAGTCTCACCACTAGTTCGAATTCTCACTGCAAGGAGCGGTAGCTCAGCCAATTGAAATTCGTTGCCATCTGGCGGGATATATTTGAACTCGGTTCTGGCATCGGAAAATTTGGCTAGGACACTTCCTCCCCCCGGCGCTGAAAAGGCGCTGAGTCGAACGACCGAGGTTCCCGCTAACTTTTGGAAGAGCGAGCTTTTGCATTGAGAATTCGAACTACATGTAGGACTTCGAAAATTTCGGCTAGGACACTTCCTCCCCCCGGCGCTGAAAAGGCGCTGAGTCGAACGACCGAGGTTCCCGCTAACTTTTGGAAGAGCGAGCTCTTGCATTGAGAATTCGAACTACATGTAGGACTTAGAAAATTTCGCTCAGACATGCGCAGCGCAGACCCATAAGAGTCCCATAAGAGTGAATTACAGTCAAACCCGTCTAAAACGTTCCCTTTCATTACGTTTTCCCGCTGATGACGTTAGAAAATTTCGCTCAGACATGCGCAGCGCAGACCCATAAGAGTCCCATAAGAGTGAATTACAGTCAAACCCGTCTAAAACGTTCCCTTTCATTACGTTTTCCCGCTGATGACGTCCAAAATTATAGGTCTTGAAAATACATCCATAAGTGTAATGTTAAAATTACCCGTGCAAAACGTTCCCGTACGTTACGTTTTCCCGCCTAATACGCGAAAATAACCATCGATTTATGTCTTGCTTGTCCGTGAGATACGTTTTCACCAATCTTTGGCATGCGAGATAGTTCTCGACCCACATTTGTAGCGACGTTACAAAAGATAACGTTCGTGTAGCAGGTACCGGCCTCCCACTGCATGTGTGTTGTGCATCATCTGCGCATGCGCGGGCCGCCCAAGGTCAAGTCTACGTGAAGGCTGCAGGGTGGGTGCAGCTGCCAGTTGCTGCCAGTCAGTCTTTGGTTACTGACATGCTGTCATTGGCCGGCCGCCGGCTAAGCTTTCGCCAGATAAGTGTTGGTCGCTTGGAGGGGGGAGGGGGGTGCGATGAAAGGAGTTGGACCAGCTGGCAGTTGCCTGCCGGCCAAGGCCACTCGCTAGCGCCTTGCGACTGCGGTCGGGAGAGGGGGGGGGGGGGGGGGCGGGCGGCTCACTGTCTGAACACAACCCTGATCACTGCACACCCTTGCCCGCCCGCATTCCACAGTTCATCACGAGCGATGTTGGTAATTTCACACTAGTTCATTGCCCCCTGGGTGCCCGTAGTTTGCCTTTGACCTTTGACACGCCTTTGACACACAAGCGACCACAAAAATAGTTAAAAATAAATGTTGGTTTTTAATACGTTTTCCCCCGAGATACGTTTAATTTAAGGTGTCACTTCGAAAACGTATTAGGCGGGTTTGACTGTATCTCCCCTCACTCAGTAATCTTTGGTTACACGTTCGGTTATAAAAATAATAACTGATAAAATAGTCAATTTTTAGTGCCTTTCAGAATTGACAATTTGATGGCTCTACGTGTTCACAAACATAACTTAGACCCACCTTGGTGTCACCGGGCGAGATCCACTTGTATGGGCCCTCGTCCTCCTCATCGGGATGTGTCGAATGTGTACGAATCATGTTCACGTTGCCAGGAATGATCAGCGAAAAGACCTGCAATGTTACGCATACATTATAATTAACAGATAAATAACATTTCCTTGCCTGAAATACAAATGACAAAGCAATTTAGTAAGATTTTAGTTAGTAATTTGTAAAATCCATCATAGATGTCCCTGTCTCTATTGGATTACATGATAATGCATGATGGCCATATAGTAGGGTTGCCGTTGATAATCGAAATATCGATCGATAATCGATTCAAGTCATATGATATGATAATCAATTCAAGTATTATGATATGATATGATTTGATTATCGATTTGAATAATATCATCAATGTTTAAAACTGCCGCGCTGCTGTTAAAATCGTGATTGGGCGGTTCGTAGCGGTGCGCGGAGCTGACGATAGAATGCGCGCTCGCTAGGTCGGTAAAATAGTTTAACTACCTTACCGACGGGGGAAGCGCGCTCTCTAGGGGTTACGAGCAACTATTAATCCACCCACGGCAGTGACAGTGAAACATGAGCCAGTTTGTCACGCACACGCCGTGAGTCGTAGTCTCCTTTCGTAAAGTTGTGAGCCGGTCTGTATTGTTGATGCCATTATTGCGCTGTTGGGGGGGGGGGGGGGGGGGGGGGGGGGAGGGCGTAGAGCGATAGCTGTCCTACATAATGGTAGCTGGGATAGCACTATCTCTCTCGCCCCCTTATGGTCGGAATGTGTTTATACCTGACTCAACCCTCGCAAGGCACGTCCGCATACAATCAGTACGTGAAAAAAGTGGCACCCCAATGACCAACCAAGCAATTGCATTACCTTTTAATAAAAAGTGCGTGGATTAATAGTGCGTGATTTTAACACATTTCTATCCTTAAATACTCTTTCATTGGTTTTTGGGATTGTTTTCAGTTTGATTTCATTATTTTGCCATTTGATTTGATAATCAATTGAGGTCTACAATATCGATATATTTTGATATGATTATCGATTCCGCTCCGCCGATTATCGATGCCGATTTTCACATCGAACGGCAACCCTACCATATAGCCTAGGCCAAGTGTGGGCATAAGAAAGAAGAAGAGTTGTTTAACATTTAACGTTCATGTGCGAAAGTGTGGTACATCAGAACTATTAAACAGTGTAGTGCAAACGGCATTGCTTCATATCAAACTCTGCTCTTCTAAAAGGGAATCGGCCGAATCCCCTTCCTGGTTATATGTTAGGGTATATGTAAGAAATAAAATGAATTTGTTAGTTTAATTCAAAGTAGGTTACATAATATGCCATTTAATTAACATGGATAATTGATATTGTTGAATGTGTTTAAATCAATTCAACATGCTTGAAATTGAAAAATGAACTTTGAAAAAGAGCCACTTCTCGCTAGCGGCACGATGTGGGTTTGCTACAGTGGTTGGCGGCCTCTAATGAAAGCTGGGGAAGATTGGTAAAACAGGTCGACCCACGAGGTCCCAATTTGTAAAATCGAAAAAAAAAATTTACCTGTTTTCCAGTCCACAGAGGTTTTGGCTTCAAGATGGCTGGCTGTGGCATCTTTCCATCCCAAATGGGCAAGAACATGAGCAGATTCATCATTTGTTCCTTTTCTATGAACACGTCACGTTTCGTCATCTTCCTCACAGCTGTGAGTGTATCCTGCAGAAACAAACAATATTCAAAATTAAATACTAGAAATAATGAAACCTACTTTGTACGTGCAAGGAAGGTAAAATCACACCGTTTCACAACATTATCAGGATGATACTGTTCACTCTAAAGATAATTATAGAATGATTGTCAGTTTTGGGATCATAAATATGTGTAGCGTACTGCGGATGCTACTACGTAAGTACTAATCTGCTTACAGTGTAAAGAAACCATGCAATAAGTATAAAATTATGGTAGGCACTGATTGTTGGACTATCAATTTAACTTGTAAGGATATTTGCTGGTTACTTTAGCTTTATAACTGCAGGCTACTGACAAATTAACTCAGCCTAGCACTTCTCATGAACAAACCCTTGGCAGATGCTGCAAGAAAGATTCAAAAAGATGTTCCAGTTTCCGGTAAAATGGTATCACTTAATTTAACAGATGTTTCATGATTATACAAGTGTTATTCTGTTTGGAAATTATTTAATGCAAATTAAAAGAAAATATCACATTCTTAAATACTCCAGCCTACATGTTTTCCAATTGTGAGCTTTAAATGAGGTGGAAAGTATAATTAATCTAAGGCATGGAGATTTAATTTTATTCAGAAAATAAGGGGCACAAAAATACAGTAAACCACCAGTTATACGATGCTCAATTGTACGATATTTGTACATATACGATGAAAACGGTTGGTCCCCACCAACTTGCTTAGTGTATTTATGAATAAAACAATCAGTTATACGATATCGGATTATACGATATTTGGGTTTATACGATGTATTTTTAGCTCCAGGCAAGTATGGAACTCTCAGTAATACGATATCTCGTTTGACAAAAGCGGTCTGGACCGCCGTGCGCTAATGAGTCATCTGGCAGGCCATTCTGCTGGCTTGATCTTATATTGTTGCCGACAAAACTTGTGAGCCCCCCCCCCCCCCCTCAACCCTAGCACCGTTTCCGACCACAGACTACCACCGGCTTGTAAAGTATGAATGAAAACGATTGACGGCTTTATTGGTTGTAAATTTATGGTAGGTATCGAGCGCTGTCAGCGGCTGGTGTTCACAGACTGGGCGGGTGAGTGATTTGAGGGGGGGGGAGGATGTTCTGTATAGCCCCCCCCCCATTCATGCGCCAGCCGAACCGAACCCAACTCAACCCACAATAAAGCAGGTAGCGGGTGGATGAAGCAAGGCAGAACAGCTTTCTTTGTGTCATCGTATTGACATTCCAGTGCCACGGAACATTCCAGTGCCACGCGAATCCTTGTTTGTCTAAAGAGTTGCTCTAAATTAACTTTCAATTTAAATTAGGACAAAAAAAACGCAAAACAAAATAATCTTGTTTTATTCCGAAAGAATTCCTAACTTATCTGCTAAAGTTATCTGTTCCTGATACGAGCGGTGAGTGACACGGCAACGCAGCGTATGCGTGACTCACGGGTCGCTTTCACTCACCGCGTTCGCGCGCTACGTGTTGGCGGCCAATGCAGCATCAGTAGCCGGGAGCCGTGTTTCCCGCTGCCCGGGCTTCTGTACGATACGTGATCCGTGATCCACGATATTATGAGTTCTTCTTGTAGGCCATTTATAAGCGTGCATGAATTCATTATAGCAGTCAACCATTTTTATTAAATTAATAGATTTACCACGATTAGTTTAATGTGTCAATATTATTATGTTAATTGCTAAAAACAATAAAAGATAAAGGTTTCTTATAATCAATAAATTCTATCATTAACTGATGTGACTAGTTTATGGCCTAACCCCTAACCCCCCCCCCCCCCCCCCCCGACCACAACATACCACTACCCATAATTTGTTTTATAGCTGCCACATGTTCTTTGGCTGTAAATATCAATAATCAGTTGTACGATATTTTGAGTTATACGATGGCATTAGCCAGACCCTCGACGATCGTATAACTGGTGGTTTACTGTAGTTGGTATTTTGTAAATAAAAACACATAGAAAATTAGCTTGAGCAATGCAATTTTAGGCAGGTTTTATGTTCTCACCTGCACAATACCCATGACGGGCTTGTTGGCCTGCGGAGTGATGATCTGCCGCGGTGTGATGTGAATGTTTTCAACCTCTGCACGAGTCTCCATCGACTGCGGGACGTGAAGATTCATCTCGTCCCCGTCAAAATCTGCGTTGTACGGCGACGTGCAGCTGAGGTTCATACGAAACGTGGACCATGGAAGCACCTTGCCACGGGCAACAAACACAGTGAATGTCTCTCTGTACACTGCATGCTATGCAATTGATAAAACTCCTCTAGACGGGCAGAGGTTTTGTATCTGTGATGCACCCAATAACCAGGCCACTGAACAATTTTCATTTGGATACCAATTTAATGTAGGTGTAGGCACTATGCATGCATTATTTGAATGAAAGTTGTAAGTTGGCTATAACAAATGCTAAATGGGTTTATTTTACAAAATGAACACGAACCTATTGATTCTAAGCTATGAAATTCAAAAAGTGTATCTCCACAAAATGTACTAATTCTGTATGACATGAAGAGGATACTGGCACAAAAATTTGTATTATTCTTGTTTTTATTGGCGAAACACACGCTTTGAATGTAAAATAAGTAGAGATGTGCGGGTAGTGATTTTTGAACTCAGGGTGGGTGGTGTAAAAAACTAAAAATTAATACCATTTTATCGATTAGACAAAATATGCGACATAAAATGTTGTAGTTTATGAATCCACAAAATCTGAATTCGAATCTACTTCAACAGATTCAAATTTTTAAAGTATTTGAAGATTTGAGTTTCCCGCTGTATATCCCGCTATTTCTGCCAAGAAGGCGGTGGATTTCTGGCATTCATATGGTCGTAGGCACCATCTTTTTTATAAGAGCACTGTCAAAAAACATCGTGAAATAATTGTTATTCACCTAACACTGCCCCATTGTATGTAAAATAAATTAAAATAGGTATAATCAGGTAATAACTTAATAAAGTAAGGTAAGGCATCCTCATACAAATATCAGTTCCTCCCAAGCTTCCCAGTCTTGCACCTTGGTCTTGAAATTCACAATTTTGACCAATCATAACCTCGAAAGTGTGTCTTGACTACCAGACTTCATTTTTTTGGGCATAATTTACGGCCCGACCCGACTTCGGGTAAATTTTGTTACCCGAAAAATACCCGTTTTTCGGATACCCGCACATCCCTAAAAATAAGTAATGAACAAAGTCGGACTCATACCTTCACACGATGCCCCATCATAGACATTTTGTGCAAGGTGGGTTGTCGATTGAAAATTACAAGGTCACCATCCCGAATATGTCTCTCCACTTTGTAGCCACATTGTAGATGAAGATCGGAAGATTTGGGGTGAAAGCGCAAGTCGATTCGCTCACCGTTGTCACGCACAATGTACTTGGCACCAGGATACTGAGAATTACCCCTCCTTACAAGCTCGTGCATTCTGAGGACAATATACTCGTGATTAGATTTTGACATAGGCTAGCAATGATCGAGTTAGAGCCTACATGTACAAATCATTTTCGAGAAAATTTGAAAGTAAAAAACAAACATACATTTGAAATAAAGCATCTGGAATCACCTTTAAATGGTTTGGTAACTTACTTTTACAAAATAAAACTATAATTATCAGAAGGTGTTTTACAACAAGTTGGCATGGTGCAGTGGGTTTACTTCTGATTCAAATGGTAGTCCAGGGTTCAATTCTCAGTTTGTGGCCTTTGTGCTGGGATGTTTCAACTTTTACATTGACTTACATCTATCTGCATGGTAGGCCTATTGCTAGTGGCAAACATGAGAATGTTTTAACTATAGTGTCACTATAGTGTATAGTGAGTGTATAGTGTAGACAAACAAATAAATAAATACCAATATGTTTATTTATTCAAGAGCAACCCTGCAGTCACTCGCCA
Organism: Isoperla grammatica; assembly: GCA_945910005.1. Taxonomy (NCBI): domain Eukaryota; kingdom Metazoa; phylum Arthropoda; class Insecta; order Plecoptera; family Perlodidae; genus Isoperla; species Isoperla grammatica. The sequence goes on from OX246740.1 coordinate 4,579,388, forward strand.
CTATAAGTTTGCTAGATCTGTGTATCCAATAAAGAAGTAAAATGTAAAATCACATCTAGGTGCATAGGTAGATTCCCCCTGAAAGGTCAAGATTAAATAATCTAGAGAATAACTCACTTGTCAAAATTGAACGGCGTAACGATCTCGGGGAAGGTCATGTTCTGTGCAATGGACCGAGGAACTCCCACCTGGTCGATACGCAAGTTAGGATCGGGCGTGATGACGGTGCGGGCCGAGAAATCCACACGCTTACCCATTAGGTTGCCACGAATACGACCCTCCTTGCCCTTCAGACGAGACTTGAGCGCTTTCAACGGCTTGCCAGATTTCTGCATTGCTCTGAAATATAAACAAGTTTTATTTAAACAACCTCCCATGACTCATTTAGAAGTTAATTTCTTACAAAAGCTTTAAATGTTCACATGCTAACAGTGCACAAAGCATCCAAGAAAAGAAATAGCATACTAAATATTGATTGAAAATATCCAGCTTATAGGCCTAGACATGGAAGGCATAACAGGGTTTGTTCAAATCATCAACGGTCTTAAATTGCAAGATAAGACTGTTATGGCCTATGGGCAAATGGGGAAAACAAGACTTGCCGGGCTACAACGACGTTTGTATAATTGATGATATTAATGTCATGGCATTTAAGTAAGAGTGTTGGCATAGAGTACAAAATGACTGAATAGAATCCTTAAGTTAGCAAATAATTTCCATCAATGGATCGAAATTATTGCAATTTGTTGTGGGCTATAATCGGTACTTCCCAGCACTTAGAAAAGCTAGGAAAACGAAAAATAAATTATGCTTAATAAGTCAGCAAGGAAGCAAAATAAAATTAGGCTACATTAATTTCAAGGGAAAACAATGTTGTGTAGGGCTGCCGAACCTGGCATTTAAAGTTGAACGATTGAAAATCCCAAATATCTCGTTAGTCGTTACGTCAGAATTGTACTACTTAGATAGTAAGTAAGAGATACTGCCTTTTTGACAAGCATTAATAAATATGAGGGGGTGCATGCACCATCCTGAATGTAATACAAAGCACTATTCAATAAATAAATAAATAAATAAATAAATAAATAAATAAATAAATAAATAAATAAATAAATAAATAAATAAATAAATAAATAAATAAATAAATAAATACATATATACATACATACATACATACATACATACATACATACATACATGCATAAATAAATAAATAAATAAATAAATAAATAAATAAATAAATAAACAAACAGACTGGACTCATGAGCATGCAAGGCCAATGCGTGGACTCAATAACTATGCCAACTATACCTAGGTAAGCCAGGCATGTCATTGTCTACTAAGGTTGCTACGTGGAACTGCAACATCTTGACGTTCTCGGATAGAATGTGGGCGGCTGCCCCAGCCTGTTCATTGCGGATCAACTCGTTATTGGACTTGATGATGTCTGCCAGTTTATGGGTCAAATCATCCTGATTTCTTGCCGATCCATACATAACAACAGCAGGCCTCACCTGTGAAAGTAAAATCAAATCAATGCAGCAAGTACCTAGTTAATTGTTAATGGAGGTAGTTGGACCAGTTTCCATCAACTGTTATGGTCCACAGGCAAAGAGCCTGCATTACAAATTAGCGTAACACCAATACTTGAGTATTGTAGCCACTGAATAGGTAGGCCTGGGCTCCTGGTAACTCTAGGCTCAGGTAATACGGGCAGGGCCAGTTTTAGAGATGTGCATTGTGCAATCTGTGCCCACGCACAGGGCTCCGTCTTTCAGGGGCGCCTAGATGTCGCCAAAATAGAAATTGTGAAAACATCTAGTAGGGCTAATCAATGTTTTAATGTTACATGGATATGTTGTTACTTCTTTTGTTGAATGTTTCTACTAGTGGCTTCTTCTAAAACACATTACGGGCCGTATGCAGACTCAAATGTCAAGTTAAGTAACCTAGGCCTAAAGGGTTTGTTGCTATGTAGGCCTAACTGTTTTATTACATGCTATTTTCCATGAGAAGAACAAACTCCATAGCAACCATAAATAGCAACCATAAACAAATCACATACTAAACTCGACTCTGCATTCCCCGCTAAAACCACTTCAAAAATACAGATTTTCCCAAAAATTCACAGCGGCACTATTGTGGGATACCTTTTTAGTTTTTACAGTAGGTAGTCTACATGTCTTATTCTGCGCAGCCCCCCTGAAATATAGTGCTGCATATGCTACTGGATTCTACAAAAATGTTTTTCTGAATGTATTATACACAATTTAGGCCCCACTATAGAGGGTATAAACAAATCTGATAAGTTATAGATACATTTTCGAACTCATATTATGTCAGCGAATTTTCCAACAATTTTGGTTAGCACAAACACTTAAGAGACATATTCCAGGAGAATGGTGACCTCTATTTTACACACGATAATAGAATGATCTTTTGCACGTAAAGAAACTGGAGCCATATTATGCTTCTAAGGTATATTGGCTTTTAAGTTTCATATCTTATATATGTTTGTTTCCTGTAACCAAAAAGGTATATTTTTGTGCCTAAAACTCATGATGATACTCTGAACACAACCTAAGAATCAAATTTTGCCGGGGCTATGTGCCCCATACTGCATGAGCTGTGGGCTGCCCCCCAGACCCACAATGATTAATTTAAAGTAAAAAGGGCGCCAAACTCACATTGGCACAATGCGCCAGATACTCTAGAACCGGCCATGCCGTACTGCCAAGTGTGAATTTAGAAACCTTAAAAAGCGGTAGTCCTACAGGGCTTTACAAAAGCCACCTACATCATGCAAGTATAATTGCCCATTAGCACAGTATAAGGAGTATACAGTAGCAAAACTTGAGCGATATTCCATCGGCAAACTCCTGCGCGCGCAGCTAGTCGCCCTGGCGGCGAGTTATTCGAGTTAGCTCATATTGGTGGCGAGGAGTGTGGCGAGGATGTATCCCTCTCCCCCTACCCCTAGGTCTTGTCCATGGTCTCGTTGAGTTTGGTGTAACCCACCGCTACAAACGCCACCCGCTTCCATGCTGCAAATCGTCTGCTGTGCCAGGCGTAGCACTTTCGCTACTGTATCCTCCTTATACTGTGGTATTAGGCCCTATAGATATGGTGCAATTAAGTTTTCAAATAGAGGCAACAATGTTCATTTACTGATGTCCGTGAGTCCCATGACCAATGAATGTGTTGTTGTTTAGTTACAATCACGCAAATTAGCATAAAAAACACAACAATAAATACGTCAGGCTACTTACCGACAGGGGTGGAACTGGTAGTACTGTGACAATCATCCAATCGGGTCGTGCAAATTGAGGATCCATTCCCAATGTCCGGCATTCTTCGTCAGTGATGTGTTTCAGTATTTCCCAAACCCTCTCTGCAGACAACACGATCTTCTTTTCTTGTGAATCTTCATTAACGTGTTTCCATTCAGCCGACAAATCTAGTCCTGTCCGACGAATAGATGGCTGGTAGCGACCACATCCACCATGACCTTGTTTCTGCGGTTTTTGATTAGAAGGATCATCTGGATTGTCTTTTTGAATGTCCATTTCGTCTCCACCTTCACAAATATTTCTACCCTTGCACAAATCGTAAACATACGCTAAACGTTTACGATTCTGGCCCTTTGATTTCTGCACAACCTCTTTGATTTTAGGATTGTTAGGACTGACCAACATTTTGGAACAATAAAAACACACACATCTCAGAATCTTGATGGTTTTGGTAACAAAACCAACATGAAATACGGGTTTACCAAGCTCAATATGTCCAAAATGACCTGGGCATTCAGTCTGGTTTCCAGCACACGTCTGGCATCTTGAATTTCGGTCCATAACTCCCTGACGGGGATCCATCAGACCTCCTAGTTTGGGTCGTCCACCCTCATAGGTTTCTGGAAAGCGAATCCCTCCGCCATCAGTGACTGACATACGCCGCTAAAAACAACATAAAAATCATTAGCACAAATCTTGGGACAGGATCCTCGATATGATAAGCATTAATTGACGGATCAGGATTGGGCTAGGGCAGAGGGGGCCCATATGGACAGCTTGATCCTCATAAATCCTGCCCACCCCTCGAAAAATTGTATCTTAAGGCAGTGTGTCGACCTACCCTGTGAAACTCGCGGTTTATATCCGTTAAAATTGTTTTAAAAAATTGTCAAAAAGTAAACCAAAATATGTAATTCCCTAAAGAATTTAATGATCTTCCTTATGAACAGTACTCCGTTCAAAAAATAACGGAGAGTATATTCTTATGGCAGAACGTAACAATTACTACACACTATTCTTACGTTGAGCTATCGACGGAGCTGAAGAGGTTACTGGTTAGGGGGAATGGTGATCTTGAACCACAATTAAGGGAAATGAGGTAGGCCTAGGCCTACACGGAGACGCAACTTTGGTGGTTTGGAACGAAAAAAAGTAAAAAAAGTGAGTAGAACACCAGATCAGCTGTGCACCTAATTCTTACGTTCGACGGGTGCTGAAGGTCTATTCTTACGTCCTGAAATGAAAATAATGTAGGCCTAAAGGGTATTTATTATTCGTACAATATTCTTACGTTCTAACGTAAGAATTACTACACACATTTCTTACGTTGGTGGTGCGCGCACCTGTCGAGTCGGTTAGTCACGTGATTAGACAACCAATAGAAACACAGAACACGTGTAAGAATAATTTATAATAAATCTTACGTTCTGCCGTAAGAATATCCACTGCCCAAAAATTAACACATTTTTCAAATTTACTATTTGATTGCGAAGGGTGTGTTGCAATAACAAATAAGGCTACAACAGAAGTCAGTTAATGAGTTAGGCCTTATCTACGGTAATTTGAAAAACAGAGATTAATCGGAGTTGATAATCATAGGCCTACAGTCAAGACATACAAATAATATTACACTAGTTGTACGGTCAAGGGCCGCCATCTTTAATTTCGAGAATTAAGCGCTAAAAACGGTGAGCGTCGGTATTCACTCCTAGGCCTACACAGCAATGCTGGATTAGGCCGTAGGAATATCTTCACACTATTGTTTCACACCATCCAATCAAATCATTGACCATACAAATAATTTTGCACTATAGGCAACACACGTACGATTTTTGTTGTTAAACCAAAAACTTAGTTTAATAGTATCCGACACAAAAAGTATAGGCCTATTAATGCAAGTCCCAAGTAAAAAAGAAATTTTTAAATAGGTTTAATGTGGTCGCATTTATTGAAGTGTTAGCTCGGGGATCTGAAACGCGTACAGGTGGCTGTGACGCAATGATTCTGTAGACGTGGCGTAACAGACCAATCATGAAGGCGGTGAGCGTACACAGACCAAAACCATGACGTCAAATCCACTCTACATGGCGGCGGCTCGTTTTTCGCGCCCTTTTATTTATCTTTACTAAACCAATTATTTTGAGGCATAGACTGATCCGTTTTTCAAAATTCAAAGACACAAAATTATTAAATGAGAGACAAGGTATTTAAAAATCAATTAAAATTTCCATACGCGTGTTCCCTATTATTACAGCTGATCGTACGAATATCCACAGCGAATATTTATAGGAAAGATGAAACGATCACAAAAAGAGCATTATTCCCTACAAAATGACATATTTTGATTTACGTTTTGATAATACTAACGAATTAAAAGCAATTTTAACTGTCCGAAATCGGGCGTTTTGCAGCGTTGGTCTACGTACAGCCTTAAGACAACCCCCTCAGTTTAAGGGATTTACAAAGCGACAAGCATCTGGGCCCTCATTCCAGAACAGTTAGTTAGTTATTCAGTTGTAGCCGGTTGTCAAGTTGTGCCCCGCCACCTATTCCATAACCTGGTTGCAGCTTAGGCCCTGGAGATAAAATTTGGCTGCCTCTTTTTGCACCCAAGTTGGGTGAGCACAACACTTAAAATGCTATTTTCCCCCTAGTTCTGCGCATGCGCGGGTGTGTTCAGCATTTAAAATGCTATTTGCACCCAAGTTAGGTGTGTCCAACACTTAAAATGCTATTAGCACTCAAGTTGTTTTCACCCAAGTTGGATGTGTTCAACACTTAAAATGCTATTTGCAATGCGTAGAACTTGGGTTCACTTGGGTGCAAATAGCATTTAAATGTTGGGCACACCCAACTTGGGTGAAAACAACATGGGTGCAAATAGCATTTTAAGTGTTCAACACACCCAACTTAGGGGTGAAAACAACTTGGGTGGAAATAGCATTTTAAGTGTTCACCACACCCAACTTGGGTGGAAACAACTTGGGTGCAATTTGCAAATAGCAATATAAGTGTTCGACACACCCAACTTGGGTGAAAACAACTTGGGTGCAGATAGCATATAAAATGTTGGGCACACCCATCTTGGGTGTCAACAACTTGGGTGCAAATAGCATTTTAAATGTTGCGCTCACCCAACTTGGGTGCAAATAGCCACTGTGATAAAATTTCGTTGCAATATTTTTAATTTTTAGCTAAGCCTAAGTAAGGCATTACATATTGCCTCCATTTGGTACTCAGTTAACTTTGATTGGACAAACTTGAAAGGCAGGCGCAGTGAAGGTGCATTCACAATCTTTACTAGTACTTGGTTTAACGATTAAGACTAAGCCACAGGCTTCTTTCATTGGCTGGGAGGGAGAATACTGCGCTCTGATTGGCTGTGACTAAGGTTTGTCTTAGTCTTAATCATTAAACCATAGATTGTGAATGCACCTTAATGCAACACATTGAATGTTCATGACATAAATTTCCCAGGGCACCAATGGGAGCAACAAACGCCCATCTTGGTACAGAAAGAACTAGGCCTAAGTCTAGATGAAACTAATAACCTAGACCTAGGCCTAGGCCTAGTAAGGCGGTAGGCCTAGAACCTTAGCTCTCTAATCCTACTTAACCTAGGGCCTAGGCCTAGGCCAGCCAACGGTAAAATTAGCTTATAAAAATAAAAAAAAAGTAGGCTAGGCCTAGGCCATAAGCACAGATCGAATTTGGCCTAGGTTTGAGAGATTGAAGTATTAGGACTGCAAAGCCCCGAATAGGCCCAGGCCTAGGGCCTAGGCCCCTGCATAGCTAGAGGGGCCTAGGCTAGGCTAGCCCTAGGCCTAGGCCTACATGCCTAGATGCTTATCTATACGTTAAGCCCTACACCGTGATCTGTTAATAGAAGTCACACCATATATATGTACATATATACTAAATCTACGCTAAAATGCCCAACAATTGTTATAGTAAGGCGAAGGTTAAGAGTAGGCCTACCCTACGCCACTTTTGCCTCCCTACGTGCCAGTGTTTTTTGTCCGCCATTAGGATATTGGCCTCCAGATCAACAGTAAAATCGTAAATACGACACAGAGCTTTTCTCATGAACTAAGAAGTAAGCATTCAACCGCAGTGAAATAAACGCTAGAGCTAGATATAAGTATAGTTTTACCACATTACTTACAATTTCATCTGGAGAAAGTATACCAAATTGAACCTTTTTTACGGAGCGCACAGGCGCCTTCGAATCGGAGCTAGCCATTTTGGCAACCTACTGGCGAAATCGGTATTTACGGGAAGAGAAGAGAACGGACCAACGCAGTCCCGCCCTTGTCTAGAGGACGATTTCATTTCCCACAGCCAACTAAACTTGACGTTCATACTTTACCCTTGTGATTGGTTAATATCTTCTTGCGCATCATGTTTTCACAAGGTATTGACCAATGGGAGGCAGAAAGATTGAAAGACAAGATAAAAAAAGATAAAAGCAACAAAAGAAAGGTTTTTGGAAAGTCAAAGAAGTAGTTGTAGGCCCTCTAAAAAGGCTGAATATTAATTAATCAATCAAAAGACATCTACTTTACAATGTCGGGGCTTTTTGACCAGATTAAACTTCTTTATGAACATAAACTTTACAGCAACGTTGTGTCACTGGTAAGTTGACTTTAGACAGCCTTATGTGAGGTTATGTTGACAGTTGGCCTAGGCGTAGCCTAGGCCTAGGCCTATGCGTTTTGTTTGTTGGCTAATTTAACTAGGCCCTAGAGTATAATATATGAATTTAAGTTTCAGATTAATATATGATCTGTTTTATCCGTCCAAGCAAGGTTAATTGATAACGTATGTCCAGCCTAGGCATAGGGAGGCTAACCTAGGCTACTTCAGCTAGGCCTAGCCTAGCCCTAGGCCAGGCTATACAAAGGTTCTGCATTGACATTAAATAGGGGCCTAGTGCTCATTTTTCACCTGTTAAATTTAAAGTGGGTTACCGACTTACATGTTTTGCCTACTAGCACCAGACATCTTTTTAATTAGGTATAAGTAAAAATGTCTATGCTTTTGTGTGTGTGTGTGTGTGTGTGTGTGTGTGTGTGTGTCCTGTGTTGTGCTTTTGTGTGCTAAGGGCTAGGCCTAGGCAGAGTTTTTCATCCATATTTCTCATGCAGCTTTTTAAATTTCATTCAACTTTGGTTAAGTGTGTCCCGGCCTGACAGGGGTGCCAAGTTTTCAGAGGGGACTGTGGTTGCTCAAAGTGAAGTCGGTGGGTCAAGCGACTTGAGGCGAAAACAGCAGTGGGGTTTGGGGGGTGAGCTTTCCAACCACAGCGCCGCAGGCGATTTTTTTTTTGGTTAGGCATTTCAGAGTGATTTCTGAGCGTTTCAGAAAAAATACCGAACTGAATGCAATAAAAAAATCAAATCGAATTCAAATCCATTTTATTCTATACTGAAATGTCCTTTCTGTAGTGCAAAAACCAGAATACCTTACCAAAAATAGAACACTTAGAGAATTATTAAGTATTGAGTTTTGGTGCTTGGTAGGCCTAAGTTGGGAGTAAGGCATTTTTCAAGATAAGTTAATGATTCAATAACAGTTTGACAAACAAACAACAGTTAGGCCTATTCATTCACAGTTATTAACAGTTATGCTTTGTTCTTATTGTTGATACTTGGCTGATGTTACACTGAGCACAATTTGGAATCTGGATTGCAGGTATATGATAATGTAGGCCTAAACTAGACATCGCAATATTGTTTGCCAAGCGGGACAATGGTGTCCCGCCGAAAGCGTGACGTATGGCAACCCTTAATTTGTGGTACTGGATTTGGTTTGTGGATTATATTATGAATAGGCTATAGGAAAGGACTGATATATTGTAAACTGACACTGACACCATCCTATACAATGTTCAAACTATACATTGAGTTTCATTAGAGAGTTTTTATTTTACCATTTTCCATTAGGGCCCACTTCTCAAATCAACATAGTATAATATGCACATGTATAGGTCCAGTTGCTTTTTACATGGGCAAGAACTACTGCAAGTCTAAATCTGCATATCCGGTAAAGTCTTATTCTGCATTCATACAAACATGATAGCCTAATGGTTAGGATACCTTAGCGGTAATTTCAAATCAGCTCCACTTCAATGTATTGTCTCATTGAAAAATAACTTTTGCATATATACATACCATTCAATTCCATAGCCTACGTGGAATTACCGTTTTTAATGATAATTTGTGAATGCACCCACACAAATATATCCCGTGGGTGCTTTGGCCCACCTACACCCACAGAGTTGTCGCCCCTGCTGCCTGATCTATAATTTTGCCAGGATATGGATACCTAACTCTCTCTCTCTATGAATACCTAACTCCCCATGTATATTTCTTTCTGTTGTAGGCAAGTCTTGTATTGACTGTGAGTGAGCATAGTTCAGAATCTCTAACGCCTGCCAACAAATTCCAAGTGTACGTTTATTATGGAGACTCCCTATTTTACACCGGCCAATATCGTAAAGCTGAACGAACGTATCATACAGCCTTACAATATAAAAAGTCATTATCAAAGTCAAAAGGAGCATTCAAACCACACGAAACTCAAAAAGAGCTAACTTCTGATATTGGTAAGTAGTAAGTACTGTATAGTGTAGACCTAGATCTATAGCCTACCACAGTCATAAACATCTTATTATTTTTAAATATGGTAGGCACTCGGCCTAGAATTTTTTTTAAACGTTTTAAGGTTACATGTTCTTTAACTCTTAAAAGGGAACAAATGGAAGTAGTAGGCCTACTTGTTTGTTATCCAACTTATGTCTGGGATCAATATCTGAGTACAAAGTAGCTACTAATATGAATAATTTGTATATTTTTGTATCGATTTTCACTGGTCAAAGTTAGCCAACTGTTTCGCACATCACTGTGTTGGGAAAAACTAGGCTTGAGGTAATCAAAATCGTGAATCAAATGTATTAATTGGCAATTAACCAGTCAAATAACTTGGCTAATCCTCTAATGCAATCACTTTTCTTTAGATTTATTACCTATTTATTTGTTAACCCAACAACAGAATAGGCTACTTAAACAAATCCTATAAGCCCTAATGGTTGGGTTCATAAGAAAATAATTTGTGTAACTGAGTAGGATAGAGTTTACCCAAATAAATAACAACCCCTATTCCCCAATGTGAACAGCTCCCAGTCATTCGTCGTTGCTAGAATTTTGTTGTTAATTTCTACATTACATTACATTGTTAACATAAAACTAGTATGGAAACTAAATAATGCTGTTGTCTGCATTTTCTATATAAGAAGCATATTTTAGTTTAGTTATTCAGCTTTGTAGTCTGCCAGTTCCTATGCTATCAATGACTTACTACGTACTATAAATTGATCATGAAAACGATGACTTACGCATGGCTATTCTTTTGTGTTCAGATATAAAATACCAAATGTACATGTGTCACATGCAGTTGGGCCACACCCATCAAGCCATGCATGTCTTACAAGAGATACCAGCAAAACAACGAAGTTCAAGAATTAATATGGCACTTGCCAAGCTATATCAACAAACGGGCAATGAACGGTCGGCAATAACATGCTACAAGGAAGTTCTTAAGGTAAGTTCTCTTCCACATCCAGCATGATGGCATAATAGCCAAACATCTGGCATGGAACGTGGCATAGCGTAACTTAAATAAGTCATGGCAGAAGGTTTGTTCCAGTATTAAAACTGTGCAAAAATGACGTTTTGTAGTAGGCCTACAGCAATAAGTGTTCCCCATAGAGCTGCTGTGAGAAGGGGGAAGTGTTTAAACAACAAACAACAAGAGAGTTGGCAACCCTAACTGCATACAAACTCAAGTATCAGTAGGTTATGAAAGTAGGTGCCAAGTATCAGTAGGGCTATTAGATTCGCTAACTGTAGAGTTAGTAGCTAACTGTAGAGTTATGGTATATAAAGTGAGGAAAGGATCCAACAGCTTACCTTCGTGTAGTAAGATGACGGATTTGCGAGTTTGAAGTAGGCCTACACATAAAAGACAATACAAAATATAACGAGACGTTTCGACCGAGGTCTTGCTCACTAGAGAGAAGAATGGCTACTAGCAACTACAGTACTACACTAACTGTAGAGTTAGCTTAATTTTTGTTTTATATGTTCAATGTACCAATACTGTACTCTTTTAACTCTCAAATTCATCGTCTTACATTTAAGGTAAGCTGTTGGATCCTATCCCTACATCATAATGTTCCAGTCGATTGAATGTATCAACATAACCCGTTTTGATAAACATTAATAACAACCATATTGGCCTAGTAGTTTTTTACATGGCAGGAATGAGTGAAATTGATGCTCAACCAATGGAAGTGAAATATGTATCACTGACCAGTGACGTGTATTTTTTATATGGCTAGTGTTTGTTTGTATCTGTGCTTATATATTTGTCTATGTAATTGATTGGTTTTAGGAATGCCCCCTAGCGTTAGAAGCCGCTGAAGGTCTACTGAGTCTAGGAGTGAAGGGAATAGAAGTCAATGCCCTCGTACTGGAGGGAACCTCCCAATGCGGGGGGAACGTGGATTGGTAAATCAATTGAATTGGACATATCTTTAGTGTGCGCTGGGCCGAGCACTCGGCAGTGTGTGAACGTCAAGCTAACCTTTAATTCCAGGCTCAACTCGTGGATCAAGGCGCACGCCCACTTTCACAGTCGGGAGTACCTGCCGGCGATCACGACGTTCCGTCAGCTGGACGAACGGTCTCCCCTCCGAGGGAACCTCAACCTGTTGGTCGCGTGGGGAGAGAGTTATCACTTTGCCGGAGAACACAAGAGCGCCCTCAAGCTACTCATACGGGTACGATCGTCCTGTATTCCCTGTTGGTAGGGGTGTGCGAGTACTCAAAATTTCGAATTCGAATCGAATATCTAAAGTGTTCAAACTCGATCAAAAATTCTATTAATGATATTCGAAACTCAAACTATTCCAACACGTAGTACATGCAATGTACCACAGAATGCGCCATGCGCGAGACATCGACTGCAATGAACTGCTATGTTAAAAATTATTTTAATTAAAATCAATTTTTTTAAGGCCTTAATTGTAAATACTTAGGCCCGGTTTCACCAACATATCTAAATCGGAGATTAGCTTGATCGGCGCCATCACCAACTTCACATAACAAAATAATCTTTCATTCAGTAAAAATATTGTATATTGTTATATTTCAGAATTTAGTGATTAATAAGCGTCAGTTTTAGAGTAGATATAAAATAGCCTGACATTATTGCAGGTATTTACACTCGACAATGAAATATGTTCATAATTCGTACAATGATTTATATTCTAAAGTTTGCTACTTATTGTAACTTCGTCGCAACGTTCATTTGTTCTTGTAAATAAACATGAAATCAAAACAAAGACCCGACAGAAAGATCGAATATCCATTGTTGTACTGATTTGAATACAGAGCATGAATTTCTTTTGAGATAATAAACTTCGGTCATGGCCTTCTGTATGCATTTTACGTAAGGATCCAATAATGCAAAACAAATGACTAAACACGTGTCAGACATTTATTGCCAATCTGAAAGAACTTTTGTTGGTGACGTACTGATTACATTTTTTCGTTTTTCATGAAAATTACTTTAAATACCAGTAATAACAGTATGATATTTTATAGCTACTCATAGCTGACACTAATAAATTAATCAATTTTGTAATGCAACCACATGCAATGTTTTCAATAGGCCTACATGCAAAATTATTTGTTTATGTAAAGTTGGTGACGGCGCCGATCAAGCCAATCTCCGATTTAAATACTTTGGTGAAACCGGGCCTTAGTAAACAAAATCACTTCTAAGCTTCCTATTACTGGTTTTCAGTTTTTCACTTGCTCCGAAAACCACTACATTTCGTAGTCATTAAGGTTTTCATCCTTTATTTTATGATTTCATTAGCTGAGCCTTTTCATTTCATCCTTGATCTAAATAATTGGTAAGCCCAAGCTCCATCTTTTTTTAGTATTCGAACTGGAAATCTGTTGTTCGCACACCCCTACCTGTTGGTCTAGTACTATGAGGAGGCGTATGACACTGCAGCGCTGCAAGCGTTCTGGCCACTGAGCACTGCCTGCTAGAAGTTATCAATAACCCCTCGAGGAGGCAGTTAACTATTTATTATTGGAGAAATATCCATTAATTCCAAAGAAGTAAAATACTTTGGTCAATGAATTAGACATTCTTATTGTTGAAAGTTGTAGTATATCCAATATTCAGTGATTGTTGGCCGGACCGCTCGCAACGCTCTCTGTGCACTTGTTACGCCTTCCCATACTATGTGAATATTGCCAGCTTTATGACATTATTTTTAATTTGATTTCAAATGAAAAATTCAGGGTGTTAATGGTTGCGATTCAAACGTTTAGCATTTTTGAACCATGTCCATAAACATCATGAATCGTGGTAATATGAAAAGAAACAATGTGTGCAAAGTCAAATTCGTAAAATGTAGGTATCTCTAGATAGGCCTATGACATTTATCTGATTTCTTTTTACGTTTTATGAAACGACACAACATGGCAACATGAAGATGTGAAAATCAATTTTTGTCAAGTTGACTGTGCCACAAACACAATAGGATGGTGGGTAGGGGCATGTACATTTTGCATATGCTATCAGTGCAGAATGTAAAAGAGTGGAGTTGTTTGACATTTTTTTTGCGTTTCAAGATACTATTTTGGAAATTATTTTTGAAAAAAAGACAAACTCTCTAGGTCTAATTCAGGTGATTTTGTGAAATATTAGATCTTGTCACGTAATTGCTAATATCGGCAAATTTTGTATGCAACGTTAGTAGGCCTAAACGTCAAAATATGCCAACTCCCGTCTACGGTTAAGAAAAGAGGTAAGTCACCTGGCTTGCTCTTGTTTTGCTCCTTCACTTGACTCGTCACTTTCTTTCTCACAGCTTGTAGTGATGTTGGCTTCCATCTGGATTCACGTATGTGCATCTGCACAGATCACTGTGCAATCCACGCGCTAGGTCTGTGCGTAATTTGGTTCGATCTTTCTTGTACAGGCACACGCCATTGATCCTTACATCACCCGCGGTCTGGATATCCTAGCTTGTCTGCTTGCCAAGGAGAGAGACATGAAACGATTAGAGCAGCTACTACCTCAGCAAATAGCAGTCTCGGAATACGGGCCCGAGCGGTGGATCGCAATGGGATATTTCCTCTTGGCAAACAAGAAGAGTTCGAAAGCAGCGTACCTAGCACAAAAAGTATTTAAACTTGTTTTAATAAAAAATAGTTGTTGAGTGTATATAGTATAATAGATAGTTATTTATATATAATAGTTTTTTAACAGTTGTTAGGCCTAGTTGTTTTTAGTGAATATATAGGATATATATAATTGGAACTCAGAACAAGATAAACATGTTCTAGTGAGGGAAAAGGTATACACTATTTGATACGTATACAGTCAAACCCGCCTAATACGTTTTCGAAGTGCCACCTTAAATTAAACGTGTCTCAGGGGAAAACGTATTAAAAACCAAAATTTATTTTTAACTATTTTTGTGGTTGCACGTGTGTCAAAACATCATCTGTGCCTACATGCACCCAGGGGGCAATGAACTAGTGTGAAATTACCAACATCGCTTGTGATGAACTGTGGAATGCGGGCGGGCAAGGGGGTGCAGGGATTAGGGTCGTGATCAGGTAGTGAGCCGCCCGCCCCCCCCCCCCCCCCCCCCCCCCGGCCAATAGTCGCAAGCTTTGTCTAGGCGCTAGCAAGTGGCCTTGGCTGCCAGGCGGGCAACTGCCAACTGGTCAAATCCTTTCATCGCACCCCCCTCCCCCTCACCCTCCAAGTGACCAACACTTATCTAGCGACAGCTTAGCCGGCGGCCGGCCAATGACAGTTCGCATGTCTGTAACCAAAGACTGACTGGCAGCAACTTCGCCTAACCTGCAGTCTTCACGTAGACTTGACCTTCGGCGGCCCGCGCATGCGCAGATGATGCACAACACACGTGCAGTGGGAGGCCAGTACCAATTGTAACGTCGCTACAAATGTGGGTTGAGAACTATCTCGCATGCCAGAGATTGGTGAAAACGTATCTCAACGGCAAGCAAGACATAAATCGATGGTTATTTTCGCGTATTAGGCGGGAAAACGTAACGTACGGGAACGTTTTGCACAGGTAATTTTAACATTACACTTATGGATGTATTTTCAAGACATATAATTTTGGACGTCATCAGCGGGAAAACGTAATGAAAAAGAACGTTTAAGACAGGTTTGACTGTATATTGGCATACATTTTTGTAGCCCATATTTGTATAATATTAATTTTTATATGTTAAAATACTAAGTTAGGCCTATATAATGTTGGGAATTTGAAATAAAATTTGTTATTTATATGACATGTTATTTTACCGTAAAAAATTAATATAATATATATGGTACATAGGACTATATACTGGAAAAAAGCCTTCACAGTTATATGTAAATTAAAAACCAACCCCACCTGGGAATCGAACCCAGGTCTCCCACTTGCCGAGTGGGCGCCTTGACCGCTAGACCACTGAGACTAGCATTTTAATGTCTGGATATACTATCTTAAAGACTGGTAATATGATTGATAGAAGGATAGACCCCAACAATTTACCTGAATTGTAGATTGTTGTGGTAGAGAGATTTATAATAACAACATATGAAAGACCACAAGTTTTCCGAGATGCTTCGGTACAAGATCTTGATACTCGGGAGTGAGTAGACTACTAACTAACCTAACCTACGAACTAAACAACCTGGCCCTATTGGCTGCTGTGGGGGAGGGGGGGGGGGGATATTGGTGTAAATAGGAAATGTAAATGCATACCTAAATCAGGATGCTTATTATCTAAGAAGTACTTCTACTACTTACTAAGTAGACCTACCACAATATGCTGCATTTAGTACATAGTTGCATGGTTTCAGGTGTGTTGAGTTTAGAAGAAACATAGTTTTGAGATATAACCAAATGAAAATTGGTATTAAAAAATAACATTTTCCCTCCTTTGTTTTGCCCTTTATGTGAAACATTTACATTGTGTAGGCAAATTTTGGACAGTCATCTTCAAGTGATTGGTAATTTGATACCTGTTAATTATTATTAAACTCATCTTAGGCCAATCAATTGTGCCTGTAGCCAATCATTTGACAATCAATAAAACATGCTTGCATTGCTAATACAATGCTTACCTAACAAAGGTTACTTAATTGGTAAATCAAAATTAAGTTTAGGTCAATCTACCACAACATTGCCTAATCAATAGATTGATTGGCCATAGGCCAATCAATTATGTCATCGGCCAATCATTAACAATCAATGGCCAATCATTAGCCAATTTACTCAATACCCATACAAATAAACCGTTCATGGGCCAACCTTTGCTTGCCTAATCAATAGATTGATTGGCCATAGGCCAATCAATTATGTCATCGGCCAATCATTAACAATCAATGGCCAATCATTAGCCAATTTACTCAATACCCATACAAATAAACCGTTCATGGGCCAACCTTTGCGTCAACACAAATAAATAAATCACGTTTTTAGCCCACCAATCACAAACTTAGCCAATCATTCACAATTTTGACCAATCAATCACGATTGGCCAATCAAATATTTTTTTTGATAAATTTCATTTGGTCAATCTATAAACGCAAAAACGTCCTGAAAAAGGTGTGCATCTAGCCATTTAATCACAAATTTAGCCAATCAATCAAAAATTTAGCCAATCAATCACGATTGGCCAATCAAATACTTCTTATGCCGATAATTAGCCCATTTAATCAATCTATGTACACATAATCAAGTCCTAAACAAAGTGTGCACCTTGCCAATCATTTGTAAATTTGGCCAATCAATCACAAATTTGGCCAATCAATCACAAATCTGACCAGTCAATCACGATTAGCCAATCAAATACTTCTGTAGTAAAACAATTACCCTATTTGGTCGATCTATGCACATAAAACAAGTCCTGAAAAAAAGAGTGCATCTGGTCAATCACAAATTTGGCCAATCAATTCACGATTGGCCAATCAAACACAATTGACCAGTCAAATACTTTATTTAAAGAAAAACATGTGAAGGACGTACGAAAAATCTCCCAAGCGACTTTGTGTACCTTTTCGTTTGTTGACAGTTCAGCTCTTCAGTTTGCCCACCGCTTTAGAAATGCTGTTTTTTTCGCTATCTTACGGCCGTCAATTGAACTTAAAGTTGTATCAAGTTGTAGGTATTGCCGCCAGGTAGCGTTTGCATGTAACACCAGAAAATCGTCATTTCACGCATTTCATTGTTATTTTGCCTCTAGAGCAGAACTTACCGGCGCGACTTTTGGTACCTTTTCCTACAACGCATCACATATATATTCTAGGTCTCTATACTGTAGCAGTAATATCCACCTACGACTGCCCTGTCCTTGAGAAATACGTTGTCGTCCTAAGTGTGTGTCTGTATCGGCTTCTCACAGCCAGTGGTCTCTCGAGTGTTCTGCTCAAGCTCTGACGGTTGTGTTTGCAGGCATGTTACTTGAGTCCACGCAACGTAGAGGCACTGATCTTGAAGGGGTCGATATTAATGGACCTAAAGAAATATGAGGATGCGGCGTCTCACTTCCGAGAAGCCATGCAGGTGAGCGGCTAAAGGACAAGGTCATGCAATAGACTAGTTTCCTTGTGAACTTGCTGTAGGAAGTTCCACCTGGCTTTCAAAACTGTAGTGTCAAAGAAAAGGGACGTGCTTCATGAGGAGTGCACCAAAACAACCATTTAAGTACGATGTTTGTACGAAAGCTGCTGGAAATGAGTTGCCAGTGGCAAGTGCTGTCCAAATCACAAACAATAGTTTCTACTCAGTAGAAATCACAAGCAAAATAATAAATAAGCTGTCAAGTATGTTGTGTATTACCAGTCATTTATCAACGACCAATTTTTTAACTACATATCTCATTGATATTTATAAGTAGAGCCCAGGGATTGCTGTTGATTCAACGTCATTGAATATTCAGTGTATGCAATTAGAAAATAACTGTAATACAGTGGAATCTCAGTTACCCGGTTCACATTGTTCAATGTCAATTTTTTATAATAAAGTACTATTAGGTGTGGTCCTATGTAAATTGAGCTCTCTTTTCATACAGTTCTCATTAGGGCTATATACTTATTTCAATTACATATATATTATTTTAAAGAAAAGTTTCATGGAAACCTTTAGGCCTAGGCCTACATTACTTTCACGGTAATGGATGGTACTGCTTATCTGCCTGTATAGAAGCACAAAAAGCTGTAGTCATAGAGCAAAGTTGCTTTGTTTTTAGATCTCGCCCCATCGCTACGAGCCCCACCATGGCCTGGTGGAGTGTTACACAGCTCAACGCAAGTTCCGAGAGGCACTGACGTTCAGCGGCAATGCCCTGAAGCAACTGGGAGAAACGCCAAGGTCGCTTGCTGTAAGAGAAAGGCCTACAATTTTTCCTGCAATTGCCAATTGCAAGTTGCCTTAACCAATTGCCAATTGGTTAAGGGATAGTTGTCTAGAAAACAATGCCCATCTGGGCCCGGGGTAGAATAAGCTCACGGTGACTATGCCAGTCATAAGAGATGACAAAAGAAGACCCTATCCCCTTCCATCCCTGCTGTCCCACTTAAGATTCATCCTCCCACTTGGCCCTGCCCTCCTTTGCTGGACTCCCCTTATGGCCAACGGTTTAGTCGTGGTCGCTTAGCTGTTTCCCGTATGAACACTAGACTAGAGTAAAGCACCCTCGGGCTAAGTCAGGAGGAGGGTCGATGTCCACTCTCCTCTGAAACATTAGTTACCGTTCGTTAAAGTAAAGAGATCGAAAGCTTGTGTAACAGCTTCGTTCTTCTTGTCAACTGCTCGGCAGTCCAGGTTAGTGGAGGAACCTATATGACTGGACAAAGTAACCCCACTCTTTTGAATAGGACGTATAGCCGATTGTCCCATTGGTACTTTTCGACAGGAGTAGGCTACGAGCCGGTAGGCCTACCACTACCAGGCTTTCCCTCCTCCCTTCCTCATTATCATTCATCAATCAATCATCAGGCTGAAGAGAGCACTGTGCCTTACACTAGCCTTAATTTCAATAAAATAAATAAAATCCCCGTATGACGACCCCCGCGATAGATAATTGATTTGATTCGAAAAACGTCATGTGGCCTAAGCTGTTGAGTACGTCGTTAGACAACAAATAATCAATCAATCAATCTAGAAAACAGGTTCTTCTATGGAGAGGTTTCAATAGAATAGGCCTAGACGTTTGATTCTTCTACCTACGGGTATTTTATTTACCGATTTCACGTGTGGGCGTTGTGAGGTCCAGATTTTTTGCCTACATTCAGTCCATCAATACAAGATGTATGGGTTTGTCTTTTCACTGTATATATTAGTTTTTGACACACAGTGTCCAGTTTCTACCTATAGCTTTACAAATAATCAGTTTTGTAATGTAGATCTCTCACACACATCATGTTAAGCGGTGCTTGCTATGTCCGCACAGTTGAATGCATCAGTCCTGGTGAAGGATGCCATCGGTGTGTCGGTGCACGGATGGTCCCGAGCCAGACAGCAGCTGGAGAAAGCTCTCAGTCAAGACCCCTTGTATCTGCCTGCCGTCTACCTCTTGGTGGAGGTCTTCGAACAAGAGGTGAGTCTTCTATCTTAAATAAATAAAAATTAAATTCACATTTAGAGTCTACCCACTCAGTAATGAAACTGATTTGCAGTGGGGGACTTTAATTTAAAGCAACTAAACCAACCCTGAAGGCTTCGAACACCATCGACAAGTGAGCGATAACCAATCAAAGATCGATATTTCAAATACGAAAAATATGAATCAGTGATTGGACAGTGCGAACACCTGCGGACAAATGCCAGAATCAACAAGGCCGATTCAGAACAACTTTGAATTTATTGAGTGCTTCGTTGCTAGGATGGCTCCAAAGTCACCGTTCACTAATTCCTAAGACAAGAAGTAATGGGACTGAATCCTTAATAGAAGTTCAAAAACTTCTGCCTGATCCGGGATTTGAACCCGGGACCTTCTTTCTGCATTGGAAGCAGGGATGCTAACCACTGGACCAACGAGCCACCTTACCGTAGCACTTGAGTTCGTTTGTGTACGCACAAATTCTCAGTTTTGTTTTGAAGTATGTCTTCTCTTCTTTTCGTATGCCCACATTATTGGCTCGTTAGACCATTATCCATTTTCTGGTTTTCCAGAAGAGACAAACTTTCTCATAGCTCACACCGGGTTGCAAGCGGCCCTAGCCAGACAAGGCCTAGACAGACAAGCTTGAACATGTTCCAAAAACATTTATATTTATATACAGTGGAGCCTCGATCCTATACGTTTTCCAAGGGCCAAACCGAAAAAACGTATGAGTACAAAAAACGTATAACTACAATTGCATTTGTTTTCGTTTGTAATGAGTGGAGATGGCGGCTCTCGGCAGTCTCCTTATTCTGCAGTTCAAAAATTCCCTTCACGGTGTGTTCTAGCGCACGTACGTGCGGGGGGAAGGGGGGGGGGGGGTGAAATGGCGCTTAGGCCTAAATATTTATTTTACATGTCGTACGTCGTGAAAATCATCGTTTTTATTTCGAATAGTTCTGGCCGAAAGTGATATCTAAATCATTTTATTCCAAATATTGTTGCTCGTTGTATCGTTTTTCAGCACCAATCGCTTTCCAGTCCCAGATCAATATTTGGCTCGATTAATCGTTATTCGGTTATAAATGTCAACGCGGAAACAGGTTTCAGCGACCGTAAGTGTTTCTTGGACGCGACTATACAGCCGCGCGTCACCGGGAGACCGCTATCACGGGCTGGCGACAGCTGTCGGCTCAGCGCCCGCGAGGGATGTATGCCACAGCACCCACGCTCGGTCCGCAGGCCTATTACGTTGGCAAGGTCGGGGGCACGGATAATTATTTTAAATCAACAAATTGATGAAACGATCAGATCAATAGTAAAATGTTACTATAAAATCAGAGGATAATAATAAAACAACTACAGTAATCAACAAAACAAGCCATTACGAACATTACGAACACTTGGTATCAATTTAAAAACACCAACAAACTTGGAACAATCTGCATAGACAGACACTTTGTGAAACGTAGTTGTGGGGGAGGGGATGAGGGGCTGGAATGCTTTGGGGCTTGGGCTACCAGGCTACCTGCCAAGAGCCGGACGTGAGCAAGGGTAGCAAATGGGAGGAGGGGAGGGGGGGCGAGGCAGGATGACTGCTTGACAATTAGCAACATTCCATTCTCGCACATTCACAGCTGCATATCCCGAACGAGATAAAGCTTGTGCTTCCAGGAAGTGATTTCGGATGACAAATAAAACCAATCAGCGTATAATCGCTACTAAGATGTCTGGGGGAACAATTTCTGTCGTGTTCGTGTATAACCGAAAGTAACGTATAACCAAATAACGTATAATTAAATTATTTTAACATTGATTATTATGGGAAATGGCCGGGACCATATAGAAATCACGTATAAATACGAAAAACGTACTACAAAGCGTATAATCGATGCTCCTCTGTAATAATAATGTGTTTCGTTTTCATGGCTCACTAGAACTAGAAACTTCCAATGTGTTGGCGCTACCACCTTTGGACCTAAGTGCCAACCAAGTTGCCATTTGTTGTCACTCTGTCATCAACAGTAGATGTTTTGATCAAAATGCCAGTGAATGTACTAGGGATGTGCAAAACTATCGATGTTATCGATCGACATTCGATATTGGAAAACATTTTGAATTTTGATTATCGATTTTACTAACAGATGTCACCCCTCCTAATATGTATTAAATTTAAATACTTAATGTATATTTCATAAATGAATAAACACGAGCCAGAACCAGAAAACTACAATAGGCTACATAATACTAATACATTTAATAATTTATGTATTATCTATAATTTATTTGTTTTGCCCTTGTAGCAAGGAAATCTAAACATGGCCATCAGTTTGCTTGAGAAGCAAGTAGCTCTTCAGCCGTCCTGTAAGCTTCACCAGATGCTGGGCGACTTGCTAGTCAGATCCAACGAAGATGAGAAGGCACTGAATCATTACAACTGTGCACTCAAGTGAGTAAACCACCAACTATTCATGTACAAATCCACTTGCGTTGGTCAAGTCCCGATGCCAGTGGGTTTTTTTGAACTGAGTTGTAGGCTACCGGTATCACCACTAGTAAAGGAGTGACTAGTTACATTTGCCGATCATGAGTGTTTTATGACAGAACGCGTGTGTCGATCTGTCATCGCTCATGCTTGACACTTTTACTAGCAGACTATAGGGAGCTTGCAATAACGTCATTTCCGGTATCGCACAGTAGCCATACTGAGGTACTCTGTAAACATTTGTTTACCTTCTTCCGACACTGCATTGTTGCAATATTGCAGATGTCCTTTGACTGACACATCAACTGTTTTCAAACAAAGGTTCCGTATTATGACTAAAAAAAAAAATGCTGCCAACAAGTTGACAATGTAACGTGTGTTTAACTAGCGTCCTAACGTTGTTCCAGACTGGACCCCGATAACCGGCGCGTGCTCGAGGGAATCCACCGCATCGACAACTCTACGCACAAACTGGACACTACGTACTACATGGCGGTCAACGACGAGGACGGGAACACGACCTACGAGAAGATCGCAGACTCGGACAACGAGGCGGACGGGGAGGGGAGCGAGACGGAGGCAGTCTGGTCGGACATGGACCTGGAGCCAAACAGCCAGTGACTCGGACAACAAGGCAGTCTGGTCGGACATGGACCTGGAGCCAAACAGCCAGTGACTCGGACAACAAGGCAGTCTGGTCGGACATGGACCTGGAGCCAAACAGCCAGTGACTCGGACAAGGCAGTCTGGTCAGACATGGACCTGGAGCCAAACAGCCAGTGACTCGGACAACAAGGCAGTCTGGTCGGACATGGACCTGGAGCCAAACAGCCAGTGACTCGGACAACAAGGCAGTCTGGTCGGACATGGACCTGGAGCCAAACAGCCAGTGACTCGGACAACAAGGCAGTCTGGTCGGACATGGACCTGGAGCCAAACAGCCAGTGACTCGGACAACAAGGCAGTCTGGTCGGACATGGACCTGGAGCCAAACAGCCAGTGACTCGGACAACAAGGCAGTCTGGTCGGACATGGACCTGGAGCCAAACAGCCAGTGACTCGGACAACAAGGCAGTCTGGTCGGACATGGACCTGGAGCCAAACAGCCAGTGACTCGGACAACAAGGCAGTCTGGTCGGACATGGACCTGGAGCCAAACAGCCAGTGACTCAGACAACAAGGCAGTCTGGTCGGACATGGACCTGGAGCCAAACAGCCAGTGACTCGGACAACAAGGCAGTCTGGTCGGACATGGACCTGGAGCCAAACAGCCAGTGACTCGGACAACAAGGCAGTCTGGTCGGACATGGACCTGGAGCCAAACAGCCAGTGACTCGGACAACAAGGCAGTCTGGTCGGACATGGACCTGGAGCCAAACAGCCAGTGACTCGGACAACAAGGCAGTCTGGTCGGACATGGACCTGGAGCCAAACAGCCAGTGACTCGGACAACAAGGCAGTCTGGTCGGACATGGACCTGGAGCCAAACAGCCAGTGACTCGGACAACAAGGCAGTCTGGTCGGACATGGACCTGGAGCCAAACAGCCAGTGACTCGGACAACAAGGCAGTCTGGTCGGACATGGACCTGGAGCCAAACAGCCAGTGACTCGGACAACAAGGCAGTCTGGTCGGACATGGACCTGGAGCCAAACAGCCAGTGACTCGGACAACAAGGCAGTCTGGTCGGACATGGACCTGGAGCCAAACAGCCAGTGACTCAGACAACAAGGCAGTCTGGTCGGACATGGACCTGGAGCCAAACAGCCAGTGACTCGGACAACAAGGCAGTCTGGTCGGACATGGACCTGGAGCCAAACAGCCAGTGACTCAGACAAGGCAGTCTGGTCGGACATGGACCTGGAGCCAAACAGCCAGTGACTCGGACAACAAGGCAGTCTGGTCGGACATGGACCTGGAGCCAAACAGCCAGTGACTCGGACAACAAGGCAGTCTGGTCGGACATGGACCTGGAGCCAAACAGCCAGTGACTCGGACAACAAGGCAGTCTGGTCGGACATGGACCTGGAGCCAAACAGCCAGTGACTCGGACAACAAGGCAGTCTGGTCGGACATGGACCTGGAGCCAAACAGCCAGTGACTCGGACAACAAGGCAGTCTGGTCGGACATGGACCTGGAGCCAAACAGCCAGTGACTCGGACAACAAGGCAGTCTGGTCGGACATGGACCTGGAGCCAAACAGCCAGTGACTCGGACAACAGGCAGTCTGGTCGGACATGGACCTGGAGCCAAACAGCCAGTGACTCGGACAACAAGGCAGTCTGGTCGGACATGGTAGACGGTCTGTGAACGAGGCCAGCATACGGCGGAGGGATACGTAGTTCCGAGTCACCATCCAATGCTGAGCAGGTAGGCAGAGGATAGCTCGTTTCCATAGTGTTGGCTGTTCCAACCTAGCTGCACAGAACGCACCACTCTTTTCGCCAACTTTAAGAACCATGTGGCTCGCTGACGTTTGGCACTACAGGAACTACCAGTTACACGCTACTACATTGATGGTGCCACGCGTCTTACAGGGGCATTTCAGCCTCTGTTGTCTGGCTCTGGAACTGCCAAAACTATTGCTTTCATGACAGCTGGCATGGCGCATTGCAAGACTACGTAATATTTGACTATGGTGCAAGTATTAGAACCACACAAAATAAAAATGTTTTCTTAGTAATATTGTAAGCAGAGTACGTACGTAAATTGAAGAATTGTAAAATAACTTAAATCATGTTTCGTTTAGTGTAGGGATACGATCCAAAGCTTACCTTCATTGTAAGAAACACAATTTAAGAGTTGAAAGTACACATTGAAGACAATACAAAAATGAAGCCATTTCAACACAAGGTCTTGATCACTCAAGAGGAGGATGGCTACTGCCATCATGCAGTAGCATTGGTAAGCAGTCTCATTGTCTATCCCATTTAGTATACATTTAACAGTAGGCAGTGAAATATCACCTTTGCTAAATGTAATTCGTTTGTTTACTGCCATGTTGAATATAGTCTATTTTTAGTGATGTTTTTAGTAGGTCTGCTTCTATAACAGGAGAGAGAACCATTTTTTGCAACCAGATTAATATATAAGAAATGCTATGAACGAGTTTTCAGCGGGCAGAGAGGTGGAATGATCTTGACAGGCAAGTCGAGACAGGTAACTCGCATCACCACCTTTGCTATTGAGTAGGCTCTCCAGTTTGATGCGGGGCAACAGGACTGGAGATATATATATGACAGTATTTACTATTTTGATACATATATCAAAATCTATTTCTAGTAAATAAGTACTGTAAACTGCTTATTGCAGGTAATTTTATCAAACTAGCATCTTATTGTTCAAGATAGACGATCAAGAAACTCTAGTACAGTACAAGACTGAACTCCCAATCAGCAACATCAGTACTCAAGATCGGATGCTTATGCTATAATAGCCAAGCTCTAAAAAAAGCCCCTCCCCTCTTGTTAACTCGACTGTTCTAGAATTGGGCATCGTGGTCTCTGCATTCCAGGTGACAGCATGCAACAAAATTTGCATTTTTGTTAAAACTATACTACATACATAGGTAGGCTAGTTTACTTGATAAAAGAGCAATGGTTATTCTATCCATTTCGTTTGTATCCATTTTATATACTGTAGGCCTACATCTTAAATTTAACACTGAATCAAAAATGTGCATTGCTATGGTTAGCCTATGTCAACTAGTAATGGTGGAGCCCCATAAAATTTGCAAATCATAACACCAACATTTGTAGAAATGATTTTGTTTCATATGAGCAAATTTAAAGAAGAAAATTCCAAAACTGAATCACCGCCAAACACCGAAACCGGTACTAATTCGCCGAGTAACATTGAAATTGAAATCTATGTTAATTTGTCCAGTGTGATTCAATGCAAGTTCTGAAAAAATCTTGACTCATGCCCGGATGCAGAGATGTCCCCTAGTTGGGAGATCCTTAGAGTTGCTATGGGATTAAGTTATTGTGTGTTATTTTCCATAAGTAAAACAAACTAACCTGGGGGGCATCTGTGCATCCGGGCCTAAATGTCAAACCATTCTGAATAAGAGCATAAGTTGTGAATGAATAGTTACGTGCGTCAAAATAAAGGAAATACGTACGGATAAAACCACTAAAATATAACTTAATAGTTATATACAACAAACCCAAAATTTGTGAATTCAGCCGCGAAATTCGCTCTAAAATACAACCAACAATTTTTTAAACCTCAACCTGTAGACCCCACTTCACCAGTTACACCATTGAGTTTATTAGTGTAGGGTTAGAGACCCAGCGGCCATTGGCGGCTATCTACCAATACATTTCCCGTGGACTCTAGTAGTACGATCCCGTACCGTTAGAAAGCGCTACACGTACCCACTGATGTCAGCGTTCCTGTGGAAAGAAAGGGATACTACGTAGTACGCGCAGATGCGAAGTCGGTTAGGTAGTAGTATCCAGATGGCGGTGGATATTGTTATTAAAGCATTATCATCTGTTCTGATAAACATGTCAAACGGGCACGAAGTTAACAATAAGTAAGAAATACTTTATTACAACACATTATATAAGGTTTTATACATTATATAGGCTAGGCTGTAGTACTACGTTACAAATGTAGGCCTATTAATGTAGGCCTAGGCTTATTGTAGCCTAGTAATGGCCTAGACTAAAAGAGTTGGGCCTAGACCTAAGCCACGTGATCGTACTACGTAGTATCCCTTCTTTCCACATGAACGCTGACATCAGTGGGTACGTGTAGCGCTTTCTAGCGGTACGGGATCGTACTACTAGAGTCCACGGGAAATTTATTGGTAGATAGCCGCCAATGGCCGCTGGGTCTCTAACCCTACACTAATAAACTCAATGGTTACACCGTACTATTCTTATCCCTTCAGAAGCTGAAGTTGTATGCAGATAATGGTTGTGGTTCCATGGTATAGTTCGTACTCAACTTAAATTAACATTTGATAATAACGAAAGCCACAGTATTTTGATACATATGTCAAAATCTATTTCTAGTAAATAAGTACTGTAAACAGTGTGCAGGTAATTCTATCGAACTAGCATCTTATTGTTCAAGATAGACGATCAAGAAACTCTAGTACAGTACAAGACTGAACTCCCAATCGGCAACATCAGTACTCAGGATCGGATGCTTATGCTACAATAGCTAAGCTCTAAAAAAGCCCCTCCCCTCTTGTTAATTCGACTGTTCTAGAGTTGGGCATTGTTTAAGTCTGTGCTCGACTCGACAGTGTACTAGCGTATTTGGCCGAGGTCGATTAGGCGTTGGTCTAGTCATGGTCTCTGCGTTCCAGGTTCGACTCCTGGTTTGGACTTGGATGTCATATGGTGCTTCATAATCACCCACTCATTGTCTCGATTAGCATCTTTGCAAAAATATGTGACGTAAAGCCCAAATACCATCATCATATTCATCAGACTCAACCGAGTATCCAGCTGCCGGTAAATCACGCTGCCTAATACGCATCCATCTAGGAAAGTGGCTCACGTGAATTTCTCAATGGTCTATCTTGGTCGACTTAATTAAGCAATTACTGATTACTGATTAGTGATACTGGTAACTTCTATTTTTTAAATGATAATAATTTATGTGATATTTACTATTTAGATTTATGGTAATCAAGCAGTGGGTGAAAATGAAATGGGGAATTGCAATGTTTTTGTAATCATTCTTCAACAAAGCCATACCTTTTGATTACACATGAATTACCTATTTGCAATACATGTACATTGCTACGTGCTAGGAAATACATTACTAAAAATAGGGAATGCTCATTGATTTTATTTTGGTTTGTAAAAAACATTTAACATATCCATTCATAAAATTTAGATGAAAATGAAAATAGTACATCGTTTTGTCAATCGT
This sequence comes from Isoperla grammatica, assembly GCA_945910005.1. NCBI lineage: Eukaryota > Metazoa > Arthropoda > Insecta > Plecoptera > Perlodidae > Isoperla > Isoperla grammatica. Next base: position 4,607,776 of record OX246740.1, read on the forward strand.
TAGGTGACCAATCACATCAATATTACTAACTTTACAGATTTTGTACGATTTTTTTACTCATTGACTAAGACCGAAATGTCACACTTGACAACTTTATGCTAAATGACATCAGTTACTTATGAAAATTAAGAACTATGTGAACTCCTGGGCCCTCATTCCAGGATATCGATTCTATAAAATCTCAAATCTTTTCACATCTTTTCACCCAAATTTCGGAAGTGTTCTGGATTATTCAGCATTCACATGCCGTGAAAAGAACATGGCGCTCGAAACCAAACAATATGTGAAACCCAGCTTAGAACTTAGTTGTAAATATGACTTTACTTCATTAAAAATAGGAAAAAACAATTGAAAACGGTTTATTTGAAGCGATTGTCGACGGAACAGTATACAATTAACGACACGACTAACAACAGCTGTCGTGGGCTATAGGTAACAAGCGCGCTTGACACATCCCGAGTTCAAGTATAATAAATGTATTTTATTTTTATTTTTACTTGGTGCTCTTTGTAGTTTGCATTGTTAATACACATGTAATGTATATTTTTCTCTGACATTCTACAAGCAGGAATAGCATTAGTAGCTTGTCTTTTATGTTAATGAATGTGTTCTATGTAATGCAGTCTAGCCACAAACATGCAGAGTAGTGATGACATCGAGTCCAAAAATTTCGTACCGATTCCTCCGCTCCGAAACCGGTTCCGGAGCGGGAAAAGTTGGTCCCAGTAATCTTAATTTTCCGATTTGTTTTTTGTTTTTTACGTTACAATTTACAATCAACAGGTCAAAAGTGCCCTTTATTATAATTCTTCAAAGCTGGAACAATGCGCGCGTAATTGAACACGGGTGGCCTATTGTGCGATCTGCTAATGGGATGGGCCTAGTATATAGCTGACTGTGAGTGAAAAAAGAAGAACGTGCTGATATGTAGTTACACAGAACCGGTGTGAAAAGTCGGAACCGGTTCCGTAAGGAACCGGTTTCCGGGTACCTGATGTCATCACTAATGCAAAGTTTAGGTTTTTCTTCTGTCAAAACATTAAACATTGTAATATAGACCATGCACTAGTAGGCTATGGTATATCTTCTTATTGAATTACCACTTCTTTTCAACCAAACTTCGGCTCCCGTGTTATAGGTATAGATTTCCACCAAGTTTCACTTTTTACATTTTACATAATCAAGACCCAGAAAAGTTTTAGACAGTTGAAAGTTGCCCCGCTCCCCCTATTCTGTAACCTGGGCGCAAGTTGCAGCTGGTTGCATCTTGTGCCTGGCAACGCACTGGAATGAGGGCCCTGATGTTTGCATTGCATATGATGTATTTAGTTAATAAAACTCACATCAATATTGGAAATTAAGTAGCATTCCTCATTATGTAATGAACACATAAGTATCTTATTATGAAAATGTATATTAAATTAAGTACAGAAACAATCAATCTGAACATTGTACTTCCCTAGATGTTGTCAACTTAGTGTTGCAGTTAAAGCTTGGTTTACACACTTTCCTAAGAGTTAAGATCTTATTTTCTCAACAGTTTTACTTATTAGGATCGCTACCATTGGCAAGATTTATAAAACGTTGCCTCTCATTGGCTGGGCTAAGAATCATAGGTATAAGAGCTAATGTTGATATGGTTTCCTTAAATCATAAATCTTAGGAAAGTGTGTAAACATACATCATAATGCTTTTGGCTTGATTTGATTTTTTAAATAAATGTGTAAACCAACCTTTATAGTGTCAAAAACTCGTTCCATTTGTTATGTCAATGTATATTGTGCATTTTTTTAATAGGCTCCCAAAATGAATGTTTTCCCTCCAATTAATATTTATTACAGCTAGAAGTATATCATTTGAGTTTCATCAATACATTTCCTTCTGTAAGATTTTTAAATTTGTTATAAGGTCAGCATGAAATGCATCACAATGATAAAATATTAAAAGTAAAAAGTTTGAACCTTTTTTAAATCTCCCAATAATTATTAATGTAAATAGCATAATATATGATAAATAAATTATAATAGTCCTGTGAAAGGCACGTAATGTATATTGAAGTGATTTTGTTAGTATTTGTAAACATTAAATAATAAAAAACTGGTACCGGTAACAAAGTTCCACATTTTCAGCATGAGACGGAAAAGTTTATTATACGTAGGATATAATTGTATTTAATATTATACATAATATACAAACATCTTTTTTTACAGAAATGTGTGCATCATTTCCTCTGCATGCTACCTATCGACACTAGTTCAGTTGCTCCTAAACTGTGATCCAGTGGCATGCACAACCAGGGGCGGATTTAAGAAAAAGGGCCCGGTCGGCATTGATGATTGTGTAGTAATTACGTGGAGATGAGGTTGCGCGGAATAGCAGGGGTCTGGGGCGAAGCTCCAGCCACTGGAAACAATTTCGATAAGGGCGAAATTATTTTTGGTACTGCAATAAGTATGATGAAATTTGTAAAAAGAGCCTTGTCCGTGGGAAACTTTTTCCCGAAAAATAATGAATTATTTCTGTCCCCATTTTTGGTTTAAGAAGCTATATATTGATGATACTAAATCTACGCCGGTCTTAGTAATAGTTTGGTTTTCAAAATTGACACTTGAGAACAATTGAAAAAAAATCTACTTGAAAAATGTTCGTGACATCACTAGACGATTCGGACACATGTTCTTGTTGCACTGTGGGGATCGACCAGAACAGAGGTTTTCAATATCAATCGACGTTTCATCGCATTTACTTACTTCACCAACACGTGCTGATTTAATCGCACTCGAACATACCTTCCTCTTAGCAAAAAATACTTATTTTCGATAAAAAAGGAACGTTTTCCTATCTTTTCATTTTTGACAGCCTGGTTTATGTTCTTATTTGTCTTTCTCGTTCATTTCTAAACATACCTGAACCAGGCAGTGGCACAAGGAAAACTGTCCCACAGAATAACGCTCACACACACGCACACGCTGAAGCACAATATTTTGCAAGAACTACTTGACTTCCGTCACTTGCCAAACTTATAATACAACTGAGCTACGAACACGTGTTTACGGTTTAATAAGACACAACAAGCCATACTCTTTAGATGACTTTTAAAACAGACTGATGTATATTTTATAGATTGATAACAATAACATGCACTGTAACTAGTTAGTACTTAAGCTTTAGAATTTAGAACATAAGACCTCATGTCTTATTGACTGACCTGTACACTATCATCCAGAATGATATTAATTGTACGTGACAAAATAAATAAATAAATCCAAACCCAACCCTCCCCCCTGGCCACCTACATAACTAAGTGATTTTCCTCGAAATTTGAAATATGCTCATCTGCTTTTATGTTTACGAAGCATTGTTTCTCAGAATGGTGTAAATCTGTTTTGAGCGTGAAAATATCCTGTCCCGCTGTCCCTACCCTTATCTTCTAACAACCTGTCGTTATTGTGAAAGGCCCACACCCAACTCTTCAGATAATTTATGTCAATTGTAGCTTCGTTTCCATTTCATTGACAATTTCAACAAATAGAGGCTTGAGTAGACGACAGCTACATTAAGTTATGATTATCAGCAATGGGGGTCTGGGGGGGACCCGACTGGGTCGGGGCCCGGTCGGCATTCGCCGACCTCGCCGCCCGTTAAATCTGCCCCTGTGCACAACCAATTACTTTTTTGGTGTTATGGGGGGTGCCACCCCACCATAACATAACTTACTGATAACACTTCTAAAATCAATACGTATGAGTAATATACGTTACTCAAAGCAATGAATTACAAGTACCTCGGTACCCATAGTCTGGGTCTTCCCAAGTTCTTGCATTGTCATTTTAGTTTTACAGTTTGTAGGCCGGCGATTTACGATAAGAAAGCTCGAGTTACTATACCAAATGCATTCCCTAAACTATGGTATGTGCACCCCAGACCCGCATAGGTTGGTGGATATCATCTACAGCCCCTCCCCCATGTGTTAGGGAGGAGATTCTCCTGTCCCTCCCACTTTAGCGTTCTAGGAACCCAGTAATGTCACACATCCCCACATATTATACCCAGATAAAACATTCCCCAACTAAATTACATATTATGTCATCAGTGAATAATGGCAGAAATACAGAGGCTTCCCGCCCCAAAGAAAGCCACGAGTCTTCCTCACAAGGAGATTTTCGAATGGGTGCCTGAAGGTGTGCGGCGAGGTCAGTGGTGTTAGGGACGGGGCGGATTAAAGCCTTCAAGATGTCTTTTTTGAGCCTAAAAATCGAGAAATAACTCATATGGCAAAAAAAATCACCTTTGGCGGCTGGGGCTCAGCCTCAGACCCCACGAATTGTTTGCGCTCACAATCGTTCCCCACCCCCCACTTGATGAAGAGTTCCTACATGTGTGGGTGGGTGGGTAGTGCAGCAAACCATCCCGACGCTTACAGAAGGTTCTGCACGCCACTGCTGTGCTCCATGGCAATACACTTGCTGGTGCATGTAGAATGTGCTCGTATGATCAATATATGGGTTGGTTTGAAACAGCTCTCCATTGCTTCATTTGTTGCATAAATTCCAATAAATATTTAAGATGAGAGATCTCTCACTCATAAGTACATTATCAATAGTTTGACTCTTTAAGCTTACAAGAGTACGAACAAGTCAGAGCATACTTCTAAGTATACTTATAATGTAACACACCATGTGTAATCATGTGTATAGATACGCTACACATTTGCACATAAGGTATTAATTTGGTAGAAAACATGGTCAAGTTTAAAGGGTTTGGCCATGTTTGTATAATTGATAATTGATATTATTATTGATGATAGATAAGTTAATTATTGTCCTCTAGTTAGTCAATTTGATTCTTTCTGTATAATATTACCGTAGTTTTTTATGTTATTCAGCTATATCAACAATTGATGAAGAATAGGCAACACGCGTACGATTTTTTTTGTTGAACCAAACACTTGTTTAATAGTATCAGATACAAAAAGTATATTAATGCAAGTCCCAAGTAAAAAAGAAATTTTTAAATAGGTTTAATGTGGTCGCATTTATTGAAGTTTAAACTCGGGGATCTGAAACCCGTACAGGTGGCTGTGACGCAATGGTTCTGTAGATGTGGCGTAACAGACCAATCGCTGAGGCGGTGAGCATACACAGTACAAAACCATGACGTCAAATCCACTCTACATGGCGGCGGCTCGTTTTTCGCGCCCTTTTATTTATCGTTACTAAACCAATTATTTTGAGGCATAGACTGATCTGTTTTTCAAAATTCAAAGACAAATAATTATTAAATGAGAGACAAGGTATATAAAAATCGATTCAAATTTTCATACGCGTGTTCCCTACTGTTAGCATTTCTTACCTCAATGCTCCAGGTATACTAGGCCTGAAGAAAACTACGGTTATTTTAGGCCTATTATACCGCTCTTCGCACATCTCGGAAGAGATTTAGACCATGCAATGTATTATCAAACATTACAAGTAAAGTTTGACTCTTACCAACATGTACTCACGAGTACGTTGAGAGTTGTGTTACTATAGCATGTTATCCTACTACGCACCCTTTGGTGTAAGGTTTGATTCAACCAACATTTACACATGTGTCGGTTGTAAGTTGTATATCTTTAGCGTGCTATCCTCACACCATTTCGCATTTGAATCCTGGCATCGTGACTCACTACGTGCTATTGATTATTGTTTAATGTTTATTGATTATTGATGTCCTTGTTGCATTGAAGATGAATTTATGGTTGAAGGATATAGGGGAAACAAAATACAGATAGAATTGTAGTATGAAGCTTAATTTTTAAGTAAATGAAATGAAAAATAAAAGATACACAAAGAAATGAAATACATACTGTACATAAACAAAGAAAAGAAAGAATGAATGAAGAACAAACGACCTGGAGGAAATATTGTTAATTTCTAATCTACCTACCTATGGCCATAGAATGGGTAAAATAAGTATAAACAAACAATACCTGTTATGGTGCTGGCAGGAGAGATGGAGATGGCTTGATGAGACGGTCATGATGATGCCGATGATTGTGGTACGGAAGATGTTTGCTGTTGATAATTGGTCTGTTCGTTCTGTAGTAGCAGTCGCACTGCAGGAGGCGAGTTGGAGCAAAGGCATATGACGTCATAGGAGTTGGTAGCATATTGGAGTAGTTTATAAAAACGAACGGTTTTGTAGCAGATTTTGTTGCGCGGCAAATTAATTCTCAATTACCTTGAGATACCAGCATCAACCTAGAGCTACTGAATAGAATTTCATAAAATAATAGTATTAAAATGTCCCTGTAGGCCTTTGTGTAGGCCAAGTAGCACACTATTATACTCGAAAGGCGAGAGTAATTGTTATTTACAGTAGGGTCTAGGCCTAGACCTAGGCCAACTCATTGGTGAGAGGTTTGGGACAATCCACTAGGCCTGGAGTGTAGAAAACACTATTTATATAAATTTTAAATGTACACTATAAGCATAAAACTCATCTGGACTATCAAATATGTAATGGCCATCCACTATTTCTGGGCCATTCTCTCCACAAGCAATCTTGCACACTTCTCCATCCATAATTACGCGCCTTTTTGCATCCTGCTACAACTTTACTGAAAGCGCTCCACCTCTCGAGTAGGAGCACTTTCAGTAGAGTTGTAGCAGCTACCATTTCGTAATCGAACACTTTTGTAGTAGCGCCAACTACTACCAAAGCGCCAGCTCCCATAGAACGAACGCTTTTGTAGTACTGTCGCACATTGTAGTAGACAGAACGAACAGACCTAATGAATAGTAGATGTAGATGCAGCCGGAGAGTGGGTGTGGACCGATGTTGTCGGATTATAACTGTCTATATGTGTCTTAGCCGTGGTTCTGTTGTTGGATTTTTCTATTATTGTCTATTGTTACTTCTTCCTTAAAGGTGGGCTGTCACGAAAAATAAAATGTGCTCATTCACTCAAAAAGTCGAACGCCGAAAACGCGAAGTCTCTACGATTTCGCATCAAGTAGTTATACCGATATTACGCCTAGCAGACGATTTTGTGACGTCAGCGCTACGTATCGTGGGCTAGCCGCGCCCGGCTCGCTGCCTTGATGTGTGCGGTGTGAGGCGGTGAGCTACGCACCTGTCTCTCTCAACGTGCGTGTTGCTTTTGTACATTGTCAACCTTCCGCAATAGTTTTTCAAGTGTGTTATGACGACCACATGTGGTAATAATAAGTGACTTCAAACGCATAGGAACAATATTGTAGCTGTGAATGTGTGATACGAACGTTCATCAGTATCTATTTCCAAAGTTTGTTTTATCGTGTTTTGTCTCTGCAGTGACTGTGTTTTTTGTATGATCGTCATATTTTAAATTTTATCATGCCGTCCTGTTCGGTCTATAAGTGTTCTCATAGTCCTGGGCAAGTAATTGACGGAAAACGCATCAGTTTCCACAAGTTTCCAAACAGGAATCGATCTCCAGTCCGTCACAAAGCATGGGTGAATAAAATCAGTCAGGTTGGTTTTGTGCCCAGTGGGACTTCGGTGGTATGTTCAAATCACTTTACTCTTGCCGATTTCCACACATCTGCACAGCTAAAGGTAGATTTGGTCTGTTTGCAAGTAGGTGTAACCCTGTGCTAATCAAAAGTGCAATACAGTAAAAAAACATGAAAGGTTTTCAGGGATCTGTTGTGTAATCGTCTTCCTCAGCATCCGAGCCGCAATCGAAAAGGCGTCGAAACACGTCGGTATACATTAGAAAGAAGACAGTAGCCGAAGCCATGGAAAATGCCGGCAGTAATACTTTGACGGATGTAGAACCAGAAGTAGTCATTAGTGAACCGGACATCACTACATATTATGCCGACATTGCACATGATCGCCGGACGACTCGAGACATTGGAATCCAGTGCAATCTTATCGGCGACAATCTAGCTGACAATATGACAAGTGCTTGTGATGTAGACCCAGATGAGCGATTGGATTCCTCTTATGAGCCAACAATAGAGGAACACACCGACGAGGACGATGACCACAGAGAAATCAGCGATGACTATAGCGATGATGAAGGCAGCGAATGCAACGCCGACAACAATAGACCTAAAGCTGATACATAGGATTCGTTCATTGTTTTATGGGATTGTTAAAAACTGCTATTTGTTTATTGTATGGAATGTGGTCACAAAGTCACCGACCTACAACAATCGACTAAGGATGCAGCACTAATTGTTTCAACGATATGCAATATAGGTCACAGACTGATTTGGAGATCGCAAGCATCCAACAATCGGTTTGGTGTTGGCACCGTGAGGTTTGCAACATCACTATATTGCACAGGCACGAGCTTCATAAAGTTTCATTCTTTTGCAGAAGCAATAAATATGTTATTTTTTTCTGAGGCCACGTACTACAGGATCGTGCGTAGATTCATTGCTCCGTGCATAAAACACACGTGGACGGAGCACAGAATGAATAACGCCAGAGAAGTGACAGTTCGGGAAGGCGGAGCCTGGTTGTCAGGCGACGGGCAGTACGATTCGCCTGGGTTCTGTGCCAAATATTGCACGTATACTATTATGGATATAAAGACTGATAAGATAAAAGATTTTATTGTTCTGCAGAAGGGTCTCGTAGCGAGAGAGTTAGAAAAGCCGGCTTGCGACCAACTTTTAATACAACCCTATAGGCCTACTCCTGTTCAACGACGTCTGAAAACATGTCTTGACTGAGTGATAAAAACAAATGAAAGTATCACAGGTGAACTGCACACAATCAAGAAATCAAGTCTGGACTAATCAAAATATTCTGCATTTTGTCCTGCTGTGGCGGAGAATCCCACGTAAGCGCCGTTAGTTTCTGGGAATGTTTCTCTTATCTCTTGAACCACACAAGAGGGTATAACCATTCTTCTGTTCTTACCTAAACTTTCCCCCGAATTAGCCCAATTAATAAATTGCCGATATGCGACAAACCTCCATGTGCGATTTGTTGCCTCTTGTAGCTCGACGAGGTGAGGATTTTTCTCGTAAACCAACATAGCTTGGCGCGCTGTTTTCAAGACGTCAATGTCAAGTATGACTTGATCAAATGAAGAATGGTACTTGATACAGTCAACACTGCCTCTCATCTTGTTAAAAATTACACTCTCGGTGCAACAGAAACTTTCAGCGTCGGTCGTCATAAAAACACACTCACCGCAATCACACCAATCTATTGAGCCAGCCCGGCCTACGAAGTCGCGATTTAATGGCTTATTTCGTCTTGGCAGTTTCTCAGCTTGCTTCGACTTTTGAGGTTCAAACTTGTAGGGTTGTAATTGCGACATTATGCCTTAGGATGTATCAATGCAAATATTACAATCAATCACGAAATCCCAATCAGTATCTCGTGACACAGACCGCGAGTCGACTGCGGCTGGCTACACGTATTTATACCTGTCAAGCAAGGGTTCGGCGCGCGCTACCAAGAGCCGACCGTAGCGATGACGTTTTCCCCCTCCCCTTCTAAAAGTAAACACGCTGTAACTTCCGAACCGATAGCCCGATTCAATTCTAGTTTTCGACGCTCTATTCATTCATACGAGGATTCAAAGTTTATTAAATAATATGAGTATGGTCAAAAATCATTTTCAACTGTGACAGCCCACCTTTAATTAATTTTATGATTATTATTATTGGACCAACTTCTATTTAAAACAACACTTTACTCGCACCCGTCCTCCTCGTCTTTCTGACCTACTCGGCTAAAGGCCGTCTTCCTTCTCCCTCAGGTCTCTGGTTCCAAACTTGTTCCTGTGTTCTTAGGGCGACCAATCAGAATGTTCAAATATTGTAACGTCATGAAAGATTTAGAATTTGGGTTACCCTAACTAGGGGTCTATTGGCCAAAAAATACACTAGCCTGGTTTTTAGCCTTGAAGTGGAAGTTAACACCTCGGCGTGGTACCAACCTCTGACCTCCCCTCCAAGACAGACACCTGACCGTCGTTTAAAATGTCAAATAATTTAGAAAACTGATACTCTTCTGCATGGTTTCCCTCGACTTTGTGCACATATGGCTTTTTACGAACGCCAAAGCCATGTGGGGCAAGCTTGTACCAGCTCACTGGTTAAACTCTGGTGCCTCCCTGAGTAATTGTAGTTTAATAAGTACACTTTTAAAGGTTTGACTCCTGGCATTACACACTACTAAGTCCAGATGTACACATGTGTCACTTCTTCTGGTTTAACTCTAGTGCCTCCCATTGTAAATAAAGAATTACGAGTACACTTTAAAGGTCTGACTCTTGATATAATACTCTAGAAAGTCCAGATATACTATTGATTATTGATGTCGTTGTTGCATTCAAGATAAATTTATGGTTGTAGGATATGGGATAACAAAATACAAAAAAAATACTGGTATTAAATTTTAATACAAAAAATGATTAGGCCTAACAATTATAGAGAATTTAAAAAAAATATACAATATACATACATACACTCATACAAACACACATACATACATACATACATACATGCATACATGCATGCATACATACATACATACATACATACATACAAACATACATACATACATACATGCATGCATACATACATACATACATACATACAAACATACATACATACATACATACATACATACATATATATACATACATACATACCTAAATACATACATACAATAGATTTAGGTATTTTTGATTATTCAACAAAAAATGGAAAAAGAGAACACAATATAAATTACTTGATACATATACATATACACAATTATACAAAATACAAAAAAATACTGGTATTAAATTTTAATACAAAAAATGATTTACAATTATAGAGAATTTAAAATAATAAAGCATACATACAAACAACAGATACATACAAACCACAATCTCTCTCATACTCTCTCATACACACACATTCTCATTCATTCAATTCTTCTCTCTTCTCGTCACCTGCACTCCATAGATCTGGAGCATCCTTAGGCCTATTAGGAGCATGAACAGGAAAACTCGAGTTAGATAACAGATCAACGATTATATAGTACAAATATCAAATAGACAAGATAACACGTGTAGTTTATACTCACATTCTCGCCTTATTTCTCGATTTGAATAGGAAGTCTCCCCAAGCGACCGCCTAAACGAAGACCAGGGCACCGTCTTCTGGCCCAGAAAATATTGGGCCCTGGTCTCCGCTACCTCGTTAGCTAGTGTACGCCCACCAAGATCGTGAACTAGTTTAAGGTGGCGCATCAACCTTGGTTGCTGGTTGCCGCACAGGCGGCATGTTAGAAGCGCCGTATTCCTTTCCTGAAACAAAACCACAAAACTCTCAGTGAAGTCCCCATCATTTAGATATAAAGTGTATTCGTTGGAAAAACTTTCTATTGTTCGCACTCGACTCACATTTATATGAGGCTCCTCATCTTCAGAGTCCTCAGAGCTCGAGGATCGGCCATCATTCAACTGAAAATAAAAATGTAACAGATTTCAATATTGATCTTGACTATTCTATACGAGTAAGGCAATACCAATAAAATAATCATAGGCATTCGACTTACCACCGGCGCGGGTGTTTCGGGTGGAGATTTAGATGAGCACTCGCTTGATATAATAACATAATTGTATCCAATAACAATTGTGAATATTGAATCCGATAACATAATTTCATCCAATAATGATTTTGACTATTCTATATGAATAAGGCAATACCAATAGAAAAATCATAAGCATTTGACTTAAGGAGGGACAACACTGAAATTCTGAATAAAATCTCGTTTTTTGCATTTTTTTTTTTTTAAGAATCAAATATTATGTTGTGTTCTAAACCTAAGATTTAACACACAATACTTACATTTCATTATTGATATCTGTTTTTGAAGTTTGTTTGAACTCGATTACTATGATCATTTCACAACTTACTAAACTTTGATAGTCATTTCTGGGATAACTTTTTTTTACATTTTTCAGAAGGTGGGACATTTTAGTGTCTACAATATTTGAGCAATCAAAGTGAAACTTTCTGTGAATATTCTTTAACAATAAAGGAAGGTCCCATCGGATGAAATAATTATTACCTTTGGTAGAATAAAAATTAAAATTCCTAAACTTTAATGTGCAATGGAAATCGAAGAATATAAATGATTGTTAGAAGTAAAAAATAATTTGTTCCTGTATTTTAAATCTGAAAAAATAATCCATCCGTGTGCACCTCAAATGGTTATTAAGCTTCACACAAAAAATATAATATAGGCTATATCAATAATTATGGTGTTTGGTGCTCATGTGGCTAATTCATTGTTGAATCAACAATACGAAATTAATAACAATGCCATTTCTAATTTTTTTTTTTTTTTAATTTTGTTGCTATTAATATCTCAGCCATTGATTAATGCACACACAAAAACACATCTAATTCTGATGGAAACTTTAGAAGTTAGAAATTTCAGTGTTGTCCCTCCTTAGCAACGTTCCCGCATGCATGTCATGGGGCAGCTGAAAAGAAAAACATAAAAGAATTCGATATTGATCGTGACTATTCTATATGAATAAGGTAATACCAATACAATAATAATAAACATGCCACTTACCACCAGCACGGGTGTTTCGATAATCGCACTCGATTGAAAAAAATACATAATTGAACCCAATAACGATTGTGACTATTGAGTTCAATAACATAAAAGAATTCAATATTGATCATGACTATTCTATATGAATAAGGTTATACCAATAAAATAATAATGATCATTCGATTTACCACCACTTACCACAAAAGTGTGTTTCGATAATTGCACTCGATTGAAAAAAAAAACATAATTGAACCCAATAACGATTGTGACTATTGAGTCCAATAACATAAAAGAATTCAATATTGATCATGACTATTCTATATGAATAAGGTTATACCAATAAAATAATAAAAAAGGCACTAGAGTCAATCCAGGGCAAGTGACACATGTGTATGTCTGGACTTGCAAACCTCGAAAAGTATATAGACGGAGAGCCAGCAACATAAAAGCTCCCCTCATAAGGTACATATGTTTTGACTTTTGAAATAGGAGCGGAAAAACTACTCTACTAACAAAACGCGCGTCTTACTCCTAAACGTGGGGGCTTTTAGGCCCCACAGGGGGCCAAAAAAGCCGAAAAAAGGCCCAAGGTTCCCCTCATAAGGTACATGGATGGAGTAAACGCCATTTTGTAGAGATAAGTGTCCCAAATAGGAATTCGAAGAGTAAGACGGGATATTAGGGGGCGTTTACCGATCAGACGCCATTTTACCCAAAAGGGGCCATTTTTTATTTTCGCACATGCATGCGCTTAAACACTCAAAACATATCCGGAAATGTCTCGAGACGTAGAAAAACATACATTTTAAAGAAATTTTGGGTTATTGTCCTCGCTAGACGCCCTCAAAAGGGGCCCAAAAAGGCCAAGGTTCCCCTCATAAGGTACATGAATGGAGTAAACGCCATTTTGTAGAGATAAGTGTCCCAAATACGAATTCGAAGAGTAAGACGGGATATTAGGGGGCGTTTACCGATCAGACGCCATTTTACCCAATTGGGCCATTTTTTATTTTCGCACATGCATGCGCTTAAACACTCAAAACATATCCGGAAATGTCTCGAGACGTAGAAAAACATACATTTTAAAGAAATTTTGGGTTATTGTCCTCGCCAGACGCCCTCAAAAGGGGCCCAAAAAGGCCAAGGTTCCCCTCATAAGGTACATGAATGGAGTAAACGCCATTTTGTAGAGATAAGTGTCCCAAATAGGAATTTGAAGAGTAAGACGGGATATTAGGGGGCGTTTACCGATCAGACGCCATTTTGTCCAAAAAGGGCCGCTTTTTATTTTCACACGTGCACGCGCTTTAACACCCAAAACATATCCTTAAATCCTGACATTAATAATAATAAATACTGGTATATTAAAGTTAGGGGTGGGCGGAGCTTCAAAACTATCGCATCCGGATCGAGGCTGTGGGGGGGGGGGGGGGGGCTGGCGAGGACATCACACAATATCTTAGAAATGTATTCACCTCTAGGGGCATTTAAGGATATGTTTTGGGTGTTAAAGCGCGTGCACGTGTGAAACAAAAAGTGGCCCTTTTTGGACAAAATGACGTCTGATCGGTAAACGCCCCCTAATATCCCGTCTTACTCTTCGAATTCGTATTTGGGACACTTATCTCTACAAAATGGCGTTTACTCCATTCATGTACCTTATGAGGGGAACCTTGGCCTTTTTGGGCCGCTTTTGAGGGCGTCTGGCGAGGACAATAACCCAAAATTTCTTTAAAATGTATGTTTTTCTACGTCTCGAGACATTTCCGGATATGATTTGAGTATTTAAGCGCATGCATGTGCGAAAATAAAAAAGGGCCCTTTTTAGGTAAAATGGCGTCTGATCGGTAAACGCGCCCTAATATCCCGTCTTACTCTTCGAATTCGTATTTGGGACACTTATCTCTACAAAATGGCGTTTACTCCATCCATGTACCTAATGAGGGGAACCTTGGGCCTTTTTTCGGCTTTTTTGGCCCCCTGTGGGGCCTAAAAGCCCCCACGTTGAGGAGTAAGACGCGCGTTTTGTTAGTAGAGTAGTTTTTCCGCTCCTATTCCAATAGTCAAAACATATGTACCTTATGAGGGGAGCTTTTATGTTGCTGGCTCTTGGACTAATAGTTATGAGTCCACATTTATGCAGGGAGGCACTAGAGTCAATCCAGGGCAAGTGACACATGTGTATGTCTGGACTTGCAAACCTCGAAAAGTATACTTATGAGTCCACATTTATGCAGGGAGGCACTAGAGTCAATCCAGGGCAAGTGACACATGTGTATGTCTGGACTTGCAAACCTTTAAAAGTGTTCCTTTGAGTCTATATTTACACAAGGAGGCACTAGAGTCAATCCAGGGCAAGTGGCGCATGTGTATGTCTGGACTTGCAAACCTTGAAAAGTGTACTTATACACATGAGTCACTTGCCCTGGGTTGACTCTAGTGCCACCTTGTATAAATATTGACTCATAAAAACAATATTAAAGGTTTGCAAGTCCAGACATACACATGTGTCACTTGCCATGGATTGACTCTAGTGCCTCCCTGCATAAATGTGGACTCATAAGTACACTTCCAGACATACACATGTGTCACTTGCCCTGGATTGACTCTAGTGCCTCCCTGCGTTAGTATAGACTCATAAGTACACTTCCAGACATACACATGTGTCACTTGCCCTGGATTGACTCTAGTGCCTCCCTGCATAAATGTAGACTCATAAGTACACTTTTAAAGGTTTGTAAGTCCAGACACACACATGTGTCACTTGCCCTGGACTCCTATTCGGTAACTTTCCCATTTCTGCCTGAAATGAAAGCCGCCGAAACGAGTGCAGGCAGAAATTATTTGCCCGTTTCAGCCGTCGCCAAAGAGGAACAAAATAGCGATTCTATAACAGCGCCTGAAATGTGTATGTATGCTTTGGGAGGACATCACAAGGCGACTGAGCCACCGAGGCTTTAAACCTATCAGAAACAGACAGTATCATGATTTAGAGGGCCGTGATCACTACAACACAGCTCAAATCAAAATAAACATAACCCTACACAGTTACATGAACGTGTCTTTTACAACACAAGAAGCAACCTAGAATGCCCTATTTCTCTATAGCACAAGACTCAATTCCCAAAATAGCCGTGTTGCCGTGTTTTGTTTCGGACAAACATTGAATATTCACCAATCAAAGAAAGATACAACAATGGAGTTGCCTAGCAACACAATGTTTGTCCGCCTGTGATGTCACAACCTCCTCAATTGAGTCGTGTGCTATTCTAGGAAGCCTACAAGGTAATGCCTAGGCCTACGCCAATACATAATTATGTCTTAACACTGAATTTATATGTATCGGCCTAGTAATACGTCAGTCCCAATGACACAATAGGCCTAGACTAGAGTTGTTTACGTAATATTTCTCTAATGGCGGGGGTCATTAGACTGCGGGGCCGGCTGAGATTTTTGATTAATAAAGACTGTCTCAGATGAAAAGTAAATATGTTGTTTATTGGTGTTTTTCACAAATTATAATGGAACATACACCCCTAATTATTGAATACAGTTTGCAGTACAATATCACGCGCCAACAGTTATTATCCATGCTTAATATTACGGCTGATTTCGTTTCACCAGTAAAAAAGCTACTGAAACCATATCAGGACCACGGAAATGGATTCAGGCGGAAACGGGCACAAAAAAAGTTATAAAATCGCAATTATTCGATCAACGTCGAATTCAGGCAGAAACCATATATCAGGACCTACGAAAAAAGTTACGGAATAGGGGTCCTGGATTGACTCTAGTGCCTCCCTGTGTAAATGTAGACTTATAAGTACACTTTTTAAGGTTTGCAAGTCCAGACATACACATGTGTCACTTGCCCTGGATTGACTCTAAAGTCTATTTACTTATAAGAAGCAAAGTGAATGAATGGAGAAACCCCGCCGAGGTGCGCATTGTGGCCGATTGCAAGTTGTCACCAGTGAAGGCTTTGAGCTCATCAACTGTTACCCCTCCTACGCCAAGGGTTGGGAAATATCGCAATGTTGAATTGATTTCGTTTTGAACAGAAGGGAACGGGTAGTACCGGGTAACAGGTATTGAAAAGTTGGAACCATACCCGTGTGTACCGGGCGGGTAACGGGTACCCGTTGACATCCCTAAAATAATGCAAACAAATAGTATACATACTAGTATTTCCTATTTAGTACAGTCGAACTCTAGTGGACCTTTTGTTGATGTCGACTCTATGACGCATTGCACTGGCAGCATTGCCTCTTATGAAGATTACTTGCCATTAAAATATTCCCGGCAAAAGTAATCCACATACGAGGGAATGCCATCAGCATCTCATCATCCTTTTCTCCACAACGAAGAATGCAGGACAGGACTGGCATGAAATGTATTCTTGAAGTTTACTAGTAAATTTGTATTACATGTTTCACAGTGTATTGTTTAGATAAAATACATACGGGAGTGCATAATACATTACATTCGCATACTCGCATAGTAACGTAACGAGGAGCCTACCTATAAAAAGCTGTGTTGGACAATCGAGTAACTCTCGGGAGCTCCTCGCTGTAGGTAGATTTGCACTTGATAGCATGGAACTCGCCGGCAGCCCGATACACGGATGAGCCAGCTCAATAAATCTCAACATTGTTCAACTTCCTAGCGAATAAAGTTAGCGAGCTCCGATCAAAACTCGTTATTTTACCATGTGAAATAATAATAGCTAATGAGATAAGATTATAAATTCTGATTTGTCACTGGTATATATGTAGGCCTATATAGTGTATACTTGGAGAGGCAAAAATGGCAGAGTTAATTGGAACTCAGAACAAGATAAACATGTTCTAGTGAGGGAAAAGGTACAGAAGGACGACAGCTTACCTGAGAAAGTAGATACGTCGCCTTGAGAAACATATCGAGTTAAGACAAATAAATAAATACTGAGACGTTTCGGCCAACTAGTGGTCTTGATCACTCAGCGTGTGTAAAAGAACTAAACTTAAAACTAGGGTAAATTTAAATGATGCAGGCACTGTCGTGGGTGGTGATGAAGGGAAGAACTAAGGAAAACTGAGGTACAGGGAACAGGGCGGGCGTGCTACCTGAGATTAGGTTAGGTGGCTTACGCGATCTGGTGATGTGTTGATGAGGCAGCAGCGGCCGGGGGGGGGGGGGGGGCTCGGTTGCGGAGAGTCCTCGGGTCCCTCGCATGGAGCGGTAGCCGGTACGGACGTCTAAAACAAATTCAATCTATATATACCAGCCATAGCCCTACGTACTTCTTATCATTATTACATTATTCTCCTTACATAACATCTTACTTAGCATTAGTAGTGTACTTAAATCTACTTCATCATCTTATTTATTCTAAATTACTTAGGCCCTACTTATTTACATATAGGTAAATAATATTAAATAGGCTACATACTATTGTCTTAAATAGTTTTAAGTTAGATAAGATCTCCAAGATCTTCCCTTAGTCCATAAGTTAGTTAAGTAGGCCTTAGAGTAGCCTACTCACTTCTAAGTAAATTAATATGTCGATCAAAATTGTAATTCTGTCTTCAGTCATCTTCTAATATTTGTGTATTTACTGGTAACTGCCCATCACTCAAGTTTAAAATTAGACTTTGTGGGCTTCGCTGTGTTTTCCCCCCACTTCTATGTAATGATATGTTGTAAATATGAACTTGTATAAACATGCGAATAAAATTATGATGAAAACTGAAACTGAAACTAAATGAAAAAATGGTTCTCATATGATGGGAATACAACTTTTTAATAGTCTGCCAAAAGAAATCAGGAACATTTCAGAAACAAATTAACTGTTAATTTCAATAAAACTGTACCTAGTTAATGGTATATATTCTATAATGTAGGCCTAGCTGATTTTGTTAGTAGTGGTGTAACTGACAAGTTAGGTAGGCCTAGGGTTCTATTTTCCGATTTTATAGAACTTTTATCGTATTTCATTTATTTCTGTAAATGTTTGTATTTTTATTACTATTATTGTGTATTTATGTACATTTTACATAGGCCTATTTTGTTGGTACATTTCAATTTTAATTATAATTTAGATTTGTCAAAAACAAATCCTACACTTTGCACATTTTGGATGCTAATAAAATGAATGAATGAATGCAAAGCAATCATGGCAGCTTGGGGGGAGGGTTGCCTCTGCCACCGGGCTATAAGACCCAGCCGCAGAAGAGAGCTTTACTAGGATGACTGTATAGATTATCGTCCACGCACGGATTACCGCCCACCTATCCCTAGCTTTGTTCGTTTGTCCTGTGATCACTACTCCAGGAGTACGG
Organism: Isoperla grammatica; assembly: GCA_945910005.1. Classification (NCBI taxonomy): domain Eukaryota; kingdom Metazoa; phylum Arthropoda; class Insecta; order Plecoptera; family Perlodidae; genus Isoperla; species Isoperla grammatica. The sequence continues at coordinate 4,626,648 of OX246740.1, forward strand.
TATTACGAAAACCCCGTTTTTCTGTCCTGGAGTAAGTGTGATGGGAGTAGCTGCGACAAGTTCTTTTGTCCAGTGGTAACTTACTACAACTGTGATGGGAGTAAGGTTTTTACACCTGCTTCCCGAGTAGGAGTAGGAGGAACAACTGAAACGATCACAACTGTGACAACTCTGTTTTTTTGTCCAAGTGGGAGTAACTGTGATTTCTACTCCCATATCCGTTATAATGACATATTTCCAGATTACTCCTGGCGTAAAATAGTTCTTTTGAGGCAGGAGAAACGAACACTATTACATGTGTTCCTGTCTGGTGAAGTGTCAATGATAATAATATTAATAATAATAAGAAGAAGAAGAAGAAGAAGAAGAAGAAGAAGAAGAAGAAGAAGAAGAAGAAGATGAAGATGAATAATAGTGATAATAATTATTTTTGTATTTTATTTCACGCATATATACACATACCATTTTTATCAATTAATCAATTATTTGATTCCCACTAAACCACATAGTGGCAATTGTCAGTGGTACAATCTGTGCATGTAATAAAGTCCAGTACGCAGACACACAAAAAAGATACAAAAAATAGTAAGGCCTAGAGATGTTTAATCATATACAGACAAAATAAATTAACCATAACTAGCTGCCTAAGCAACTCGAGTAATATAAAGTAAATCCCACTTAACTGTTGACAATTATGTGCTCATTGTATCCCTCCTGACTAGGGATGACGAAACCCGACTTTTTTACGACCCGGGTACTCGTTCACTATACCCGCGGGTTACCCGGGTAGGCCTAGGCCTAATTAAACTAACAAAATCGTGTGGGGTGTCAAATCAACCGCTCAATATCGCTCTCGTCGAAAATAACACCACAAATAGTGTATTGTAGTAGCAGGGATTAGGATGTTTAATTATATTTCGCGCCGGGGGTCGAGGATCGGAGCAAGATGAAACACAATGCGTCACAGCTGCCACTCAAGCTCAAGGCCACGGGCAGACCTTGAAGTGTCGAATGTTTGTGTGCTTTGGGATGGAGAAAAGGGGGGGGGGGGGGGGTGGGGGGGTGTAGAGTAGCAGGTCATGCTAAAAGATTGCTGGCGGCCAGGCTTACATGAACAGGGAATCGGGCGGCATGAACAAAAGAAACTATCAAAGTGGACAGGTTATTTATAGACGCGATTCTATTTCTTAGGGAAATACAGCCAAGCACAAAAATAAAATATGTAATGACAGATGAATCAGTTCAAATTCAAAACATTTAGCTAATTGGCGGCTCTCAATTTCAGGAAAAGGGTTTTGTCGGGTAAACGGGTAGAGAAAACACAAACCCGTACCCGACTTCGTGGGGCGGGTATCGGGTACCCGTTGTCTTCCCTACTCCTGACAGTGAGTTAAACACTAGGATAACAATACAAATAATAATACAAATAATGATAATAAGAAGAAGAAGAAGAAGAAGGAAGAGGTGCCACTTTAATTCAAAACCCCGATTTATACTGGATGACACTGTCAATTTTCACTTTTCAGTACTTTGTTAATTAGAAATCAAAGTTATTCATCCACACATTCTTTAGTCACTCGTCATACTTGAAAGTCCGCGATACACTTGTAAGGCCATCGACTTAGACTAGAGGCCTGTGGCAGGACTGCCTGCTAACATGGCAACATATGACAGAGGGCTGCTGCATAGGCGTTGGTACTAATTTCAAGAGAGAACTGACACCGTTTAACAACTTGGTATAAAGAATTACTTATCTCTCAACTAATTCGGCTTTCTTTACACATGTTCGTGCATTTATTTCTAATAAAATAACTTTTAACTCGTGCAATGTCAACTCGCCATATGGCTTAGCCATCTTTGTTTATAAACGAAGTGGATAGGATCGCTCGCAGCGGCGAAACGTCATACAGTTTCCCATTATAACACACTTAAAAAGATTAATAATTTATCATTTCATAATAAAACTATGACTAGTGACGCAACATCGGTGGTTTTGAACGAAAACAAGTGAGAAAAAAGTGAGTAGAACACCGGATCAGCTGTGCACAAGTTTTACCAAGAATAAATTAGCCTGATAAACACCTCAGTAGAAATCAAGTACGCAGCGTACTACATTATTGGCACTGACCGAGCTGAAATACGAGCAGTAAACGGAAGCATTCTCAACACCTTTTCATGCCCGTCGTAGATAGCAAACCACTGGCCATTATATTCTAAAGGTCGGTGCACAATCGCCCGGTAACGATAACTGTAACGATAACGATAACGGTAATAAACTTCGATTCCATGTTAAACTACGATACGATGCACAATTAGAGCTTCCCGTTACCGGGCCCGGTAACGGGAACGGGAAGTTCGCCAAGTTTTAACTTAACGTTATCGTTCCCGTCTGTACGTTACCGGGACCAATCAGAATCAAGCGTCCACGGCCTGTTAAAAGTATTAGCAATTAGCCGAGCGTCTGCTTAACGGGCAATTGTGCATCGAATGCCTTCCCGTTACCGTTTTATCGTTATCGTTATAGTTACAGTTATCGTTACCGGGCAATTGTGCACCGACCTTTAGGCTAATACCCGTCAGAAACAGGGGTCTCGCAGCAACCGTTTTTTAAGACTAGACCTTCTTTACAGTCTTATGAAATAAGACCATAGACGGAGTATGTAGGCTACTAGGCCTAGGCCTAGCTCTAGGCCTTATTCGGACACGGCTCCCGTGATAACAGGTAGGCCTAGGCCCTAGTCAAGAGCCTTTTCATATTCATCCAATTAAAAGTCAATTAAAGATTTGCTTCCAAAGGAGACCAAAACACCTGGAGCACAACAATCATGCTTTCCTTAATTTAATCGACCAGAGCTAGGTCCTATGAGGCGCCTTAAAGGTCGGTGCACAATTGCCCGGTAACGATAACTGTATCTATAACGATAAAACGGTAACGGGAAGGCATTCGATGCACAATTACCCGATAAGCAGACGCTCAGCTATTTGCTAATACTTTTAACATGCCGTGGTTGCTTGATTCTGATTGGCCCCGGTAACGTACAGACGGTAACAGTAACGTTAAGTTAAAACTTGGCGAACTTCCCGTTCCCGTTACCGGGCCCGGTAACGGGAAGCTCTGATTGTGCATCGTATCATAGTTTAACACAGTGGCGTGCAGACTATGGTTTTACGGCGCGACCTGCGCCGGTGGAAAATTTCAGGGGGTGTACCCACCCCTTGGGGTGCTTACACCCCCTAGAGCGGTATGGGTTAGTTTAAAAAATTAACAACATAGTACATCTCACACTTCAACAATCAGGACACCGAGCTTTCTCTGCCTTCATATAACATGAGGGATCTTCTTCAACTTTTAAGCTCGTATGATTTGCAAACAGCGTTTCCGAACCTTTTCACCACCTACAAGGCAGCCTGCACAATTCCGACTTCTTCTGCGTCAGCAGAGCGAACATTTTCGAAATTGAAATTAATCAAGAACCGCCTTCGCACAACAATTGAGGAGGAGGGACTCGAGGATCTAATGATCTTAGCGTGCGAGATGGACATAAACGTAGATATAACCGCAGCAGTGGATAAGTTTGCTGCTTCTTCAGAAGTATTCAAAACTCATTTAGTTTACCATTAGTTTCCGACTTTGGAAATCGGAACTAGTACCTACAGTGTCAAATATGTTCAATTTATTTATTTCCATCACTAAGAAAACCCTGTGTGAGGCGTTAAAAACGAGCTGTACTCAAAAGTTTTCAAAACTACCGCCATTGTTTTCGCCAGTTTTATTATTTACTACCCTACCCCTTACAACATATACAAAACATTGTAACTCCTTTAGTAATTTCCTCTTTGAGCATTAAAATTCACAAAATAACTTTGATTACGTGAAAAAATTTTGCGCCTTCGGCGATAAGGCCTCCGGCGGCTGGGGCTACGCCCCAGACCCCTAACAACTCGCGCTTCGCGCTCGTCACACGCGGATGGGTCGGTGTACCCCTAAATGTTCTATGCGCTCGCGCCGGTCCTGTTCGTACCTCTGCACGCCACTGGTTTAACATGGAATCGAAGTTTATTCCCGTTATCGTTACAGTTATCGCGATTGTGCACCGACCTTAAGGTAGGCCTAGGCTAGGTCCTCCCTAGGCCTAGACAATCCAAAACTAGGCCTAGCCTAGTAGGCCTAGGCCCTACACGTCGCGGTTTTTACTACTTTCTGTGATTGATCAGTTATTAAATATGACCCCAACCTAACTTAAGAATAGTCTTAGGTCTACAACAGCCCCGTCAATCGTCTTTAAGAAGTGGCAATGTGGTAGGCCTAGGGCCCTAGGCCTAGGCCTAGGCTAGCCTAGCACTTGGAAATCACATAACCAAACAATGTGAAATTCATTCGTAGGTCTACAACAATGTTGGTTTCTACGTATTTATATGTAATAGTAGTTCAAAAAAAAATTCAAAGATATATACAAATAAACTTGATAACATAAACTTATCTAATTACCGTGAAAATTGTGAAGCGGCGTCCAACAGCGAAAACGTTAAATGGCGGGAAGGGACGACAGAGAAAGAGCGAGAAGGAAGTAAGGAGAAATTCGATAAAAATGAAAATGATCGAGCGGTCGAACACAGCTCGAATCTTCCGAACGATTTTCAAGGTCGAAATCGTAGTTTACAAGGCTGTGTTTTCTTTTAGGTGTGCAGTAATTTTTTTGTTTTTTTATGTTCTATTTTGATGAAAATGACATAGACCTAGGCCTCGATCAGAATTTCGTAATTTTTCTCTTTAGTTTGTGAACTTTTTAAGCAGAATGGCCAAGGATGAGATGGATGATCTCCTGCCAGATAAAGATGCAGCAAAAGGGTTTTACGCTAAATATGAACCCAAAGAAATTCTGGGAAGGTACGTACAGTTAACACTTCGAGTTTCAATTGGGTTACCTCAAGACCTTTGTCTGAGCCTATTCCTAACCCCACTTTTGCTTCACACATTTTTTCACAGAGGGATCAGCTCTACCGTTAGAAGATGTATTGAGAAAGAAACTGGAGTTGAATATGCAGCTAAAATAATCGATCTGAGTACGGATTCTCATGACGGAGTGGGTGAAGGAAAAACCATGCTGGAAGCGACTTTACAAGAGATTAACATCTTGAGAATGGTTACTGGGCATCCATATATCAGTTAGTAGTCACTTTAAGCCTAGGGCCTAGTCCTACATCATAACATGCCTACATTTTGCAGCAGAATGCTTCTTGGTTAAAAGGGTTAAGCACTTACGTGTTTTAACTATCGTCTTTCCTTTTTAGTCGAACTTCACGATGTATTTGAATCCACTACGTTTATATTTCTCGTATTTGAACTATGCAAAAATGGGGAACTCTTTGACTATCTCACATCTGTTGTTACTCTCTCTGAAAAGAAAACTAGGTAAGCTCATCAATGATCATAAACCCTTTAATCATAACACCTAGGCCTAGACCTATAGCAGTAGTATAGCCTAGTAAAGCTCTCTTCTGCGGCTGGGTCTTATAGCCCGGTGGCTAGGGTTGCCGTTTGATATGAATTTCAGCATCGATAATCAGACCAGTAAAATCGATTATCAATCGCGATAATCGACTTAAAAAAATATCGATCGATAATCGAATCAGAATTAGGTTATTTTTCGCATAAGAGGCAGAACATTTGCGAGTATATTGTTTTCGGGGGTATTGTGCTGTTTGCCACAAGATGCTACTCTGCCGAGATCGAAGATGAAACTGGAGACTGCTGGCTGAAGTAGTGGGGTGGACCGTGGAAATTGCTGAGCCGGTAGGAGGGGCTAATGGCGGGTTCCCAAGCTCTTACGGCGGCCGTCAACGGCCAGCGTCAACGTCCGGCATTGACGCTGGCCGTTGCGTGGGCATTCACATGCTCGACGTTTTAACGTTCAGCGTTGGCCTACGTTGACAATGTTGTTGCCGTGTGCCAGCTGATAGTGACAGTTGACAGCTGGTTGTGGATTGACTGAATGAAAATGGTTCTTAGAAGAAGTACGAGAAGGTTCATTCTGAACAGGTTTCCAAAATCAGAAACAAATATTTTTTGGCAGCTTGTTGTGTGTCCATCGATTCAATTCATTTGTTTCATTGTTGTCTTTTGGTGTTGCTAGTAGCTAGAGCCGGAACACTTCGTGAGACATGGGATTATTGCAATTTACTTACTGTCAACGTTCAATGTTGCCGATATTTGTGACCAAATGTGGTCCTTCTTCAGCTTGTTCTTATATTCTGTAACATACATCATACAGGGTGGGTTTTTCTCAATTTCTGAAATTAATAACTCCAAAAACGAGTCGGTGGACGACATGTTTACAAAAGCTCGGAAGCGAGTGGGGACACAGCTTGCTAAACCAAACTATTCGTGTCAAGGTCTACTTGATCTCCGCCTGGCGGAGATCAAGTAGACCTGTTTTCGTGTAAATACGCAATGTGGAAGGCTGTGAGCGTCAGTAACGTCGAACGCTGGCCGTACAAAATAGAAATAGAATCTATTCTCGACGACCGTCAAAGAGGCGGGGCCAGCGTTGCCGTAAATGGCTACGATTGGCCAACGTCCACCGTCAACGTTCGCCGTAGGAGCTTGAGAACCGGGCATAAGGAGTTTGGAACGCAGGAGGGGCGGTCGGCTTGCGCTGGGAAATGCGCAGTTGTCATTCAGGATTCATGACAGCCGGTTACACACCACGGATACGTGAGAACAATACACGCGCGAACAAATAAATAATGGACCGGAAAAAGACAATAGTCTGAAATTGGGATTACTTTAAAATAAAAATTTGATGTCGCGTAAGTATTACATTTTTGTAAATGTGTACTAAGATTTGTCGTGTTGCCACTGTAAACCACTTTACCATTACACTTCCAACAAACTACACTCTTACTGTCAATTATTTCTTTTTTTTCATTGACACGAAAACCAAGTTTTTCCACACCTCACTTCTTAGTTGCGGCGGAGTAAACAGATCTGTTTTAGCCGTGGTCAAAAACATCGCGCGAACAAGAGAAAAAAAAAGGATCAAGAAACACGTGCTCATTGCAGGCGACAGGTTACCGCTCGCGACTAGGCCTTCCCGGTTCCCCTTCTACTGCTCGACGGGGGGGGGGAAGGGTAGGCCTGGGTAGGGAGTGGGAGATGAGGGGTGGGGGTTGAACCTACTACGCTGCCAGGCGCCTTGCACGTAGGAAGCGTAACGAGCGGTAAATTCAAAATCTCGGCCAGGCGAGCCATTCGATTATCGATCGATTATCGATATAGTAATAATCGATTCGGGAAGACTGAATCGATTATCGATCGTTTCGGCGAATAATCGTATCAATCGATATATCGATTATCAAACGGCAACCCTACCGGTGGCAGAGGCAACCCTCCACCCAAGACCTATTGCTTTGCATTCATTCATTCATTTTATTAGCATCCAAAATGTGCAAAGTATAGAACTTGTTATGACAAATCTAAATTATAATTAAAATTAAAATGTACCAACAAAATAGGCATGTGTTAAATGTACATAAATACACAATAATAGTAATAAAAATACAAACAAATTTACAGAAATAAATGAAATACCGGTACGATAAAAGTTCTATAAGATCGGAAAATAGAACTCTAGGCCTACCTTACTTGTCAGTTACACCACTACTAACAAAATCAGCTAGGCCTACATTATAGGGTACGCACATATGACGTAACAGCCGAACTACAACAATGGAATAAATGAATTGAACTGGTGGACAAACAACAAGCCGTCAAAGTAATATCTTTAGTAGTAGTAGTAGTAGTAGTATTCTTTATTAGCAACGGGGCTACTACCCCACAAGTGCAATATAATACAATACAATAAATTGAAAAACATCAGTCAGTAAGTCAAAGACTCACAGTTAATACATCATTATAAAATAAATACATATTAATAATACATAAATAAAACATAATATGAGTAGAAAGACAACAAAGGGCATTGGAACCATTTTCGGACACTAATAGCATTGAGTTTATTAGTGTAGGGTTAGAGACCCAGCGGCCATTGGCGGCTATCTACCAATAAATTTCCCGTGGACTCTAGTAGTACGATCTCGTACCGCTAGAAAGCGCTACACGTACCCACTGATGTCAGCGTTCCTGTGGAAAGAAAGGGATACTACGTAGTACGCGCAGATGCGAAGTCGGGTAGGTAGTAGTATCCAGATGGCGGTGGATATTGTTATTAAAGCATTATCATCTGTTCTGATAAACATGTCAAACGGGCACGAAGTTAACAATAAGTAAGCTAATACTTTATTACAACACATTATATAAGGTTTTATACATTATATAGGCTAGGCTGTAGTACTACGTTACTAATGTAGGCCTATTAATGTAGGCCTAGGCTTATTGTAGCCTAGTAATGGCCTAGACTAAAAGAGTTGGGCCTAGACCTAGGCTAGACCTAAGCCACGTGATCGTACTACGTAGTATCCCTTCCTTCCACAGGAACGCTGACATCAGTGGGTACGTGTAGCGCTTTCTAGCGGTACGAGATCGTACTACTAGAGTCCACGGGAAATTTATTGGTAGATAGCCGCCAATGGCCGCTGGGTCTCTAACCCTACACTAATAAACTCAATGCTAATAGTTACCAAGATCAATAAATCTGGAGGAGAAACAATCAGTTGTATGATAGTAACTGCTCACCAGTTAAAATTTATGTTAAGTATAATGGACAGCAACTATCTGAAAGTGTGTAAACGTTCTGAACGTTTGTTTTTTCCAACTTCAGAACTTCATTTTTTTTTTTTGACAGCTTGCTTGTCCATCGGTTCAATTCATTTGTTTCATTGTTGTGTTTCGGTGTTGTGCGTACCCTATAGAATATACCATTAACTAGGTACAGTTTTATTGAAATTAACAGTTTATTTGTTTCTGAAATGTTCCAGATTTCTTTTGACAGACTATTAAAAATAAAAAGTTGTATTCCCATCATATGAGAACCATTTTTTCATTTAGTTTCAGTTTCAGTTTTCATCATAATTTTATTCGCATGTTTATACAAGTTCATATTTACAACATATTATTACATAGAAGTGGGGGGAAAAGACAGCAAAGCCCACAAAGTCTAATTTTAAACTTGAGTGATGGGCAGGTACCAGTAAATACACAAATATTAGAAGATGACTGAAGACAGAATTACAATTTTGATCGACATATTAATTTACTTAGAAGTGAGTACTCTAAGGCCTACTAAACTAACTTATGGACTAAGGGAAGATCTTAGAGATCTTATATAACTTAAAACTATTTAAGACAATAGTATGTATTTAATATTATGTATATGCAGTGTTGTTAAGTAACGCGCTACTTGTAGCATGTTACTTTTTTTGGTAGCCAGACTGGTAACGTGCTACATTTTAAAATGCAGTAAAGTAGCGAGTAGCAAGCTACTATATATACGAGTATTTGTAGCGAAAAGTCGCCGCTACTCTATTTTTGCAATAAACAAACACAAAGTTTGTTTCGCCCGCCACAATTCCCACCGTCACAGGTTCGGAATGATGACTGACCGCCTCCCCAGCACTGAGTTTCCTGTTTCACCCCGTGAGCTGTAATATGAGTATGACTCACTGCCGGACCTTACCGCCGTTTCAATAAATAGTACGTACTCTTGGTCCTTTATAAAAAATGAAAGAAGCTGTAAAGTAGCGTCACGTCTTCTTTTGAGTAGCTGTACAAGTAGCGAGCTACTTGACAAAATACAGTAGCTAAAAAGTAGCTAAGTTACTTTCAAAGATCAAGTAGCTGTAGGTGTAACAGTGCTACTTTTAAAAAGTAGCTTTAACAACACTGTGTATATGTAAATAAGTAGGGCCTAAGTAATGTAGAATAAATAAGATGATGAAGTAGATTTAAGTACACTACTAATGCTAAGTAAGATGTTATGTAAGGAGAGTAATGTAATAATGATAAGAAGTACGTAGGGCTATGGCTGGTATATATAGATTGTCCTTTTGTCTGGTGTTGTGTGTGTGGATGGAGTTATTTAGTAGCATCATCATCATCATTATTCATCGCCATTTCCTGCTTCTGGCAGGGTCAGCTTGGGTTTCACTTTCACAACAAAATTTTTCTACCTCTTCCTATCTTCCCACAATTGTACTTTCTCTACTTGCTCCCAGTTATCTCCTCTCGTCTGTTGGTGGCATATGATTCATGTTTTTAACTGTCAAGGCATGGTAAAGTGAGGATATTTAAATTATTAAAGGCTGGTTTACAAGAATCCCTATATCCAATTCCAGCTAATATCCTCACCACCCTTTTTTGAATTACAAATAATTGGCAAGATTGCGATGAATTTCCCCACAATGGTATTCCATAACAGATGTGGCCCTCAAAATAACAGTAGGCCTACTTAACTTGTTGATTAATTCTATAGTAGACCAACTGACCAAGAGTTTATAGCGCTTCACACTAAAACAGAGCGAGAAGTCCCTCAGTGAAACTGCAAAAAGTAAAGAACCGTAAAAATACTCTACCTAACTTATGGATGGTTGTTAAATGCCTTGAAAGCCCTACACACAATTGCTGGCATTAAGAGTTAAGACTGCAATTGGTGAAGACTTAACTTCTTGTAGGTATAATGTCTCAATCAACATCGTATTTGGGAAATATGTTTATATTTTTTTTATGAACTTATGATGCCGATGAATCCGATAACAATTGGTTTGGTAATGAGCAAATGAAACAGTTGAAAGCCTCCTGTAGGCCTACAATGTACTTAGTTCCACTCAAGTCTGTTTGATCTCTGCCCATTTATGGGATCACTAGGAGGCCCGCCAAACTCGCAAGTTAGGTCGTCGCAGTCCGTTAAACAATGTTAAAAATCACGTTATTCAAATGGGTAAAACGTTAAAGAAAACAAAATATAAAGTGATCTGTAAAAATTAACTTTATCCTATAAAAAAAAAAAAATCACACTTGTTTTAAGACTGATAATACTTGCATTCGAAAAAAAAATGTCTTATTTATGTGTTTTAAGTATTAGTTTACGTCTACATGATGTACTACATGTATATTTATAAAAGCTGCTTTGTAGCACGGGCAACAAAATGATGGTTTTGTTCCCCTTGCGACGTCCTGACTTGGGAATTCGACGAGCCTCCGCTTGGCGGAGATCAAGTTGACCTTGTTGAGTTCCACTCGATGGAAGGTAAAGTTACGGCCTACTGGTATTAATTTGGGAATGGATAAAATGTCATCAAATCGTCACAACAATATAGCCAGAATGTATGTAGGCCTACGGCCTATCAGTATGCTGTGAGTTGGTAGGCCTACATGCAGAGAGATTTAGTACATGTGTATACAGGCCATGATATGTACCAATTGTGAAAATCATGAATGGAATTAATAATTCTTGGCTGTCGGGTGTCGCCGCGTCTGTCGTTTAATAAAACCTGGCGTTTCGGACTAATTGCATAGTCCATCTTCAGAGTGAAGAGACAGTCACTGAGAGAACCTACTCGATCCAGCTCTACCCAGCGACTGTGCCTCACACTGCCGTGCAATCTCCGACGCGCGAACATCCCGCGCGTGCGCGCTAGCTTGTTCTCGAACCTTCGCGATGTGCTTCGCATGTTCCGCCCGCGCGAGTTTCAAGCGCTGCAACGTAGGCTGCCACGCCCTACTCAGCTATAATCCGTCCTCCCTAAATTATTGATAAAAGCTGAGCTTATTGATTAAAGCTGAGTAGGGCGTGGCAGCCTACGTTGCAGCGCTTGAAACTCGCGCGGGCGGAACATGCGAAGCACATCGCGAAGGTTCGAGAACAAGCTAGCGCGCACGCGCGGGATGTTCGCGCGTCGGAGATTGCACAGCAGTGTGAGGCACAGTTGCTGGGTAGAGCTGGATCGAGTAGGTTCTCTCAGTGACTGTCTCTTCACTCTGAAGATGGACTATGCAATTAGTCCGAAACGTCATGTTTTATTAAATGACAGACGCGGCGACATCCGACAGCCAAGAATTATTAATATTGACTCGGGCCGCGAAAGCCTACAACAAGTTTTATGAATGGAATTATTTTTTGATTACGGGTTTTAAGTTCAACTTTATTATTGCTATTGCCTTTATCTTTCCTCTCGCACTGTTAGCTCACATTTTAAAGTAGCTTGCGCTTTATGTCCTAGGTATATTATGCGGCAGTTATTTGAAGCACTGCAATTTGTTCACAACAAGAGTATCGTTCATAGAGATCTTAAGCCGGAGAACATTCTTCTGGATGACAACTTGAACATTAAATTGACCGACTTTGGTTTCGCAAGAGTATTAAAACAAACGGAGGTGCTGACCGACCTGTGTGGCACGCCCGGGTATTTAGCGCCCGAAGTTCTCAAGTGTAACATGTTCGAGGATGCTGCTGGATATTCGCTCGCGGTCGATATGTAAGTTGCAGTAGGCCAAAATTAAAATCAAGGTAAACGCATTGTGTGTCTGCTACTTGCTAGGTTGCAACCTTACAAGATACATTTTTATTTATTTCTCAAGTACAAATCAGTAAAGCGCCCAACCCATGTATGCGTCCGGTGCGGGCAATGCGTCCATTTTTTCAGTTCCTCCAATCACAGCCAGCGTCTCGCAATCGAAGTCGAATGAGTATGGGCTGTGATTGGATTAACCGCAAAAACTGATGCATCGCACGGATCAGACGGATGCATGGGTTGGACACTAAATAGGGAAGACTCATCAAAGTACTTAAAAATGAAAGATCATTACCTATTTGAAAATACAGTGTATACCACTTTTATATCTGAGAAGTGTTTATTTCCAACGGAAAGCATTTAAAATTTTGAATTTGAATTTTTAATAATTATAACAATCTTCTGATCCCTATATGCAACATCTGTAACAAAAGTAGTTTGTTCAGTTACATATGTGCACTTAACTCTAGACCCAGAGCTAAGTTTACTACTTTTTTAATAAAAAAAATTATGAACGTTGCCTGAGTTGAGAGTGAATTAGGTGCGAGTGTTGTGTTACGTAACCTCGATGAACATATTGCATACTTTATTGGTTGATCTAATGTTTTGTCTCTCATTTTTAAGGTGGGCATGCGGTGTCATCATGTTCACACTGTAAGTTTCTCATCTTCAGTCACATTTTAGTTATAATTAATAATACATATAAATTTACATGGTTGTTATATTTAATAAACGATTGGCGATTGCTATAGGCAACTCAAGAGTCAAGACTACCTAACACATGCTTTTGTCACAGGGGAGGCACTCGTAGCCAACCAGCGAACCGCCCGAGACAATCGTGCGTAAATACCGATCGCTGATTGGCTACGAATACTTCGCCTGTGACGAAAGCATATGTAAGGTAGTCTTGGGTTGCCTATATAACCAGTGCTACAAACCAGAGGTGGATGGATGGAGGGGGGGGGAGAAGTAAGGGCCCCAAATTGTTGTTTAATGTGACCTTGTTTGATGCTTCTTGTAAGCATAAATATTGGTTAGATGGAATATGTCCAAGTGGTTGTACGGTCTGAACATTTGGAGAAAGTGTACCTCACTCTGGTTGAAATCAAGGTCAACTTGATCTAACTAACTTGGGGAGTTCGACGAGCCTCCGCTAGGCGGAGATCAAGTAGACCTTGTTTGAAATGACACTAGATTATAGTAGCCTGTGGCTGTAGCACAAAGTGGAAAGATGTCCATTTTCAACTTTGCAATTGCAACCCAAGCTTGAAACAAATAAGATTTTTCCAAGAAATTCTGAGACTTTCTCAAGACTTATGACATGGATATGCCTACATAGCTATTTTTCATATTTTGCATTGGTTTTTACAGGTTGGTTGGCTGTCCGCCTTTCTGGCATCGTAAACAGATGGTGATGTTAAGAAATATCATGGAGGGGAAATATTCGTTCACTTCCCCAGAATGGCAAGATATTACAGGTAGGCCTACATTAATTTTGATCTTGGATTATCCAAGCAGTACATTTATCAGGCCCTATATCAGTGGGATATTCTGGCTTGTTTGGGTTGTTCTAAAAATTGGAAGTGGCAAATTTTTAAGAATTTAATGAATTGGTTGTTTGAATTTGTATCCTTTAAGCCAAATTGCAATTTGACAACATTGGTTGAAAAGCAAGGAGGCAGCGGTGAATGTTGGCTTGTTTTGGGAATGCCCAGCTACCATCTCCCTGCCTATAGGGAGGTGTACAACAAACGACTACACTGCAGCGCTTCGAGCGTTCCGGCCACTGAGCTCTGCCTGCTAGAATAAACCGAAAACCTCTCTAGAAGCCAGTGCACTAATTATTATTGGGAAAATATCCATCGATTCCAAAGAAGTCAAGTAGTCTTTCCAACAACTTGCAAACTCGCGTTGTTGAAAGTTGTGTGTATCCAATATTCAGTAACTGTTGGCCGGATCACTCGCAACGCTATCTGTGCACTTGTTACGCTTCCCCATAGTCGTCTTACAATAACTTCGGTAATGCTTCCGTCACGGGTAGGTGAGCGGCAGCCAACCAGCGGCCGTGGCTAATTCAGATACCTGCTCAGGTTGGCCGAGACCGTAAACACGTCATTGATTGATGACGAAAGCATTACCGAAGTTGTTGGTCGAGATCTTTATTAGACAGACACACAACCAGATACTTGTTAACTAATCTAATTTAGGAACAATATGAATATGATGCATAATCAATAATCATGATTATACTTGAAAACTGGAAATAACATGGGTCAATAAAATAACATGGATAGCCTGAACTTGCATATAGTACAACCTCGATATTTCAAAATCGAATTGACCCCAAAAAACCCATTTCGAAAGAAAAAAGTTTGAATTACAAAAAATTCAAAAAACAGTTTTTGAGTCGAATTGTACTTTCTTTACACTACTACAAGTATAAGCTAGCAAAGTATCTCAGGTGCTACATAGGCCTAGCGTCACGCAAGTTTTCAAGTGGAAATACTGTAATAATGCGCGTAATTTTGTCATCGAGTGATTTATGCACCCCTGATATTAATGACGCGAAAAAAAAAACTCTGCATATTTTACGTGGAGTAATGAAGTGCCAATTGATACGTGCTGTTAACGCAACACGATCACAGAACAATAAGTTGCCAGCTGCCGGCTGAGTCGTCCCCGCCTGCGACCTGCTATTGTGGGTTGGGGTTTCGTGGACTGCTTGGAATTGGAAGACAGTTGGGGCTGGGTGGGGTGAGGGAGGAATCGCTCACAAGTGCAGGCAGCTGCTGTCAAGATCAAGACAGCGCTCTTTGGCCTTGCTCGAGGGTGTTGGGAGGGCAGCAGGGTTGCATTGTTTGTCTCGTGTATTCGAATTACAGACCGTTCAAAACACATTTTCTGAACATTGGAAAAAATCGATTTCAAAATAGCAGTATATTTTGTATGGGAAGTGGTTCTATGGGATTGTTTATCCCTTCGAATTAGGAATTTTACTGAATTTCAAATTATGTAAATTAAATAACACATAAAATGCGATGTTGACAGTCGGTGTCAATAGTTTTGTTCGTAATATGACGCATTTCTAATTACCTGTTTTCGAAATATCAAGGTTATACTGTACCTTTCTCACATATCTGTACAGCATCACAAAAATGAGTGCAGAATCCCTACAGTATGAAGATGCCACTCAAGGTAGCCGTGAGTCTATGGAGTGCCCGTGTGATGTCAGAATTAGCTCCGTTTGCAATGCAATAATAGATGTCACCCAAGGCAGCTTTGAGTGTTACGGTATGGGAGTCTATGGAACGTCCCCGTGTGATGCCAGAATAAGCTCGTGTTTTGCTCTTCGATGCATGGTTACTGTCCTAGGCTTATAGCGTTATGGATGGTGTACCCTAGGCTAAATATTTCCAAATTTGTTAGTGAACATTCATATTATATTTGTCCATCATGAGATCTGTGTGATTTGTTGCATTTAATGCCCAATTTAGACGGTTTCATGTTCTGCTCAATGTTCCTTGAATTCAAGGACAAAAAAGCGCCACTTAAAGTAGAATATTGTTGTGTTTTATTATATCTATGTTTATTTTGATGCTTTTTTGTTTTTGAATTCAAGGAACATTGAGCGGAACATTGAACTGTCTATCATGCTGGAACACAAGGCCTAGCAAATCTCCGCCACCTAATCAGTACTTGGGTTGTCGTTGTTACAGAACCCCCGAAGGAGTTGATCCGGCAGCTATTGGTCGTGGATCCCAAGAAGCGACTGAATGTGAAGCAAGCGCTGGAACATCCATTCTTCCACGTGAAGGTAAGCAAGCACTCCCTTGGCGTGTGACCTACGTAGTAGCTCGCTACCGACATACACTCGCGCGTCAAGTGATTTCCAATTCTGAAATATGCAGACTTACTTAGCTTTTAAACGCTTAGCTTAATAGCTAGTCGACTAGCTTCGCTGACTAATTTGACGGAAGTGTCGTCACAAGCAGATGACCAATTTTGTTAGTAGGCTAGTGGGTAAGTTAGTCAGTAGCGGGTAGTTGGTGGAAATGTACACTAGAATACCCGACTAACAATGGGAGACGAACGGCCAGTCGAATTACTATCATTTTATTAATCACAATTTCAATTTCAATTCAATTCAACAGCGAGTTTTATTCCAGTTTGACAATTTGATAGTAGATAACAAAATACATGTTTAATTGATAATTAATCATCAATTTTGATATGTTCTTCTGAAATTACATCAATCTGGAATATACAGCTTTTATGTGTACGACTTACGACATAACCTCACACATGGGTGATTGTCTAGGCAGTGGATTGATAGGTAGTGTCCAAAGCTCTTGTATGGCTGGTGGGTAGCAGGCTTGTGGCTAGTGGCTAGTAGGTAGCAGGCTAAATCACATTGAGACATACCCTTAGTGCTGGTGGAATATTGTGGCCAATTTCAAAGTAGGATTTAGGATAGCTTGTTCATTATTTTATTTAGTCATAGGTTGACATACGGTACTCTATGTAGTCATCCCCTCCAGTGGCAAAACACAAATTTCAACACTGATATGTGCTGCTAGTCTAATATTCCAGTGGACTAGCACCTGTTCTTTTCCACATCACCAAACAAAAGCGATCCATCTACATTCAACAAGTTGAAAACTCCCAAACGGTGACACATTGAGATAATTCCCTCTTGCTCCCAGAACCAAGTAAACTGCTGTATTCATAGTGCCCGGATGATATCACAGCGGCCATGATTAAGACACAATTGATGTAGGCCTATCCTAGATCATTGGCAGATGTCATATTATATTTGGTGGATATTATATTATATTTTGTTGTCTTGATAATGTTTTTTTTTTGGCCATGTTAAATTATGTCCCATTCAAAAAAATGTGTCACGTTCTGTATGTTAACAGGTGGTATGTGAACAGGTATGTATGCAGACGTTAACGTATGTTCTTCGAGCATTAAAAAAAAACATTACAAGTAATATTTTAAGCTGTATGTTAAAACGTTAAAAAAGTTTGGACCAATTGAGTGTATATTTATTTATAAGCATACAGATTATAACCCATTTGTCTGAAAACCAGTTGTGGGAAAGTTAAATTTGGCGGTTATCCAAGCCGTTGTTGGTCCCAATTACCTCGGATAATCGCAGTCTTACTTTAATTTAATGTTAAATTTAAAAAGTTTGTACCTGTATTTGAGGGTTCTGCTCAATGTTCAGATTGTAATCTCTTCTTATGTCGGCTCGCAGATGTGGGATCAAGATATTGCCCCTTTGAAACGCAGTTTGTCGACGACTACGAGACGCTTCAGCCGGATAGCGCAATTGGCTCTGGTAATTAACTAGTATCATAAATGTGAATTGTGCAATGTGAACACGTCCCACTAATACTAATACTAATGCATATAATATGTAAGATGTAGGGATGTAATATTTCCCAGAAATTTTCCAGAAACTAAGCACTGCAAATTTTTATGTTTGTTATGTCTTCTTCTTCTTCTTATGCCAACAATTGACCTATTTGGTCATCATGCGTTTTCGTGTTTCCCAGTAGAGATAGGATTCTTTTTCTGTTATGTGAATTACCTTCTAAACGCCATTACCTTGTTCTTTTTCCAAGTTTCAACTGAGTATCAACATATAAAATAAGGCTAAAATAATTAATTGTATGGCTAAATCAGTCACATTTTCCATCAGATGCTGTAAGGTTATAGACTAGTCGTATTCCAGAATTCAGCTGCTTAGTTTGCTTGATAAGCGGCTTACTCTGCTGGCTTGCATAATTGGAACAAAATGCTTGTTTTTAAGATGCCATTTGCCCAGTGTTGTAAAGTAGCGTGCTAAAAGTAGCGCGCTACTGGTAGCATGCTACTTTTCATCAGTAGCGAGACGGAAGCGAGCTACTTTCAAAAACGTGGTAGTGTAGCGAGTAGCATGCTACATTTTAACAGTAGCAGTAGCGCAAAAGTAGCGGAAAATCACGCTATTTATTTGTCAATTGATTAAATTACAAAATCGTTAAAATCTCGTTTTCCAAACTCGTTTAGTTTCCACTGTCAATGGGCAAATCACGACTGATTCTGCGAAGCAGCCACTACCTCCCCCCCCCCCCCAACGCGCCACCTGCATCATGCCTTTCAACGGGCAACCACCCGCGGTCAACGACTCCTTCTGAGAGCAAGAGTGTTGAATGAATGAACCCACCCTTTTGGACACTTGTGCGTGGGTTGGGTTGCCACTTGCCACCCTCCTCGTGTGCCTTGTCACTTGTCAGTCAGTCTCTAGGTAGCCACAACGTGACGATAACCTTGCATGGTGCGTGTTGAAGTGAGTTAGTTTCATAGTGGTTTGCTACGATAGTGACTAGTGACTAGTGAGTGAGTAATTATTATTTATTAGTGATACAAATGGCTTTCTTTAAAATAAATCAACCTACAAGTTCGAGTGGTCGTGTGAATGTAGTTCACAGTAGTGTGAATCCTACTCTTCCGTGGCCATCATACGAAAAGTTTTTCTCTTATAAAAGTGCTGGGAAATCGGGCACCAATACTATAATGGTGCAATTTAAGGTTTGTGTGCCGAAAGTTAAAATAATATCTGTTTCGAAGTCCTCATCATTATTACACAAAACCGTATATTACTTTAATAGAATTTATTAATTTGCTGCCCGTAACAAACCACTTATGACATTATGACAATGTCAAGAACATGATATTAATATGTATAAGGACAAATGAATCATCATTCATCAACCTACAAAAATGAAAAAATGAATTCCCCCTTGATTTGGCTTTAGACGAGCTGAAACGAGGACATTGTTATTGAATTGATTAAAACTTCGTGATCATCTTTGACGCCGTCGATGTTGTAGAATGATGCGTTTCCTTTGTTTGGGATATTGACTAATAATAATTGTACTAATTTAATTTGCTACCTGTTTATCCAGTTCCCACATGTATGTCGGTAACGTCAGAATAAAGCCTTGTTAACGAACAGCATTCTAGTTGACCTCAGTCACAGATAAAATATTATTCTCGAAGTGAAGTGAAATATCTGTGCTTCAGTTTAACGCATGATCTTATGTTCGTATTCACGTTAGCGTTGACAGAATGACAGCCAAGTTGACGCGGATATTCGTAAACAATAGGCTATTTGGGGTATCGAAGCAATTGACGTACTATTTATTTCTCACACCACAGAACTGACAATCTGGCTCCATCATAAAGCGCGTGTTTACGTAACACGATTTACGAAAGTAGCGTGAAAGTAGCGCGCTACTAAAAAAAGTAGCTGAGCGGTAGCGAAGCTACTTTTTTAAGCAAGTAGCGAAAAAAGTAGCAAGCTACTTTTTTTAAGCAATTAGCGTTAGCGATAGCATGCTACTTTTTTAGAGTAGCGTTTACAACACTGCATTTGCCCCATTTCAGATCTTTCTTCGTCTAGTGACTGTGATAATAAAAAAAGTAAATCTGTTTTTAAGTGCAACAAATTGCTAAATCTGTTATTTAAGTGCATGGATTGAAATACTGAATGATGAAACGCCAAAAAAAGAAGTATCATGTTTCGTATTAACCCCGTCTTTGAGGTTAGCAATTTGGAGTTTGCGGCATTTAGTTCCATTGTTTCACTTACGCAGCAGACTCAGTATACTGATTAATGGAACACCTTGCTTACTGTCAGCAAGTAAGCAGCAAGTTTAAGGTGCACTGTCCATCTTATGTACATTATTCATTACCGGTACTAAATTGTGTGATAGAAATTTAAAACCTTTTTCTGGAAAATTTTTGAAAATATTAAACTTGGATATATTTCCGATGTACTTCCCTAGTAAGATGAAAACACTAATAACGAACTCACAATTATTTTCCTTCTGTCAGCTTCTTCGATATCAATTGAAGGCTCGGGCTGCGAGATTCGCTAGCGAACACGGCTGAACTGATTACCTGTTAAGTAATGTTCCGCATTTTTGTGGAGCATTGTTGTAAAATCAATGTGTATCAAATGTATATGAGAGAAACACATTCCGGTATTTATTCTCGTAATTTATTTATGGATTATTACTTAGGTAGGTATGTAATGTAGGATTAAGGCGTAGTTTTAAAAAACAGATTCAAAGTGGGACCACTTGGTGCACAGGTAGGCCTAACCAGAGCCCAAATTTAATGGTGGCCTGTCAAAATCTTAATTTGTTGGCAATAGAACAAATTTTAATTTTAATTCGTCCTTGTGAAACTTGAATTCAGCTGTTAGCTTGCTACTTAAGTGGTCAACTCGAAATTTTATTTATTTGTTTATTTATTTATTTATTTATTTATTTATTTATTTATTTTATTTTTTTTTTTTTTTTATTTATTTATTTATTAAATGTCTATCCTGTTCAGTTATAAAAACTGATTAACAAAGCAGGACACACTATGTGTGATATAGTTCAACAGTTATGTTCCCATTATTGACATTGTGTTAGCTGTAAACTTAAATATAACGTTGTTATTTCTAATGCTGCCGCTATTCTTGCGGTTTGTTTGTTACACATTATTTAAGATACATAGTATGATTTTCATGAAAGTTTTAAAGCATGTTAGACAAAATGTTTCACGAGAAAGCCACGAGTTACACTAGAAATCAGTATATTTACAAAAATGGGGCAAAACAACATCCCCGTGAACAGTTGTGGAGACACCGGGACAGGTCCCTAAAATACGGGACAAATGGGTACCCTAATCAGCCTTTCACAATCATTAGTGGTCAAAACGATAAACCAGGAAAATGATCAAAATTGCTGTTAGTTGACAACGTTGGTCATATTGCCTCACAAGCCCAGTCGTAATCTCTTGTAAAGTTCCGAATATAACTCGTCCCACTGTGGACTGCGATCAGCTCCACAAAAATATGGTACTTTACAACAGAAGGTGATCACTTTGTTGTGTTGTTTACTAGAATATGTATCGAATATTTTCTTTCCAGCCAGCCCACAAAGGACAAGTTATTCTAGATAACGAAAGCATAAGTGATAATGCTATGGTAATACTTACACAACCTTCATAAAACGCTTACCATCATTTGTCCTAGTACATGTTCCACCAATAAATATGTTCATCGTTGATTATAGAGTGGCTTTGATTTCATGTAGCATGTGTTATCATGGCTATTGCATTGCTTGTCCTCTGTCTAGCTTTGTTTATTCTTCCCATCTAAGCTCAGGAAGCAAGGCAAGGTCATGTAGGCTATACGTGTTCAAAATTTGATTGTTGACCCTCAAGACTGATTTAGCTACATAGATTTATTGGTTCACTTCCAGCTGAGTCAGGAGTAAAAAATGTTTAGTTTTCTTCAATTCACCCATTGTGTTATTATTTGTTAATTATTTATTTTCTTAGTTTAAAGTTAAAATTCGTAACTGGGTTTAATTAAAGTGTTTAATATATTGTATCATTTGTATTTTTGTAATCAATCAATACAGATGTAGCTTATTACTGTAATGAGTTGACTGTTGTAAATAGTTTATGGGTATAGGCCTACATATTAATATTATGTTACTATGTTTATGTGCAACTGCAATGCATATTTTATTTATCTTTTCTTTCTCTGCGCTTAATCTCGATGTGACAACTTAATTTTAAATTAACTTATTTTGTCTCGTTTGAAACATCATACATCAGTGTGTCATTGACACGTCCACCCGATATTTATTTATTTATTTATCGCTATTCATCTTATTTATATTTATTCATCTTATCACTATGTAGTTTTGTGTAGTAGTACATGTGTATCTAATCCCCGTGATGCATTTCTCTGCACTAGTGAGGCCTGTCTTATTACTTGCTAACGTTACCTTTCCTGAGAAAGCACTGCATGAACAATGATATCTGAAGCGGTGTCTACATCCAGTGAATGAAAGCAAATAAGTGTACTTTTTTAGTTTTTTTTTTTAAACAATAAATTACACCGCATTTATTTATTTAACCATTGTTAATGTAGACAAAATTAACGCTCTCTATGCCAGCCTAGAGTTAAACATAGTTAAACTTTTTCTTAGTTTGATGAAGTGACATATGAGTGACTATGAGCATCAATAAAACAGCAAACACATGTTTGGGCAGACAAATCTACATGTCTCATGGTAGGCCTATAGAGTCAATGAGTGTAACAAAAAGAACCTGTGTTAGTCACTTTGAAAAATTCAATGAATTCCAAATGGTTAAAAATCGTATTGATTTGTGAGCTGTTAAGTAACAAACAAAACTTAAATATATGTTAATAAAATTAACACTAACCTGGGCCACGAAAGCCTTCATATTTTAATATATAAAGTTATTGTACATTACCTCACTAATGCCTCATTTACTATTTCGATGACTTTAATTCACGTATGCTAATTTCATCTGAACACCGCTTTAGTGCTCCTCTTTAACCACCATTACACTGCAGAACAATTAGTGAGTTAGACATTTATGTGTTCTCCCTGTTATTTGTAAAAATATCTGTTGTACGGTAAACAAAGTGAGAGTCTAGATTTAGAAAATCTTAATCTAAGATTAATGTTACTTACATTGCTTTCAAGAACAACAGGCTACATGCTTTAATTTGTCTACATTATATTATACTTGTACATGGCTTTTTTAATATTAATATAATAATTAATAACAATAGAAAAATTAATAATAACAACTCTTGCCTAAAAAATCTAGTTTTGATCATTGACTAGCTATGTTAGGAAAATAGTGCACTTATAAACCCTTTCTAAATGTTTACTATTATTTTTATTGTTTTTTAACCTGTGCATTTACAGTGCACAAAATCATAGTTACGAATCGGTGCGAACACCAGAAGCCACTCAAATTCCACCTTACGGGCATTTGCCTTGAGCGTTGGCCCTTGACGGCTAGGATTGGGTACTAATGCTGTAAAATGAGCTAAATAATAAAATTGAACGCAATTTTCTTCATTTAGCCTAAACTAAACTAAATTCAATTCCACTTTTAGATATTGAAGAATTTTTTCAATGTGATAAATTTTGAGTGAGTTAGTGAATACTGATAATTTATTTTAAATTTAAAATAAACATAAAATATTTGGGTGTAGCGGCCTACTAATTCAAATCATGTTTTACTCCTGTGGAATTAATTAAACATACCACTAGTATATTAAGTGAGGAAAGGATCCAACAGCTTACCTTCGTGTAGTAAGATGACGGATTTGCGAGTTTGAAGTACACATGAAGACATAATACAAAATATAACGAGACGTTTCGACCGAGGTCTTGCTCACTCGAGAGAAGAATGGCTACTGCAACTACTCTAGTCAACTAAACAACTATAATAAACTAGACTAAAATATATATATATATGTACAATATTTACAAGGCGCTGTTGGGGGGTGTGGCGGCAGGGAGGTGAGAGGGGGAGAGGGCTATCACTAACGGATGTTTAGGTTGGGAGCCAACCTAGATTTAGTGATCCACTGGTGGGCCAACTCCCACCGTCTTAGTTCGCCTGGGTTGCAGCTGGCTGGGAGGGATTTTATCACTCTGGTGTTGAAACATCCATTGAATGCCAGGTTATGGGATGCCGCATGTTGAGCCACCGGTTTGTCCATGGTCAGGTTTTTAGTGTCTTGCCTGTGCCCGTTCATCCGTGACCTAAGCGAGTTCTTAGTTAGGCCAACATATTCGGCAGGGCAGTGGTTGCAGTTCAGTTGGTAGACTACATTGGTGGTTTGGCAGGTGTTGTGTTGCCTTATTGGGTATGTCTTGCCGGTGGCCTGGGCACTGAACGTGGTGGAAGGTTGATGAATTGGGCACGTCAAGCAACCGTTACCTCCTTGGCAAGGGTAGGAACCTGCTGGTTCATTTTCAGGAGCATCCCTGATGCGGCAGTCTCTCCTGACCACTAGGTCCGCAATGTTCGGGGGGCGTCTGAAGGCTACTCTAGGCAAGGATTTTACCAGATCTTGGGTCTTAGTGGAGGATGTTAAAATGTGAAGGCCACTTTTCATTATACCATTGAGTGCCTGTAGTCCTGGGTGCCACTGTGTGACTAGAGGTATAACATCATTGGGCGGCGGGATGGCCTGCCTCGCTGGTCTATTGATGCGTTGTTGGACGGTGGTCTTGTCGTAGCCTCGAGCCACAAAGGCGTTGGTAATGCGTTCGCAATACTTGGCAAGATCATTACCATCTGAGCAGATACGTTGGCCTCTCACTGCTAGGGAGTAGGGTAGTGCTCGTTTGGTATATGTAGGGTGACAGCTGTCGTGATGAAGGTACAGCTGCTTGTTGGTGGGTTTGAAGTGAACATCAGTCCTCAGCCGGCCCGATTCTAAATAGACATCCACATCAAGGAATGCGACGTGCAATGATGACGATTCCCAAGTGAAGCGTAACACACTGGCATTGTTGAGGTCCGTGAGGAAGACGTCTAGTAGTGCTTGGCCGTGGGGCCATACCATAAAGATGTCATCAATAAAACGGAAGAAACACAAGGGCAGATGGTCACGGGTTGCTAGGAACTGCTTCTCTAGTTTGCCCATGAAGAGGTTGGCATACGAGGGGGCCATTCTGGTGCCCATGGCTGTGCCTTTCGTTTGCAGGTAGTGGCGCTCCATGAACCGAAAGTTGTTGAGGCGGAGGACCATGTGCGCAAGTTCTGTGAGAAACGGGGCGTCTGGTTTGGTGCCGGGTGGCCGGGTTCTAAGGAAGTGTTCTAGGGCGGCTAATCCCTGTGTGGTCGGGATATTAGTGTATAATGACGTGACATCAATGGTGACCAATAGCGAGCCTGGTGGTAGTGGCGTGTCGAGTTGGTGGAGTTTCTCGAGGAAGTCGTAAGTGTCCTTGATGTGCGAGTCAAGGTTGGCAACAAGCGGCTGGAGATGGTAGTCAACAAAAGCGGAAATCCTCTCAGTTGGTGAACTATAACTGGAGACTATGGGTCGGCCTGGATTCCCTTGTTTGTGGATCTTCGGAAGCAAGTAGAATACAGGTGTCCGTATGGTATCCGGTGTGAGGGCTTTGATTGTCTTGTCGTTAAGGCCTTGATGTGTTACGTGGGTGGTTAGGAAGTCGGAGACTTTCTTGAGGTGCAAGTTGGTAGGGTCCTCCTTGAGCAGTCGGTAGGTTGTAGTATCAGACAGTTGCCGGTCAGCCTCAGTGATATAAGCTGCGACATCCTGGACGACGATCGTGGAGCCTTTGTCCGCTGGAGTGATGATGATCTCCCTGTTGTTACGTAAGGAGTTGATGGCTTTGCGATGCGTAGGCGTGAGGTTAGTGCTGGTGGGTAGCCTATCTGCAAAGTCCGGGGAGGATACTTTGGCTAGAAGGTGATGAGTGAAAACTTCAAGCGGGTGATCAGGTGGTAGGGGGTCTGGCTCCCAGTCCGATTTAGGCCTAAATTTGGTTAAAGCAGGGTCTAGAGTTTGTTGTCTTTTGGCTGTGAAAGGGTTTTCCTTGAAATGGTGTTTTATTTTTAAATTCCGGGTGAAAGCTATGGTATCCTTTACCAAAGCAAAATGGTCAAACTTGGGGGTGGGGACAAAGGTTAGGCCTTTGGAAAGAACATCCTTTTCGTCGTTCGTGAGGTCGTGTTTGGACAAGTTGAGGATGGCATCATTGTTTGTATCCTCTTCAGGGCGAGGCTTGTCCACTTGGGGTAGGCTTAGTTTGGTTGGAAGTTTGGGTGGGCCAGGCTTAGGAATCCCAAGTTGTAAAATGTCCGCCAAACAAGGTGACACGCCTATGAGGGGCGGGGCTGGACTCTTGAGCGTGGCTAGTCCCGTCGGTAGTTGAAAGTCACAGGCGAGATAATATAACATGAGTTTTGAAAGTTTAGCGAGATGGTTCGACGCATTACGAGATAAAATAGTTCCAGCTTCCAATAAGATGTCATTAATGAGCGGGATGGCGTGTGGGAACGATAGACTTGCGACTTTAATAAAGGAAGTAAGTTGCTTCGTATGTTCAATGGCGAGACCAGAGTACTGTTCCAGTACTACTCTGGTCATAACAACACTCTGTTTGAGTGAGAACAACGCTACTTCCGGTCGGATAGCGTGGGGTAGGCCCGAGATGGGCGGTTTACCTGTTAGGCCCTTGGGCGCTATTCCCAAGTCCACACAGCATTGTAGGAAACAAACGTGACTTCTCACATAGGCCAGCTTAGTGGCATGATGACGAATTTGTTTGATCCAAAAATCGAACATAGGCCTATGTTGATACATCGCGTCGTGAGAGAAAGAGTGAAAAAACAGGAAAGAAAGATAGATACACAGGGTGCGAGGGTGGGGACGGAAAAGTATTGGGTCAATCGACTTGATAGGTTATGAAAGTAGGTGCCAATCGGCTGGAATGGTATATTAAGTGAGGAAAGGATCCAACAGCTTACCTTCGTGTAGTAAGATGACGGATTTGCGAGTTTGAAGTACACATGAAGACATAATACAAAATATAACGAGACGTTTCGACCGAGGTCTTGCTCACTCGAGAGAAGAATGGCTACTGCAACTACTCTAGTCAACTAAACAACTATAATAAACTAGACTAAAATATATATATATATGTACAATATTTACAAGGCGCTGTTGGGGGGTGTGGCGGCAGGGAGGTGAGAGGGGGAGAGGGCTATCACTAACGGATGTTTAGGTTGGGAGCCAACCTAGATTTAGTGATCCACTGGTGGGCCAACTCCCACCGTCTTAGTTCGCCTGGGTTGCAGCTGGCTGGGAGGGATTTTATCACTCTGGTGTTGAAACATCCATTGAATGCCAGGTTATGGGATGCCGCATGTTGAGCCACCGGTTTGTCCATGGTCAGGTTTTTAGTGTCTTGCCTGTGCCCGTTCATCCGTGACCTAAGCGAGTTCTTAGTTAGGCCAACATATTCGGCAGGGCAGTGGTTGCAGTTCAGTTACCACTAACAACATAACAACATTAACATACCACTAGTTAGATACCAGTATCCAAACTGCAATATTCTAAATAGAGTCCTCTTATTATCATATGAATAGTGGATACAATATGTTCCACTTTTTCAATTTTTGTGGTAGATGTGACTTGACTCACTTGTAGGCAAATTGTTTCATATAGGCCCTATCTACATGTCATCTTTTATTATTTTGCATTATGTTACTCTATTTATCAGCCAAATGGTTTGTGACATGGTTGTGTTTTAACATTTTCAAATGTAAACAACAACATACAAAATATATTAAATGTGTGTTTATTGTTTTCTTCTTTCAAGATCTTAAGAAGAGAAGAATTTCAACCGCGCAAGAAATTCAAGTTCGCTATTCTAGTTGTTAGAGCAATGGTCCGTATACAGCGGTTGAGATTCATTCCCGAGCCTCTCTCCTTGAATATCGCAAGAACCGACCCATACAGAATTAAAACACTACGCAAGGTAAATATTGGTCTGAAATATTAAGAGTTCTCATACGAGCAGATTGCATTTAACTTCACATCCTGGAGATACATTTTGCTGGCATACTTTCCAAGACTGTTAACAAGAAAATAAGTCAAGAGTGTAGGTCATACTTGCCCCGAAATAGCCTTACGATGCCTTGGTCATAGACTAGTGAGCGATTGCAGATCTATGACGAAAGCATCTGTAAGATTGTTTCGAGGCAAGTACACACTAGCAAACAACAAAGGAAAGCACTAGGTTATGCCACTAGTGTACTATTTCATTCAAACTATTTTGTATATTCTATATCCAAATGCGTTTCCTACCCAACTCGCATACTTGGGGAAGGAACTTTTAAAATGAACACTTTTGAATTATGACGAATTTTTTAACGAATGCATTCATGTTTGGCAAGAATCAACTTTTACTTGAAAACGTTCATTATTTGTGCAAACTTTTACACGTTTGAAAAGTTATCATATTTCTGTTACGCAGCAGCCTACACATGACCAGCGAAACTCGGAAGTTGGCAGTCTGTAGAACACAAAAACACAAACATACCTATTTTGTACAAAACCTGTGATTAATTAATAGAAAACCCAGGAAATTACTGAGCACCAATGAGATTGAGAGCAAACATTCCATGCCGACTTTAATCTATTACAGTCGTCAAAGAATGTTTGATTCATCTACACTTTTTGCATATTTTGCACTCCCCATGATAGAGCATGAGGAACAGTGCCGGAAGTATAGAAGGTGTAGGTTAACCAAACCATAGATATAAATGTTGTTACCAAGATATGTAACTGAATGGAGGTCTGAGGACCTATGCTCGTTCCTCGATGCCCGCCATATTGTATGATTGCCTGTTTGTTTACATTTTAACATGTGTGTTTTTTAGGGATGTTCAACGATATTTTTTTCAATATCGATATCGGCGCCATTTTGCCGATATCGTATCGCGATATCGTTATTAAAAAATTGACATCGATATCGCGATATCGAATTTTTTTCGGTGGCAATAAAACAATACATAAGAAATCGTAGTCAATTTGAAGTGTTTTCGCCGTGGCCAGCAGTACGCGTTGCTGCAGTTAGTGTCTTCACGTCTATTACCCCCACCCTTCCCCCGGGATATCATTATCATCTTGAAGATTTTCCGCCTGTGGCCTGCAGTACGAGTTGCTGCACAGCGACAAAGGCTTGAATTCGCGTGATGGCATCTAGTCACGTGTCGGGCATCGGCTATTGACAGTCGTAAAAGTATCAAGCAATACTGAACAACAACATTCTTCTCAGAAAGAATTTGGGATTCCAGGTACAAATAGTTGAATAGATCCAATGTCTCCATGCAAACAAAGGGAACCTGCCGGCCCGTGCGGCCATCTGTGTGGAGGGGGGAGATGTCCAGTTACAAACTGCAGCAACGCGTAAGTACTGCAAACCACGGGAGAAATACTTCAAGTTGACAATGATATCGCGATATCCTCGAGGGCTGGGGGGGGGGGGGGGTAGGCACTCAGTGACAAGCTGCAGCAACGCATACTGCAGACCATAGCGAAAATATTTTAAGTTGACCCCGATATCGCGATATTTTCGATATGACACTACCATATCGATATCGAAATTAAAGGCGATTTTCCCGCGATATCGATATCGTATCGAATTATCGATATCGTTGAACATCCCTAGTGTTTTTCAATGTGTTATACATCGCCTGGCGTATGTCATTGATATTGATGACTATAAAAAGAAAGTACGCAAGTATCTGTATACCCATTGGACATAAAGTAAAGTCATATCAGCATTGAAAATAATAATTTCTAAATGTACAATATGGCGACGTTCCGAGAATAATCCATTGTGGAAATCTCAAAAGAGAATCAGTTTTGGTTTTGGTACGTCCAGATAGTGAGTTACGTATCTTGGTAACAATATTTATAAATATCTATGATCAAACAGTAGCTGGAAAGCCGTCTACAAGACGTATGGGCATACTGCATGGCCTACTTTGTTTTGTGGATCAGCGTACTCGTAGGGGATCTGCGGATTATATGGATAATTTAACATTTTACATCATCATTCATCATTTCATATGCCCACAATTGGTCTATCTGACCATCACGCTGGATCGTCAGCCAATAGAGATTAGCCTCCCTGTTGTGAAACTTTATGACCCCCCGGCATTGCGTCATTTTGGGCTCTTAACCCCCACATTTTACATAATATACAAAAAAATGAACTTTAAAGAGAACTTTTAAATAAATAAATTAGGTTGGTACATCTAGTACCTATACACTTTTCATTTCATTTCATTTCTTAGCTGTATAACCACAATACAAGATTGTATGTACATTGTCAAGATGAGTTAAATATTACATCATAAGGTCGTATAGGCCTTGAAGTCATTGTATGGCTCATAGCTTGGTTCCTTGACCGGTGAACTCGGCGACATCATAATACTGTTCCGCTTTCAGGACTTCTTATGAGAAAGGATTCCCAAACCTTCTTGTGATCTGTAGGCCCTACATCACTACTATTTTTTTTTTTAATAGAAAGACAGAACAAATTGGAATAAAAGGATGGAGAAATGGGAGGCAGTGGCGTAGCCAGGTTTTGGGTCTAGGGGAGGCAGGACATTTTTAGGGGGCGCCGACTGACTTTGCCGCCACTCATTCCCCCCCCCCCCCATTCATACTTTGACCAGTTGGAAAATGATCTGTTCCGTGCGAGGTTTTATCAACATAGGCGGCACATGGCTACCTACAAAGGAGACAAAGGACGAAGTGTCACAAAGGATTCACGTATTTATTACTTCACATATGTATTTTTGGGACTTTGAAGTTGAACAATTCAAACGGTTAGGGGGCGCCATGACAAGGGGGCGGGGGGGCATTCACTCCCCTCTTCCCCCTACTGGCTACGCCACTGGGAGGAGGATGAGGAGTCTGGCAAGCTCAGTATCTACAAGTTTCATGCCCTAGAACCACCGTTTGTTATAAACATGTGACATTATACTG
This sequence comes from Isoperla grammatica, assembly GCA_945910005.1. NCBI lineage: Eukaryota > Metazoa > Arthropoda > Insecta > Plecoptera > Perlodidae > Isoperla > Isoperla grammatica. The sequence continues at coordinate 4,657,543 of OX246740.1, forward strand.
TGTATGTGTATTACAGTTAGGCCTACAGTAATTCGTATTTATAAAGAACTCTTGGGGGCTAGATTATTATTTTGTTATAACGAACATTTCTTTATAAAGATAATACCTTTACAATCATGCATAAGCACCTTTAGGGACCTCAAAAACAGTTAATTATATATATAGACATTTTTCTATAAAGACGTTTGTTATAAATATGAGACATTATACTACATACTGTATTATTATATGGCCAAGTACTGTACTGACTAGTGTTGTATTTTATTTAGGTAATTGATGGCTGCGCGTTCCGAGTTTACGGCCACTGGGTGAAGAAAGCCGAGGGCCAGAACCGAGCTGCGCTGTTTGAGAATACGCCAAAGACAGAGTTGAAAACACTTTACATGACGAATCTGAGCCGATAACATTGTACCATCCATAGGCATTCAATCGGTATGGTTTGTAAAACCACCATCAGTCATTGCAAAAGGCTAATGGCGTGTGCTTTCGTCAGAAAGTATTCGTTCAAGATGTTAAGAAAATGCAACCGTTTTCGAGCAACACGCTACTATGACTAAGTCGAGAATGGTTGTTGCCAGAGTTAGACATATTTTTTCCATACAAGTCCAAGTGTGGAAACCTGTAGGTAAATGTTGTTAAAACTGTGTGATATTTTGTTATAATTTAAGATAATTCCCTTATATGATATAGTATATTTTGAATATATTTTATTGTACATTATTAGTTTGTTTAGTATAACACCAAATACGGTACAGCCCCTTTCATCGTCGGCATGCACATTGTTTTCCAATAGATCTCCATTGCCTCTCCTAGTCTTATGTGGTGTAAACTTCCCCTTAGTTGGTTTCTTCACATTCATAGTCTTCTTAATCTTCTGAAAAATGATGCATCTAGGGGCTACACTGTACATATTTGGTAGGTAGGTAAAGCAACAACGTCTATATTTTTACATAATTGGTCTGCTGGTAATTTCAGACCATCTCCGATAGAAACGGTCTGGAACCGCTTTGAAGCACCATTGTATGGCCCGTGTGTGCACTGCCTTACACATTCAGGTGCACTGGTGCCATCTTAATACACTACCGACGGAATTGTTTATATGCCCATTTCTTATTAATGATGTTGATACATCATTTGTTCCACATTTACAGGAATCTTATGAACAGGCCTAGTTGTACATCTGCAGGACTAAAACCTTGTTTCAACAAGTAACAAGCACAGGTTACTACCAATCAATACTAATAGTTAGAATAAAAGAGTAGCAGTATTTCATTGTATTGACTATATGAAGTGGATCAGAGATTTTGTCTTTCTGAGCTACCTTATAAGATCTGTAGGCCTCTAGCCTTGCACTTCTGTATCCTGCTTGCAAGTACACTCTTCCATTACAATCTTGGTTGATATAGCCGTATTGTACTTCTGTACTAGTTACATTAGAAACAATATGTGTTTATTATGTAAGTAAAGTCACAACTGCAAATAAAAACTGTAACACTAATTTGACTGATTCAGTTATAATTTTTTAAACAGATTGACATGGTACGTCTGAGATATTATAAATATAGAACAGAAAGATGTACAGTATTTCAATACTACAGTTATATAGAGGGAAGGAGAAGTAAGTAACGGGTGATGGCCGTATGCAGAGTAAGTGTCAAGTTAAGTACAGGATTTGTTGTTATGGAATTGTTTTATTACATGCTATTATCCATAAGAAGAACAAACTCCATAGCAACCATAAACAAATCACATACTTAACTCAACTGTGCGTCAAAACCTGCAATTTGGTTTCAAGTGAGAACTCAACCACTATGAGTCTATGCATATCAGTGTTTAATTAACGAAGAATACGAGACCCCTTTGGTTTGTGTGGGCAGGAAACCCACAATGTCAACTTTGAGTTGTGTGTAACTGTGCATTTGATACTACCACTAGGCCTGTTTAATAGGATACTACACTGGCAATCAGACAGTTTGGCTGCCACTACCCTAGTCAAGTCGAAGTTGGTGTTACATAGTTGTTTTGGGATAGAATGTGTGTTCTTCACATTTTTTACAAAAACAGTTTATCTGTCTAACAGCTTTATTATGTGTCACATCACAGTAGTATTAGCTAACTTTTAAAAGCCTTAAATGACTTATAAATAATATGTACATAGTACATTAATTACACATTATGTATATATAATTATTGTGCCAACATAATTGCATTGGCTTGTGTGGCTAGAACACACATTTCTGATGTGTTTTTGTTCAGTTAGACTAATTGTAATTCGCAGGTCATACGACTTTGATTAATCCCTTTAGTACTACATATTTGTTAAGTTTAAATTTAGCTACCATCTTACTCCTATGATTCATGTTGATTCATTTATAATTTGTAATCAGTCTTACGGTCTTACCTTCACTGCCATTACCATTACTTTCATAATATTATATTGGTCATATTATGATGTCCACAGGTTGTTGACTTTGAGCACACACACGTATAATGTGAATTGGTTTGTATACTACTGTAATTGTGTTTTGGTTTTTACATAAGAACTTTGAATTCCAAATTTGATGCAGGATTAATTTGATCAGTATAATCATAATTTATGTTTTGTTATCCCTGGCTTTAATATTTGTGCTGGATACATATTGGATGGTTTGTATAAAACAATCTGTAATAATTTATTATATACATTATACATGTGTAAAAGACAAATTTAGTTTACTTATTTTAACCATTCAATCCAAAATGTCTGTCCTTCAACTATTGCTGTTTGTACATGAATAATAATTTGATAATTTGTAATTGAGTATATCCCGATTAATAAATAATTATTGTAATAATAGCCTAGTTCGTCCACCACCAGACATATGTTATAATGCGAGTATCGAGATATTAATTGGCTTGCCCTGGTTGAGGCCCCGACACCTGCCCGGCAATTGAGGAGTCCTAGGCCCGATTTCTAGTTGTGATTGGTTTTTTAATTTCTGGATTATACAGTACCTGTACTCTTCATATAGGCCAATCTATGCTATTTTCTAGATGCGTTGTATTGTATGACAGCACGAAACAATTACAAATATGGTTTTTTATTAGCCAAAAAGTTCGATAATCTCTTAATGTTTATAAATCTGCCACTCACATGTGGTCGCAACTAGGGATGACTTCGGATATCCGGAAACCGGTTCGGAACCGGTTCCCAATTGCAATCCGGTTCCATTTTTTGGAACCGGTCCTATTTTTTTCGAATGCTGTCGGTACGACACCGGTAAAAGCGCGCAGCGAGCCACCACAATCGTCGCCGCCGGTGTCGTCTGCTAATGTAGGCTGACCGGTCGACCCACCCCTACTGCACGCCAGTAGCTCTTTGTTTTTCGTGCCGCAAACAACGTGAGTGATTAGTTGACACTTGACAATGAGTGCTTCAAGTAGCTCGAAACGAGCGAATTCGTCATTTGTGTGGGACTATTGTACGAAAGTCAAAGACAAACAGGCTTAGTGGCACATAGATATTATGTGATATAAGCAAAATTAAAATGTTCAAGAACCGGTTTTGAACCGGATCCGGCGCGGGAGGATCCGGTTCCGAATTATTAGATCCGAAGTCATCCCTAGTCCCAACATATATTTTCAGTGTGGTTTATCATGATAAGATTTTGCTAGTGCTGGTCATTGCAGCCACTCCCCAGCTGCTCTCGGCATCAAGGTATGAGGCCCCCCCCCCCCGAACACAGCTATCGGTAATGGGACATTATCAGCAAATTATCAATTTTAGTAGGTATTGTCAGAAACTAAACTTGATTATTTTTTTCGTTGTGCATTTTATTTAGGGTTTTATAAGCATCTAAAAATGTCAACATGCCCCCAGCACTCATAAGCATTTCCTTAGTATCCCACTTCATTTTTGTTTCCACATTTTCATACCCCCCCTCCCTTACATTCATCTCCATGTTACCTTCTCCCACCCCAAGGTTACTACAAAGGAATCTTTTACCCCACCCTCTTCCTAATGAGAATTGTGACCTTATGTATCTTTAAAAAATGACCTACAATTTTTGTGAAAATTAAAATTATTTTTTAATTTTGTTTGCATTATTTATTAATCATGCGTATTATCGAGGCATCGTAAGTTCATAACCAACCAAAGCCACTAAAGTTAAAATGTTCAAGGTTATCCATCTGTTTGGGGTAGCGGTCTTTTACACCACCGTCTCCACAGACCGTGTGAATAAGGCCTGTATGTGCAGCATGTGAACAAAGGCTTGGTTGTCATGGTGAAGCACTGGTTGTTGAAATTCGATTTGCACAATTCCATCAACGAGTTTAAACCTGTTGCATGTATTTACATTAAACCGTACGTCAACACACGCATCGAAATATTGTATTATTATTAATTCTACAAACACCGTGGTTTATTTTTTGGCAATTGATTTGTTTATGGTGACCATCTGGCAACTATGTTTAGCTGTGGCTGAGGGGTATCTTACCACGTGATCTATTGAAAACGTGACAGTTGCTGGCTGCCAAGCACAAGGCTCGCTTTTGCCCGGGACACGGCGGTAAGCTTGGGCCAAATAACGCCTTAGTTACTTAGTTAGCCTCCTGAATGACTAACTAATGCAATTTTTGAGCATTTTTAAATCGATATAGGTGGTTAACGTGTTCTTACAACGTGTTTTCTCTTTATTTTGAAGTTTTATTGTTGCTGTGTGGGCAGCGGGGCGAGTAGAAATGAACACGCCCTAGTGAACGTTACGTCACATGGAGCTCTGTGATTGGTCGTCTCCGAAGGCCCAGACACGTGAACTGTGAAGCGAGCCAGCAAGCATGGTAGGCTAGTTGATGCGCAGTGGTCGGTAAAGTTTCCAGGATAACTGATCGATTTGACGTGTCCAAAAACCAAACAAAGTGTGCTTCCATGGTGAGTGTAAATCGAAGACTCGTGTGTTGAATAAGTGAGCTTACTTTCCAGTGCACGTGTAAAGCGTTACACGTTAAAATAAAAGCTAAACTTGTTGAAATACACAGTAGTAATGACAATAACTTTGGCTGGATGCGTGGCGTGTTCGCGGTCCATAATTGCCCGACCAATCATTGCATCGCTTTTTTGTGACGTAACATTTTAGCCGGCGAATCGCGGGCATTTGTCTTTCTCAAACCAAACATTCACCACGGGGGCTGGGAGGACCGTGGCTGGTCCCGGGTCGAAGGGCTGCCAAGCTGAAGCTGTGCAGCCCTCAAAACACATTAGTTTGTTTACAGTTTTTGTCAAAGTGTCCGTGCTTGACTGTACTCTTCTCACGGTTTCGTTAGGGTTGTGATAGTGTGATAGTTGTGTACATATTCATATTTAAAAAGAACAATGAGTTTGGAAACATTGTTGGAGGCTGCTCGCTTTGTGGAACTGCAAGAAGCTCAACGCCTACAACAAAATTCCTCACGTGGTAAGTTGTACATACATAAATAATCGCATGTGTTGTGAAATTTGACCTAATCTCCTATGGTTTCACGATCAAGGCCAAGCCAGCTCGCTGCAAGCCTAGCCCCACGCGCTCGGTTTTTTTGTTCGGTCCATGCACGAGCACGACTGTCAGAAGGCTGTTCGATTCGTTGGCCGTACCCCCGTGCACATGCCGAGCAGGGAGACACTTTTGTTCCCGGGTTCGAAATGGTTTGCGTGAATTTGGCTAGGTCGTTTTGAACACATTGGGCTATTTGCGTGCAGCAAGCCAGCCAGCGTGCGTTGACGACGTGTCTTGTTATCGATTACCGTACAGGAACTCGCGGTAGGCCCCGCACCGAGCATAGCTGCCAAATCTCAGCATTTTGTGAACAGGTGCGCAGGAAAAACGTCTTGTCTTAAATTCACAGTTATTTAGCTCAGTTACCAACTCTCCTCAACAATGTCTAGATGTTAAACAATTTAATTTCCCCAGAGCCATAACAAACTGAACTGTTTTTAAATACGAGTCTTCGATATGTCATTCTCAACCAGTAAATTTCCTAGTAAATAGGCATAATGTAAGCTATTTTATTACTAGACAAGCATACATCATAGCCTACACGCCTTATGTTTCAACTGCTACCAGCAAATATACGCAAATAAAGTGTGCGTAGGCCAAGGGTATTGTCACTTCTCCACCGACGACAGCCTAGCCAGAGAATAGGCCTATAATTACGCGTGGACGTGGCCCCTGAACGAGCATACTACTTGTCATGATGTAGTCGTTGAACGCTGTGTTGCCAACTCGTTCCTTTGTTACAGTTCAGTTCGTCCCCACCAGTTGCTAGTTATCATGATAGTGTATTTAGATAACACGGGTCGTAAATTTGAAATTGCAAAAGAAAAGGGGTATTTGTTATCTCATTAATACGCTGTTTAGGTTTTGTTCACACCTGAGCTGAGCCATATGCAAGTGAACTGGGTCCGCGGGTTGGCGGCTGATTATCTTGACCGAAATGACCTTCAAACCTTTCGCGCCTTTTCTTCCGAACCATCCTTACTGAAAAAGGGCAAAAAGTCGAGATCTCTCAGGAGTGGTTTTTTATTCTACAGGTAGACACCTTTCACCTTGCCCAAGCTAAACGGGTTGGGGGACAAAAGCGACGTAAGATTGGGATACAATCGTCGCACAACTGAAATAGTCTGTACGCGAACCTGTTTGAACAATGTTTTCTTAAATTTCTTAGTTTTGTAATGTCAGCATTTTTGTTGACTACGGATTTCACACATATGTGTACAGGACTCTGTTAATGTCATTAGATGTGTGTATTATTATTTGCGTCCGGTCGCAAACCCGTCAAGGACAGTGAATCACAGACTTTCCAACAATCAACGAACGATTAAGGTATGAATACGTCAGTTTGAATGACGACGAAGTTTCTCCCACTCGACGGCTGCTTTACGTGTGTCCGACCACGTGTGCAAGCACATTGAGTATGGTTACGCGTAGACAGGTTGCCGTGTCGTATGTAGGTATAGAAGAAACCGGTTTTGTCTCATGGCTCGGTTCGTGAGCAGCAACAGCAGCAGCTTGATTCAAATCGCAATTTGAAAGATCGATCGAAAGGGGACAATTTTCGTTAGGAGTTGGCTCTACGTCAATGCATTCCTTTATTTATCTTTCAATTGCGGCACCCTACTTGGCGTACGTCTTCAAAGATTTACTTGACATAGTTGGGGGGGGGGGGGGGGATTTAACTGGTATGCCTATTGCCTACTTTTCCTTACAATTATCATATTCTCGACAAATTGAATATGTCAATGCTTGCACTTGCACGTGACTGATTTTCATGCTCAATTCCCGCCATTGACAATTCACATTGGAAACTTGTATTTTACCTTTGAACCGTTGTAGTGTATTATCGTAGAGTCGGTGGTTGAAGTCACGCGCTGGCTGTTGCGCGCCACTGTAGCAACAACGTAACGCTCGGTGAGACATGGGACAGACGGTCACATAACGAAATAGTATGGAAGGAGGGAGGTTCCTATGCCTGTCAGCCACGCGTAGGGACGGGGGTCCCAAACTTAATACATAATAATTCTCTTCAGTGTTCCATTTTTTTATTATTTTTTTTTTTTTAGGTTTTCTGATTTTTGTACTACACAAGAGACAGTATTTCAGTTTTTTACATTCAGTCCGGTATTTTTTCTGAAACGCTCAGAAATCACTCAAAAATCCCTGATTTTAAACATTTTCGTCTGCGGCGCTGTAGTTAGCGGCGCTAAACCCCTTACTATTTTTGCCTGAAGTCACTTGTCCCGCCGTCTTCATTTCGAAATATGGCAATCCTAACTGACCCCCCATTACAAAACGTGGCTTATCGAGTTGCCTCAACTTGATGATACTGATAGGTAGAAGCAAGGGGTACTTGGGTCAGCATATTATTGTGATCACATCCTCGCTCACATAAATTTTTTTCCACGTGTTCTTATTATTTTATTACCCTCTTTTTGACCTGAAGCCCACCCTTTCCCGGTTGACCCAGCTTAGAATAGGTCCAGACTGCCTGTCTGTCGCAAGACACGTCCACAAAGCCGTCGTCATAATAAATAATAAAAATAAATGAAACAGAGACAGACACTGTCACAGGAACACTAGGAAATAGAACACAAAATATATCACTTCCTGAGTTCAATCCCCAGTCTGAGTAAAATAGTTTTGGCAGTTGCTATATCGCATCAATGCATCATGCGGGGACGGAGTTGGCATTGGCATTAGCTCAAAGTCTGTGCATTTATGATTATACAGCCATTAATCATACGTATTTATTCAGTAATAAGCGTTTAATTTGTATGGGATTGTATTGTACTCATCCCTATTATGTACTACGCTCTAAGCAAGGGTTGAATACACATGCAACCTATTAGACCCGGCTATGGGTGACTTGAGGGATAGGGGTTTAATGTATTGCTGTCTTGCATCTTCCTGTCACTTTCTTGGAAGGTCTAAGGACTTTTAAATTAAAATTAAATCGGATTATTTGTTATGTTACCATTATTGGTTTTTTGAAGTAGGTATCCGTTTTTGCTATGAAATCACAATGACGTTGGTGGAAGTGACACAGCACGGCTGTGAAAGCGAAGGATGTTGTTTGATTAATGCAAGCCCGGGGAATTGGACCGTGTTTTGTGCATTTCACAAGATATGCTAGTTGGACATTAGGCCTACCAGTACCTACCGTACCATTCAGTACGCAAGACCGACAGAGTAGGACTGAACTCGTGTTTCTAATGTTTTTTGTATTGAATATCATTGATCTGCTTTTGTTTGAACATTGTTTCCGTTGTTGTGTAATGTTTTCCATTTCCATGTTGATTGTAATCTTCCCGCCGCTTGTATACGTTAACCGCAAGCTATTGTTGTGAGGCTGTCCTTTGTTGTAACTACATTACATAGATTGTTTTTAAAATATACATTGATTTCTGTCCGCATGTATCTTTAGCTAGATAGTAAATATTTGTATATGTGTTGTGTATACTGTAAAGGCTACTTATTATTGGGCTTTACATCTAAAATGTGTGTCGGTATTTGTCTAGTAGTATAGCCTACGCCGCGTACCGACACATCATATTTAACTGCGCGTGTTGAATGAATAATTGAACGGAATTGACTCCGCCTGGCGTGGTACTTAGCCAAGATGAAGCCACCACGTACGTGTATTACATTGTTTGTATACTACCACAACATTACAATCTTGTAGGAGTTTGACCCGCGCCCACCGTAGGTTATTCACCCTGACTGAGGATTTCCGTGTTATCCTCAGTCACAGTTACCGCTCACACCGATCTCCGGGTGTTGTTGTCTCACTTTCTTTCATCGTAATCACAGAAGATACCGAAGAATATCATTGTTTTACCTTATCGCGCATTTCCTATCGTGTATGAGTTAGTTAAGATTGAGATAGGTATTGGATGTGTTTGTGTTCTGTTCTATCTATAATCGTGACGTTTTCAAGGGTATTGGGTACAATCACATGTGGAGTGAATCATCCATGCATCGACTCGGCCGCGGTGAAAGCTGCCGCACATGCCACGTGGTGTGCTAACGTCAACGCTAGGAATAGTACTCGAGCGGGGGGGGGAGCGATGCGGTGATTACATTCGGGAGCTATTTTATTCGGAAAATGCGGTAGGCCACCGACGTAATTCTGCTTATCCCAACGAGGATATCGGAACGTTAGGCGCGTCTTTACACGCACGCGCACAAGGGTAATCCAAGCGTGCCATTACGTAGGTGTGTGTGTTGTGCTTCCACGTGTATTCGGATGCATTGTTGCCATATTGAATGTGTTGACCGCGAGCTGGTGGTCTGGCAACATCGCATAAAACGAGTCACCGTCCGTATATACTAACCACTACGCACGAGGGCAAGTGTTGATGTAAAATAATAATGATTGGTGTAATAAATAATGATTGAGATTGTGGAAATTGAAATAAACCGAGGTAGTATAAATGTGCTTTGACACGTGACGGTAGCTATTTTTTAAATTTTATTTCATAAAACTTGCTACCTGCATAATCCTGCTAAGTGCATCATTTTGTGTGAATCACTGACACTTGTACATTACATTTTATAGTGGGTTCAGCAGTTGGGGACTGTCGACTTAATCAGCACATCGCTGTCTAAAGAACAAAATCACTCGAGTGCAATTTTAGCACAAATTATTATAGATTAATGACTACAAAAAAATTATTAAAAATTCATCACATACATAGAATCAAAACCTGCCGAGTGATTATCCAATCGCAGACCATCTTCAGAACCTAATACAACTCATTGGTTAAAAAAAACTTCCAACCAAATATCGTACCGGCTACGACTGTATTTTCAGATATTTTGACGTTATTCCTGGTTTGGCTCCTTGGTGTCTGGTGTGGCACATTTATAAGACTCACAGTGACGGTTTTGTAGGTTCGTACTCGTACTGCATTATACGTGTCAAATAAATAAATTAAATTAAGGGCAGATATGAACACCTTTTACTCGAACAACTCTTCTGCACTCACTTGTATACGATATGGTCAGTGGCGTAGCTAGAGAACCACGGGCCCCCGGGCAATAGAACCGAAATCGAGCTGGCGGGCCCCTATTATATACTGGCAAACGTAATTTTGTATTGTGTCCGGGATTACGTTCATGATCATTTATATTTTGACGCTAGTCGACTAGTCTTGTCACATCGGCAAACAAAACAATTGAGTCGGTAATTTTTGCGTTAAGTCTGCTAGGTTCCCAAAATTGGGATTTATACTTTATAGACTTGTTTTTTTCTTTTACATGAAGAGCAACAATAATGAAAACTGGGATCTGAGACGAAATTGTCAATATGCACAAAATTAGTGTAACAATATTCAACTTAAATAACATGGATTCGCCATTGATTTAGAACTTTCAATTTTTATCTTACCCGATAGCAAATCGATTGATTAGGTGATCGTAGTACATACTTTTTCAGCGATTTTCGATCGGAAGTGTTCTCATCCAATGCATTATTCACAATTTTGAATAAGAGCGTTCTGAACTTGCAACATTAACTGGTAGTGTATTAGAAAATTATCATCTATTGGCGTTCACAGAACAAACATAAGAAAGTGGAATATGCAGTATTTAGAACCTATAATTTTATATAGATGCAAGATTTGCAATGTCGTTTATTGAACACGACCGAAATGAGATGATTTGCATCGGCAAGTATTAATTTAATAATTTTTCGTATGTGTTTATTGAAGCCTTAAAACATTGATAGGTTTCCACTCAGGCCAGTCTAGAACAGCCACCGCGGATGGCCTGATTGTGAAGAAATGTGTGTGTATATATACCACAATCATGACAAATCAAAGTTGCTTCATAAGGAAATTTGAAATGTACATGTGACACGTTCATTTCCTTCCAGACAATTGTTTACTGTTGTGTCGTTCTCGCCGTCTAGTTCTGCGTACAGTCTCTTCGTTTCCCCGTATATAGACGTGTGTGTGCACACAGGCTGTTTGTCCGCGGACTTTCTCGCGATACCGGTCTGCATAGACAGATAGACAGACAGACACTCGCGACATCTGTCGGCAACGCCGGCGAACTAACCACCCCCCGTGTACGGCCACGTGAGTAGGGAGCCCGGCCACGTGTTCACGTCCACGTGCTGCGTATACTCAGGCGTTGATTGGCCGTTGACCCGTCTGTTTCTACGTGTCGCACTCACTTATTGGGCATGCGAGTCGATGTCGAACTGATTGGTTTGGTCAGCATTCGGGATTGATCGTGCTGTCACCCGAATCAGAGCTCTGTAACGCTCAATAATATAGCTGGTTCCCCTCAGATTATAATTCAGGTTGAAACGCTTATGATGTGTTTCTTCTTTTGATATGAGACTCGAAAATAGAAGGATCAAATTGTTTTTACTTTAATTGATTGGTAATTATTGCTTATTTATTCCCATTTATGCATAATGAATGAATGGAATGAATGAATGCCAGCCAACGGACCCAAACTAAAATAACTTTTAGGCCTGAAGTAATGAACATAAAGGCCTACCATAATACAATACACAAGACAAATACTACAAAAATAATTAAACCTTAAAAATGCACAATAGAATACGAATTTACAAAGGTGTATTCTAAACGTAGTGAGGAAAGTATATTATGCTTGTTTGTATATGAATGAATTCAATTCAATACAATGTATTGTCTTTACGGAGTGGCACCAGTTACATTATCTGATTTCGAATGGGGACGTTTCGGTTTTAAAACGCATTGCGATGATATAAGCCTGCCCGAATCTGGAATCGACCCTGGACGTCCCACGTTTGACGTCAGCTGTAAGTAACTGATTATTATTACATATAGTGCAAGTCTCACATTTTACACTGGTGCTGATTAAAACCCCACACAGCGCCCGATAACGCCCAACCAGGGTTCGACCCTAGTGTTGACCAGAGGTGATGTAGTGTGCACATATATGCGAAGAAGCTTCGTTGAAAGGTGGGGTGGGCACCTCGGCTCGAGCGCCGGATAACGCCCAAGCCAGGGTTCGAACTGGGAACGCAGGAGCCCCTAATGTATACCAGAGGTGATGTGTGCAGATATTTTAAATGCGAAGAAGCTTCGTTGAAAGGTGGGGTGGGCCCCTCGGCTGGAACTAGCGCGTTTGTTTTTGGTAATTGTACGTTACTATGTGAGAACATTTCCCACAGTCGGGCCTAGTTGTAAAGTGCAGAGCAAAGCAAGGCCCCCTCAACACGCGATCTAATTACTTGGTAAACTTACAACATTTGTAGTTTTTTGTTTAATCATAGGCTAGGACTACGGCATATTTTCTGACGACTTGGCGGGGTAAATGGTAGGAATGGATAATCTTTTGAATTGATATCATCGTCGATCCTGGGCCGCGATTCTGCAAGGATAACAAGACTCTTGTCAACGAGATATCAACCGCTACCCCGTGGTTAGGGGATCGCAACAGTGAACATAACAAGAGTCTTGTTATCCTACAGAATCGCGACCCTGTTTAGTTTCATAATCGCGGACCTTTATCAAAACCAGCGTGATGTATAGTAAGGTGTGAACTTAATGTGATGAAAGACTATAAGGGAAGGGGCCGGAATCAAATATTGCAATTGCCCTCCTTGCGCCCGGTCGCCACGTGCAGGTATTTCACACCCCTCCTCCCACAGCTTGCCTCGACATGTTGTCTTGTTTAGTCCTATACGCACTTGCAAGGCCTAGAGATGGACTGTATCGTATAGTGCGGATTGGCATGCACTGTACTGTACTAGAGCCTGTGCATACTTGCAAGGCCTAGAGATGGACTGTATCGTAGTGCGGATTGGCATGCACTGTACTGTACTAGAGCCTGTGCATACTTGCAAGGCCTAGAGATGGACTGTATCGTAGTGCGGATTGGCATGCACTGTACTGTACTAGAGCCTGTGCATACTTGCAAGGCCTAGAGATGGACTGTATCGTAGTGCGGATTGGCATGCACTGTACTGTACTAGAGCCTGTGCATACTTGCAAGGCCTAGAGATGGACTGTACCGTAGTGCGGATTGGCATGCACTGTACTGTACTAGAGCCTGTGCATACTTGCAAGGCCTAGAGATGGACTGTATCGTAGTGCAGATTGGCATGCACTGTACTGTACTAGAGCCTGTGCATACTTGCAAGGCCTAGAGATGGACTGTATCGTAGTGCGGATTGGCATGCACTGTACTGTACTAGAGCCTGTGCATACTTGCAAGGCCTAGAGATGGACTGTATCGTAGTGCGGATTGGCATGCACTGTACTGTACTAGAGCCTGTGCATACTTGCAAGGCCTAGAGATGGACTGTATCGTAGTGCAGATTGGCATGCACTGTACTGTACTAGAGCCTGTGCATACTTGCAAGGCCTAGAGATGGACTGTATCGTAGTGCGGATTGGCATGCACTGTACTGTACTAGAGCCTGTGCATACTTGCAAGGCCTAGAGAGTATAGATGGACTGTATCGTAGTGCGGATTGGCATGCACTGTACTGTACGTACACAGTGGAGCTCTCAAGAGTTGTTATAACTGCCGTTTTGCATGTCTGTCGATCGATGCCCTAATCTGTATACGCGCCCATATAAGCCTGTCCGCGGGTCTTTTGGTGCGATACCAGGCTGCGTTATCCGGGCAGCACTAGTTAAGCCCTTATCTTGCGGCGCGTCATACACACACATGTTGTGTCGGGCCTGGTAAACGTGGTCCCGTGCTTTTACACAGCCGAGGGCAATGGTACCAACTCTACTCTGGTTCTTACCACCTAATTTAAACAGGTCCATTAGGGATAATTTACGACCTACCGTTGGTTACCTGCAACGGTGGACACTGCTGTGCTGTGAAAGAACGCCAGGGAAGGGGTAGTATAGGCAACCCAAGACTACCTTACATATATGCTTTCGTCACAGGCGAGGTATTCGTAGCCAATCAGCGATCGGTATTTGCGCGCTATTGTCTCGGGCGGTTTGCTGATTGGCTATGAGTGCCTCGCCTGTGACGAAAGCATGTGTAGTAAGGTATTCTTGGGTTGCCCATAGATATAAGGACGTTGGGGCTAGTATAGTGGGGCTCCTAGGGACAGACTATTCGCGAACGCGAAACAATAATAGAAGGAATAATAGTAAAATTTGAAGAAAAAGTTGGCATCGTTGTTGACATCGCGAAATTCGCCGCCCTCCATTCAGTAGTACGGCGTCCCGACTGTCTTTTCACTCGTACCGACGCCTAATTTTAGCCACGTTTATAACTAGTCATGGTTTAGAGAGCGGCAAGCAAAGTCGACGTGCCCGTGCGTGTCAACTTAGTGAATTTGCCATTATTTCACTTATTTCTTCACTTCACTCCCCTTCTAGGCCCGGGGTGACTCAGCCAATCGTAAGAGGCGATGAAATGTGACCGTCCAACTTCCCCTTTCCACCCAATAACCACCTACTCTACTTGTCTCTTTCCTCCAATCACCCCCAGACATTGCATGACATACCTGTCGAGTATTTAGGCCTACGTCGTAAAAAAAAAAAAAAAAAAAAGATTTTTTTTAATCTCTTCGAACACCCCCGAGTTAGATCCGCATGGGCCACCACAAGTACCGAAAATAATAATTTTTAGAATCCATCAAAATTTGTTTGCATTTTCATTTTTCATACATCGTATGTACATCGATGGATGACATTGTCTATACAATTTGAGCTGGCTGAAAGTCTTACATTGAAGCCACGTGCATTTCCCACTCTTATCTAGGCCTAGTAGATAGAGTATCACGCGCCTCGCTACTACGAAGGTCATCTTTAGGTCTACTTTCGTGCGGTACAGAACATTTTTAAAATCGTTTCAAACCAGGAATTGAACCCGGGAGGGCCGGTTCATTTTACTAGACATTGTGACCGTGGTCGATTAGGTTTGGTCTAGAACATGATTAAGGAATGGGTGGCGAACACTTTCTGGCTTCACGCAGAAGTCACCAACTGTACCAGGATGTGAATTGACCGCTCTTCAAAGTCGTTTTCAAGTCATTTAGTGATTTACTACGTTTACATGCAGGTTTGAAATCGATTTGAGAACGTTTTGAGTTTTCAAAACAGCATATAAACACTTCGAAAGTGGGTTTGGATCGGTTCGAGTCACGCCTGTTTGCTCGCAGGGGTGACTTGAAAACTAGTTTTGGAAACTGCCATGTAAACACCCCACTGCCGCCAATACGTTTCGACTTGGCGGGCTCATTAGCAAACTAAACCGGCAATGGCAGTGCAAAGTGAGGTTAGGTTCTCACTTTTCTACCGCGCTTGTATCTTCTAGATGGTAATATATTATATTTTGAAGTCGCAAGTCTTAAAATATAACAAATGTGTGAGGATTACATGTTGTGACAGCTAAATGTGACAGCTTTGTTGTTTTGTTGTTGTTGTTGTTGTATAGATTACCCGCACTGCCCTCTCTGTTGTTCCAATGTCTCTTTAGAAAGCAGTGAAATGTCTTATTGTAAGTGGCGCTGTATACCGGGAAATGTACGAACTAAAAAATGGTTTGAGAACGTATTCAGATCGATGGCATGTAAACGATCGACGGTTTTGGTTTGACTTGAGTCAAAACTTTTTCAAACCTGCATGTAAACGTAGTAAATTATTGATAAACTGGCAATGTGTTCCCCATAAAACAATAGGTATCCCAGTCAAGTTGTATGTATGTATGTATGTATTTATTTATTTGTTTATTTATTTATTTATTTATTTATTTATTTATTTATTTATTTATTTATTTATTTATTTATTTATTTATTTATTTATTTATTTATTTATTTATTTATTTATTTCTGCTTGCACTTAAAAAAAATCAATAAATGTAGGCCTACCGGTAAAATGGCACTTGTCCTATTTTCTGGAGTTTGCACACCTGGACAAGGTAAATTCTGGTCTAGAATCTAAATCGTAAATCACGCTTGGTACGTTCCAGGCTCGAATATGTGCTAGGACACCCACTCGTCGTCTCGATTAGCATCGTTGCCAAGACATGGTCTTCTAGCTAGCCCATATTTTATCGTTTTCTTTTTCTCCTTGGAATTGAATTGAACGAGGCTAATCGAGAAGCAGAGTGTGTCTCCAATCTCCATACCCTGGCCAAAACTCACTTTACTCCTCGACTTTGATAATTTGTTGGCTATTTCCGTGCTGGCATTCGATCCCGGTGTGATGGCTTGCATGCATATTATAGGCATACTCGTTGCATCAATGTACACAACACCACGCGGTTTCGGCAGCTGATGAGTTACATAGTTGGAACCGGTTACAAGTCTTGTTGGTTGCAACGCCACTGGCGATTAACGCGCTGTTATTTGATCCAGACTGTGCGCCGCTTATTATACATATATCGATGTCTGTAATTTGTCTCGGTTGGCTCGACTGCAAATTGAAGGCTGGTACGAACAAGTACATGGATGCAGTTTACAACTGACAAATTGCTGGTTTCCACCCGTGTCTGGTTATTTTTTTATGGTTATCTGCATTTCTTTTTCGAGTAGCCGAAATAAAACTGGCGTTCGACGCAAATAATTTTAAAAAGAAGGACATGTTTTGTTAAATTTTGGTCGTATACCCTATTTAAAATTACATTCGATGTAGGCCTACATTTTTTGGAATAATGCAGGGAGACGCTCTCATAAAAAGGAATCATGATTGTGTTGGGATAAAGTTAAAAACTTGTGATTCAATAATGTCTCAAAATGTCTGATTTGATCCAAACGTATAATATATTATTTATTTGTCCGTTCTTGCGAATATCAGTATAGATCTTCCTGTTTGTCTCGTTGAAAACTTTTCCGCAGGAGTAGACTTCATGCTTGACATTAGTATCTTTGAACTCATCATAAATGTGATTGAATGATGACCGTAGATAACACGGGACAAGGACGTATTACATTCGTGTTGCTGATAGATATAGCACATGGCAATCATATGCGAAGCGAAGGAAGCCGACAGCCGTTCATAAATGTAACATCGCCTACAGTTTGCAGTGTTGCTCGAGGTTTATGGTTCACGTTTGCATTTTTCGTTGGGTTGGGGCTATTTTCTTCAATTGAATAAACGTCTGCGTGAAATACATCGTCTTGTAGATCTGCCAGCGTGTAAAGTCTGCCAACAAACTAAAACACTCAGCATAATGCTATACTGATACAGATATCAGGAAGAAGCCTACGATAGGCCTACTATAGAAATGTTCATAAATATCCACTAGATAAATTCACATTTAGTCTACCCACTCAGTAACAAGAATGATATTCGGTGGCTTTCTAGGCTGTTGTGCGTGCTTATTAATTTGTGTTGTTGGTCATCTCTGTTCCTATCTTATTTGATTTGCTCAATGTTTTTATTATTTTATTAATTATATAGGTAGGTACTATAAAAATGTATACTATCCTCTTTTGTAAATCAGTTGTGAATAACTGAATAAGATACTGTGTACACATAAAATTAAAAAAAAAAAAAACACTTTTGAACACTGGAATAAAACCGGTGACCTACAGCTCGCTTGCCAACCTAACATCACATTATTAACATATCTCCCCGTTTCAGTTCACTCTGTTGTCTTGTCGCATTACCGTAAGATATAGGCGAACACGACCGCCTGCTTGGCTCTAGCTGGAAGGTGGGAGCGTGCGTACCTAACTCTAGTTCGAAAGGACCTTTGCTCGATACCAACCTATGATAATCAACATTCAAAACTGCAAGTGTTTTTGTTTTACACACCGTTAAAACATCAATTTTGTATTGTTTTCCTGTTGCCGAAACTTAATGTTCGGTGCGTAGGAGGGATATATCTAAGTCAGTTGCCAACTGTAAACTGTACAGTTGTACACTGCAGAACAATGGAACAAGCTGAGTAAGTGGACCGCGAGAAACCGAGGAAGATGCGAGGGAAATTGTTGTATGCGTTTCACGATAGCCAATTATTTTTGTATCGTATTTTGTTTGTTTACCACCATGATCGTTTACCACTGTATATTTGGCTTTATATACTTAAATCGTTTAGTGCATTAGACACCTGCATTTTTGACGTCGTATGTGGAGACTCCGTTCTCCATGGTCAAACGCTGTAGGCCTACATTATATTTTGCGTGTTATTCTGTGTCAAGTAGTGCATTAGCAACGGCTTTGGCTGCAGAAACCTGTAATATTGTTTTAGTTTAGTATCAACAACGGCGACGTGGTGTGGTGGGAGCGCAGTGAACTTTTAATACGGAATATTGTGGCTTCGATAGTACACGGGCCAGAATGCATGGAACAGTAACACACAATGTTATAAATCGTCGTGGATAATATTCAATATCATTATTTAGTCACTTTTCGTAATGTCTTGTAGTTTCTTCAGGGGTTGGTCCGGTTGGGGCAGCGAGAGGAGACTGAGAGGCCAAAGGTCATCTGGGGGGGGGGGGGCTATCCCCAGGCCCCACCCTCTAGCTTGCTCTAGCGTCGTCCATGGGTCCACGTGACGTCACTGGTGGTCACGCGTATTAATTAGCATCGAGCTTATTGTCTCACGTGTATCTATGAACGATTTATGATACTTGGGCTTTGCGCTTCGTCTCATACATTGGCTGGCAACGAATCAACGATGTTAATTGGGAATATGAACACAAACCATTCACATCTGGAACACATGCAACATTTTTTATCAGACAAACACCTCATCGACCACGGCCACTGAGCCGGTTTGATGTACGGATACGCAACGACAGTGCCGAGCGTAACAAGCACGGGGGCGAACGTGTGCGTTTATCTTATTTTTTGTACTAAAGTTACCGGGTTGACGGTGGAGGGGGGGGGGGGGGGGGGGGTCAGCGTTCGAAATCACCATTCAGTGCACCTATACGTACGAGTGTGAGCCTTGCTGTGTGCGTACAACAAACACAACGGTACAGTCGGTTCGCGTTCTCCGTTACGGAGTTTGTCGTAATGAAGCACTTTAGATAGCGGCAATCACTCGCGGGTTAGTTTGGGGGTACCTCGAACGTTGGCTGGCTAGCTTAGCACCAAGGCCTCTCAATCCCCTGGCGGTGGCTCGTCGAACTTCCAACCTCCGCTAGGGGATCGACAGACCTTGGCAGTCCCAAGGTAAATAGTGCATTCTCTAGTCGCGCCTGTGCCTTTCTACTAATTCATACATCATAAATGTAAATAAAAGTTTAAATTATTATTCAAAATCAAAGTTAGGTGTAGAAACAATTATTATAATAACCATCTCCCTGTTAAATGAGCACTAACGTGTGGTTAATTTACAAAAAAATCAACGTCAATCAGCATCTATACAAATATTAGAAACATTTCGAACGAATGTCCACTCGCAACTTGTTACTGTAAATTACTCTCCAACGCTAAATTGAATTTAAAAATTCTTTAATGTTGGCTCAACACTTCATTGTTATGAACAATCCGCTAAAATTAACTGCTTTTGGTTCAATTTACTACTAACAACATTTTAGCGTTAATTTAATTTAACAAATTTTCTCTTTGAAAAGCTAGACAGATTTGCTTTGTGATGGCGTCTGAGGTGTGTCTTGAACGGCACTGGCAAAAATTCGCCTCACCCTCAACAGGTGTTAGTTTAGTTGCCGTAGGTTTCAAACATTGAATGCAAAGGTGGTGGTGTAGTACAGTCTGTTTCAAATACGCTCGACGTTCCCGTACCATCTCTAAAGCAATCCAATATCGTGTTGTTAAATTGCAGTAAATCTGTTGGTAAAGTTAATTCACAGATTGAAACACCGGCCCTAAATACCGACATATACGTGTACTTATTCGTAATGCAGAGTGGTTTGAAATGCCACATACAGTAGAAAGTGTTTTCCAATGCACAAACTCGCAACGCCTTACCCCCCCCCCCCCCCCCCCTCAACTCCCAACTCCCTATTTTTTAGGAATAGAACTGCACTGCTACGTTGAATGTGTATTGCTGGGCGGGTGGTCAATTGAATGAAACATTATGGGCATTGCTTTGCAGTCTCTGTAGTGTGATTTCTATTATACCAACGCTGCGCGCTTGAGTCGCTTTCGTTTACCTCGGCAGAGTAAACCGTCCGATCGGTAATGTCACGTGGCTTCACTCCCCCGGGTTAGAGTTTTCAACCCGAGTATTCGAAAGCGTTTCGGAGTAGGGTTTGTTTGCAAATGGATGCCGTGCGCTTGCCTCTAAACCTAACCTTCAAATTGTTTTGAATTTTTTGTAATGCCTGATGTACTTACTTTCTGCGTGCAATTCATTAAGGCGGTTCCTATGGGAGCTAAAATATTTTTTTGAAGTACCGTTTTCCAAATATCTCATTACAGACGTTGTAAATACACATTTTGGTAAGCCTGAAAAAAAAATTGGTTCATTGTGTAAGCGACAATAAAATTGTCAATTGTTGGAAATTGACTATACGAAAACTGAGTGGCAAATAATAACGTTACAACTTATATAAGTATTGTGTGTACAAAATATTGCCTAACTATATTATTAGTGTCACCTCTACTCTAACAATGCAATTCTTTGATAAACAACCGAAATATTAATTTTTTTAATTACCAAGAAAAAAACGATGAATTTAAAAAAATATATATATTTTTTTGTAATGAAAGACTTGAAATGAAAAATATACGTTGACATCAAGTGATTTATTCTGTAGCAGAAAAACCCTGTTGGAGTGTAAATGCGCTTATATTATTATAATGTGACTAAAATTGCTAGATCGGTGCGTTATTTCCCATAAGCACAATGCTTTCACCCGCGCTGTACAGTGGCCGCGTCTCCCTAGCGGCAACGAAGACAACTTCTAGCAGCAGCTCCCGAAGATATCAGCACACGCTCCCCCCTCGCCCCCCTCACCGTCCCGCCGGCGCTCCACAACTCTCTTATCTTTTATTTTGTATTGAACTTGGAACTGAGCTTATCTCTTACCTTACCGACATCACTTAGCAGCCCACAGTGGCTCTCTTGATTAGGCATTGCTGCCTTTGACTATGAGCCTATGCATTCGCCAGGTTCGAGTCCTGTTTAGTCATGGATTCCATGTGAAGTTTTTTTCATGTTCATGATGTTACCACTCACCGTCTTGATTATCATCGTTGCCAATGTACCTAGCTCTAGATACAAGATCAATTTTAGAAATGTACCTATTTAGGGTACGCACAACACCAAAACACAACAATGAAACACATGAATTGAACCGATGGACAAACAAGTTGTCAAAAAAAATATGAAGTTCTGAAGTTGAAAAAACAAACGTCCATAACGTTTACAAACTTTCAGATAGTTGCTGTCCATTACTGAACATAAATTTTAACTGGCGAGCAGTTACTATCGTTACAACTAATTGTTTCTCCTCATTATTTGCAAAGATTTTACTTTGACAGCTTGTTGTTTGTCCACCAGTTCAATTCATTTATTCCATTGTTGTAGTTCGGCTGTTACGTCAGTTGTGCGTACCCTATACCGGCTAAATACAAAGATACTTTGAACTGTTTTGTGATGATATTTGGGGTTTTACGTCTCATATTTTTGCAACGAGGCTAATCGAGACGGTGAGTGGGTGATTATGAAGATGAAAAAACGCCACATGACATCCATGCCCAAGCCAGGATTCGAACCTGGGACGCAGAGACCGTGGTTTACAAGACCAACGCCTAATCGACCTCGGCCAACTGCGCTGGCAACTGTTTTGTATACAAAACAGCTATAAAAACAAAACAACTATAGTTGACAACATAGGGTTAGTGTTTTTCATGATATTATGATATGTTTAAGTCTACATCTATCTCAATTGTATAAATTATATCAAATGTGCATTGTTTTTCAATTATCCACAATAAATGTTGCCCATTTGCTTTGTACAGTATGACAAGAACGGGTTACAAAATAGAGGTATTAATTTCATTATAAATATTGGATAATACTTACCGGTACCTAATAGATAATAATTCAAAGCAGTAGTAAATTATAAGTCAATATTGTTCAATAGATATGCATATTGTCTTATATACGAGTACGGTACTTATTAAGAATGGCAGATAGGTCATACAACATGATAATATACAGCTGCACCTGCTTGACGATGCAAACATTTATTATTTATATGAAATCAATTTCAAGAAAGCTGCCCAAAATACAATATTGTTTTAGGATATTCGTTTTTATTATGCTCCCACAAATCATAAAAGTACCTTGGGATGGTCGAAGCAACACAGATAATATATAATATTGGAATAAATGAATCCAAGATTGAGTTCGATTTAAATAAAACAAAGAATGGAGGAATCGGTAGTGAATTTTTATTACTTTGTAATAGTATTGTGGATAAGGTATAATGTACATTGACAAAAGGCATGTTATTAATTAACATAGTCCTTGACAATGAAAGCCACGTTCAAATGACAGTATCCAAAAACACTCGATAGAGTGCATTTTGTGCTCAGTTTTGTGTAGTGGGTCTATTGAATCTTGGGTTAGATTTTGTAAAAGTAATTCTTTTTCAAATGATACCTGCTCGTGTCTTCCTATTTTAACCAAGTACTGTATTAAAATAAGTGTCCTGCATCTAAATTGATTCCAGATACCTACAGGTAAATGTACTTATTTGAAAAGGATACAGGTAAAAGATACACAAAAAGTATCTAGATACAAATACCTTGATACTAATCAACACTGCCCATTAGTGGAGTAGTTCGGGCTAACCCCCCGACTTTGTTTTCTCGCCATGTTGGCGGAAATCTGTGAAATTCAGAGCAGCGAACTGAAAAAATTACTACTTTTCTATGAACACATTTTCTTTTGAACCCCACAAATAAAAGAAACTTCAGCATCTTATATACAACAATATTTTTTTAATAAAAACTTGTATTATTTGAACCGAAACCAATGGCTTTGGTATTTAAAAATGACTGTGTCCATTGAATGGTAAAAGTTCACTTTCAATTTTTTTTTCTTTTTTAAGACGGGGTTCACCCCCTCTGGATACGCCACTGAATCTATTTCAACAATAGTTATACCATGGACATAATAGTAAAATCATTTCCTAATTTTTAGACGATGAACGATATCGTGAAAAAGTTAACTTACGTGGTTCTTATGTCACTGTTCACAATAAAATCGTAACGTCATAATGATTTAGCATGAGTAAAGTACTATTCTTATTTCGATTACAATCACGATGCCGACAGTTGTGGTTGGGGCTCTACGCGGTTTTACTATTGTCTATTAGTTGTAGCAAGGCTGGCTTAGACATCAATTACGGAGAGTGTTGTTTGTATGCCAAATTTGACTCTTCTTGTTTATAACAAGTAAGAACACAAAATGAGAAATATTCACAATTCAATAATATCGAAAAAGCCGCCCGAACAGGGTGTAAAAACGACATTTCTGGCTCTAACCGGAGGTATGGTAACACTATTCCTTTGCCAAGAGAGACTATGATAAGCATGATGTGTGAAAGGTAATCAAATATTTAATGCTAGAGTAATATCCCTGGTTGATGATTGTTTGTCCCACAATCAGTTCCAGCACAGTGGTTCCAGCCTCCCAGTTTCAACCCTGGCTTTGGGATTGATGTCAGGTGACGTGTTTCGTAATCGCAGACTAATCGTCTCGGTTAGCATCGTTGCCAACATATGAGTTGTCACTCCGAATACTGATACTCCGATAATCATCAACCTGTCAGTTTTAGGCAAGTTCCCCCAAAAAGGAACTTTGAAAAGTTAAGTTACTTTTCAACTGATCCAAGTTCCCGTTAATTTTCAAAAGAAGAAAGAAACTGAGACGTTTCAACTACTTCTATCAAAAAACTTCTATCAAATAGGCGATGTGTATCGAATTAATTTCTTGCTTGCCGTACGCGCCATATAGTTATAAGTAAGTAAAGATGGTAATAAACAGCAGTTTGGGTTGTACAAATACCTAATACGAGTGTACAAGCATCTTACACAATGTCAGGCGTAGATGAGAAAATTCTGCAATCACAAAATAAAAATACTTCTATGCATTTATACCATAACTTCACTTCTAGTTGGAATAGGAGGTTCATTCAAGTTTCTCTATTCTAATAAAAAGCAAGCAATTTAACTGCAAGTATTTTGAATTGGTTATAATTAAACATTACAAAATTGTGTTGTGTAATGAACTAGATCAACTCGGTATTTCCCCATTTTATTCCCGTTGATCTTCAAATTAAAATTTTAGATGCACTTTTCGCCATAACTTCATTTCTAGTTGGAATACAGGTTTCATTCAAGTTGCGTTATTATAATAAAAAAATAACAATTACACCTACGTGTATTTCAACACGAATATCATGCAAGATTCAGAAATTATATTTTGTATTACATCGGCTGCTTCAACACTCAACTTATTCATTCTGTCTTATCTCAGATAAGAACCTCACTCTTCTGTCGCTTTGATAAGAGTCCTACGCCGGCTTGCCTCTGCCATCCATTAGTGAAATTCCTTATCTGAGGGGCTGCATTCCATTCCGTTGGTCGGTCTGAATGGTGACGAGTGCTGTTGTTCGAAACAACCGCCCAAATGGCACGCGACGGCCACTACGACCCCGACCAATCAGCGACGCCCCTACTCTAGCGACATCTACCACGATAACGCTGAACTAAACTAGTTCACTAAGTCGTCAACAGATAGCAGCAACACGATTAAAAGCCATACAGCAGCGCGCATGGTGTGAAAACTTGTCCCTACTGCCGGTGGAACCGCCTTAAAACACGGTTTTGCGCCAAAATATCCACATGCATCACCCACAGCCACTAATACCCACCATCAAGTTCATATCATTTCGTATTTTCCGCCAAAACCTAACTTACCCTCACCCTGCTCCCGAGGCAGGTCACTTTTTTGGTGATCAGGTCACAAAACCGGGTTACAGTTGCCGAACGCACCGGAGTAACCTGCTACTGATCGGGTTTGGTTTCCGGACTGACATTGCTAGGTAAACGTAAGCGGCTTATATGATTCATGTATTTGATTCGTCGGTGATACAGTTTCCTACTGTATTTTGCAGATATTTTCTAGTATTTTTTTTTTTTTTTTTTTTTTTAACGGATCCCTATTTTGTTGATGTGTATTTTTTATTACAATAGTGCTCGTAACGGTGCGGCTCGTTTGTTTAATGGGTTTATTCCTCCTTCCTCCTACTCTGCAGAAGGTCAAGGGTTCGATTTCGAATTCGGGTTGGTTTTTTTTTAATTTGAGGAGATACCGATGTGCATGTAAATGGTGATTTTGGGCCGTCATGGCAACGAGGCACATAATAAATTGTATAATTAATTCTTGTAATTGAGTGGATAGACCGCAAATGTATTCAATTTAATTCTAATATTATGAAAACGATCAGCCAGCAAGCAATTTATTGCCGTAACAATATCTTATGTTGCGCATATCGCCATGGTACGTTTTAAATGTTTGTCTGTGGAAAATTAGGCCTACCAATTTGATACCGCCAAACGTGAAAGTCCGTACTTCAGGAAGTAGGGCTTTCAAATGGGCCTGCCTATAGAAAGCAGTTTTTGTTATCCCACATCTCGGACTGTAGTTGTCTGGCGGCCCGACCCATGTAGAACCAAATGACCTGGGTTCCAATCCTGGATGAGGCACACGTGACATATGTAACATTATCCCTCCTCTTATTAATTTCTTTACTAATTAATTTAAACATTTTATTTAAATGCATATGTTATAGGCAACTTTTGTCATGCCTACTGCGGTTGGCACTGCGCAGGCCTTAAGGTCGGTGCACAATTGCCCGGTAACGATAACTGTAACTATAACGATAACGATAAAACGGTAACGGGAAGGCATTCGATGCACAATTGCCCGTTAAGCAGACGCTCGGCTATTTGCTAATACTTTAAACAGGCCGTGGACGCTTAATTCTGATTGGTCCCGGTAACGTACAGACGGGAACGGTAACGTTAAGTTAAAACTTGGCGAACTTCCCGTTCCCGTTACCGGGCCCGGTAACGGGAAGCTCTGATTGTGCATCGTATCGTAGTTAAACATGGAATCGAAGTTTATTCCCGTTATCGTTATCGTTACAGTTATCGTTACCGGGCGATTGTGCACCGACCTAAAAATGTATGCTACTTTATACGGACGTAGGTTCGAATTCCGCGTAAGGCATGTTTTTGTGTCCTCGACCATCAGCCCTCATCGTCTCGAAGAGCATGTTTGCAATACTAAGCTGCATCACTGTAGACAACGTAATAGCATGCAGCACGGACATTGAGTGCAAGGCTAGGAGTCGAACAGGGTCATCAGGCAGTCAGCGTCCCCCCCCCCCCCCCCCCCCACTCCGTGCAAGCGCCACCTCGCGCGCGTCATGTTAGGTCACCGCGTGAACTCAATTACCGGATTAGTCTGCCTACCGTGTTTGTTGCTGTCTACTACCCACTTCACTAGACGCTTGTCCCGTCTTCGATTGGATGTCATTTATTCATTTATTTAATTTTAAAAATTAAACATTAAAATGTGTTTTCAGTTTTTATTTATTTATTTATTTATTTATTTATTTATATTTATATTTGTGTATTTATTTATTTACACATGTGGGACCTGTTATCAAGTAGTTTGGATTGCAATCTTCCCAAACATAACCCAAGGATTCTGTTTTGACGCGCGAATGACCCTCGCCGTTAAAAGCGCCCAAAATCCAAAAATCAAAATCACGGAATAGTGAGGCAACGATAGAATACCTCACTCACACAGCAGTAGCACTGGCACACAACAATGATACCCACCGGTGAGTGTAGAACAGACCGCGTTCTAAACTGAGCTGTCACATTTCGCCATAGCCGCAGCGCAAACATCACGTGGGCGGTGTAGTGTAGCATAGTGGGGCACGTAGCTGTATTGCAAGCAGCGTGGATGCATGTGACATGACAAGAGATAGTGAACCCGGCCACGTGCGAGCGAGATACCCTCCTTATCTGGTCCGGTTTGGCAACACTGTCGGGCCAAACACGTGACCGCCAAACACGTTACGATGTTTAGCAGTAGAGGTGCGTATTTTGGCAACCGGACGAGGAGTGAAAGATGAAAGAACAAGCCCGCATGACACAAGTGCTCGAACCAGGATCGAACCTGGAACGCAGGGACCACGGTGGTCAACTACGGTAGTAGAATGACGTATCGTGTTGCCTTATCAGTGTGAGTGTATTGCAAGCTGGACGAAGGAATATCACACTATTTGCGCGTGTTTTGCATGCGTAGATTGTTGACGTTAAACTTAAATAACATAAATATAATATTATATAAATCCCATTGTTAATGGAACCTATTTGGATGCCGATAAAACGTGATCCTCTCTCCCTCTACTTGTTTAATAAAATGCATTATTATAAGGAAGAATTGCAACGCCGAATGAGCACTGAATGAATATGTCTGATTCACGTGTTTTTATTATGTACACACATTTTTACGAATTATAACGCTCCATTCATATTTAATGCCATTGGTTCCCTATATTAGTGTTTTTATCTGCACATAATCAGTGTCCATGCAGCAATTCACTGTGTATTGATGTTGTTGAAGTCATGCAGAGGGGTATACCACACACACTTCTTCCCCTCCCCAATTCAGTTATGGCGGTAGATGTGACATCTTACTCTCAGACTGGTTTGAGCTAGCCGATAATACTTGGTATAGGTAACATGTATTAATAAGGTGTTTATTGAGTTATCGAGATCACAATACATGTTCACATGGTGTTACTATACTATACTATCTTTACTATATACAGCCCGACCTTTTGACCTTCTTGTAGATATGCCCGGATCGTTTGTTTTTTATTTACTTTTATCTACTTTATAAACCAATTCATAATCACAAGCCCGTTGCTAAGTGGGGTCAGAGGGTAACGGACTGGATATTTGGCCGGGTTTGTTGTTTTGGATTCATATAATATTATGGTTCAATGCAAAATGGATGGTAAATAGAAAATACTAAATAGTAGCAATAGTAGTCGAAAAGGAGACAACGTGTTTCGTTTTCTCTCTACCTACGTATGGTTTCATTTTACGTCCGTCCAGTGCGGCAAAGATGTTCTTTTCTTCGTTGTGAATGTGTGAAGGTGTGAAAGTGAAAGATAATATTATGAAATGATGATGATTCTTGTTTGGTAACATGTATAGGGAATATAATATCTTTGGGTAACATCATGCTAATCGAGACGATGAACCTGAGGGGTGATAGAGGAAGATGAATGACAATTACAAAAACCCATGCATGCCTTATGCGGCATTCGAACCCACGGTTGAGGTGCGTACGCTTGGACTTGCGCCCCAACCGTAGACATATTTAGGATTGTTATATGTACACATTTTTGATCAGGTTCTTGGTAATATTTCGACGAATGTAATTTATTTGCGTGATTAAAAAATGATATATTATTTTTTTAGCGGGTTTGTCAGAAATGTTGGCTACCTGTAAGTGTCTACTTACACCAATACGTAGAGTAGACATGACATTGATCTACATTGTACGGTGTGCAAGTAGGTAAATATTTATAATATTTATTGACACAACATCGCAACTAATGCCGAAAGCTTTATTTAGTATACACCGCGCGCTATTATCATTCCATGCCAGTAGCGCGCGCTCCGTACGTATCTCGGGATTGCCAGGTTGCTTGGCGCGAGGATGTATGATGGAGCGGGGGGGGGGGGGGGCGTGATGTCATGTGCGCAACCTTGACCAGGACGCTGCGAGGGGGGGGGGGGGCTCCCTTCTCTTTGCACGGCAGGCAGCCTCCACGTGCGCGGAGCTTCGGTCTGTCTGTATGGTCGTCAAGCGTGCAATTATATTTAAATGACTCGGGCGGGCGAAGCAACGGCAGGCAGCATCGTAGGCCTACTTCTCGGATAACCTACTGTGACGTTGATGATACTGGGATTTGTTTGCTTGGTAAAATGGAGGGAATGTGAATACGAAGAATCGGTACAATCACGATAACAAAATATTCATTACGTTGTAATTAGTTATCTCTGTCGTACAACTGTCGTCTCTCTCTCAAGAGGAGCACACATTTATCATGTAAATGTCAGGCGAATGAATAATAAATAAATCTTCAACTTTGTGATACCCTGCACTATATACCCCGTGGGCCGTCTTCGTGGGACTTGGTAGTTGAACGGGCTTGTTTCAATTTATGCATAAAAGTAGGCCCGTGCAGAGCTCGATCCACACCTAGTAATCATAAATGAGGTTTTGTAAAGCCAAGATCTGTATCGTGCTAGAGATGGAGCTGTGTGCAATCTAGCAATCACAATCTATTGTTGTTTTGTTCTCAGTGTGACCTTGGATCAAGGCTCAGGAATTCAAACTACATTTCTTTAGTGCTTCACATTAATTTTGTTGGTGATTGATCTAATTTCTTTTTCTTACTTTATTCTTTTTGGTGGATAATGGATTGACGATGCCTATATTTGTACCATGTATTAATCGACAGGCAAATAAATAAATAAATAAAATTTAATAAAAATTTGGATAACAATTACAATTTTTGTTTTGGTTCTCAACCTTTTTTTGTTAGTTGAGGCACACCTGGCAACAATGGATGAAACAGTCAGGTGGCACACTGCCATTGTTGGAATTGTGTAATTCCATCCCTGGTGGATTTTGTATTTTTTTTATGCCAATCCGAGACAAATATCAACTGATTAATTATTGTAAACATTTTGTAGCATTAAAATTGCTTTTAATGATCATAAATGCAGTTTTCTAACTGCAACATTTGAATGTCTATTAGCGGGATGTGTTTGGTTGGGGGAAGGGGGATTAATGCCACAATGTATCAACAAATTAAGTCACCTCCGATGGTTTGTTGTTAACTCAAATTTGCACAACTATCAATTAGTCATTCATAAAAAATGTACTTGTCGTGGTTCTCTTAAAAGTGTAGGCCTAAAGAACTACCCCAGGATGTAAAGATATTTTATATTTTGAATGAAGCTGATGTAGATTCACGTGGGGTCGGCAAAAATAAATTGAAGCTTCTAGATATTTTTAGCTGGTGGTTTCGTGCAATGATTGCAGTACGAAAAGAGAGAAACTGGTGCTCAAATTGAAGATACATATATATTTTATTGGGGTGTCCATTTTATGTTAAAAAAAAACTATTACAAAGATAGAATTTGTAAAATAATTGTGTATCAGTGAGAAACTTGAGGTTGGCCTTGTCAATAGACTTGTCAGGGGGTTGATAAAATTTCTTGATTTTTATAGTTGTGAGAGCTGAAAAACTGCACAAGTTTAAAATAAATTTGCCCCCCTCCCCTCACTACATTAGAAGGTTACATAAGCTAAAAACAAAATATAATACGAGTGTTGGAAAAAAAATCAATTAAAATAATGATTAAATTTGCACATATCTGTAGCGCACCAGTTGAGAATCACTGCCATATTCTGACAAAGTTTTCAGGAGTTTCTCCTGCTTAACCACTAAGCTGTCATGAGTTACATGACGTGTGATCAATGCCATTTCAACAATCTTACACCTACCGTTTTGTTTGTTTTCAGAGGAGAGTCGAGAGCCAAGCCCTTCTCAGTTAACAAATGGACTCGGCTCGTATCAACAAGATCATCACAATAGCCAAGAATTCCAAAAGAGAGCGTAAGAATTTCAATGAAATTTTTTAATTTTATTTATTTCATCCAGTGGACATTGGTATATTGCCTACTATGTATGTACTTATGTATGTATGTATATATGTATGTATGTATGTATATATATGTATGTATGTATGTATGTATGTATGTATGTATGTATGTATGTATGTATGTATGTATGTATGTATGTATGTATGTATGTGTGTAGGCCTAATAGGATCATCACTCTTCAGGGCTAAAAAAATACTATGCCTGAGATGCCCAAGGCATGTCAAAATAGTTGTCTGGCAAGGAAAATATTTGTTCACACGCCCCGCCGGGCATGTGAGTAAAATTACAAGTAGGTATCAGCCAATTTACAATTGTTATGTACTTTGCTGTGCTCTTGCCGCCTATAATTCTTAGGTCAAATGCACAGTCGTACCTCACGTGCTCCTCAACTCAGCCTTTCCTCAGACTCAGTCTCATCCAACCACCTATCACAGGGCAGTCCACATGGCAACGCTGCTCTGTGATTCGTGGTTGCGCGAGTTAGTGCGAGAAAAGCTTAGTTGAGTAGCACGTGAGGAACGACTATGCATTTGCCCGAACCCAGAACCCGCACTCGCATTTCAATGTCTTTTGTGTAATTATGCAGTACTTATTCTCTATTAGCAAATGTAGTGTATGGGCGAGTGGGAAACGGAAATACTAAAACAAAATTATGCCACGTCTCAATTTTTAGAAAAACGGGGAAAACAAATTGCACATGTAAATTTTAAATCTGGGAATGTTAAATTTTCTATACACTTCTTTTCTATTCACTTCTTGGCATGTGCTATTTTACACAATTTTTTAGCCCTGCTAGTCATTAAGTATACCATACAGTACCGGTAATACAATCTTGGATTCTGGACTAATAATAATCTGTCGCAAATAAAAGGGTGTGCTGAATGTGGTAGCATCTAGTTGGTTTTCTAAGTGTAAATTGAATTGAATTATTCAATTTTTTTTAAAGGTAACGAGGTTTTCGGGTAATGAAACGTACCCGTACCCGGCCGGGTCAGGCGGGTAACGGCTACCCGTCGTCATCCCTAATACTAACACGTGCAGAATGACCCGTACCAGTACTAGTTATTTTGTCATGTTTTGTGTATAATAGTATATAAGGTACTTTCTTGGGTTAGATTTAACACTTGCATTTCATGTACAATCATGGGATGGTGATAATCTAGTACCTGAGTATTGACATTTGTGTTATGAGCCTAGTGTACATAGGCCTACTAGTCGCTGAAGATTGAATGGTTATTCCTCATTAAGAGGGCTCCCCACAAATGGCCGTACTGACATCAGCTTTTTCAGGGCCGGTACTCGAGAAGTTCACAACAAATTGGAGAAGAACAGGCGAGCCCATCTCAAAGAATGCTTCGAGTTACTTAAAAAACAGCTGCCAGTGCCATCAGAAGAGAAAAAGTCCTCTAACCTGAGTATTCTACAAATAGCACTTCGATTCATTCAGGTAATTTATAATCTGGCTTGGTTAAGTGTTCTTGTGGTGCTTTCTAAAATCGATTTAACTGCACTAGAGTAACAATGTAAAAATGTGTTGCAGGGAATATTTGAAGTTTTCTTATTATTACCATTCAGTGTCATTCATTACACAGTTGTTTTCCTTACTTCGTTCCATCATCTTGGTACAAAACGCACCAGGACCAGGCAATTTCGTTGAGTTTAGACGTAATTCTCAGGCTGCTTACCTGTTAGTAAAGATTGTGAGCCATCACAAAATTCTTGCTATTACTTACTATTACCACAGTATAAGGAGGATACAGTAGCGAAACTTGGGAGAGATTCCATCGGCAAACTCCTGCGCGCGCAGCTACGGTCGCCCTGGCGGCGAGTTATCCGAGTTAGCTCATATTGTAGGCGAGGAGAGCGGCGAGGGGTGGCGAGGAGGTATCCCTCTCCCCCTCCCCCCAGGTCTCGTCCATGGTCTCGTTGAGTTTGGTCTAACCCACCGCTACGAACGCCACCCGCTTCCGTGCCGCAAGTCGTCTGCTGTGCCAGGCATAGCGCCTTCGCTACTGTATCCTCCTTATACTGTGCTATTACTGTCATTGCATACCACCTTTAGGTAAGCTAGTAGGAAACTAGAAGCAATTAACCAGCATTTTGGCATTCTTCCTTCAGTCACAATTAGCTAATTAAAGTTATGAATAAAACAATGGATGTAATGTAATAGAACCTAGTAGGGTATGTTGTTAGTGGTAGCAAGGCACGCAACACTTCCCCTATTTGTAGTCGCACAACTAGTTTTGCATTGAGTGTTTTATAGAAGCCATCAGGGAAGTAGATGGTACCAGAATAGAAGAACTAAAACATCTGTCACACTGGGAGGTTAGAAAAGTAAAAAGTAAGGAGAAGAAGTTGGCATACTAATCACGTACAAGTAGAGATAGCGTGTACTTTATGGGACTTTTCGCATTGCTGTCACACTGGGTATTTGAAGAGTGAAAAGTAAAATAAACTTCTCAAATGTAAGACTCAGATTATTTAATAATTCTCTTAACAGAAAAAAGTCTTGCCCTTTCCCCAAGGCATATTGGTAGCTGTGGAAAATAACAGCTGATGCTACAGATAGTTGTTAAGATTTTCTGAAAACCAACGCACAAAGAAACTCGCTGGGAAACTGACTGCAGAATATATTAATCACTGTTTGCCGAAATAGTGTGCTATATAAGTTTCGTAGAAATGGTAACTGGTACTACCACTAACACATGTGCTCAGTTTCTTTTTGTTCGGGTCTTTGTTGTGAGACAGCAACAAAAAGTAATTTTGCTCTTCACTATTAACGTTTTTTACTGCACAGTGTGACAGCCGCTTCAGGTTCCCTGTAGGGAATTTATTCTGTTAGACAACGAGTGTCTGTAGGTCTACTGCTTTTCGGATGTCACAACAAAATGTAATTGTATTGTCATCAGTCTCTTCGACGGAAAGAGCGCGAGTTTGAGCACGAGATGGAACGACTGGCTCGAGAGAAGATTGCCTCTCAACAGCGGCTTGCGATTCTCAAGAAGGAGCTTCTAGCGCAGTGGGACCACATTGACTTCAACAAGTTATTACCTGACCATCACTTGATCCACGATGATCCACGGCTACGGGACCACATCTCACAGTCTCTTACCACTTCCACAGCGTCAGGTAACCACTGTTCCAACCTTCGACAACTTGAGATGTGCTAGTTGCTAACATTAAAAACTAATTAATTTACCGTTCACTTTTTTACTGTTGCAAATCGTCAGTCTCTAATCAATTAAATGTGCAAACCTATCTTGGACATCCTTGCTCTTCTGTGTCATGGCCAGATGTTGATACTGTGTACGTTCTGTCTGCCATTGCATTTGAAAATTGTTTTCACGTCCATCTGTGGGTGAATCGAGAAACTATTTGCATAACCCAGTGAACCTCAACTCGTGGTGTGCATATTCCCTGTCTATAGGGGTACTTAAGGCTGGTCCACACAGATTTTTTAAGCATAAGATTTAAGGTTTTAAGACGTTGTTGCCAAGAACAACAATGAAAACAATCTCTTAAAACTAAAACTTTGTGTGAACGCCAGCACGTGTTTCCTATGATCCAACTTTACGACTACGCGTTAAACCTTAAATCTTATGCTTACAAAATCTGTGTGGACCAGCCCTTAACAGGGATGACATCGGGTAGTAAAATCTGGATTCGATTCCAGCCCCTCAAGGATTCGGGTAACCCGAATCCTAGAAGTGTAAATACGTCGCTCAACATGTTATTTGAAGGCCTTTGACCGCCCGTGGCAGAAGCTGCCAGCGTGCGTTCTGTCAGCCAGTGATGACGGTCGGGAAAGGGTGGGGTAGGCCGAGAGCCAGTGGGAGCACAGGCATACCAGAACTCGCCCGCAGCAATTACACCACATAAAATAGACTTAGTCTATTTTTAATCAAGCCGATAATGGGTACATAACAGAGCGGGAAAGTATTTTATGGAATGGAAACAAGTCATTTTGTTATCACCATTGTTGGCGCATTGTTGAAGCATACAACAATTCAACTAAAAATGTACCAGAACAAGATTCGAATCCTTAGAACGAATTCGGGTAATTTTTGGATTCGGGTAACCCGGATACTTGATGTCATCCCTAGTACTTAAGTTATTAATACTACATTTTTGTAAATGTTCTAATTGCTGAGCAGTTGAAAATACTCGTGTTTTGCTCTGGCAGAAGGTGACGACCCGATGAGCGACCACGAGGAACCTCTGAGCAAATGCGGCGTCCTCTACAGCAGCACGTCCAGTCTGTCTTCGGCCGCCACCGCGTGCTCACCCCCGCAGCAACACTCTCTGCTTCCCTCCGCCCCCGCGAACCACCTCGTCCGGTCGATACAGACGCAGGCCGGCGACCTCAACGGGGTCAAGGTCATCACGGCGCGACCCGTATCGCTGCACACCGGCGAGATGAGGAACAGGGACGTAGGAGAGACCAAGACGTCCATCGCGGTGTCGCAACACCACATGCAGCTACCCATCTCGGCACATGTGAGTCGCACCCTTTTATGCCCGGTAACATGCCTTAGGTTGGAAATCATAGTCGGCCCCTATACCTAGGGGCGCCCATTGTTACCAAGGTAACAGTTGTTTGCATGTTATTTCCCATAAACAAAACAAATCAAATCCATAGCAACAATGGGTGCCCCTAGGTGTAGGGGCCGACTATGAAATTCAACCTTAGTATTGTTTCAAAGTAAAACCAAATATCTCATCTATAGAATTTAGAGGTGTTTCTTATGAATATTTCTTTGTTCCAATAAATCTTCCTCTTCTTAAATGCCCACATTTGGCTATTATACTTTCATAAAATAAATACATTTTGTTTTTTAGTCTACCTACTTAGTTACAAGAACTGAATTTCAGTGGGGGACAGTTATTCCATTTATCATGTGCTTTGTTGCTATGACATATCTAAAGTCACCGTTTACATACACACCAGTTTCATATTGATACATTTATGTCGAGTTCCAAAGGTAAAAAATCCATGCCCAAACCAGGATTTGAACCTTGGACCTTCTACATTGGAAGTATGATTTTTTTCAAACTTTCGTTTTAAAAATCGGCGTTTTTGGTGTTAAGCATTGTTATCACTTTTAGCTATAGTAGGCTCTATAGATAGAGTGATACAATTTACAATACCATCTACGAACTACACACGCTAGGCCTACTACACATGTTCACGCAAAGTAAAATGTGTTGGCGAAATAAATATTCTATCACTCCTATGAAAAAATGGTCCAAAATTTATTTCATTTCAAACGAGATTTATTAATGTAAGAGAACACTGACTTTTTGTGCAAGTCTCGGAAAAATGTTCACTGTTAAATGGGAACTCAGATGGCAGTATTGCAAGATTTCGTGGTTATTTTGCGTAAAACAGGACATTTCGCTATTTGCGGTGTTTTATTGCCAACTTCGAGTTTTAATTTTTATATTATTGACCTCGCAATTAAACATCAACATTTTATCAAATGAAGCAAATAGCAATACATATTCACAACAATCATATGATTGTGCGATCACGAATTTTTGGGACTCTAATTAAATTGTAAATAATTAAACCATCATGCATATATATAAAATATACATATAGTACTAATATTATGCATTTTTTGACTTGCAGATGGTTAGTTCTGCTGGTTTAGCGGCCACCTTGGTGTCTCCTACGATACAGCTCCTCACCCAGTCTGGTCTCCGTATGTTACCAGGCGATACGCAACCCTTAGCCCTAACAAGTAAGTCTTGCGTATGTTCTATTGATTGAGCCTACACAATGAATTAACTCATATGTCACAAGTATAGTCGATTCAGTTGTCCTTTCCATTGACGGGAACAAACACATGCTTTTTTGTCTTAAAACCACATTTCCAACTCACGTTTGCTTTGTCTGTTTGTGTAGGTATTTATTTATTTATTTATTTATTTATTTATTTATTTATTTATTTATTTATTTATTTATTTATTTATTTATTTATTTATTTATTTATTTATTTATTTATTTATTTATTTATTTATTTATTTATGTATTTATTTATTTATTTATTTATTTATTTATTTATTTATTTATTTATTTATTTATTTATTTATTTATTTATTTATTTATTCATTTATTTATTTATTTATTTATTTATTTATTTATTTATTTATTTATTTATTAAATAACAAAAAATTCATACAACGTACATGTATGCCTACTTAGGTTTAAAATATCCACATTTAGAATTTTGTTTATATTTGACAGATCAGTTTACCAGATTTAAATTCAACTAGTCAAGTTTAAGAATCACAACTTAAAAACAACAAGAGATGAGACCATTTTGAATACTAGGGCCTAACTGTGAAACATTTCTGAATACAGGCCCGGTATTGCTAACTACAGAGTATGAAGTCTTGTATGTTGACCAGTGCTGCATGTTACGTCGCTCCTTGTTAACTCGTGTCCATCTCTTCCAGCAGTGTCCCATCGGTTGCGCGACACACCGGACAGTCGCACCACCGGGGCCATTACGCTCCCCACCTTGCACCTGACCAACAAGATGGTTGGTGCGACCGAGTTGAATATTCTTCCAGCCAACGGCACGCTGCGACAAAGCAAAAATCAACCAATCACACTCACTCCAGGTAGGCCTTATTCAAGAGTATAATATCTGCTGCTTTACCACAAATAAACTAACAAAACTTCTGCCAATATTTTTAACCATAATTTCTGTTTTTTTTTTTAATGATTTATTTCACGCTTCCCAACAAGCCATATATAGGAAATTAGGAAATGCATTTTGCTACTTAGTGCTATTTTTTTTTTTTTATGTTGAATTGTCAAGAAAATGTTATTTTGTCAGGATGCACAGTCCACTTGATTTTGAACAACACTTTGTCGCTATGAAATTGTTTTATTACATGCTATTTACAAGATGAAAAAACAAAAGCCTTAGGAGTCAAGTCAAGTTTCAAGTAGGCCTACTGATGCATACTTTTTTCAAACCAAAATATTATGAGTCACCTGCTTACTTATAAAAATATTTAGTAGGATTATTTTCTGTTGTAAAATAATACCCTCAAAATGTATATTTTTTATATATATACATGTCTCATTTTGAATATCTTTTTGTCTTGTGCCAGGATTGACAGTCCCCAATGGTTTGTTGAGCTCTGCAGGCATGACGCTAACTCCCATCGGGGGCCACAACCTGGTAACTCCTGTCACAGTCGTCTCTCAAGGAAACCAGGTAGGAATTGGTTTCAAATATCGTGTTTCAATGTCTGGCTAGTGTCTGGGCCTATACATTCTTTGGACCATAGTAAGTATAACGCTCAGTATTATGAACAGCTAATAAGAAATGTAATAATAGGCTATTAGGTGGGTTTGAAAGCTTCAGATTGATGGAAGCAATGATGATAACAAGTTATCAGTAGAGATGCAAGTTTTTCGCAATGCGCGATAAAACGAAAAGTGTAACAAAACACTCTACGAGTGCTGGTTTCAACATTTCTTTACGTTATGCCTCACTGGGATTCAGATTCAAATCGCAAAATAACACCATAAAATGCTTATAAAACAAATTATGAGTTTATTCGCGATATAACACCATAATTTCCACTTTCTAGCAAAATAACACCATTATTAACAGTAATTCGTAATTTTGTATTCCCTTCCGTTCAAATCTTCACAAGAATTACGAGATAAAAAGCGAAAATAAGCAGTCCGCATCATCACCACTTACTTCTCTGCAGTCTAATCTAATCTTTGACGCCCATCTCTATGTATAATATAGCCTACATTTAGGGCCATACACATATAATAGTTTAGAAAATGTAACCTTTTTTAATTTTATCAATGATTTTATGTAAAAACATGATTTTCGATTAAAAAAACAATAACACCACAAAACACCATAATTCTCAATTTCTCAAACGAAAAGTTAAGAAAAATAAAACCATTTTCTTGCATTTCTAGTTATCAGCTATACTGCTGGCCCTTGGTGCAATAAAAATAAATACCTAATAAGATGGGATGACAAAAAATTAGGCCTACCTTTGTCTTGTCATGTGTAGGACTAGCCTTGGCCAGAGAAACTCAGTTTTCACAAACAAAACTCAACAACTAGGCCCTATCTCTTTAAATAGAAGAAAGATCTAACACAATATAGTACCGTATATTTAAAACTAAATTTAACACAATAGGAAATAGGCCTACATACGTAAACCCTCGGTAAAACGAACTCGGTCAGTGTGAATTCTCAGATAATGCGAATAGTGGGCAAGACCCAGCCCGCGTAAATAGGACGCTCAATGTAAAATAAAACGGATATAACGAATTTTGCATAATATGTAATACACTTATACTTACTGTACTGTGTGTGTACTTACAACAGTAGCTAACCAAACATGAATTGTGCGTTTCAGGTAGCCCATATTCTCGCAACTGGAGGAAAGGTGTTGAAAGGTGTTTCTATGCCAAGTCTGGTGAACGCTCAATACTTAGTGAAACCAGTAACCGTTGTAGTTTCAACCTCGTCGTCCCTACCCTCGCACACAAGTACATGAAGAAAGTTCAAGTGGATCTCTGCAGTGCTCTTCACAACCCCCTGGATTTCCGCCTTCAATATTTCAATCCTGTGCATTTTTAATCTCTTACCAAGCTTCAAGAACTGTTTTTGTTTGTTTTTTCCAGAAGAAAGTACTCTATCACTCACCAAAACTAGACAGCCAGTGTTCGCAATTGAAAATACTACCTGTCATTCGTGCTACATAGCTCTTTTTATGTGTCCGTTGTAAATCGATGATCATGTGATCATGTATCTGTTTTAGATGGACAGTGAAACATAGTAGTGTGTAGGCCTACAGCTTAAATTCTATGCACAGTTGTCACAATCTTTATCACAATCATGGTCAGATGTGAAGCCCGTAGGCTACACAATTAATACCAATACAATTAATACCAATACTGTAATTACTAATGACCAATGGATGTGATGTGCCGACAATGCAGTCATGGATAGCCGGCATCACAGTTGTAGAAAAATTTGAAATTACAGTTAGGCCTATCCCTTTTTAATTCAAACCTATGTTTTTATTGAAAGTACTGAAAAAGTCTACTGAAGGTGTAGTGTAAATGTTCTTTTAGTTCAACGTGGGTTTTACTTTTAGGGTCCCTTGGAATTTGAATTAAAGAGGGACTACTTTATAACCAAGTTACCCAATGAGGCTTACGCAACCAATCCCATTGTATTACAAAGAGAAGAACCATATTATTAAAACTATTTCACTACTTAGCGACTAGGCCTATGACCCCAGTTGTGACAATTGTGCTTAGGTCTTTACAATACTCATGTGGCACATGGTTAAATAGCTATGTGGGCAGATTTTTACTATTTACTATTTATTTATATGGAGTTTTACTATTTAACTGTCTTTACTTTAGAACAGTATTAAAACTTAAACTAAAGCTACTGTCAAGTGGATCTACTTGGATATTATAGTAATGTTAACTTCTAATTCAAGATCTTTTTCAATCCCAAACTAGGCAGACTTGTTTTCCCCATTAACTAGTTTGATTTTTTACTTGATTAATCCACTAGTTAGTGTTTATTAATGACGTGCTCGACAACTAGGTCATATGTCGTCAGTTTAATCATTTTACATCTCAAAGAATGCATTCTCAGTCTGCCCAAATAACTAAAGTTTTCCTCAAACTCAAGCTTCTGTGAAGCTCAGGCAAACTAGTTACAAGGGTTCTACTCCAACGTAGTTAGTGTATGAGTTTGTTGCTACTAGCAGCAGCTAGATACTCTCACAAACTTACTGCCATCTACAGTAGTACATCTATACTCTCCTGTAAAGGAAGCACGAGGTGCAAGTAGAAATTGGTACTAGAAGATAGTTTGCTTGGACCCTTGGTTTCAGCTAGCTATCTTGGAGTTCAGACACATGTGGGTATCAATATCATCAAGCATTACATGTGAATGTTTTTGATATCAGAATGTCTTGATTTGTCAGCTGGGAATTGTTATAATTATGAGTTATATACTTTAATCCAAGTAGGTTTGCAAAGGTTGTACTTGTGAGAACAAGAAGCATTTTTATTCCTCCAACAAAGATTGTTTGCATGAACAAAATAGTGTTGCAAATTATAAGATTGTTGACGGTACCTCTTGTTATTTATTCTTGATACGTTCGTTAATTGTTACAATGTATAGGATATGCGAAAAATATGATTGGTAAAGATCTCCGTTCAACATAAAGCCATGGAATTTTAGCACCATGTGGATGTTAGTGAGTGAGCCATTATGCATTTTCCCGTGGATGTCTTGGTTACATTCTACGTATCTAGTACGGTACTAAATGTAATTGATACTTAATGTTTGGTTGTAATCGCTCTTGTGACATATCCAAGAGCTAGACCGGCAGGACTGGGCAAAAATAAAATATTGATGTTAGTAACTTGCCAAATCAGTTTGCCTGTGATAAGGCGGCAATGAAAGCAAGATTGTATGGATGTAATCCGGTTGAAAAAGTAACATACAGATAAATTCAGGCAACCTGGCCAGAGTAGTGATTGCAGAGTTGTGAGGCCTTATGATTCCTGGCAAAGCATTAAACATTTTTCCCTTTCTCTTGTACATTTTAACAGTTTCTACCAAATACCCTTCTAGTGTTGATAATTTTTTAAAGGTGCATTAGGGATACACTCCGACCCTAGGCCTTTGTCTTGCACTTGTCTTCAGTCTTCACTCATTGTATCGTTGAGGCCTTGGTGTATAAACTGACATGTTGTACCTCCACATCAATATCTGCCCAAATAGCTGTTTGTTTATTTAAGGTTAGTTGAGTGTAGGGGCAGGATCCAACACCGTACCTTCGATAAGCTGTTGGATCCTATATCGACACTTCTATTTCAGCCGATTGGCATTTTGTCAACATTTGTTTAGTTTCTAGAGCTACTGTGATGAAGTGTTGAAAAGTATTTCCACCTCCATTGAAACGAATCCAGCATAATCTCTTCAAGTGCATAGACATCATTCAAGACCTAACTCTCATTTCAAATATCAATATAACATTCTTTTTTGTAAAAATTACAGAATCCCTATATATGTAATGTTCTTGTATCAAAAGACTAGTAAGACGATTGTTCTAGTACTAAATCACTAATTGTGGTTGAACACAACTCATATTTATACGGATGTGGGTGTAACGTCCTAACATGCATTATCTACTGTATCGCATTTATTAGCCCTGCAAATTTTACCATTAAAGGGGAGGCAATGGTTGTATTATCGTGTTCACCCGTAGAAGGAACTCAAACGGAAATTATTTTATTGGGTGGGCTGGGCTGTCTGCCCAGTTCATTGGAAAATACCAACCACATGGCACAAATCTGTGAAGCACGTGCTTGACCGCAGATGGGGGGGGGGGAACCCTAGGCAAACCCCTCCCCTCGAAGACCATTTTATTGCCCTAAGTTTCAATAGATTTCAAACCGAACAGCAAGTGCATGTTGTCAAATGTAGGGATGATTTGTCAGTTGGTCAGTAGTCTTTTCGAGGCCAGAGTGTGACAAGTGTTCCGCCCGCCTGTTAAGCTATTATGGCAACGCTGAGGGTTGAATTTAAGTTGCCCGCGCTTTAATCAGCCCATCCCTCATTTCAACCTTGCATCCGGTTTAGTTCCCTTAAAAGTTGAACTCGATAATAGTACAGTAGAAGGGTTTTGGGTAGTTACAAAATTGAATGAAATACTGATTTGAGATGTTTACTGTCCACGTGCACAGACACACTGATTGACTAACATTGGTTTGTCATTTCCATAGCTTAGTTGAATTCAGCAGTTACATCAGCCAATATTGTAATTTTATCTGTATCAATTTATTTCTGTGGACCTCGCAACATCGAGCGACTCTTAATTTATTTGTTATTTATACTTTGCCTAACGAACACTGAAGTTATTCTCCCACTCATTATATGTCTTAATATCTAGATCACTTGCTTTCTTTTGGAGTGGTTTCTTGAAACCGATTTTCAAACCAATTCATTTGACCAATACAGTTCATAATCAGCTGTGCACTCAATTCCTCTCCCTATTTTATTTTGTAAAAATTACATTACTGTAACAATATTACATCAACATGTTTCCAAACACTAATTGTAGGTACTCTATGTAGCACTATGAGATTGGGAGGGGGAGAAAGACATACAGTATGTATGCTTATATTTATTGTAAGTTTTTGTATAAGCTCTTCCCATTTCAGCTTTACATGTATAGGAGGCCATTTATAAAATAATCAACAAGAAGTATTATGGAGCCTACTGTCTTTGGTCCATAGCTGTGTAGATTTTATGTTGAAATAATTTGTCCATTCTAAAACATTGACCTAAAGTTTTAATATATATTGTAGGTATTTATTTTATTTGCTGAACTACTCATCTCTACACATTTCGATACTAAATCTATCTATCTACCTTCCGGCTCTCGTCAGATGTCTTTCGTCTCACTGCCATTTCTGAAACCTTGTGCGAATAATCTCTAGTGCGCTGGTTAAAGTTAACCACAGTATGCCTTGAAAGTCCCAACTTGACGTGTTGTATTTACTTGCAACATTTCATCTTGGGTACGTCCGAGCAGTTGGTTCATTGGGCAAGTATCGTAAGATTCCGTTTGCGTAGTTGGTTGAGTGCCACCGGGTAATGTGTAAGTGTACTGAACCAGCACAACAAAAAACGTCTCAAAGGCTACAGAAAATAAAGTTATGTCCAAAAGTAGTCGTGGCATTTAAAAAAAAAAAACATTTTTGGTTGATGTGTTTCACTGAACATCAACTACCTTCAGTGATTTCAATACTTTGTATCGGTAGAATGTATTATTTCTGTGTTCAAGTGTTTTTTCCACACTTGATTCACTTATGGCCTTCACCGGCGAGTCTGTTTCAATCCCTACATTTTTCAAATGTCTGATGGTTCTAAATGGTAACATTAGACAGTCTACTTATGTAAGTATATTGTTAACTCATGCAATGGCTCCCTGCTTGACTTCCTTACCAACGATCTCACAAACCTTACACCCCTTCCTTTGACGCGCGTGACCTTTGCTGCAAGGGTGTCGTTTACCATGCAAAGCATCTAATTTATGTAATTATAGGTGGTCAGGTTTACCTCTATGTATGGTTAATGGAAATAAGAGGACATTGTAACTGTTATTTAGTTGATCGGTGCAAGGTTGCATATAGACTGATATAAGTGATAATTGCATGGTGCAGTATTTGGTTTTTGTTTACTTCAAAGCCATGTTATTCTCCATAAGAAACAAGTATGAAATCTCTTAAAAATGCATTGAAGCATGCATGAATTGCATGGATTAATACTTTTGAATGCACATATGAAATATGAATTAATTATGTAGACTAAAGTTCATAGTAACTTATGTACAACATCCTTTTACCACAACAAAGGATAGGTTAGTA
Organism: Isoperla grammatica; assembly: GCA_945910005.1. Taxonomy (NCBI): domain Eukaryota; kingdom Metazoa; phylum Arthropoda; class Insecta; order Plecoptera; family Perlodidae; genus Isoperla; species Isoperla grammatica. The sequence goes on from OX246740.1 coordinate 4,702,195, forward strand.
TGTAATGATCACACGTCATGTGATAATACCCGACAAGTACATAAAACGTGGCCGAAACAAATGTGAGGTCCATATTCGTAACAATTTTAGTTCATATACCATTCTTAGGTATTATAATACCTAATTGAACACACATACGACAGTACAAAAAATGTCTTGTTTCTTCATGCAAATCATGTAAGGCCTATGGTATTGTTCAGGACTGTTGAAAAATCCCACAATATATTGTCACTTAAATGTATTATGTAAACAGTGAAATTATTCTTATTTTGTAAATACAATTACAATTGAAAGGTTGGGTTATTTACCAATATACCTTTTTGCGATGCAAAAATGTGAACTTTGAAATAGGTCAGTGAACTCGTATCGAATTGCATATACTGCCACTGCCAACTCAATTGATTAATATGGTCACACTTGCATGTATGATGAATGGAATTTCTGGTGCTGAATTACAGAACTGATAAGAGACATAATTATGATGAAGTGAACATTGTGTGTATGTGTGTACAGTATATACTGGTTTAGAACTTGTCGTAATGTTATTTGTAAATAGTTTGGAATTACGTAATCAACAAAATGGCGCAATAAACGAATTCAGCGAATAGAAACTGTTCACTTGTTCCTGGTTGGAGTCCCCATCATGTATTCAATCAATCCTCTGTGATGCATCCTACCCATTTGTTCATTACTTGCATATTCCCCTCATTTCCCTAATTATCTGTTCTATTATTTTTTCTCTTGTTTCTTCTCAACAGCAGTTTTGAATATTACCTTCATGTCTTATACTAGGTCCATCTAATGCTCCATTTCTTTAATTACACTCTTGGCTATGCTCATATTTTACAATGCCCAACATTCATGTAATGTTCCATGTAAGTTTTTATCAATTTATATTAATTGCAAGATGTTTGAATTTGTAAGTTTGAACCTATATCTATCCTTAAAGATGTTGTTGTGAAAAGATGGAAATTGAGAGCTCGGGTTCGATTCCCGGTCTGAGCAAGCTTTTATCATCAATTGTGATCACTAGACACATACTGTAATTGGAACTAAAATGATCATTGTCGCTTTACGTCCGTTATTGCAACCTTGAAAGATACAATTGGAACTGAAGAACATAAAAATTAACATTTTCCAGTTGTGGAAAGGTTCAGAAGATGTCCACTACCTTCTTTTATTTATTTACTTTTTTTCGTTTTGAAGTATTTACTAGGGATGACATCAGGTAATAAAATTCGGAACCGGTTCCAGCTCTCATATTACCCGGGTACCCGGATCCTGAAAACGTATTTTTCGATGTGAGGGCTTGATTTGAAGGTCGTCGCTAGGTCTTGTGAACAGCGCGGGGTGCGAAGACGAGTGAGGAATGATATGCATGCCACCCGCTCGGTTTCCCTCTCGGAATACGCCTGCAGTAATCACGTCAAGTAAAAACAACATTCTCAAAATACAACTGAAGCACTTACATAAAACAGGATTTATAAGGAAAATAAATAGTAATAGAACAAGTATTAGTCAGAATCTTCATCAGAATGTTAAGCAAAGAACAAACAGTAACGAATGCAAGTCGGTTCGCGTCTGTTCTGTTCCCCGCCGAGTCACGTGTTGTGGAAGGGTAGGTACACGCCTACCTGCTGGCTCCATCAGAATCGACTGCACCAATACTGGCACGTAAATTTATCCTAGAAACGGACTAAAAGGTTACCCCAGACCCGAAAAACAGCTCCGAGTAATATTTGGAGCCGGGTACCCAATGTCATCCCTAGTATTTACTATATTTTTAATTTATTTTATATTTACTATTTTTACCTTAGGAAGTAGGTAGGTCACATCAACAGGTGAGAAGACAAACATATTTTGGTAAAGTTTCTAAGGTAAACTTCCAACAACACAACATCCAGCCTGTGAGTGGCTACCTTTAATGCATGGTGGAAACTGGGGCGTCTCAACTCCACTCACTGTGCTAATGATGGTCTGGTGAAGTCCGAGACACTGATTACCTCAAGTAGAGATCAGAAGGCCGATTGTCAAACTGCCACGCATATCTTAGCTTGGGGACATGGTTGTTTTTTCAAAGTTCCAATTATTGCAGCCAATTTGGCATCTAACCATGGATAGTATAATACTGAAGTGACCACACATATTCTGAAAACATCGTATTTCTTGTATGTCCTAACAACTTACAAAAGTATTTATTTATTTTATTTATTTATTTAAGTCGAGTTCCGACTGTACATCACAGATGTATGGAACATGTCATAATAATAATTAATACATCTAGATTTAAACTAATATTATTTTACAAACTACATACTAGTCTTATGTTATGCTCGGTCTATACTAAACATATAACATAACTAAAACGAGCTAGGCCTACTGGTTCAATTTTAATATTTGTAAGTATGTTCTTGGACATATTCTTTATTTCATAATATGCCCTCTCAATTAGGTAATTTTTAAGTGACCTTTTAAATAGATCTATTTCTACAATTTCTTTTATGTACTGTACATTTATTGTGTTATGCCTTCACTGTCCATCATTGCGACTAACTAGATTACATGAGAGGCAGGTAAGACAAGCCAATGGACTATATCCAACGACAACATAAGTTAAACAACTGTTTTAATATTGCATTATCTCAATGATATAAATTTGCATATTATACAATGCCAATTGCCATTACCATTCCATAATATTTAAACTTTGATTTAAAAAAATATGTACTCATAATATTAGGTATAATTAACTTAATTAGTTAAACAACAAAAAACTTTGTAAGAGCTGTACAGTGGCGTATCCAGGAATTGGTAGAGGGGGGGTTTTAACACATTATAGAGAGTGGATCCGAAACATAATTGGGGTTCCGGGGGGCTTTCCCCCTGAAAAAAATTCTCGTCCAGGTCATTTTAGTGCAAATCTGTGCGTTTTACAGCGGCCAACTAAAACAAGATTACTCAGTTTCTGGCAACACATTTTTTCCTTAGCACCTCTAATAAAAGGAACCTCAATCAATAATTTGCATATTTTTTGTATTGCTTATGCTTTTAATTACAACTTAATTACTGTGCTTGCACCTTGAGTCTTTTTCGGAAAATAGTCTAACAGAGTGAGGAACTCTGTTTCCTCCGAGACATTTTTGACTAGAAAGTGGAAATAAATAGTATTTTAAATTGTATTCACTAGGCAAGTTGGTTGCCTGGACTTGAAACTATACTATGAATGATACATTACGTAAGCGTTCTTACCTCGTCACTGATTGAGGAGTTGATGGTGGCTATTATAGTATTGATTGCATTGCATCTCTCTACACCCCACTCATTACACAACACGAATTATTAAATTTAAAAAAAAAACTTTCACATTTGTGTTCGCAATTAGCGCTGCACTTGTGCCTGTTGCCTGTATTGTCACACCATGCGACCGCCGATTGCGAGACTCAGACAATGACTAAATATTAAATAATGTGTTTGGCTGGACCAAAGATTACTGAGTGGGGAAGATAGTTCATCCATATGGGAATTCGTCTGCGCGTGTCTGAGCGAAATTTTCTAAGTCTAACGTGTAGTTCGAATTCTCACCGCAAGAGTCGCTCTTCCAAAAGTTTAAAACTCAAGGTCCACTGAATCCCCTGGCACGTAGTAGAGATCTAGTAGACCTTGTTTAACGGTAACGAAGTCAATCGCAAGGTCTACTAGATCGCTAGTAGCCGCCAGGGGATTTACTGGAGCTTGGTCAAACGTGGAGAGCTAGCGCTCCTTGCGGTCAGAATTCAAACTAGTGGTGAGACTTAAAAAATGTTTGCTAAAACTCGCGCAAGATATTTTAACACGGCGATGAAACATCTTCCCCACTCAGTAATCTTTGGCTGGACCCATGTAGAGGGCATGTGGGGTGCGGGGTCAGCTTCATGCGTCAACTTAAATGAATTGCGGCATTGTTTCTAAAAGTGTACACGTTACACCACTACACCGCCTCGCTTTCTGTGGCGGCGTCTTCTGTGAGAGTCTGCAAGTGTCAAGTGATATGGATTCCGTTCCCTGCCTTGTTCGATAGTGTGAGGGGCCAGGGCCCACCCCGCCAAGAACAGCTGAGGTGTTGGTAGATAAAAATATAGTTATAGATCGATGCGTGTATTTTTAACAAAAACAAATTTCTAAAATACTGTCTATTAAAACGTAAAGGGTCATTTTCCATGTTTCCTTTGCAAAAGGGGGGGGGGGTTTGTCCCCCCCTTCCCCCCCCCGTGTATACGCCACTGGAGCTGTATGAATGTTCATAATAAATACCACAACAATGCTTACAACACAGACAACTGTGGTTACAATATTTTAACAGAATTTCACCGATTTTAAATATTCAGGATTACATACAAATGTGTAACTGGGTAATGTTTTGTGATTATTACAAATTATAATATACATATTTTTGTATATTATAAACCTATATATATTGGTAATTTTTGTTACATTATGGAATGCTTATGAATACAAAATTTTCTGTGCGAAATGTGTAAGATACAAATTAGGTTAGTCCCATTTTTCTCTGTTTTGGTTACATTTTGTTTCTTAAGTTTATCTCAAATGAAACTAAAGTTATTAAAAATCAAATTTCCTGGATATTTCAATTAACATCCTGATTTTACCTTTTTTATGCTTTACTATTTTATATTCTCAATAAATTTTCCTTCAGACATTGTATTTATTCGGTAAAGAATGGTGGTGTCTGTGATACCTTTGTGTTGGTGGTCAACATTGGTGACCACTGTGCCAGAAAGAGCTAAATGAAACATCTGAAGGCAAGACAATACACAAACCTACTCACTCATTTTCCTCCATTCTAGAGTAACTGCAGTATTAAGCTGTTTATCCGGAATATTCTGACCACTTATTTGAAAACTTGAAAAGTGCATGGACCTTTTGGCATATTGAAAGAAGAATGCAATGGTTAAACTGTATCACTGCCACAAATAGTATAAACTGTGTTATTGTCAATAGTATATACATTTAATTTATGAATATTATGATTGTTGTTCGAAGCGTGGACCTTTGTGTGCTAGGCCTAGCCCAGTCGCCACCACAGTTATTACTTTATTTATTTATTCTTAAGCATTTCATTACAATTCATGTGGGAGCCAACAACGGCTTCCGAATATGGAAATTTGTCAGGTACTACAACTGGGTCAATTAGACGTAGGATGGCTTGGACTCGACGTTGCTACGGTCAGCTCCCTGATGTTGTAGAAGGCTCCGCTCTGCTACACACAAACAAAACTATATCTTGGATACGAAGCTTGTTGCTGGCAGGGGAGAATTTTGCACTTCTACATCATATTACGTATACCCTGTAACATTATTTATTGATGAATGAATAATCAATGAAATATATAATACTACAGATCTGTGACTACAGTATGCAATCCACAAAAGGAGCTTCCGTGTCCAAAGATTTAGTTGGGTAAATGGGCGTTACCACAATCGATCTAGGGTATCACGGAATCAGCACCGATTTGCCAAGCTCGGCAATAAGTAAAATCATTGATTTGCACCATTTGCACTGTTGAAATCAAATATGTAACGAAAACTTGCTTAATATTATTTCAAATAACAAATCTTTATTCGCGCCGTTACCTTTGGCTGGCGGTGATTCTTCCATGTTCATCCTGTTAGGCAGGCTGTGACTCGGTGTTTTTCTGGTTGACGTTTCTCTATTTATGATGTTAAGCCAAGTGTTTCTTTGATAATTAAATAACTAGGTATGGCTTCTGTGGAAGAAGATGACTTTTTTGACGAAGATACATTTAGTACAGAAATTAATTTTCCCCCGGAAGTCCAGCGTGCCATTGAACAGGTAAACATACACCTAGATAAGATGTAAAACAGTTTTAAGGTTATGTTGACTCAGATTAGGCCTAGGCTGTAGTTTTGGGTTTATAAACCCAACGGACTAGGTATTCGGCCCAGAATGTGTTTCCACTTTCCAATTAGCTTCAATCTCACCATCGTGGCAGGTTTGGGTACTCCATCCTAGGCCTAGGCCTATTTAATAAATAAATAAATTCACATTTAGAGTCTAGGCCTACCCACTCAGTAACTAGGCCTATGCCTAAACTGATTTACAGTGGGGGGCTTTAATTTCAAGTGACTAAACCAAACTTGCAGGCTCCGAACACCATCGACGAGTGAGCGATAACCAATCAAAGATAGATAGGAAACATATGAATCAGTGATTGGACAACTTGCAAACACCTGCAGATAGGCCTAGGCCTAGATGCCAAGAATCAACAAGGCCGATTCAGAACAACTTTGAATTTATTGGGTGCTTCGTTGCTAAGACGGCTCCAAAGTCACCGTTTACTTATTCCTAAGCCAAGAAGTGATGAAATTAAATAATGTGGGGTATAAATAAAGTAGTGGGCGTAGGCCTAATCCACTTACGTTTACATTAATTTCATTTTACTGTCATCATCATATAGTTTTCAACCTTCACGTGCGGAGTGCTGTTCACTGAACGCCTTCTTGACGTATTGGACAGTAACAACAGTTGGGAACCCGAATTAAACAAAACCTACAACTACAATTCAGTCGATACTCTTCTCCTACTACTGCGGCGGCGCACCTCGCCAGTGGCAGAGATTTCCCCTCCCACCCACTTCCGGCCCATAGCCGTGCGTCAAGATTTATTAAGAGGGCATTGTGTACTGAGATTAAAAATAAATACAGTGGTCCTTCCCACCCCTTACTAAATATTACCCTTTGAAACTTGTGAGTCCATAAAAGTGTAAAAAATGTAAATCAAACAAACGTGAATTCCCTTAGATATTAAAAAGCCGAGAGCCGTGACCCCCACAGCCAGCCACTATACTAGTCAGGTACAATTGTAGTACTACTAGTCAGGTACCTCAAGCATGGGATAGTCCCCCCTCAGGTACAAAAGTGTCACCGGGATGAGACCCACTTGTCAGGTACTTATGTACGGGGCTGCCTATAGCCAATGCTCCGGCCCTAGCTCAACACCCTAATCCCACCCCCCACCCTTAGTCTTGCTTTAAACCCCTTCAATGTCCGCTGAGCAACCACCTCACCTGACAATCCATTCCATTCCCTTACCGTCCTATCAACAAATGAATACTTCCCCACATCTGTTTTCCTCCCCACCCTTTGAAATTTCCACTTGTGGTCGCGTCTTGCACTGTGCCCACCCCACTCCATTCTGCCTTGGATTTCCTTCCAACCTCTCAATCCTCTTGATGCCCTGTACAAGTTGCATAACCTCTCCTTCCTCCTTCAATGATTCCCACCCCAGCTCCCTCATCATTTCTGTAATGCTTTCATAAACCCTACCTCCCCTTCCCACCCCCTCACCACCACCTCTGTACAGCTCACAGCATCGAGTCGCGTTAACAGTATAATCCACGGTATTGTGATGAACAGAGGCAGGAGTTCATGGTGACATTTTTTTTTGAATATTTCGTTTTAAAGATTTAAAAGAACATTTTGGGAAAAATCGTTTTTATAGCGGTGTTAATTTTTTTCTATTTTTGGCTACTTTGGGACCATGGAAAATGCATAGGCTAAAAATTAGAACACAAATATGTATCAACCTACATTTATTAGGTACATAGCACAACTATAAACACATTAATTAATCAATGAATCACTGAGTATGCCTATGTAAAACACTTATTATACACAACACTTATTATAGGCCTACTCACACTAGTTTCCTTAATCTATGTCTCCAAATTGCAGTGCGTTGCCGAGGACGCCGTTCGGCCGTGACGTGACTGTTGACACAAAAACGTAAAAATTGTGCGGTAAATCGCAAATTTGTCATTAATTTATTTTATTCCAACGTTATACGTGAATAATGGGTAGAATCGCTCAAATCCCGGCTAAACTTAAAAATCGCAAAAATTCGTGCGAAAAAAAATGTCATTTCCAGCACCACAAGTTCCTAAAACGTCCACATCTGTAGTTTTAAAACATTTTCTAAGAAATTCGCGTTTATCTAGTTAATACCATAAACTCCTGCCTCTGGTGATGAATATAAATGCATTAATTTTTACTTTAACCTTTAAATTGATTTGAACAAGTACCGTAATAAACAACCTGTTAGTTGAAGTTGTTAGATTATGTTTGAGGTTACGAAATGAGTTCACGATAGTGACGGAAGTCGACCGTCCTCTGTTCACACTTCTCGGATCATGGCCAGTTACGTGAGTTTAGTTCCAACTCGAGTAAAAAGTTGATCTGTGGTGGGCGTGCTCGATTGCGTTCACACGCTAAAATTACCATTGTTATTGACCAACTCGCATGAAATGCGAGTAATGTAAACCAGGTGTAAGTGATGAGGACTGAGTGCGTGTGTATCAAGCCCTTTTATAATCAATAGTTTACAATCATAATAATATACAGAGCTGGGCAAAATACTCAAATATTTGTATTTTAGATACAAAATACAAAATACTGAAATAAATGTATTTTAGATACAAAATACAAGATACTTTTAGAAATATGTATTTTCGATACAAAATACATTTGTATTTTCAAAAATACTTAAAATAAAATACATTTCCCTATGCTACAACAGACAACTACCGGGAAATAAAGAACAACCAAAATTTTTTGCTTTTAAAATGTTGGATGTTGGTTTAACAAAAGCAAGTGCTTAGTGTAGGGCCTATGTCTAGAACATTAATTTATTCATCATCATGTAACGGACAGTACAATACAAACAATGATGGTAGCACTAGCTTGATTCAAATTACACTCATTGCTGCCCGGTTGGCCATTGGCTTTCAGAATTACAAGTTTTTGGAACAATCCGTCCGATAATGCATTTCTGCGTGGATTGTTTACAATACTGGCAAATGAAAACATCCTCTCCAAGCACTGGGGCACTCGATGTCAAGCATGTATTGTACTGCAGAAACATTTGTTTTATGGCCGGATACAAGCTTAGCATTTGAATGTCTCTGCGTTTATCTTTGAGGTATTGTAGTACTTCCAACTCTCCTTTAGTGTTATTTTTAAAACTAAGAGGGGTATCGACCATATTGTCTTCTTTTTCAAAAGCAAAAAAGTCATCATCATCAGTAGTAGATGAATTCAATCTATTATGTTGGGAGAAGTATTTTGTAAAATACAAAATACTTTGAAAAATGTATTTTTGATACAAAATACAAGATACTTTAGGCTCGGGTATTTTCGATACAAAATACAAAATACAAATGTATTTCAAATACGTAATTCAAATACATGTATTTTGGATACTGCCCAGCTCTGATAATATATAGGCCTATTGATGAGGCATTAATATTTAATAATACAAACAACAATAACAGTAGGCCTAAGATAGAGCATTAACAACATTGCAGTCATGGAGCATTATAATAGGCCCTACCTAGAGGAGTTCCAATTAAATTCTAAGTTATGGTCAAAATGTTCCCTTTGTCACCCATGTTAACTGACGGAATATTTTCAATTTTAGGTCCTTCCTAGTACAGACCCCTTAGATCACCCTGATTTCAATGCCGTCGACTACATAAACTCATTGTTCCCCACCGAACAATCCCTGTCCAACATTGACGATGTCGTCTCCAACATGGAATGCAAGATCCGGACAATCGACGATGAGATTCGGACGGTGGTTCGTGGACAGACCAACGTTGGTCAAGACGGCCGTGCCGCTTTGGAAGCTGCGCAAGGCGTTATTCGTCAGTTGTTCGTACACATCAAAGTGGGTTGCTTACAAATGTATCACTAGTTTATAGTAGAGTAGTACCTAGTTAGTTTAGAGTAGTGTTGCAGACTTCTAAAATCCAGATACACCAGATGACAAAAGTGAACAAAGGTATGATGCAAACCTTTCTTATTCTAACAACTATATTGCATATTTCTTGTTATCCAATATTGCTACTGATTGTTGTTACGTCTCATCTATTAATGTGACCTAATGACTTGTAGATTGGATTGAGACTACAAAATAACAGGCAAGCACATACTAAATGTTAGGGTAGAGGATTTTAAAATGTTTCTGTCCTACACATACTTGGGGAAGTTTAGACTCCTACGCTTCTTTTTAAGAGGAACGTTTAAAAGATTCAGGACATCAATCACAAAAGGAACTTTTACAAATTTCAAGTTCCTTTATATAACTTTATCCTTTAAAAGATCAAGTTCCTCAAAAAAGGGAATGTTCCTTTAAAAAGTTCCTTTAAATTTTTATTGTTTTTAAATTAAACACCCAGTGATTGATTTTGTAGATTGCATTATTAATAGTATAGGAAGGTCTACGAGTATTTACACGATGATGCTTAAATAATTACAACACTAAAAGAGGAAGAAAATTTCATAATGGCAGTAGTTATGATGGAGAACTAAAGGCAATATTAGAAGCACTCAAATTAGTAGCAGGTCACCTAAAAACAAAAATTGTGATACTTTCTGATTCAATGGCAGCAATACAGGCAGTTGTAAGCAAGGAAGAAGTGGATAGTGAAGTCAAGGAATGTAAATTACACATTCTGAGACTTAATAATGAAGGAAAAGACGTTATGCTACAGTGGGTACCTGCACACTGCAATCTGCATGGGAATGAGAAGGCGGACTTCTTGGCAAAAAGGGGCAGCAAAATGCAACAAACTGAAAAGGCATTATCATATAAGGCAGTTAAGTCCCATCTAACAGCGGCTGCAAAGAAGTCAGTGCAGAAGAAATGGGAGGAGGATGCTAAGGACAAGCCATGGGAGAGGATAGTAACAACAAAAACAAACCGACCCAGATATAAGAACAGAAAAGTCTCAACAGCTCAGTTTAGACTAGACACAGGGCATGACTTACTGGGTAAACATCTGCACAGAGTGGGAATGGCTGAGTCAAGCTTGTGCAGCTTGTGTGGTAAGGAAGAGCAGAATAGACGTCATCTTTTCGGGTGTGAAAGGATGAAGAGGGAACTTGACGCGATGCCAGATGGCATGACATATGTACAGAGGGAGTCCTGTCTCTATTGGTTAGCACGACAACGCATGATGGCCGAATAGACCAATTGCGGGCATAAGAGAAGAAGAAGAAGAAGAGAAGATAATTTAATACCAAATGTTCAGTGTGTCAGCGAGTTACAACATGAGGAAATACTGTACGGTGGGCGGCATAACTATTATTGATTAAAATCGAAAAGTACCAGACAAAAATATTTGATTATGAAACATAATGCCGACAAAGCAGATTTGTTTAGTTGTCAATGAAGACAGAAGACTGATTAGTGGCGCTGAGCGGAAAAATAATCGACTCAGTCGTACAAGGAACGTTTTAAAAAGTTCCACGAAAATATGAACTTTCTCAAATAAAAGTTCCTTTGTCATAAAAAGGAATGCGTTGCTTGAAAAGTTCCCTAAAAAAAAGGAACGTGCTCCTTTAAAAGGCTCCTATTCTAGGTTTATGTGTCTGTAGCCATAGGCCCTACATGTAAACATAGCATGTAATCTATGTTTTTAGAACCTGTTTTTAATTTTTATCAAACTTTTTGTTTTAGGATATAAAAGCAAAAGCTGAGCAGTCTGAAGAGATGGTGAAAGAAATCACTCGTGACATTAAGCAGCTTGATTGTGCGAAACGTAACCTTACATCGGCCATCACTACCCTAAACCACCTTCATATGCTCGTAGGGGGCGTTGAAAGCTTACAGTAAGTTTTGAACAGTGCTTGGGCAAGTTCTCCAAAAAATGATAAACCTACTTGTCAAAGAAAGGATCTAGTTCCAAGTAACAGTTTCTTATCAAAAATAGGCTAGCTTAGGTTTATTCCAATTATCACTCGAGTATATTACGTTCTGTATAGCCCATTGCCAATAGTTTTTTAAGTGATTTGTGAAAATGAAAGTCTTGATATATAAACAAAGCACTAAACACCCTTTCCACACCAGCAGTTAATGGAATAGCTGTGTTAAACTTAACAAACAATTTCCTCGTGATCGGGAAGGAACTCGACGTACTAAAGTCCATGGGTGGGCTCAAATGTAAACTATTCATTGTTTGTACTTGAGCTCTGTCTTATATTTTTAGTTTTATACTTCAGGCAATGTTTATTCGTTAATTCAATGGTACATATTACGACATCAGTAAGAAATTTTAAAGAAACGTTAAATTCGTTCGGACTGACGGGACATGTTTGTTGTTTCAGAACTCTAACACAGAAACGTCAGTACGGAGAGATCGTGATGCCCCTACAGGCGATCACGGAAGTAATGAAGCACTTCAGTAACTACATGGAAATACCACAGATCCAGGAACTCTCGCAACAGGTGATGACTACGTTTAGACCTCTCCCTACGCTGCCCCGAGCAAGGTCGCGTGAAACGTTTCAACTGTCCATGTCTGTTCCAGGTGAACCAGATTCAAGTGGAACTTGCCCAACAAATAACGGCCGACTTCCACGAAGCTTTCTCCGGTCCCAACGCCAAAAACTTTGCTCCGAACAAGCAGTTGACTGAAGCTTGTCTTGTCTTGTCCATTCTTCATCCTAAAGTCAAGTAAGAAGAAAGTATAAATATATCATAAACTAAGAAGTAGGGTGTACGTTGTACTTATTTGAATTCCACATTATAGTGATAAAATGTTGCCACTTTTAATTAATCAGCTTCATAATAATTATATAGGCCTACATAAAGTTACTAGTAGCGACACTTTTACGCTTTTACTTTTTTAGCTAACTTAGCCCTAAACTGAATTGTGTGCGACTACTGAATACAACTTCAATGTGATTACCTCTCATAAGTCTTTATCAATTTGTAACCATATAATACTAACTTTTTTTATATCTGCTCCCTGTGTAATAATACTAATATGAATACAAAATGTAAGCTAGGCCTAGTAGCCCATTGTAATTGCTAATTATGTTGTGTATCTCGTGTAGGCGGGACCTGCTGAAGTGGTTCATCTCACTGCAGCTGACGGAATACTGCCACCTGTTCCAAGAGACGCAAGACACTGCGTGGCTCGACAAGATAGACCGCCGGTACGCGTGGATCAAGAGACACCTGCTCGAGTTTGAGGACAAGTTCGGGGCCATGTTCCCCGTTGACTGGGAGGTCTCCGAGAGAATAACTGTCGAGTTTTGTAGCATTACAAGGTAAGCCTACGTTACCTTATTTGTTTATCAAACTTACCAGTAATGTTAGTATGCAAGTGTGATGGAGTAAAGCATAAGATTTCAAGTATGTTTTCAATGGATCCCTAGTCATTGCTCAATAGTGGGAAATGAAAAAGCCGACTACCTGGCAAAGATGGGAGCTAAATTGAAACAACCTGAAAAGGCAATCTCACTGCAGTCCATCAAGTCTACAATCAATAACCAAGTCAGCTTAGAGTTAAAGAAACAGTATGAAGTAATTGCGCGAGGGAAAAGATGGGAACCGCTTATAAGGAAGGAGAAAATGAACGCAAGGAAAATTGATAAGGAAGAAAGAAGGGTATACGTGGCAAATTTCCGGATGGACACCGGCCATGACTACCTGCAAGCCCATCTGCACAAAATAGGAGTGGTGGATACGAGAACATGCCCACTCTGCAAAGAACAAGACCAGGACGCGGAACATCTTGCGACATGTGTCTCTTTGACAACAGAAAGGGATCTAATGGAGGGGCAAAAGATAGCAAGGAGGAAATATGTGGCAAACCTTTATTGGGCAACTAGGCAGAGAATGGCATAAGTTCCAACTCTGGGTGTTCGAAAGAAGAAGAAGAAGAAGAAGAAGAAGAGATTTCAATATCTTACTTAAATCATGTGCTATCTGTACGCCCTATATGTGTGAAGAATCCTTATAGTAATATTATTTGAGTATGACTTAATGTATGTTCATAATCATAGCTAGTGAGCTGTATAGAAATTTAAGCAAAATAACTGTTGCATAAAAAAATAATGATAATAATCTAACACCCTGTTCCAACATGCGTCAGGTCGGGGGGTGATGCATCACCAGTACTTGGGCTGTGGATTCTTCAGTGCTTGCTTTGCTAGTCAGGCTGAGCACATCCTCTTCTTCTTTGCTCTCTTCTAAGACCGGTGTTTCCAATAGCTCTTTCCCATACTCGTTCTGCTTCGTCTTTTCATGCTATTCCTCTAAAAAAAAGCAAAAAAAATAGTATTTAATACAAATATTTTTTTTTAATCTGTCTGTGCAGCGCGAACGATGTGTTTTTCATTTAACCTATTTCTGATTTCAGGGAAGAACTGTCCAAATTGATGTCAAAACGCAAGACAGAGATGGATGTCAAATTGTTGCTGTATGCAATCCAGCGCACGGGAACATTCGAAAGCCTTTTGGCGAGACGTTTCACTGGTGTTACGCTCGGAGACTCGGAAACAAAGGGAGTTGACGATAACAAGAGGATTCAAGAGGTAAGTTTCAAATACAGTTACTCCTTTGTATCCGAAGGCAAGAAGACAGGTTTTCTTAAAAATGAAGGTAAATGCAAGGGGAGCTAGCCAAGGACTACGATTATTACGTATACATGATAGTGCACCACTGAACATGTAGCCTACACTCGGATTGGGTCTCGAGAGAGATTCAACACGATGATTTTACCATTGCAGTTCGATTACCAACAACATATGCATGGTGTGTAGTTTCAAATTTAGTGTTAAAATAGTAATAGTGACACAAAAAGTGAAATTGATATTGTTATGCTGAGATAATTGATATCAATACTGTTGTACTAAATATCATTTCCTTAAAATTCTAAAAGCGAAAACAGCAGATGGAAATTATAATAGAAACCCCATAGGGAAGAGTAATTCATAATAATTATACCAAATTCCTTCCTCACTAGGCTGAACAAGACTCGTCTAATCCATTCGAGACGTCGGATTCCGATGACCAGTCATTGAATCCCTTCTCCGATAACGGAGAAAGCGGTAGCTCGTCGGCTAAACCCAAGACTTCACCATTCCATGGCATTATTGGAAGATGCTTTGAGCCCTATCTCTACATTTACATAGAGAGTCTTGACCGGTAAGTTATATTTGATTAAAATAAACTTTTGCAAATAAGAGGCAGTTTTGTTCCTCTAACAAAGTTAGATGGTAACAAGCAGTGCTTGAAATTAACGGCAGCCTCGGGCTAGCTGCCCAAAACAGTGTCGGGCTCCCACTTTTGCGTCCCTTAGATAAATAATAGATTGATTGCTTTTTGGCATTGCTATTGGTGACATTCAAAGAAATGGAGATTGGCCAGAAATTGGCATTGCCCTTTTAAAATCAATTAAATAATATGGTCTATGAGAAAAGTATTCTTCATACAACTAGGAAAACGCTCTGTTTGACGCGTTGATAAGCG
Organism: Isoperla grammatica; assembly: GCA_945910005.1. Taxonomy (NCBI): domain Eukaryota; kingdom Metazoa; phylum Arthropoda; class Insecta; order Plecoptera; family Perlodidae; genus Isoperla; species Isoperla grammatica. The sequence continues at coordinate 4,717,532 of OX246740.1, forward strand.
AGCGCGTCCATATCTACGAACGTTCTGGCGAAAAGATCTCAAAGCTAATAAAAACAACAATTAACAACAATTCAAGAATGCACATTGCAAAAATTTGTCTAATTCCCATAGCTATTATAATTCCCGATATTGTTGAATGCAGTGCCATGTGCGTTGCTAAGAATTTTCTTTGTCATGTTTTCGCCGCGGTCCGCCACCGTTACTAACAGTTATTGACAGCAATAGAAATGTAATTTCTGCCTCTAATACGTATCCGATCACGTCTAAATTAGTATATTCGTGACCGGATGAAAATGTACTACAAGATAGCCACCTCACATTTTGCTGTTACTGTTTTTCAGAAAAATATTTTCGAGTAACTTTTGTGTAACTTTGCCAATATTGATCAGATAGCCATTAAATGAACATATTCGTGACCGGAAAAAGCTTTAAAAAAATATGGCTATCTCACATTTTGCCGCCATTTTGTTTCAGAAAAATATTTTGCAGTAACTATGGTGTAACTTTGTAACTTTTCAAACGATTTTGCCTCAAAACTATACACCTTCAATCCACATCGAGGCTTGTGGATGGTCCAAATTTCAAGTTGATCGGACTTTCCGTTCGACCGCTATCGACGGACATAAAAACAAAAAAAAAAAAAAAAAAAACAAACAGAATGAAGTGCCGTTAGAGTATAGTACGGTAAAAAAAAAAAAAAAAAAAAAAAACAGAACGAAGTGCCATAAGAGTCTCGTGGAAACGCTCGCTTCGCTCGCTTAATTATAGTTATTGGCTCTACATTTCAAGAATGCTTATTGCTTACCTCGGCTACAAATTGTCAAATAGGTTAATGGTTTTGTACTTAGTTGTTTTTTTTCCTCTTATGCAATGATGACTTTTCAGCCATTCATTTTTCTTGCTATCCAGTTGTTGTTTCATTCAAAAATATCGTAGCATAGACTGATCTAGAAATCATCAACATTAGCTTTGTCACTTTAAACATAGAATCTATTCAAATATCTATAGGCCTACTTATAAAATATGTATGCCCAAGATCAGTCATACGTTTTTACGTTCCCCAAACACAACTAGGCCTAAGTAACGTAGCCGATCGGCCTGTGCTGACCTCTTTGTCTTCAAGACACTTGATGAAAAGATTGTTTCCCCGCAGAAACTTGTGCGACCTGATGGAACGCTTCGTTGTGGATGCCAAAGAGAAGCCGACCTTCACCCCGTCAACAGATGGCAGCAGCGTAGTCCTGCCATCATGTGCCGACCTCTTTGTCTTCTACAAGAAGTGTATGGTGCAGTGTACGCAGCTGAGCACCGGCCAGCCCATGCTCGGGCTGGCGACCACATTCCAGAAGTATCTCCGAGAGTACGCGCTCAAGCTCTTACAGAACAACCTGCCCAAGTAAGTAGTGTGACTGGCAAACACATTCCAGAAGTATCTCCGAGAGTAGGCACTCAAGCTCTTGCAGAACAACCTGCTCAAGTAAGTAGTGTGACTGGCAAACACATTCCAGAAGTATCTCCGAGAGTACGCGCTCAAGCTCTTACAGAACAACCTGCCCAAGTAAGTAGTGTGACTGGCAAACACATTCCAGAAGTATCTCCGAGAGTACGCGCTCAAGCTCTTACAGAACAACCTGCTCAAGTAAGTAGTGTGACTGGCAAACACATTCCAGAAGTATCTCCGAGAGTACGCGCTCAAGCTCTTGCAGAACAACCTGCCCAAGTAAGTAGTGTGACTGGCAAACACATTCCAGAAGTATCTCCGAGAGTACGCGCTCAAGCTCTTGCAGAACAATCTGCCCAAGTAAGTAGTGTGACTGGCAAACACATTCCAGAAGTATCTCCGAGAGTACGCGCTCAAGCTCTAACAGAACAACCTGCTCAAGTAAGTAGTGTGACTGGCAAACACATTCCAGAAGTATCTCCGAGAGTACGCGCTCAAGCTCTTGCGGAACAATCTGCCCAAGTAAGATGTGTGACTGGCAAACACATTCCAGAAGTATCTCCGAGAGTACGCGCTCAAGCTCTTGCAGAACAACCTGCCCAAGTAAGTAGTGTGACTGGCAAACACATTCCAGAAGTATCTCCGAGAGTACGCGCTCAAGCTCTTACAGAACAACCTGCCCAAGTAAGTAAGTAGTGTGACTGGCAAACACATTCCAGAAGTATCTCCGAGACTACGCGCTCAAGCTCTTGCAGAACAACCTGCCCAAGTAAGTAAGTAGTGTGACTGGCAAACACATTCCAGAAGTATCTCCGAGAGTACGCGCTCAAGCTCTTGCAGAACAACCTGCCCAAGTAAGATGTGTGACTGGCAAACACATTCCAGAAGTATCTCCGAGAGTACGCGCTCAAGCTCTTATAGAACAACCTGCCCTAGTAAGTAGTGTGACTGGCAAACACATTCCAGAAGTATCTCCGAGAGTACGCGCTCAAGCTCTTGCAGAACAATCTGCCCAAGTAAGTAGTGTGACTGGCAAACACATTCCAGAAGATGCCAACACACATTTTCCTCTCCATAATGGGGGCACTATGACGTATACTCCCCCTAGGCTTTCCTTTAAGTGTCAAATCTGTACGTAGACGGGATCTTGAGTTGGTTGCAGGAACATACACAACTTGGGGGTTTCATATGAAAATGTGGTAGGCCTATAGCCTACATTTTACAACTAGACATTGAAATCAAGTTTATTTATTTATTGAAGTTAATTAACATTATTTATAATTCTAGTAGTTGCCACCATGACAGTCAGTAATATTAAATTATCGAACACATCTGACAGTACAACATTTTTCATTAAAGAATAAGAACCAAGACTATTTGACCGGGAGTAGTATTAAAACACAAATAAACACACGAACAATAACCACGGTCAAAAAAATTCAGAATTTTCTCTAACCCACGCATATGCCAGTCAGAACCATAACACGCGCTCGATCTACTGTGTGTTGCGTAATAAACAATGGTTGTCTTTTTGCCTGTATACGGGAGAGTGTCTCTCGAGAGAACCTAAATAACCCTGTTTTCCCACTCACTCCGATCCCGGCATGTACGGCATTGCAACTGGGATTGTCGCTACGTTTCCCCCATTGCTATGGTTATTTGGTTAATTTCAAAGTCCAAATTCATCCAGTTACAATATCGATTACATGACAAATTGGTCGGTGTAAGTGAACACAGGAAAACGATAGAAGGGAGAACGCATGCTGCCAGCAAGCTCAAAGACCACCTTTTTGAATGTAAAACAAGTGTAGATTGGGAAAATGTGTGTTTTAATGAAAGAGACTAACGTAATGAAGAGAAAATTTAAGGAGGCTGCAATGATAGACTTTATCCCGCGTGCTATCAGTCAACTGAGCACCGACTTCCCCCCTCTATGGAGATCAGTGGTGCGCACGCAGCTCGCCATTGCATGTGATTCAGCGAGGAGACCACGTGACCCATAGCTTAGTTCCCTCGCGTCTGAGGAAGACAGCGGACGCTGTCGAAAATTTACGCACTGGTGAGTGTTTTTATTTTTTGACCGTGGTTATTGTTCGTGTGTTTATTTGTGTTTTAACATTTTTCATTGGTTGGTGATGCTGCAGTTGTTTATTTTACTTCTTCTTCTCAAATGCCCACATTTGGTTATTATGCCTGATGGGTGGCTATTGAAACATCATTTTTTTAAAGAAATAAAATCTTTACATATTTGACTTTATGTACCGAATTTTTTTAAAAAATGAATAACGTTTTATATTTAACACTATTTCTCAGTGTTTTCGTTTTGTTTGTTCCCGCAGGATAACCGCTCCGGGCGGGTCTCTGGGCAGTCTAACCCGTGACCTAAGGGATCTCTCCACTTCCGGCATCATTCAGAACTTTCACAGTTTCCTGAAGGAAGGCGACACAATACGTTACACACTCGACGAGCAGGCTAGAGTTTGTAGGTAAGCCTTGATCTGATGAGTTCATTCTCTGTAAGTTGGAAATAGTGGAAGAGATTGCTGGTTCATATTTAGGCATGTGTTAAATGTGTATGCCTATGTGTGTTATTGATTTATGAGTATTATTATGTGATTTTGCTTTGGATTTCTGTTCAAGCAGTTGCCCATCTCATAAAGAACTAGATTACGTATCGTAATTGGGTTTTGAGTTTACTTCCCTTTGTGGCCCAGTAAGCCATGGTCTGTTCTTTTCCCAGCATCCTCACAACTGCAGAATATTGCCTGGAGACCACACAACAGCTAGAAGAGAAGTTGAAGGAGAAAGTGGCCCCGGGATTGGCTGACAAGATTAATCTTTCCCAAGAGCTCGACATGTTCCACAAGTAAGCTTTCATTAAAACCTTACTTGCTGATTATGCATGTTTTACCTAATCTAGTCCAATCCAATGCATAGTAGGCCTAGAAATAGTCTACTGCTTGTTATCTAAGCTAAAAACTTAAGATGCTAGTAAATAGTAATTGACTTTTTTGGGTTTTTGAATGCAATATTTATTGGAATATTTTTGGATTGATTTCTTTGATATTGGACCTTGGTTTTGATACCAAACACTGCCGGTTTCCATGTCTCTTTCTGCGCGGCAGCACCACGACCGAAAATGCTGTGATTGGTCACCGTGCATCATCTTACCATGCGGCAAAAGACATGGAAACCTGCCGTTATTCTATATCTATAGAAAAAAAAAATATGAACTCTTAATTTAAGCTGGCGTAATAGTTGTGGTCGATTAGGTAGGCCTATTGATTGGTCTAGTAAATCATAGTTGCTACATTCTTGGGTAGAATCCTAGCTTGGGCATATTATGTCATGTAGCATTATTTTAAATCTTTATGTATTACCCATCTCGATTAGCATCATTAGTTCATTGCAATTTTAAATTTAGAGACCAATTAATAACTATCATCATTGTCATCTCAAATTTAAAACTTTTTTATTTTCCTGTGCAAAGTTGGTAAAAAATAAAAAAACACCAGGGCCCGGATTCACAAGAGGTCCTAAGTCTTATTTTGGTCTTATCTCTAAGACCGTCCTAACTTTAAACATCTTGTAAAACCAGACCCAGGTCACATGAAATTCCTGGTGAGAACAAGGACATAATGAACATTCCAATAATATGTTTTAAAATCCGTTCTAAGATATTTTTCTGGTTTTATAATAGGTTCAAAGTTAGGCCGGTCTTAGAGATAAGACCATAAAAAGGCTTGTGAATCCGGGCCCAGCAAACTAAATTGTTGCTGCTATCATAATGGATACCGTTAGGTAAAAAGGTAATTTTAAATTTGAAAGTCGCCTACTCATGCACAGATCTAACCTACCTCACTTGCTGCTACCGAGGGTATAGTTGAATTAAAAAGCCATTTTGAAGAAGCAATAATTGTTGTGTAGGCCTATTCACTTACAATATAAAACGTAAGATCAATATTTTCTTATAATACCAGGCTTTAAAGCCATATAGCAATATTGGACCTTGGGGAATATGAGAAAATGTAATTATGTAATATATAAATCAAAGTCTAAAACAAGCTTAGCAATTATTTTACTATGCCTCTAACTTGATCTTTATGCATGCTAATGAATGCCCCGATTGTTATATTTTTTTTTCATATATCACAAATCAATCACACGTTGAAGATAAGCTAAAGAATATAGATCCCATCCCCCGCAACAACACTTCATTGTGTAACTGTGGAATGCTATGCAAAGTAATCATTGTTGAAATTGAAAAGATTAGAAGGGGGGGGGGGTGTAGTACAGATGTACCTTGTTTCCGTTAGCATTTTTATTACCAGTACTCGTCTGTAGTCCTGTCATTAATTGCACTTTTCAGTTGAGTTGACATAACTTCTTTATGTTTCAGTGTGATATCCAATTGTATTCAGCTACTGGTCCAAGATCTGGAGAGTGCGTGCGACCCAGCTCTCACCGCCATGAGTAAGGTCAGTGTAATGAGTTCTTTGCTTAAATATTAAAGACAGGAGGACACTGCAAATAGGCCTACTTTGCAATTTCCATGTTGGGAATAGTTATAGAAAGTGCAGCACTTACTTGCATGGTAAGCGCTACATGATGTCACGTGTCGGGAAGAAATGCATAAGAAATGCATTTAAAAAGTTGTACTGTATAAATAAAAGTCTTGAGCTTTGGGACTTTCAACCTGAAAGTGGGTACGCAACTGTGCGGCCAACCAAACATATTCGTCTTGTGTTGTTGGCATAAGCTAATATTACTAGAAGAAATAATAAATAAATATTGGCAAGCTCGTAACCAATAATTACACAATGTAATGTTAGACCAACATTTTTATGGTCGAGAAACCTGTTAAAAAAGATTTGAAACAAATTAATAAATAGCCTAACAGTTGGCTATGTTCACAAGACACAATTTCTCTCCATTTTAATTGCCGCCAACTAACGCGCTCTATCCATCTCTCGCAGACTTCTTGCACCGCCCTCCATAGGAGGGACCTCCGTAGCGGAGGGCGGTGGGCAATTTTGTCATAGCTGCCAACTTGCAATTGATATCAAATATGGCTACTGGATTGCCTATCTATGGGTTACCATAGTTGTAAATCATTTGACCATGTATTATTTTTCAGTTTGTTGTAGACAAATGATGATGTCTCATGCCGTAAACCTTTCTTTAAAGATAAGGGCACATGTAATATTGATTTGTTGGTGGCTGTCAACCATATTGCCATTTAATGCCAATCAGTTGTTTGTGTTACTGTAATGAATGAATGAATGAATTACATATTATGATATTATATCTGTAATTTTAAAGAGCCTGAGATTATTATTTATTAAATTACTTATTGGCTATACAAATCAATTTACAATTTTTTTTATAGTTGAATAGTAGCCTAATTACTGGTCTTAGTTGCAATCCCCCTTTCAGAGTATTTCTATCTCATTGTCATCATCTCTTAACTAATAATCTTCTTTTTTCTTTTCATATGACCACAATTGGCCTATTTGACCATCATGTGTTGTCGTTTCATCCAATAGAGACAAGATTCCCTTTGTATACATGTCATGCCATTTGGCATCGCGTTCAGCCTTTGTCCTTTCACAACTGAAGAAATGGCGTCTATTCTGTTCTTCCTTGCTGCACAGGCTTGACTCAGCCAATTCCTACATTGAGTATATGCTTACAATTGATACATACACCTGTTTAATCAATGTGCTTACCCACCAAGTCATGCCCTGTGTCTAGTCTAAACTGGGCACATGAAATCTTCCTGTTCTGTTCTTATATCTGGGTGGTTTTGTTTGTGACTATATTCTTCCACGGCAAGTCCTGTGCATCCTCCTGCCACTTCTTCTCCACATCAACTGCTAATGAAACCTACTACTTGATTGCAACAGATATCGTGGCAGAACGTGGAGTCTGTGGGCGACCAGAGTGGCTACGTATCGGCAGTCACGTCTCATCTCAAACAGTCGGTGCCGGTTATACGAGATCACCTGGCTTCGTCGCGGAAGTACTTCACACAGTTCTGTGTCAAGTTTGCCAAGTAAGTTGTCACCCTGTTTGCAAGCAGTGTCGCTTCTAGCTTCTTCTTTTCTTATGACCACAATTACATCTCATGCCATCATATGTGCTTCTATCATGAACAGACAAGAATGCAGTGAAGGGAAGGTTTCTCTTCTTCTTCTCTTTTGTCCACATTGTCATTGTCTCAATATCAAATAGAATTATAAAAGGGAGTGAAACATTTTACGTAGGTATACTTTCCAAAGATCTTTAATGAGATTGTTTCTTGAATTAGGGGTTAAATTTTGCTTTTCTTCAAGTACTGTAGGTTAAAAGTTTAAACACTATAGAGCTACAGTCGAACTTTGTGAGTAGGTATCTGTCTTTCCAGTCCGTACACTTCCAGCTTCTATGGCGAAGAGCAAGTGAGGGTGAAGTAACTTTGCTGACAGTTTGACAGCTGACTTATCTGTGAGATTGGCTTTGTAAACGTCGTGCAAAGTAATCTGATGTCGTGCATACGACGATACAAATGTGTTGCCCGGGATCTTATTTCATGTTTTCTTTTAGCTAGGCTTTGGGTCACATTGTAATGGTACCCCAACTTGACAATGTCTGTCGTTTGATTTCAGCTCGTTCATCCCCAAGTTCATACACCAGCTGTACAAGTGTAAACCCATGAGCACGGTCGGAGCGGAGCAGCTGTTGCTGGATGCTCACATGCTGAAGACTGTGCTGCTAGACCTGCCCTCTATAGGTTCACAAGTCAATCGCAAGGCACCTGCTAGGTACGTTTACAATTTGGCTGATAACTGGCAACCATGAATATCCTTGAAAGCATATCCCGTGTCCATATATTCAAGAGTAAGTTAGTAAGAGTAAGTCGGTAGTCGGCACCACGGAGCTACCGAGACCTTCTTTCTTCCAAATCATGGTGTAGGCCTACAGATTTCTGCCAAAAACTATGGTCTGGTGTATTTTAAGTTCTAAACTTTATTTGACAACACTTAAGACATATTAAAATACTTAAGCTTTCGTGGCCCGAGTTATTAAAATTAAAAACAAGAGGGGTTATTCCGCCACGTCGTTGACACTTACTTGGCATAATGTACTTAATGTACTTACTTGGCATACATTATGCCAAGTTAGTGTCAACGACATAGCGGAATAACTCATCTTGTTTTTAATTAAGCGAGCGAAGCGAGCGTTTCCACTTGACTCTTATGGCACTTCGTTCTGTTTTTTTTTTGTTTGTTTTTTTTTTTTTTTGTTTTTATGTCCGTCGATAGCGGTCGAACGAAAAGTCCGATCAACTTGAAATTTGGACCATCCACAAGCCTCGATGTGGATTGAAGGTGTATAGTTTTGAGGCAAAATCGTTCGAAAAGTTACAAAGTTACACCATAGTTACTGCAAAATATTTTTCTGAAACAAAATGGCGGCAAAATGTGAGATAGCCAGATTTTTCTACAGATTTTTCCAGTCACGAATATGTTACTGTAATGGCGATTTGATAAGTATTGGCAAAGTTACACGAAAGTTACTCGAAAATATTTTTCTAAAACGCAGTAACGGCAAAATGTGAGGTGGCTATCTTATAGTAAAATTTTGTCCGGTCACGAATATACTAATGTAAACGCGATCCGATACGTATTAGAGGCAGAAATTACATTTCTATTGCTGTCAATAACTGTTAGTAACGGTGGCGGACCGCGGCGAAAACAAGACACCGAAAATTCTTAGCAACGCACACTGCATGACGTCCAACAATGTCGGGAAGTATAATAGCTATGGTAATTTGAAAAATTTTTGCAATGCGCATCCTTGAATTGTTGTTAATTGTTGTTTTTATTATCTTTGAGATCTTTTCGCCAGAACGTTCGTAGATATGGACGCGCTCGCTTATCAACGCGTCAAACAGAGCGTTTTCCTAGTTTTAACTTAAGACATATCTTTGCTTACACTTTGCACTGTACTATTGTACACCTAATTATCGTAATGTAACAATGGAATTAATCCATTTATTTACTTAAATTAAATTGTTGATATTACATGTTATGTAGTTTGATTTTGTATTATGCTGCGTTTACTGACTCGCGCTTGATCGTAATGTAACAATGGAATTAATTCATTTATTAAGCGAGCGAAGCGAGCGTTTCCACGAGACTCTTATGGCACTTCGTTCTGTTTTTTTTTTGTTTTTTTTTTATGTCTGTCGATAGCGGTCGAACGGAAAGTCCGATCAACTTGAAATTTGGACCATCCACAAGCCTCGATGTGGATTGAAGGTGTATAGTTTTGAGGCAAAATCGTTTGAAAAGTTACAAAGTTACACCATAGTTACTGCAAAATATTTTTTTGAAACAAAATGGCGGCAAAATGTGAGATAGCCATATTTTAAAAAAAAAATTTCCGGTCACGAATATGTTCATTTTTTGGCGATACAATAAATATTGGCAAAGTTACACAAAAGTTACTCGAAAATATATTTCTGAAACACAGTTACCGTACGGCAAAATGTGAGGTGGCTATCTTGTAGTAAATTTTTGTCCGGTTACGAATATACTAATGTAAACGCGATCCAATACGTATAAGAGGCAGAAATTACATTTCTATTGCTATCAATAAGTGTTAGTAACGGTGGCGGACCGTGTTGAAAACATGACCACGAAAATTCTTAGCAGCGCACATTCTACTGCATACAACAATGTCGGAAAGTATAATAGCCATGGAAATAAGAACAATTTTTGCAATGCGCATTCTTGAATTGTTGTTAATAGTTGTTCGTATTAGTATTGAAAACTTTTCGCCAGAAAGTTCGTAGATATTGACGCGCTCGCTTAACAACGCGTCAAACAGAGCGTTTTCCTAGTTTACTTAAATTGTTGATATTACATGTTATGTAGTTTGATTTTGTATTATGCTGCGTTTACTGACTCGCGCTTGATGCAGCGTGACTTAGGTGCTATAGTAGCCGCCAATTTAGTAGAGCGCCGGCTATTTCTTTGTATTTGGTTGAACTGTTATGCGACAACTTGTACCTGTCAATGAATAATAAAACCTCTCATTACCAATGACACCCTCCAGTGCGCTTCAGTGCTTCGAAGAACGTGCTGGTAATATTACTACCTGCGATGAAAACATTTGGCCATTGGCCATACCTGTGAGGTCCATGTTTTTCTCTGTGCAGACGGGTAGTGCCACATTCTACCTGCGTTTGGAATTGCAGCCTTTTGTCCACCTTAAAGTGGAGTTTAAAGATGCGTATAATGCTTGTACAATAGGGCTCGACGAAGCGCTCTACTAAATTGGCGGCTACTATACCAATCAGGTGACGAGTTTGGAGCGACGCTCTTTGGTGCCGTCAGTTGCGCCAGACTTGTTCAACTTTTTCGCATGTCGTGTGTGTAAATAGAGCCTATTAAAAATCAAAACAAAAGCAATCATCACAGTGTTTGTGACAGCTGTTGAAAAGGAAAGTCTCTTGTGGGTCACGAATTCAGCACTTTATGACAAAAAAATGCTAGTGGCCTTGCATGGGCATATGTAGATAGTAGATTAGGTGGTATGTGAACATGTAATTAATTTAACATTTGAGCCGTGCCCGTATATCCAATGTCTGGAGTGCTGTCTGTGCCCTATAGACCCTAGGCTAGCCTAGAACTTGATTTAAAAAATAGCCATGAATACGGAAGAGAATGCTGACGAGCCTAATGTCTACCTTATCTAGGCTCTATCTAGCCTAGCCTAGACCAGTCCTACACAAAAATGAATACATCAATATTCAATATTCAATACAGGCCTAGGGGTAGGCCCCACTCCAGTTTGCCTGTAGGGCTATCTATACTGTTATACTTAGTGTACATTATTATGTTTGCCACCTATTCTGCTAATAGCTTGGCCCACGCACGACTTTATCCATACCCCCCAGCTACCAATTATGATCAGAGTTAAGTAGAGCAGAGAAATGACTTTTATTTCCAGGTTTACATTATTACAAGTACATAAAAGCCGACAGTTTATGGTACCAGGGTAGGCCTAGGCTTTTATCCAATGATTCTGTAGAAAGTAGGCCTAATAGGCCTACTAGATAATTAAACTATTTCCTTGCTTTACAAACGAAATCTTCCAATGCAAGCAACAGCGCAGCGTGCGCACGCTTGGGGGCTGACTGGCGCACGTTAGTAAACCACATGAACGACAACTAGGGGCACCGCACGTCGCCCCAGATGCGATTAAGTAAACGCAGCATTAAGGTATCTATTGTGACAAAAAAAACAAGTGACAGTTGTTAAAAACTTTATACCACAGCCTACTTCATGTTTTAACAGCTCTAGTTAGTGAGCTTTTAACGTTAACACTGAGTTCAACAGTGCTATTAAAATATCTTGGGTCTGCAACAGGAAAATATTATTGGCCACTAGCATCCTAGCCTCTATACAAAGATCTCTGTTATTTTACAAGTCTTTGGGTGACTCACATCAGTGACAAATTTGAGGAATAATTCCCCTGGAACCGGTTCCGATATTACTACCTGATGTCATCCCTAGTGGTCGTACATTGCTAGTTCGGCCCAAACTACCAACTTGCTTGTGCTTAACGTAAGACGGGTCTGTGTTCTGTGTTTAGCTATACCAAGATTGTTGTCAAGGGAATGACGAAGGCGGAGATGATTCTCAAGGTCGTAATGGCTCCCACAGATCCACCGAAATCGTTTGTTGAGCAGTTTCTGAAACTTTTACCAGAGTCCGATTTGGTAGAGTTCCAGAAAGTTCTCGACATTAAGGTAATTATATTGTTATGATCACTTTATAGAGATGTCTATTTTCTTCCTTTATATTAGTACAGAGGAACCTTCTAGTTTTTAGAGAACCATCTTTAAAAAATCACATGTGAAAGATAATATTGTACAGTATAAGGTCAATTTACAAAAAGTATAGTGGTACTAATATCTGACTAAAAATGAATACTTAGGAAAAGCATAACTGAGGTTCCACTGTGTTGATATTCTTTAGCCTATATGTATTACTGTTTAGCCCACATTTAGCCTACTGTATTGAAGGAAAATAAATGTTTGTATCTATCATATTAAGAAAGTGGTGTAGTATCAGGCATGGCTAGCCAGATTAGACAGACACAGCCCAAGTGAATGGTGGGAACCTCCCACCCCTTACCCGGCTTCATAGTTGGAAACGGGGACATTATGTGGATTGTCTTCCTCCTAAGCAGCTCCTAAGTTACAAATACTGTACCGGTATGCCTGAAACATCAATATCGAAGGCAAAAAAATAAATAAATGCCAAATCACAATGTTGGAACTTTGAAAGATCGACATCGACAACCCTAGTTGTATGAAATAAAATACATATTGATGTGCAATGCTCGAGTACGCAGTCGACCAGGGATCAGGTCATCATAACATCTCGGTTATTGTTCACAGGGTTTAAGAAGAAACGAACAGATTCCGTTGGTGGACTTGTTTCGAAGTCAGCTACCTCAGTCGTCATCCAGCGGACCCCCTCCAGCTTCTTCCCCGTATCATCCCCTGGCCGCCAACCACCCCCTCAGTCCCGAACATTCCGAGTCCAGTCGCATCAAGAAACTGGAGAAACTGATAAAGAAACGGCTTTAGTACATCCAGCCTAGACTTGCTGGAATGTGATATGAATGTATGAGAATTGTCTAAATGTATTATACTGTTAACTAATATATAAAGCACCTTGCTATTAGCAACCAATAATGAATTGTTTTTTTAATCTGAGATTTCAGCCAGTTGATGTGATTTATAGTGACGGTGTTTTAATAACCGGGATCTAACTTTCTGGAGCCCTATTTAAGAGAGTACCTTAATATTGGGGCTGGTAACGGGTACCCCTCCGTTGATGAAAGCCCGGGTGTGCCATCGGATACTCATTTGACTGTTTACTGCCGCAGCCATTCACTGACCACTGATAAAATAAGCTTTCGATTATTATTTTATGATATAAACTTAGGCCTACTTCATCAATCATCATATGCCTAGGCCTACTCTATTATCAACATTCAACAGCTGTTTACTTTCTGGAGGCCTAAGTATAATACATAAATTTACTTAGTTTTTTGTAGTCTGATTATTATACAATAAAGAGAATTACGTAGTGAGTTACTCAACCAGAAGATGACCATTCTAAAAAAATTAACATATTTATTATTTAGTTACTAATTACTTAACAATAACATATTTTTTTAAAAATACATATAATATGAATATTGCATGAAAAAAAATTGGGTATCCGGGGAGACATTTTCACTGATTTGCACAGCCCTACCAACCTGAATTATCATGACATAACAATAATATTCATTAGTGTACACAGATGGGTGTAGACTGTAGCCTATATAGGTAATCAAAATAAAATTAAAAATCAGGGTTTGTGCTTTAAAATATAAGTAGTCAAATAGGTTTTAAATACTGATACACAGAAGACCTGCTTATGTCCACATTGTACACCTAGTACTAGGGATGACATCGGATAGTAAAATACGGAACTGGTTCCCGCTCTCATATTACCCAGTACCCGGATCCTGAAAACATATTTTTTGATGTGAAGGCTTGATTTGAAGGTGGTCTGTAGGCCTTGTAAAGTGCATGGAGTGTGAAGACCAAGGTCCACTTGATTTCCGCCTAGCGGAGGCTCCTCAAAACTCGCAAGTTAGGTCGTTGTAGTCTGGTCAACAATGCTAAAAATAACATGTTATTCAAATGGGAGAAACATTAAAGATAACATATGAGTAAGTAAGTAAGGAAGTTTTTATTTGCCTGTTGATTAATACATGGTACAAATATAGGCATCGTCAATCTTATAATATACATACTTAATATACATAAACTTAATATACACATTATGAAAAGATTAAAAAAAAGACATTAGAGATACATATTACATATTATAAATTGATGAATGTGATTAAATCTAAATCATATTGTGTTGGGCCGAAAGGAATTCGTGGAGAGAATAGAAGGACTTGGAGATAAGAAAAGATTTCAGATTGGCTTTAAATGAGGGAATGGACGGAGAGGTGATTATTTTTCTGGGAAGCTTGTTAAAAACGGTAAGAGCTAAGTAGTGTGGGCCTCTGGAAAATAGAGATGAGTTGTGGCTGGGAAGGTGAATCTAGACATTGGCTCTTGTGTGATGAGCGTGGACTGAAGAGTTGAGTGGGAAGAGATTTGAATTCAGACAAACAAACATGGCAGCTCCCTGAATGAGGGTGCTTGCAAAGGTGGGAATTTCATGTTCTTTGAAAAGCTCTCTACAGGTATGCCTCCTGGAGACACCAGCAATGATACGGACTGCCCTCTTCTGTAAAGTGAATAATCTGGTTGCTTGTGGGGAAGCCCCCCAGAATAGAACAGCATACGATAAATGAGAGTGAATATGGGCAAAGTAGACTAGTTTCAGACGTTGGGGGTGAACTATCTGCTTGAGCTTCCTCAACATGAAACAGGCACTGGAAATTTTGGAGGAGACCATGTCAATGTGCATTGACCAATCAAGAGTTTCAGTGATATACAGGCCTAACAGCCTGGCATAAATTGAACGGTTAACCCTTTTAGTATCGAGCCGAATCATCAGTGGACTAGATGTGGGGGTGCTCTGAGGTGTGTGGAAGTAGAGGTATACTGTTTTGGAGAGAGAGAGAGTTAAGAGGTTGCTGTGGCAGTATGAGGACATAAGGGAAGCTTGTTTGTTGGCTAGAGTGGGGAGGGCAGGGGCACAAATTTATAGCATCCAAGTACAAAGTACTTCATCGCGCATTCAAAACACATAACTTGTATATTTTGAGCGTAAAGCTAAGAATTGGTGTTTTTTTTTGCACTTTTTCTAAACTTTAGGCTCTTTGCACGAACTGAAGATCCAAGTTATGATTTCTTTCAATATTTTTCCATTGATAAGCATGAAAATACGCAACTTTTGAGCCCTAGAAGAATTCGATACTCGAAAATTTATTTCCTATATTTTCTATTTTTTCCCCCAAACTTTAGGCCCTTTGCGCAAACTGAAGATCCAAGTTATGATTTTTTTTCAATATTTTTCCGTTAATAAGCATGCAAATACACAACTTTCGAGTCCTATTAGAATTCGATACGCGGACTTTTTTGACCCACCCTTATATACAATATATAATCTGTAGACCTTAAAGTGAATGTAACTACTGTATAAGCAAACTGCTGATAAAGTAAATTAATAATAATAATAATAATAATAATAATAATAATAATAATATACGATATGTTCAATTGTTTTGCCCCTCATATTACATTTTAGGGATGTCATAGGGTACCCGGTTCCAGAAATTACCCAAATCTATTTTCATTTGAAACACCAATATCGGATATGCCATGTTAATCCCGGGTCCTTTGGTAGTTCGGGCCCCCGGGCTGTAAATTAACATGCAATACCAGTAGCGCGTTTGCGCGTACACACTTGGCCCCGGGGCCCCACAAATATTTTTCTAATACATGATCACGGCTCACGTATTATAATTCAGAATGCAATATTCTTTTTTATTAAACTAGTTGAAAAGAGCTTAGACTTTTATAATGATACCCCTCCCCAGCCACAAAAAAATCAAGTTGAATCCTTTGTGCACAAAGTGTCACCTTTCAGTGTTCTAACTAAACTACTTTAAATATGTTATTCTTTCTTATTATAATTATACAGGTTGCCTTGTTTCGTAAAGAAGACAGGTCCCCGGTTCACTTTCATTACATTCATTAGTTTGAATGCATTACAAAAATAAAATCATGATATTGAAACGAACGCAACTTGACAAGCGAGCCGTCGAAGACGGACGCCCGGTCCCTCTCATTCATTCGTAAACTGTTGTTGTGTGCGACCCTGGGACACAGCGTTTAACAATAAATTTGCCCTGTGTACAGTGTAGAGCTTGGCTGCTGGCGACATAACTGGGTAGACTGATGCCAGGAAAAGGGTGGTAGTCACGTCGTGGTAGTCTCGACCTTGCTGTGGCATGGAGGCATGGGCCAGAAACAGCTGATGGATGAGCGATTGAATCTTGGCCTCTTCGTAATTGTGAGCTGGCGACTGGACCAGCGGCTCTGCACTGTGGTAGGACCACCCTTCCGGAACCAGGGGGTATGGTGAGGCTGGTTGTTGCGGAACTTGAAGCGTGAGTAGGGCTTGGAGGGCCGTGACCGCGTCGTTGGTCAGTGCCATGCCTGGTTGAATGTTAATATCGTCTCGTGGGTTGTAGGGCTGACCTGGATGACTATCCGCCGTGGCGTCTTGAGATGACGAAGGGCGTCGGAAGCACCCTGGTGAGGCATAATGTGGCGTGAGCGACGGTGGTCCCGGTGTGAGAGCGGAACTGAAGGAGAGCCTTCTGGAAGCGGCGTCAGTAGTGCTGGTGCCAGGCAACGACGTTGCTGTTTGGCCGTGTCGCTGTGGAGGCGAGAGTAGTCGAGCCGAGAGAAGCTGTGACTGAGAGTTATCCTGGTCCTCTGCTGATGAGCTCAGAGGGCTGGAGGTCTCGCTCTCTGTCTGGGAGGCAACGTGAACTGTTCTACCGGTCTGGTCTGGCTCCGGGGTTAGCCGTGGAGGACTGTTATCAGGTGCTCTTGGTTGAAATATACCTACAGATGGTACAGCAGTACGAAGGAGCCGATTCATTAAATCGTTAGTAAATTGGTTCCGGCTGAAATGTTTAGAACACAATCTAGCAGAGGTGTTCAGGCTAACTGAATTTAATCCAAATAACTGTTCATTACCAGAACGTTCCACCCATATGGCACAACGGTCAACCTCTTTAGGGAAACGGAAGAAAGATATGTTAGTGTCGATGGATGTAGACTTGCAGCCTTTTGCTTTGCAGTAGCAATCATGTCTGCCAGAAACAGACCTAGCAAGACTCATTATAATGTTAGATCAAGACAGGTTAGAATATTGTATAGTTTAGGGCATAGGCTTATATATATAAGAATGAAACAGTAGCCCCCCTACTTCCTTTGTTGTGATTTGAGAACCGGCCCAATTGGACGACCTCACCTAGTAGATCTGGGCGCTTCCCGTTGCAGTCACAGCTAGGCGACTCGGTAGGCTAGGCTTAGGCCTAGTGGATAAGCGTCTGGAACAAAATAAAAGGTTGACATCATACTAGGGCTTAAATGGGAATAGCCTAGTTTAGGCTACCTCTTACGTAGACGTGGGGAAAGTGGAAAAAGTAAACAAAAAAAATTTTGAGTAAAAAAAATGTGAAAAAATTCGTAAAATTTTTGAGTAGAAAAAGTACATAGATTCATATAAACTGTCGAAGATGCGTAAAGATAAATAAAATGCGTAGTTTTGTGCCTTTTAAAAAAATTTCAAAATCGGTCGAGAAATGCATGGCCGAGTTGTGGGAGTTTTTTCTTTGTCTTGTGTGTTTTCAAAATTCTTCTTAAATGTATGTATATATATGAGCGTGTGCGTGGAAAGTGTTGTAAGATGATAAAAAGTAGTGAAAAAAGTAAAAGAAATAAATTTTGAAAATTTTTTTTTATGGAAACAAAATTGTGTGCAGTTTACATCATAACAGTGGCATGTAGACCTATGCAGTGGAGCCAACAAACATCAACAGGACCCCCTAACCTACCTAACTTTCGAGGGATGTCAGGCACATGGGAAAGTTAATTGCTTGGAAAAGTCATATACATTTTAAAATTATATAGTAATTAATTACCTGTTAAATAGTGTAAAAATACGGAAAATGTGCAGTCCCTACTGAAAATGACACATGCAGTTGGCCATTACCAGCCATTGGTCACCGCAAGTATTGAAGTGATGACAGTGCACTGAGTGCAGCAAGTGCAGGCAACAAACATCAACAGGACCCCCAAACCTAGACCTAACCTTCGAGGGATGTCAAGCAGGTGGGAAAAGTCATATGCTTAGAAAAGTCATATACACATTTTTTTTATGTAAAATGTTTTTTTTAAGTACAAAAAGTACATAGATTCATATAAAGCTGCGTCCATACTTCAGGAAAGAAAGAAACTTTTAAATTGTGGGATTCGATCCGCGGACTCTTTGAACACTGGACACATGCCATTTATGAAGAGAAGTAATGAGCGTGAAATTGGCTGCGTTTGTTCGTAGAACGTTTTCAAGTGAAATTCAAACGTGTTACCGCCACTAATCGATGGCTACGTTAGCCAACGTGACAAATGAAAAGAAGTAATGGTAGATGAAGCAGTTTGCGTATTTTCACGTTGTTTTCACGAGTTGATTAGTTACGTGTGTATTCACGAAAGCAAACTGTGCATGTTAGTTATCGATTCAGTGATTTCATCGTTCTATGCAATTACTGCAAATGCAAAGACAACACAACAACCAAGTACTTTCGTTTCGTTAGTGATTTTTAGTGGGTTGGCTGCGATATTATTTCAAGAAGTTTTTTTTTGTCCTGCATAGCCTGCACTGGTGCAAGCTTTCCGGCACCGCCATGTCTCCGTGCACGTTACACTGCTCGTGTTATTTTGTCCAGTGGACGGTGCACTAGTGCAGCGGTGTAGCACCGCCGTGATGTGTAAGAAAATCTGGCGGCAACTTGAATTAACATGTGGTTGTTAATTTAAGTAGATACCTCGGCTGCATTTACGTTAAGAATAATTATTTAATTGAGTTCCGATGTTATACATTTCAAACCATTGTGAAAGACTTTATCAAATTTAAATATTATTTCACACATCAGCCGTTGCTACACCGGAGTGTTTTTTGTCTTCCTTCAGTGCAACCGGCATGCCTTGCACTATTGCGTATTTCCGGCCTACACCGTAAAGCTGCACCGCAAGAAAGTGCACGACAAAAAAACAAACCTAATGTTCCAATTTAAAGGCAACGCGCAAACATGGAAGCAACTATTGGTAAGTGTTGCTTGATATAATTGTCGATTTAATGTATTTTCATGTACTATTTGTATGATAATACTGATTACAATTCATGTCCAAGTGTGTATTTACATGATTATCTAATAGAACTATGCCGCAGTTGTTATTAGATAGTAATTACGAGTGATTTCAGTTTACTAATTCAGGTAGGGCTAGGCCTAGGCCATGTATCCATTGAAAGTGGATATGTTTCCCAAAAAATGAGTAGGGCTAGGCCTACAACATAGTTTGTTAGGTTGTGAGTGTATGTAATATCGATTTCGCTGTACATTTATGCGAAATAATGTTCCGTGGGTAGGCAATTTCATGGTACAGGTTCTGGCCTAGGGCTAATCTATGCGTAAAAATAATGTCGTAGTTACTGCCCGTTACCCGTATGCTAGGCCCCTAGGCTAGGCCTAGGCCTAGCTAGACATTTTCAAGTACCTAGTGGTACCTAGGTCTAGGCCTAAGAGAATGATAACGCTGCCTGTCGTCATAGTTGAAATGAATCTAGTGTGTAATGAATGCACTAGGCCTAACTACATATTCGTCGAGTTGATTAGTTCGATAATTCTAAATGTTGCACCCGTCGTTACGTATGTACGTTTGAAGAAGGCAATTTGTGTAATTGTCTCGAGCCAAGATTACACGCTCAGTTTCAAACGATAGCGGAGCAAGGTTATTGCTCGTCACGTGGCGGCCATTATGAGGTACACATTGCTTGTTTACATTTGTTCTGTCAAAAAAAGACACATAGGTTATCCAGGAAATATCCTTAGACCAGTAATATAGGTAGACGGAGTATGACGTCATCGCGAGTGAGACTATCATTGAAACCACGTGATTTGGGGACACAGCCTTCTCGACGGGTCAATCCGCGATAGACTGATTGTTGCGTGGGGTACCTTTCAATAAAAAGCGAGAAGTTTGCAGGTTTGCCGCTAGATGATGTTAAGTGCGCGGCAAATACGTTTGACATTTGAGTTGACAAAGGATGTATTATTATTTGTATTTCCTCAGAAATGATTAGTGAAGGTACTGTTAATCTTAGTTAACATATTTTAAATTTGCACTAATTGAAAATGATAATTTTTCTTTACACAACGATGTACTGTTTATACTGTTCATATGCAGATGCTTTAAATTACCGCGCAATTTTGTCCCCACATCACGTGGTCTGTCTTGATTCAATGTTGGTTTCACTCGCGGCCGGTTGCTAACATCGGCTTGCTCCGTCTACCTATATTACTGGTCTAAGGAAATATCACAGTTTCAAGCCATGTAGATTGATGTGTGCAGGTTAAAGTTCAAGAAAATGATAACACATGCAAATGATTGTCTTCAAACAGAGTTTACGCGTTCTTATTTTGTTTTCAGTCATAATACAGAACCTTTGTTTGAAAACAGTAGATGTGTCAGTCAAAGGACATCTGCAATATTGCAACAATGCAGTGCCTGGAGAACGTAAACAAATGTTTACAGAGTGATTCAGGCCATTTACATAAAAATTGGACCAAACCTCAGACAAATTGCAACATTAGTGTTTTTGATATCATTTTCTTCAGAAAAAAATCCTATTAACATACTCAAAATCCGCAAAAAAAAAACTCCCTGCCCGACGCAATGAGCAGGACAGAGAAGGAGGCAGCCTTGTATTGGATGGCAAGAAAGAAGAATGGTTGAAGAGGCCAACTCTGCACAGGACAAAAAAAAAAAAAAAATTTTTTTAAATGTAACCAAACTAGTCGAGTTTGGATTCAAATGAATGCTTATAAGTGCAGGTTGACATTTACTATGGTCAATGACTTCCTTTTATCACACAGGGGTCACTAGAGGTCAACAATGAGTCACAAATTATTAATAAGATGTTTCTAAAAATATATTTTAAATAATTAAATTGATATAACCGTCAAATATGTATTTATCTGAATAGGCTATTATCGATGATTGTCTCCTTTCACGATAAGTAGCCTACCCCTCCTATGACCTAAACATGTATAGACCACATCAATATCAATATTTTAGAATATGTTTTCATAAAGAAAGCTATTTTCCAGAGTAGTTAGATGAATTATAATTTGAAACTACAACGATCTCTTATCAAGTTACGTGTTCATATCGCTGTCATGTGGTTAACAGAGGTAAATGTGAATTGGTTTAGCTCATTCCACTGCATTCCTTGCAGGCAGACGAGCAATTCATTCCCTACTAATAACAGCTCTTTTTTGAGATGGCAATCAGTTTTACAACACCGTATAACTTTCATAACATCATCTGTGGTTGGTGCTAAATCAGTCATAATTGCAATGGTGTTCTATTTGCAAAGATATTCAATATAACAGCCCACCAAACAATAAACCCACAGTGTAGATAGCATGGAGGTTGACGATCGTAGATCTCAACGAGCTGGGTGTAATATTCGAAGGATTTTTGGAACGAGCTGCGTCTGTTGTAGATACAAAAGATGCAAAAAAAAATTGCCAAATTTTAAGAACCTTTACAAAATCAACGGACTTAGTATTGAGAGGGAAAGAATTATAGGAACCAACAGCTCACCTTAAAGAAGATCGGCAGCCGTGTTGAGATGGAGATTACATATATTTACAATAATTTACATTTAGACGGAACGTTTCGGCTTACACAGCCTTGATCACCCGTCGGTGTAGAGAGACTAACTGACTAAATTTAAAAAGTACATGAATATATATATATACAAGGCGCTGTTGGTGGTGGAGGGGAGAGTTAGGGTGATCAAGGCTGTGTAAGCCGAAACGTTCCGTCTAAATGTAAATTATTGTAAATATATGTAATCTCCATCTCAACACGGCTGCCGATCTTCTTTAAGGTGAGCTGTTGGTTCCTATAATTCTTTCCCTCTCAATACTATCTCAGCCTTTAGGCACTATCTACCAAAGCAAGAAAATCAACGGACTTGTAACTTATTATTCTATTTTTGCAAACAAATGGACGTAAAGCCCAAACATCAATGAATGGTTCCAATTCATGGACATGGTAGACAATGAAAAAGTTTATTAAATCTGAACAGACGGAAAACAGGATGCTGTTTCTGCAATCTGTTTCAGAAATGTTACCTTATCTTGAAGCAGCAAGTAGGCACGCTTATACGAGAAGGGCGCGATTATATCTTCAAGCGATTAACAAACTCGAAAAGGATCATCCTGATAGATGCCAAGTCTTTCAGGATGACTCGCATGTGATCCAAATATCTGATCAATACTGCGCAGGTCGCTCAGTTGATCTTATAAGTGTACAGAGTTTTAATTTAGAGAAGGTCGAGGTATGACTACAACATCAACAATCAAACTTCATCAATCAGTTTGAGTCTCTCTCACCAGTGCCTGATGATATTTGGGTTTTACGTCCCATATTTTTTGCAACTTGGCTAATCAAGACGATAAGTGGGTGAAATATGAAGAGGAAGATGTGGAGGAAAGGGGCAGTAGGAGGGCGATGAGAAAAGGGAGGGTGTGAACTACATTTCGTCTGGCTTCTCCTCCTCGATCTGTTCGGCTTGGGTGGTCCTACCAGAAGCACATGCTTCCACCGGTATAGGTCTCGGCATTAACAAAGCTCACACATCTGCCTGCCACGATAAGGTAACAGTCCCTGGGTAGGTACTGCCTAAATGCACCGATGTAAACAGAGATATGCAAGAAACCACTTGGATATCATATAAGACAAGTGAGCAACACATTGACTCATCGATTGAGAGACAAGAAAGAGATGAAAAGATAACATGACAATCCTTTGTTTCTTTCACATGGATCCATTCCAAGAAAATTATCCCTATGAAGCTTAAAAACGGGCCAAGTAGCAGATGTAAGCGTCAACGTGGACGAAAGTAACAGTGTTCGTACACGGTGGCCCTACTTGATTAATTCATGACAGGAGAAAATGTGTCAAAGGTCACTTTTGAAACGAAATACTTTTTTGGATATGGTTCGCAAGAAGATCGGTGACGACGTAATCTAAATTGATCCTCGGGTTTTGTTTCAAAGGTTTGTTAGCAACCAAAGCTGAAGAAGATGGTATTTAATCTGTTTTATGTATGAGCTATGTAGCCAACCCTAGGGGGGGGGGGGGGGGGGGGAAGAAGGCAGTGGTAAGCATGCATGGCGGAAAGAAAACTGAAAACCTTGAAAATCTCTGCTACCGATGGTTTACGAGAAAGACTGCGCCAGGAACACGTTTGTTAGGGCTGGACCGCGTCTACCAACTTCAAGAGCTGTTAAATAGGTACCACAGCGTAAGCGCGTACAATCAAATAAATGCGTGGAAAGGAGTAGACCTGAATCCTATTCAATATATATGGGTTATAAAGAAGGGAAAATTATACTTGTGTGAATAGCACCAGCTCCAGATAATCTTCTGAAAGTTGTTGTAAAACTGATTGCCACTCAAAGAGGTGTGCTCGTTTGCCTGAGGAATGTAATGGAATCTGCTTTACCATTACATCTTACTGTTATTTAACATTTTACCTGCGGTTTACCATTTACCGATATGGACCTGTAACTCTGACATGCAAGTTGATAAGAGATCGTTGTATTCGTTGATCGATCGTTGTATTATTAACTCCTTCAAACCTAAATGGTCGTCGGGTTGGGATGAGATTCCTATGTGGCTGGTAAAGGAGTGCAACACGTTATTGAGTAAACCATTAACGCACATCTTCAATCACTCGTTCTGCACAGGGATATTCCCAAACTTGATGAAACGAGCCATCGTCAAACCGATCTTCAAGAAAGGCGATAAAGGGCAGTGCTCAAACTACCGCCCAATCTCCCTCCTACCTTCATTCTCCAAGATTCAAGAGAAACTTATGACTAGCAAACTAATGGAACACATCAACAGGTACAAAATCCTATCTGAAGCCCAGCATGGTTTTAGAGAGGGTTTTTCTACTATGACGGCCATATTTTAAATGATTGACAAAATAACGAGTGACCTAGAAAGTAAAAAGAAATCTGCCATCATCTTGTGCGATCTTTCGAAAGCTTTTGATGGAGTGGATCACTCGATCTTGCTATCAAAGCTTGAACACTATGGGATCTCGGGGATCACTGGAGCTTGGATGTCATCGTACCTCACTGATCGACTGCAACGAGTCAAACTGACTGATCAGCATACCTCGCCATGGGAAAGCGTGGAAAACGGGGTCCCCCAAGGCTCAATAATTAGTCCAATCTGTTTCTCACTTCTGGTTAATGACTTGGCACCGTGCGTCACGGACAACTCTCTAAATCGGAAAATAATACAATTTGCTGATGACTCGAGCGCTGCCGTGCATGCCAATAACAGCTTGGACCTCGACAAAGAAATCACTTCTACAATCGCGGACTTCTCCCACTGGTTCGGTCCAAACAAGCTCAGGATGAACGAAGCTAAAACCCAAATAGTCCTGTTCGCACCTCAGGGACAAGAAACTATACTCCCATCAAGCACGCCAACAGTCCCTTCAGCTAACTGGGCCTTGATTCTCTATGGTCAACGATAAGGTGATCACCGGTTTTGGTCGTTATGAGAAGGCTGTGACCCAATCACAGCCATCCATTCGCCTTCCGTAACGACAGAAACAGGTGAGAAATTTACCACAGATTTAGAGAAACGGGCTCCAGTTTGGGATTGACAATTGATCACCATTTAAACTGGGTACCTCATGTTGACGGTCTGCTAAGTAAGATAGCAAAAGCTACCTTTGCCATTCGAACTCTTGCCCGAGAGTGCAACCTCTCAGTTTTGAGGACAGTATACTTTGCGCAAGTCCAATCCATCATCCAGTATGGTATTATCTTTTGGGGAGGGACACATCAAGCCATCCAAGTCTTCCGCGCTCAAAAACGGGTGATCAGATGCATGGTTCCACTAATGCTCGTCAATCATGCAGGCCTAAATTCCGTGAGCTTAATATAATGCCCTTACCTTGCCTGTACATTTTGGCTATTTGCCTGTTCGTTAAAGGGAATCTCCCCCGTTTCCAAACGGGCAGTCATCATGGACATGGCACGAGATCGGCTGTTAGCCTTATCCATGAGCGGCATAGACTGAAGTCAACGAGCTTAGGTGTCATGCAGATGGGTCGCAAGCTATACAATAAATTGCCTAGGGACCTGAAGTCCATCCAGGACGGACGAGCGTTCAAGAGTAACCTCAAACGATTTCTTCAGGAAAAGTCATACTACTCGGTGGAAGACCTCCTGGGGGAGAAGTGGAAGTGATCGTAATGCTTTTAATTATCGACACCCTGTGTCTTTTTATAAATCTTTTTAATTCTCTTTTAAATTGTTAATGTTAAGTATATTGTTTGTAATTTTGTATGTGTTTGTTGTACAGATTTTGACCATTACAATACTCGACTGATGTTTTTCAGACTTCCGAGTCATACTGTAGGCCTATGCTTGTTAAATAAATAAATAAATAAATAAATTCAAATACAAATTCATTAAACTATTCTGAAAAATAGGTTTATGAAAACATATTCTGAAATATTAATGTGTCCTTACACTTTTAGGTCTAGTAGTGTAGTGCCGTATTTTTTTTTTTTCCTTTTTTGACACCATATGTTCTTTGTCTGAAACCCTCCAGTTTTGTTGTATATATGTGTGCTTTTATCATTTTATATTATTTTTATTTTTAAGATTTGTATTGTTACTGAACTGACGTTTTCACAAATGCCCTGTGGTACACAAACTTGTCAAATATTGTAACTTTATTAATTAATATTTTAATGTTGTCATGTACAGTTTATTGTGGGGAATAAAAATATCTATCTATCTATCTACCTATCGTGTAAAGAGGGAATCATTAATAATACGGACAAAAACTTTTTTTTTATTGATACGCCGTTACCTTAATTTAACAATTTAAAATGTATTCCTAGTAGGATCTTATTAATAATTTGTAACTTATTAATGACCTCTTGTGACCCCTGTGTGATAAAATGAAGTCGATAATCATCATAAATGTCAACCTGCAGCAATAAGCATTCATTTGAATCCAAACTCGACTAGTTTGGGTACATTTAAAATTTTGAAGTGTAATTATAATTATAATTAAAATTAAAGCTCCATATAAAAAATCCTAGTCGTCGGATTTTTGCGGATTTTTAGTATGTTAAATAAGATGTTTTTCTGAAGAAAATGATACCAAAAACACTAATGTTGCCATTTGTCCGAGGTCATATCCAAAATGGCCTGGATCAGAGTACCTCAGTATGGCTACCGTGCAATACCGGAAATGACGTTATTGCAAGCTCCCTATAGTTGGCTGAGACGAGCATGTGCGATGTCATTGAAATCAACTGTTTGTTGTAAAACAACAATGAATATGATTTGTCTTGTTTGTTGACGGAGACATTTTTAAAGCTAAGTATTTCTTTCAAAGAATATTAATGAAAAGGAAATTGTTATTTGATTACAGTTTGTACGCCTACCTAGCGGTAATAATAGTACTTGGAATAATACTAGGCGTGGAGGCCGTAGGCCTATGCCTGAAACATGAATTCTGAATTGCTAGGTGGACTAGGCCTACGCTAGAGTTTATTATTGTTGTACAGTTTGTTGCCTAGATGTAACGTCGTAGGTAAGTGATTGTTGCAACACTATTTAGCAGAAGAAAAGAATCAAGGCGCAATTGTACTCTCAGTCATATGCTAAAGATCATAGGCGTGCGCAGGGGGGGGGGGGGGGGGGCAAGGGGGGGAAGCGGCCCCCCCATTAGGATAGGCGAGCTTTTTTTTTAAAAAATAGAATTTGGCCCAGGGTATACCGTATACGCCTGCCGATCGTAAAAGACGAGAAGAGGACCTAAAGCACCTAAAGCAGCAGGACCAAAGCTCATATTAAATATGTTCATCAAACTGTCACTGTTGCTCCAACTGCCTTGCCCGTTTGACCCGGGAAAGAATAGGTCCAGAATAGTGCCTGTCGTAATGGGCGACAAAAATGCAGACGCCTGACATAATGGTTCTAATCTTACCTGAAGTCCTAGATTGGAATGACGTTGGAATCAGCTGACCGGCCTCAACACCAACTGTTGCCTTACCGCCAAGATTTTGGCTGTGGGACTGACCACTTCCTTCACTTTGTAACTATGATATCACTGATATCCACAAATAATTGTGTGAAATTAACCCATTGAACAGACAACCTGAACCTCCTAATACGCTTAAAAAATGCATGTCTTTAAAAAATCTTCTGCGGAGCTTTATTGTGCCCCCCCATTGATCAACCTCTGCGCACGCCTATGCTTAAGATTGTATTGTTGTTTGCAGTAGAGAAAAATATGGTTGTTGCTGAGGTGCCAGCGAGTGGAGTTGTCGAGGCGGCCGATAAGAATCGAGGTAAGAATGCATGCATATTACATCAAGCCACAATAGTCAGTGTTTATGTAATGGAATATCAGACCTGTAGTAGAGAAATGTGCAATATTTAGAGTGGAAGCTACTTGAATGTGTACACATTTGCAACAAAAGTTGCAAACCACTTAACTGACAAGTGACAATGATAATTATTATCAATTATCATAATAATATTCAGAATGAACGTGGAATTTCACTTGTACACTAATGCTTGTCTCGTTCCTGGTAGTCGAGGTTGCGGGGCCCTCTGCGGGCACACTGCCGCCGCGGCCTCTAAAGGAAGACGCCGCCGAGGCGTTGAAAGGTATGTAAACAATTACTTAATGAAAATGTGTTGGTATTAGACAACATCATTTCTCCATAACAAATGGGTGTGCAATTTGAAATTCTTGTCAATTACTACCATAGCACACACATTAATGCGTTACACATTAATATAATTATGTAAATTGTAATTAATGTAATAAAAAAATTAATTACACATTAATGTGTAGGCCTATATTCTTGTATGTTGTGTCTACCTGAAAATGTATCTAGTTTAAGGTTGTATGTGAGACAAGGTCTCGGTAACATTTGTCACGTCCATAATTAAAGACACAATCTATGCAGCAATGTAACACAAATTGAAACGTTTGTGACTTTTCCCCTGTACTGACAATAATAATCATCATAATAATATTCAGAATGAACATACAATATTACTTGTACACTAACGCTTGTCTCGTTCTTTGTAGTCGAGGTTGCTGGCCCGTCAGGGAACCCGCAGCCCGCTCCAGCGGATGGCGCCGAGCCGTCAAAACGTATGTAAACAATTACTTGACATGAAATGTGTTGGTATTAAGGCTGGTCCACACAGATTAAGACATAATGCATAAGGTTTTAAGACGTTTTAAAAACAACAATGAAAACAACGTCTTAAAACTAAAACTTTGTGTGAACGCCAGTACGTGTTTCCTATGATCCAACTTTACGACTACGCGTTAAACCTTAAATCGTATGTCTTAAAAATCTGTGTGGACCAGCCCTAAGAGAACATTTAGCGATCGAGCATTTGGCGGCTGTAATTTGAAATTCTTGTCTATTCTATTATTATTAGCATAGCCTAGTACAGCACTCATGTGTGTAATGTCAATTCTTATGTATCTAGTGAACGGATGGATGTGAGATGAGGTCTCGGTAACATATGTCATGCCCATAATGAAAACACAATCTATGCAGCAATGTTACCTAAATTGAAATGTTTGTGACTTTCCCACAGGCTCAAAGAAGAACGAGAGCCGAGCCGCTCGGCGCCGACGGTGGAGGGGGCTGCGATGGAGGCGGCAGCAGCCTATCGTGTACATCGGCAAAAGTTACAATATTAATTTTAATAATCACACGGGAGTTATCCATTTTCACTGCTAGGGCTCTGCAAATCAGTGAACATGCCTCCCCGGGTACCCGTCGATCTTACGGGCGGGTACCCGAAATTAAACACATTTTTGCAATTTTCATTTTTGAGAGTGGACGTCTTGTGCGCGTTAATTAAAAACTCGGGACTAAACTAAAACAAAACAGACACTGCCACGGCCCACGCACTGTCGACATGGCTTGGCAGTCGGTACGGTAAGGCCAGTGCTGGACTGTCTTGAGTGCTGAGCGAACAGGGTGGATCAGGTGTCACTCTCGTCACCAGACACCGCACTCAACACGACCTCGAGCGCTATTTCTTTACAAATCAGTGAATCACTGCGCCACTAGGTGCCAACTACCGAGTGCCGACAAGTGAAATAATAAGTAATAACAGTCACACGTGACACGAGTACCCGATGGCTCATTTCATTACCCGGGTTTTTATCAACGGGCGGGTACCCGGGTATACGTTCCCAGCCCTATTCACAACCCTGTTCTCCACCGGTGAAAAAATTAAAATAAAAAAATCTTGAGTAAAAAATATGTGTCCTCAAGTCATTTGCCATGTCATCCTGTTCCCATTACAATATTTTTGTTTGGTAAAAAAAATAGAAACACATTTCTTATGTAACCAGGTGTAAAAAGTGCACAACCGGCCAACGAAACGTAAACATGTGGTAGATTACTGACAGTTTCCATCTATTCTATTTTCTATGTGTGAATAATATTCGACTGTACTATGTTAATGAGCTATTAATTTACATCGCTGGCATGACTATTATTTGTATTCGATTTACAATCGAGTCGTGATATCGGGAAATGTTGATTATTGGCAGTAATGTACAACGACGACGTAGTAAATACTATACATTTGTATGTTTTATTATGAAGAATAATGGATAAGGAAAATTACATGGAATGTGACATGGGTTACAATGATGATATTTGTATTGCGTGTATTTGTGTATTTACATTTATTGTTGAACACAAAATTGAATAGTAGTTGACAAAATAATGTCGACATGTCCATCGGTTATTATCAAATACCGCATAGTGGATGTACACAAGAGTTGAAGAAACACTTGTTTGGAGAACCTACTCGATCCAGCTCTAGCCAGCGAGTGTACCCTACAATGGCGTGCAATTCCCTACGTTCGTACGTGGTTGTGTCGTCGTCCGTGACGACATTAATCGTAATGTGGATCTCGATCCGAAAGAATGGACGTGTCGCCAACATACAGGTAACAATGAATACATATGTTATATTGTGTATTACATGTACATTTCTTGTTTTTCATTTCTTGACGTTATTGCATCGTCTTGAAACGGACGTCTTGTGTGCAGGATCGAAAGTTATTCAAACAATGCCGGAGAACGAGGGAGCTCGTGCTCTACGTGTAGGCGGTCGTGGAGGAACGTGACGAATGTTTGGACGGTAGTGTCGTACTGGCATCGACGTGGGTAGATCTTGTGATGAAAAGTTGACCCGCATGGAGATGTACACGCAACTGGTTGTTGGTGGTGGCTGGAACAGGAAAGATTTACAATTAGTAAGGGGAATCTTTGAAAACGAGTCTGGAATTGTGGGTCGCAAGACCACCGACATGCGGACCATAGCGTAGAGCACCTCTCTCTGCGGCACAAAGGCGGATGTCATCTACTTTGCGTATCAGTATGTCCGTGCGTACCTCAGAGTATGTTTCATTTTTAACACGACCCCGGGCACGTGAAGGTGACCTTCGTTATCATTACCCAATTTCTTTGAACTAGATCTAGATATCTTTATTGGCATCTTTGATTGTAATGCATAGTACATACATTTAACACAATCGGTGGCTGCTGTGGTCTATATAGAATAATATATAATTAAGGTTAGATTAGATTAGTACTAGTTACATACACTTACTTAAATTAATAGGTATCATAAATAATACAGTAGAAAATTTAAAGACAATTGACATTAACATAATTATATCATACACTTTTTTAGAGCACCCTTCATACCTTCTAGTGACTTAGGGAGAGTCACCATGTAACTCCTTTTGGGATGGCATTCCACTGCACTACATACTCTTGTGGGTAGTCTTTTGGGAGAGAATTCAACCTTGTGACGAGGCGCCACCGAACCACTCCCACCCCGGCGACGTTAATTACTCGGTTCGTGGACCGGTATATGTTATTAATAAAAACAGATGTTGACATTCATTTACGAATTCTCTCCCTCCTAACCGTCGGGTTTGGTGAGCGGCATGCCGCAATGAAGCTGCTGTCCACGGCAAGGCACTTGAACTTGAAGAGGGGCCTATACTCGCACGGAAAACCGAAAGCTCGAGAAAATCCGACAACTCGTTCGGGAGCGACAGATCGACTGTGCACATTCATGTCCGCGCGAGTATCCATTCTTGGTACCGATACCCGCGGTAGGCAATCTTACACAGCAAGTGTAATAGTCATTGAGACATTGTTTGTTGTAATGAATTGCCACCAAGTGTTGAATGGTGGTACATATATATTGTTGTATGTATTGTTGTTATATATATATATATATGTGTCACACGCAGAAACTTATTGACCTGGAATAATGCTAAAGGCGGGTTCACACAAAATGACTAAGACTAATGCTACGTTTACAGCTACGCGTTGTGAGCGAAGCGAGGGTGCAAGCTCCAATCAGCGGCCGAGTTTGCGTGAAACTATTAACTTCTTTGCTTGAAACTCGGCCGCTGATTGGAGCTCGCGCCCTCGCTTCGCTTGCAACGCGTAGCTGTAAACGTAACATAACGATTAGTGTTTAAGACTAACGATTTAAGGTTTAACAGGGTTGAAGTGTACGATTTATGTTTAAGCGTTAACAAACTGTTATAGTGATTAGTGTGAACGAGTGATTAAGAAAGTTGATTTTCGATTGTTGGCATTGTTGAAATACATTTGGGGATGGATGTTTCCGAGTACGTTGTTTTCCCAAGGCTTAATCACTCTATTGTTAGTCTTAGTCCATAGTCATTCTGTCTGAACGCGCCTTAAAACCACACACACAATTATAAAACGATACCAAGGCAACGATAGAGTTGCCATAGCAGCAACAACAGGCGGCGCTGCAGTCGCGAACGGTGTAAACTACCCGTCACCAGGGGCATAAGAAGGAACCTCGACGCAGTTGGCCTCGGTCTGAGGAAGGAGTAGGAACGGATTACTCTTAAAATTCACCGTTTTTTTAAAAGTAAGTGACCTTGGTATCGTTTTATAATTGTGTGTGTGGTTTTAATATATATATATGTTGAGACGTAAGTTTTCGTAGACAAACTGAGATGTTACAAAGGGTTTTGGGGTATTAGTCAGCGTTTTGTGAGGAGGTTGTTCTTTTACATACCTTGTTTCACCCTTGTTTCACAACGTTTCGCCGACAAATGTTGCGGCATCATCAGGTGACAGGTCCGGGTCGCGTGTGTTGTCGTCGCGAACGCCTGGGCTCGACTGACAGTCGAGCCCAGGCGTCGGGTCAGTTAGCTGGCAGTTCAACACCATGTAGGCGAACAGCTGGCGTAATTTACGGGATCCCTTCATGAGGGACGCCCGTCCCGAACATGAGTTGTCGTACGTCATTGTGTCATTGTCGTACGTCATGGTCCTGGCGACGCGACCCGCCTCGTCAGTCTGGCCGTCAAAACGAACCAGCCGATGAGCATGGTCTTCTTGTTCATGGCGGCTTCAAACGCCTCCTGCTCCCTGCCCTCGTTGAACACCACGAATTGGTAGTTCTTGAGGTGGAGCGGCAGCCTGGAGACTGTGTCTGTGTTGACGAACATGGCGAACTCGTAGAGGCGGTAGCAGGCCTCCAGGGCGCTCAAGTAATGGTATGTTTCGTACGTGGTTACCTCGTCGTAATTGAGGGTTGCGGCGGCGGTGGCGGGACCTGCAAATCTGTCGGCGATTTCGCGGAAACTGACCTTGGCGCTGGCGTTACCCTTGGTGATGTAGTTGCATATGTACAGGTAACAGCGGTCGCTGACGCACGGCTCGACGTTGATGTGAGCGTTCTGTCTCAGCAGCAGGTAGGGACTGTACGGCATGACGTCTGCGTCCGTGTAGGTGATTCTCGCCTTGACCAACGACTGTCCCCCCTCGTTGGGGGGGATGCGCCTGTGCTTGACTCTGCTTGGATGCTTGCTCTTGAATCATCTTGGTGACCAGCTTGTAGAGCCTGGGCTCGGCGACGGGGTCCGGGATGTCGGCCCTGACGACCTTGTCCAGGTCGGCGCTCGTCTGCGGCTTGTCGGACTCCTTCATTATCACCACTATGTGGGCGTGCGGCAATCCCCACTTCTGGAACTCGATGGCGTACACGTAGTTTGCCAGGTGTTCCAACACCTTCTTGTTCATGAGTTCGTCGAGCAGTATCTCGAGCCTCACCTGGAAGGCGGGCGTACAGAGGTCGGGACGATTGTTGGCCTCCTCGCCGCGACGTAGGTTCTGTATATCTCCGGCCAGCCGGGGTTGGAACTCATCGTGATCATGTAGTCGGGTCACCCGTACTTGAGCATCACCGTCATCGCGTCCCGGCAGTTCTGGGCAAAGTAACGCGGCGAGTTGATGGTCCATCATGCCGACGGCAGCGCCCTGCGCCTCCGCCTGGTGGGCGACGTGATCCGAGAGGCCGGCGTAGGACTCGCGACGCAGCTTGGGCTGGTTCTGACGGACCCAGTTGAGTTCGTTACCCACGCGTCGACAATGAAATGCTGGAACAGCTTCCCGGAGTTGTGCAGCATGCTGAAGCCGTCGCATATGGCGATCCGGTATTTGTAGTGCTAGCGCTTGGTGACTGCGTGGTTTTTTGGAGTCGAATACCCGGGAACGTGCTTCTGTCGCGTGCGGAAGCTGACGTCTCTTCAGGGGAAGAGCAACGGGTAGACCATGGGGTCCAGGGTGCCAGCGAGAAGGTTGATCTTCTGAGGACCGGTTGACCTGGGGTGTCACCTGGCGTCGACCATGAACGGCGGGCTGTCACCGAAGAAGATGACGGCGATTTCGCTCGGGCTGCTGGGCAGGTTGTGAGTCTTGAGATTGGTGTTGACCTCGGCCACCAGATTGACGATGACCTCGCGCGGTAGAATGCTGGCGGTCTTGCTTTTGCACGTTCCGTTTCGAGGACCTCCTTCATCATGAGGAAGGTGGCGCAGAACGGGTTGATCTCCCTGATCACCGTCTCGACGGCACACAGCACGTTCTTGCACTGCGGCTCGGCGTTACGTCTGGCGTCCGTCACCTGGTCCGCATCCACAAAGTAGATCTGGTTCTGCTTCCTCGGTTTGTCCGGCAGCGGATCCATGCAGTGCATCCAGTGGTAGACGTTGCCCTGGATTATGAAGGACGGCGGACCGGGTCCCAGCGCGATGATGTTGTCCGCGTTGAACGAGGCAAACTGGAACGCAGAGTTGTACTGGCGGATGTGTTTGCCGTTGCCGGCGGGATCGTTTTCCGTCAGCAGTGCGTGCAGCATCTCGGGACACTCGTTGAGGGCGTCGAGTTCCTCGTCGTCGACACCTCCTCCACGTCTTCTCCCTCGAGCGCGGCGGCATCGCGGTACGTCTTGGGCGGACGTCGGTTGGGCACGCTGGGTCGGAAGGCGGGCTGCGCAAACACGGCGTTTCCGGTCCTTCCGTCGGGTTGGGAGCGTTGTCTGCGACGTCCTCTGCCACTTCCTCCTGGGCGGCTGCCTTACGTTTCATTGCCCCATGCTTCTCCTTGCGTCGCAAGTTAGTATATATGCTTTGGCACCTGATTTCCCCTTGAAAACAGGTGTTTTCCTTATGTATTGGCTTGAAGCACTCACCTTGGAGACGGAGCAGTTCGACTCCTCTGACGCCGAGGCAGCTTCGAAGTGTAGAGATTCGTCTCTGTCGGACTCCGTGGCGCCGTCGGTACTCTCGCAGTCGGGTACGTTGCACCTCAACTCTAGCACAACGTAGTGACCGTCCATGTGGTTCTCTCTGGCCATGCCAGAGAACAGCAGGTGGTTGTACACCCCCGCCTTCTCGGTAACACTGGAGGTTCCACATTACCGACATGGGATTCAGTTGTCTGTGCACCTTCAAGTTTAGTTCGGGGGCTAGTGCCTCCATCTCGGTTGCATTTCATCACCTGTTGTATGGCATGTGAGA
Source organism: Isoperla grammatica (assembly GCA_945910005.1). Lineage (NCBI taxonomy): Eukaryota > Metazoa > Arthropoda > Insecta > Plecoptera > Perlodidae > Isoperla > Isoperla grammatica. The sequence continues at coordinate 4,752,826 of OX246740.1, forward strand.
AAATAAAATCAATTAATGACGGCGTAAGTACAACTTGTCAAAAATTACGATGTTACTGAAAAGAGTAGAAAAGATAATATAAATGTATGCATTGTATGTAAATGTAAGCATTACGGGTATGTAACCTGCAAGTGTAGGAAATGAAACGTTATGTACAATTTTTTTTTTTTTTTTTTAAAGTGGCATTAAAATGTAAATAATAATTGAAATAATTTATTATAGAATGAAATAATAAATTGCTTTGTTAGAAATGTACACACATGGGTAAAAGTGTCATGTAATGCAATAGGATAAGAAATGGCGTAGATGAAAAGATATGGAAAACAAAGTAAACACAAGAGAAAGAAAAATGAAGTTAAGTTGAAGAATGAAAGAAATCGTACAAATTCTGTGCCAAATCGGGAAATCGGAAAATAAGGTTAAAAATCGGGCATTTCCCGACTAAATCGGGAAAGTTGGCAGGTATGCGAATGAGCATGTTTGTCAAGAGCCCCAGTACGGAGCGAGGCGCCGTTTAGTAAGTACGAGTGGGCGTGGTGTTGTCAGTTGTGTGTAGACAGGTGGTTGTCCTTGTTCTATAGTGAAGTGCATGTGCGTGTTGTGTCACTGTGTGATGTGTCGCTTTTGACTTTGTAGTAATAGTCAAACAAAATGAACGACGTGAGGCACATGAACATAAACATTTGAATTATGAAGAGAGACTGGTAGCAAAGATATTAGGCCGACCAAGGCCTGACTTGTGTATAACTCAGATATGCCAAATTAAAAATAGACTTCTAAAAGTAACTTCTTAGCACTAGTATACAGACATTAAATTATCAGGTAATTGTTTGCATGTGCTGTTATTTATTATCTTCTAAATGAAGACTATAACTACCCTTTTTAAACGTTAACTGATTTGTGCCCTACGCATTTCAAACCCCACGAGCCGCCACTGCGTAGCGGAAAGCAATAAAAATAGTAATAAAGTAGTCAGTAGATATTGTAGAGTAATTACCTTCATTTTCTCTCTTCTGAACCGTCTGTCAACTCGTAGAATACAAACTTTTCTTCCGCAAAGGCACATATAAACTGGACGACGTAGTTTATAAGCTGCGCCTGATTTCTTCATTGTTGGTCGCGATCATCGACTTGAAAGTAATCAATTGATCGATTATCGATATTAGAATCAGAATAAACGTGTTTATGGTAATGAATAAACGTGTTTATGGTAATGAATAAATGTGCAACAACTCAAATGAAAACAATAAAGTAATTATAATTAAGCGGGCCTCAATAGTCTCCAGCGTATAGGCCTATAGATTAGGCCTTGTTGGGAGAAATAGAAATGAATACCAGTATCGATAACTGTTTGCGATTATCGACTTAAAAAATAATCGTTCCATAATCGATATTACATTCAGAATGAACATTACCGCTCCATTTATGAATATGCATTTACGTACAGGTTTCAACACGGGCGTGTATAAAAAGTGCAGGTTGAGCTTTTTCGGTGATTTAAAAAGCTCGAATATTTAAAATTGAATAAAGCTTTCTAAAAAACTTAACACAAAGTCTGTAAGTCATATGTGTCGGTCACAGGAAGCCATCAAAGACAAAATTGTGCGAGATAAACGATGAAAATGTGACAAATTCCAGATTTCATCAGTCTACATGGCACCCCCCTGTCGTCAGGTTTTAAGCTTTTTCCATAAAGTAAGAACGAAACATATTTAAAAAAGAATGTGGCAAACAAATTCCGTCGAAAAATTTCCAAAAAATTCAATAAAAAATCCTAAGGTGGGCCTTTAAAAAAAAAAGTTGAAATTTCGGCACATTTCCAAACGTTCAAAAGCTTGTAGGTACGTCCCGGTAAAGTTGTCGTCAATAAAATGCACATATTCGGAAAGGTAAGACAACAACTTTAAGTGACTTCTAAGTTGAGATTATATGGTGTTGTGACTTGTGATGTTACTTACTATTTAAGCCATATAAAATTGTCTATAAATTCATAATTCGCAGTAAAATTATTAGCTACGCCCCCCTTGACTAGACAGCTGGATCTTTTCGGCCCAGTCAACGCAGTGACTGGAGGGGTAACTGCGAGGTAAACTGGTACGCAAAAATCAGTGACTGCAGCTTGACTGCGAGTCAAGTTGGTACCAGGGGCGGCTCACGGGTAAGGGCACACGGGTATGTGCCCTCCCTTTCCTCCCGCCAACAATCGCTCACATTAAATTCCGAGTAGTGAACTTGTGATATATTTACATAAAATCGAAGTTTGTATTTTCAAAATGCACATTCAAATAAAAGCGCGCTGGGTGCTTCTCCAAGCAGTGCCCGAAGTCTGCGACAGAGTGTGATAGTGTGTAGTGCGAAGAGTGCCAAGCAGGCGACCAACACCATCAACAACGAACTTTCGTGTGGCTTGCAGAAGAGTTAACTACAAGGCGCATGCGCACTTTCATTTTTCCAAGAAAGTGTGAGGGGAAGCCCCAAAAGTAAAGGTAAATGGTAGGAAAGGTAGAGCCTGTATTTCACTGGCCCAAGTGATTAGACAGTTGGTTGGACTGCTGTTATCATTGAGTTTGTTAGTTAACAAACTCAATGCTGTTACCACGCGATCCGAGTGTGTGTGATTGTGTGCTGACAGGTTGTCTTTGTGTAGGCCTACATTAGTGCAGTGCGTGATTTATGTGGAGTTGACTTTATAGTGTGTGAGTGACAGAAGTGTAGCCTCGTCAAATAATTATGGACAGTGATAATATTCCGTGTTACACCAAAACAAAATGAATGAGGTAAGATACTTGAAAAAGAAATAGGCCTACTTGAGTTACGAAAATCGACCGTTAGCGAAAACATTTAGGTCCACCAAGACCAGACTTGTGTAGCCTATTAGTCAGGCTGTTCTGTTAGCTACAGGTGCAATGGTGCATAATGCATTCTTCTGTTTTACATGCCTTCTGTTTGGCGGTGATTATACATGCGTAGAGATTTGTTGCATATAGCCTACATAACCTCACATTAACACAGCTGTTGCTGTTGTGGTTGTTGTATTTATCAACTAGCCCAGTTGTCATAAGTAGGTAGTTTAGTTCTTAAGTTGGTCATACAGTCATACTGTTTAAATTTAGCCATGACTCGACGCGGGAGTCGGGTGTCCAATTTCAAACATGGTAGGTTTCTTTACGTGTTATTAAAAGTGTTCAATAAATCTATAGCTATTCATCCTGAAGTATTGTGTACTTATTTTAGATAAGACATAACAGGACTGGTGTCAAAGATTTGAAACACTTTTTCACAGTAAAAAACAACATGTTTCCATGTTTGAATCGTCCTAATAGTAGCCAAAAATTCATAAAGAAGTTAATATAGGCCTAGTTTTTTTTTTTTAACTACTTTGCCGTGTAGGGCCGTAGGCCTACTCTCAAATCTCAATATAATATAATATAATATAGGCTAATATAATATAATATAATATAATATAATATAATATAATATAATATATGGAGTACTCTGCTACTCCCCCCTACCCGATAAATTAATGTTGGAAACGGGGTCAAGATATATACTATATATATATATAATATAATAAAATATAATATATATAATATAATGGAAGGTTACATAAGACTATCAGTGAGAGTAATTACGTGAGTGTTGTGTGCGTGCATAGGCCTACTCTGTCTCTGTGTGTTGTTTTGTGGTACCAAAGTTCTTGATAATGATATTTCTCATCTTCATCTCATATTTTTGCAACGAGGCCAATCGAGACGATGAGTGGGTGATTATGAAGATGAAAAAACGCCACTTGACATTCATGCCCATGCTAGGATTCGAACCTGGAACGCATAGACCGCGGTTTACTAGACAAACGCCTAATCGACCGCAGGCCAACTGCGCCGGCCCAAAGTTCTTGAAACATACATGATAATGATAGGCCATGTCAATGAATTACTAAAAAATAAAAACGTATTTCTTTTAGGCCATGTGGAGGCTGCATTCATAGTCCACTCTTACAACCGTTGGCCCGTGGTTGTAATAATCATAATAAATTTACTTATTTTTATAACTTGCTATTATTTCATCTATATTTTGCCAGAGTAGGATATTGAGTTAATTTTGAACTACCTCACTGTTCATATTGCAAATAATGGTGGTGTTTAGCCTACGCCATCTGATGTTACGTTATTCAGAACACGTAGATGTTACTGTTTTATATATTTGTGAAGTTGTTGGTCTATTAGGACGAGTTAAATATGGAAATATGTTGGTTTTCGTTCCAGAATCCAAATATTTTGTTAAAAGTTGCGAAATATTGAATCTGTGGATTTTTTGTGTTATACTGGAGATAATTGCCGTATCAATAGAGGACATCTTGACAGGTATAATTTACGATCGGTCCCTCGAGCTCACCGCACGGCCGGGTAGTGGGGGTAGACCCTTGGCGGGGTTAGAGGAGAAATGTTGCTACGGCACTATGAACACTGACTGGAATCCACTTTAGGAATAATATCAGACAACAACTGTAGATGTCAGCTATAGAATTTCTGTTCGTAAACACAATGACACAGACGTTAAAAACTTAAAATATTAGGTAAGTTTGCATGTGCTGTTATTTTATTAGGCCTATCTTCTGTATCTGTGTCAGAGTCTAAATATAAAACTAAAATACGACTAGCTACCCTTTTAAAATGTTAACTGATTTGTGCCCTACCTATTTCAAACCCCACGAGCCGCCACTGGTTGGTACGGATCTCAGTCACTCACACTACGTTTATCAAGCGGACTGAGCTCGCACTTGACGGAGTTTAGTGCGCACCGAGTTCAACTGATAAACACCTCAGCTAGAGCTTATTTCAGTTCTGTTAAGAAGCCGATCTAGCCCGGTTTAATAGGACAGGGATAGGGTCTAATAGGAGGAGTCCGGATTGAAGTATGCTTGCTAAACGGGTTCCGAACTCGGTGCATACTGAAGTCAGTCCGAACCTAGTCCGCTTGATAAACGTAGTGTCAGTGACTGCCAGTCATACGCTACGTTTATCAAGCGGACTGGGTTTGGACTGACTTCAGTACGCACTGAGTTCGGAAACCGTTTGGAAAGCATATCTCAATCCGGACTCCTCCTATTAAACCATATCCCTAATCCTGTTAAACCGGGCTAGATCGGCTTCGTAACAGAACTGAAATAGGCTCAAGCTGAGGTGTTTATCAGTCGAACTCGGTGGACCGCCAAGTGCGAGCCCAGTCCGGTTGATAAACGTAGTGATAGTTGGTACTGCGCAGCCCTGGAATGCCCGGATACATGAATTTTTTTAAATGATTTCTACATGCCACTTAAAATAAAATTTAAAAAAAAAAAAAAAAAAAATTTAAAAAAAAAAAATTTTTAATCACGCCGCAATACGAGACAGAGGTACATCGAAAGCTTGAAAGGACATCATGTAAAAACCATATGTCTACGGTAAAAAGTAACAAATTTGTTGTAGACTCCTAACCTCATTTCCTAGTCTAGTTTTCTGGATTTTCGTTAAATCAAACGCACGTCATTTCAAATACAGTGGACGTACTTAGGCATAACACTCTGATTGGTCAAGAAATGTTTTATTTAGGTGAAACCATGTAATTATATTCCTACGGCGAAGATTCAATGAATTTCGTACTCATGCTGCTGTTTTGCCATACTGCTATTAGGCCTATTTATTTCCCTCGCCTCGGGCCGCAGTAAACAGGCCAACGCAAACCTCGCGCCTTCGCTTCGCTCTCAACGCTTGGGTTTACAGCTACGCGTTGGGAGCGAAGCGAGGGCGCGAGCTCCAATCAGCGGCCGAGTTTCACGCGAGCTCGCGAGGAAAAAACCTTCGCGCCAGACATGGTTCAAGTTTATGTTTTCTCGCGTCGCGCCTCCCCACGGCCACCTCGATTATTTGCCGAACACGTATCAAGTGGCAGTGCCGAACTAGGCCTAGGGTTCTATGAGGACTTGACAGCTGTTGTATGGTACCCCAAAGTAATTAATAAACATGCGTTTTCAGAGATAACTTCTTCCCTGAACAATGTTATTATTTTTAATCACGCCGCAATACGAGACAGAGGTACATCGAAAGCTTGAAACGACATCATGTAAAAACCATATGTCTACGGTAAAAAGTAACAAATTTGTTGTAGACTCCTAACCTCATTTCCTAGTCTAGTTTTCTGGATTTTCGTTAAATCAAACGCACGTCATTTCAAATACAGTGGACGTACTTAGGCATAACACTCTGATTGGTCAAGAAATGTTTTATTTAGGTGAAACCATGTAATTATATTCCTACGGCGAAGATTCAATGAATTTCGTACTCATGCTGCTGTTTTGCCATACTGCTATTAGGCCTATTTATTTCCCTCGCCTCGGGCCGCAGTAAACAGGCCAACGCAAACCTCGCGCCTTCGCTTCGCTCTCAACGCTTGCAACGCGTAGCTGTAAACGAACCATAAGGCTCCAAATCAGCCCTAGAAAATAGTATTATGCTAGGCCTAGGGCCAGGAAATTGAGGTTAAAAACTGAAGTATGAATTAGGTAGGGCCTAGGCCTACATACCTAGGCCTAGGCCTAGCAAAATACAAATTTTATAGGCCTAGGTCTATATTCAGATAGGCCTACATAGACTAGGCTAGCCGTCATTCACATAAATAACGAAATTAAAAGGTGACAAAAATAAGTGACCGGAATTATGTACTGCGGTAGGCTAGCTAGGCTAGGGCTAGGCTGAAGAAAAAAGAAAGCAGCTTGTTGTTAGGCCTAGGTCCACCTAGGCCCATGCGGCTTTACATACATATAGGCCTACTTGAATATTTCGAACAATCAAAAGAGACCTGGTCTAACAACACTTCTATATCATTGTCAAATATCAATTATGTAGATAATGTTCTTACTTGCCTTAGAATCACTCTCGTTTTTATATTTTCTTCGGAATTCGTGGAAAACGTGAGTAGGCTTAAACCACGTTTTTAACCGTAGAGACGATAAACGAATCTGATTGGTTACTCTTGAAAACGTCAAAACAAAAGTATTGTCGCGCATTCTGTTCGTAGGCGGCTTAACTACACTGTTCTACGTTGTTTCTGTAGTCCGCCGCTAGATCGCACTAAAACGTATGAAATGAGAACACAGTTACCGCTTTCTTGTGTTGAAAATGAGAACCTTGTGTACAGCTGATCAATATTAGCACGTGATCAGATCAGATGCCTGTCTGTCTATTCGCAAAATTGTAATGGAGTCCATCGTGCTTGACACTCGTTTAATTCGTCATCACTTTTGCATTTTATTAGTGCCTTATCATTAAAAGAGTGTAATTGTGCTATCAGCAACTATCCTCGTTTATGGACCTATGCCTGACTTGGGCCATGCAATCAGTACTCATGTATATTACTTCACAGCGTTGATTTAAATCCGGCGAGGGCCTAACCCTATAGGTACTGCCTAGAGGCACCTAGGCCTCAAGCTAATCCGTCAACAATTACATCTTGTTACGCATAGCATCTCCTGCTGAAAGAGGTAGGACGATACAATCATAACTTTATTATAGAATTACATTTCTTTTACCGTTTGACCATTAGCTTCAAGTCGATTACTGTATAGCCTAGGCCTAGGCCTACTGACAGTTTTGTGTTTGGCTAGGACCTAGCCTAGGCCTAGGCCTACTTGGACCCAGAAACTAACCTAGGTCTGTCTATAGGGCGAGGGGTAGGCCTAGGCTCAATTAAGGATCATTCACAATTGGTTACAAGGCTTAATGTGGAAGTCGTAAGGCGTATGGTTTAATATTAAATCGCGTTTACACAAAATGATTAATGTGTAAGTCGTAAGGCGTATGGTTAAGGTTTAATGTTTAAGTCGTAACGTTGTCCCCGCCCCTGAATATTTCTTTGAAAGATATGACTAGGCCTAGGCCTACTATCTGCGACTAGCCCTACGTAACGAACGTTGATTGGATGGTCGTAAGCCTTACGGCAGTAGTTCGATCTTGTTCGACTTCTATTAAACACTAATCATTAAACATTACACCTTACGACACTGTGTGAACGCTAGCACGTGAATCATATGCCCGAACTTATTAATCATTTTGTGTAAACGCGCCTTTACAATGTGTATATTTCAATGCAACTGTTCACCACCCTTCGTAAGGCCTAAGATGAAAGGTGTAAGAAGTTCAGTGCTTTGACATTTCTTACGCTTTATTTCATAAACCACACGACTTGACAATGCTGATATGAAATGATACAAACATTTAAAGTCATTTTACAATAGACCAGCATGTTGTACAAGCCTAGTGCAGTTCAGTTTTGCTCACCTTGCAAATCTAACAATTTTATAAATATTGAATAATGAATTTGTTTCTATTAAAGGGTTAGTCAGATGAAAAACTAAAAAACTATCATTTGTATATGTCCTCCCTCAAATATAGAAAACATGACTAAAAGATACCATACTTTAAAAGCAGGCGGTTAAAAAATTAAAGAAAATGCGATTTTTTGGCTTGTTGCTACCAAGTAGCACCTAGCAACTCTTCTCATGGTAATTCCCATATGAAAAAAATGTTGCCTCGAGATAGTAAAACCACCGCTAAAATAACACTTAGGCTATCAAAAATCGATCAAGAGGTTTAATGTGCATCGTTTCCCTACCGATAACATGCTTCTTAGTACGAACGTGTACTTCTACAAAATGCCCTGCAATTAATTTTCTTGTGACTTGATGTGAAGAAAAGTTGCAATCTGTTTTGAGCGGTGCTGTCCGCAGTCGCCGAGTGTTTCGCGGAGCGCTGGCTGGACTCGTATTACACAATGAGTGCTCTGTCTATCAGGCAGGCATTAGCGACCTCGGAACCGATACAGCTGTACTACGCTTTAGAAGAAAAATGCAGCAGAGCTTGCAAAGTGAATCTTATAGAATAGCTAAATGTTCACTTTTTTTTTTCTTGCATTGAAGCAACCTATATCAATTTTATTTTACACATAACTGAATATCATGCACTTATGACTCATTGGTGATTTTGTAGTTTGTCACCGGACTAATCCTTTAAATACATTTCAGCTTAAAACTAACAATAATTTTAGTTTTTAAAACCTTGATTTCTTCAAAGTGTCTTAAGACACTCGCCCTGGCAGATGGTAATTACCATCTGCCAGGGCAGACGGCCAAGCACTGTTGGGCTGTGTATCTGTGTAGGGCCTATGTGAGTTGTGTAGTGTAGTGTTAGCTGTAGCCTGTAGCTTTGAATATCTAGCTGCTGTTGTTGGTGCTAGCTATACAATAGTTGCAGTGTCGTAGGGGGTGAAGTGGGTAGGTTATTATTTACAACTGGAAGTAGCCTAGATGCCATATTGGCATTTTGGCAAACGTATGTACATAGCCAAATTTCCGATAGAGGTAGCTCAGCGGTAAGACACGAGACTAACTCGGGAAGTCGCCGGTTCAATTCCGGCCACCGGCAGTCCTGACTGAAGGTTTTTTCTAGGTTTTCCTCATAGTAAAAGTGAATGCTGGGATTGAGTCATATTAACAGCCCTTGGACATTGTTATCCCAACTATCCTTCACCCTAACATAGCTAGTTAGTTACCTGAAGAGGGACACGTCTGGTAAAGCTGGTGTGCACCCTTTAACGGGTATTCATACGAAAAATTAAATTATTATTACAACCAAATTTATAATGATAGTTAGTTTGTCATATTTGCTCACTGAGGTCACTGATCCTAGATCTATTTGCTAACCAGTATCTAATCTCGAGCTTGTTTATCACACACTTAAATCGTAGTCGATACATTTAGCCCATAGTGGCCATAGTCATACGGGTCTAGGCCCTAATTCAGATTGAACCTGCTGGTTAAACATAGTTGTATCGTATCATACAAATATGTGAGCATACATCATTTTGAAATTTGTACAGTTTGGTATGTCCTACCATATCCTCATTATTAATTATTTCTCCCAGCTTGTACGCATAGTCTTTGACTACTAAAAATTGATATGAATCTTAACATTTCTGAATATTGGCCTTACTGGAAATTGTATTGTAGGCCTATTATTGTGTGTGTGTGTGCATTTTAAATGTCTGCCTGTCTCGGTTGTAGGTCCTCAGATTTGGCCATTACAAGGGAATGCGCAACGATGCCCGAACAGCTCGAACTACAGCAACTTGTGGACTCGGGCGGAGAAGAGGAAACTGTCCCCGAGGCTCAAAACACGTCTAGATGTAGAACCTGTCCATATCTCGGTCTTCTTCTTGCAACTTTATCTTCGTTATTTTTTTCTTTATGTTCGGTAATTGTTAAGTGGCTTGTTGATGTTAATCCAATGGAATTGGCTGCTTTTCGATTTGTGGGAGTATTGCTACCTGCCATACCAATAGTTTTGTATAGAAAAGAGCCTCCATTTCCTAAAGGTAGGCGAATAATGTTAATCCTTCGATCATTCGTGGGTACAACAGGTCTGATGTTGAGTTTCTACGCCTTTCGACACATGCCACTTGCGGACGCGTCTGTGGTCGTCTTTAGTGTACCGGTCTTTGTTGCAATATTTGCAAGAATATTTCTCAAGGAACCTTGTGGCATGTTTAATGTTGTATCAGTTTGTTTGACTCTGGTAGGAGTTGTTTTGATAACGAGGCCACCTATGTTATTTGGCGAGAGTGTACCCTCGCTAGCGTCCGATGACACGGCAGACAGTGACGTCTGGGGAGCGGTAGCAGCGTTTTCTGCTACACTCTTTGGGGCAAACGCTTACGTTTTGCTTCGTGCCCTGAAGGGTCTTCATTTTTCTGTTATTATGACCAATTTTGGTACATTTGCTCTAATTCAGACTCTTTTTGTCACCTGGCTGCTCGGAGCACTTTGTCTACCGAAGTGTGGTTTTGATCGGTTTCTTATTGTTTTGCTGGCGTTGTTTAGTTTTGGCGGCCAAATTCTCTTAACATTAGCGTTACAGTTAGAACAAGCAGGACCTGTAGCAATAGCAAGATCTGCGGATATTGTGTTTGCATTTATCTGGCAAGTGCTCTTCTTTCATGAAGTACCAAATTGTTATAGCATTGGTGGTGCAATTCTTGTTATAAGTTCAGTGTTTTTGACAGGATTTAGAAAATGGGCACTCACTTTACCCGAATCTTCAAACTTGAAGAGATCCCTTGGTATTCTTGCTAGATGAATGTGGATTCACAACAAAGTTAATTAAGTTGCTCGGTGATATTACAACTTAAAATAAGATTCTTTGAATATGAACTTGAAGTACTAACTAGTAACTACCCCAATGTAGTGAACCTGTTATGTATCAGTATTTTTGTTTTCAATTTAATTGCTAAAGAGAAGACAAAAACGGTATAAATAACACAAGGCATGTCCCATCGTTGCAGTTTTTATACCTAAAGAGTTGCTAGTCATAAGCATGGATTTCTGGTGCACTAAGGCACTGTTTTAGTTCACTTCACTATTCATAATGACAGCTGAAAGAAGTATTTGAATCCGATTACTGATACTACGTACATTGAGATCACATGGGTCTTTTCATATAAAAATCAGTTAGGCTACCAAAGTGATGGAAGTACTTCGGCCTATTACTCAAGTACAGTATGTAGACTAGTTGAAAAATGTGCTGTCTACCTATATTTATATAAGGAAGATTTGAATTCAAAACCGTATAACCTAACGTAAATAATTAATGACTAATTCTATTAATTCAACTAGACACTAATTTAAATAACGGGGCTACATTTAAACAAGTCCCAGTAAGACTGAAATACACAGAATCTTGGGGCACTTTCTAACATAACACATCTAGGATGATTAGTGCTTTAAAGTTAACTAGACCTAGAGGCTTCAAAGCAAGATCAAGAAAGAACGAAGCTCTGTACATTTAGTTTCAAATTTATTTATCCTGGGAATAAGATAATTCTAGTCACGCATCTTGTTCCTGCTCACCCTACTCACAAACATAGGCCTACAGTATTCCTCATGTGTTGTACTGCATTGTCATGCATGCCTGGTCCAAACTTCATAGTCTAGCTTACAAACAAGATATCATCTAGTCAAATAAACTCCTAATAAGATAATTTCAAAGCTTCTGATAGGCGTTGTCCCCTCATCTGGTGAAAATAAACGACATTTTCTGTCCAAAGGCCAAACCAATCAGTAGGAAGAACTTGGAGGAAAGGACGAATATGAGAAGTTAGTAAAACCCCGTGAAATTAGCATTAATTTTGTTTGTTTGTTTAGCGTGTGTTCTCAAACTTAGCATTAATTAGTTTAACAAAGGCAAAATTTTAGTAATAATTAGTTTTTATCTGAAATCGAGGTTTTAGCAACAAAATATTATAGGCCTACGTGGTCCAAAAATTGTGATCAAAAAATTAATTCTTTTTTTATTGAGATTGTTCATTGACACTATGGATACAATGAAAACTAAAAATAGCCTAGTAACCAAATGGAAATAGTGTAATGGAATGTTCAGGAAATCGACAAAAAAACTATTTTCGCATTCTTTACGATTGTTGCTTAAACTCGAAAAAATTTCTCGTAATTAGCGTGAATTTGTATATTTCGCGCTTATCTCATGAAATGGAGTTTTTCGCTTGAATTCCCAAGAAACAAAAGCTTTTATTAGGTCCATAATCCTACCAAAGTTCGAGAACTTTCTTAATTTTTTTTTTCACTTTTTGCTTTTATAGTTGCAAATTTCACGGGGCTGTACAAATTAGATAGGTATAGGTACGTAAATTGTATGTTTTGGGGGGAGGGGACCTCATTTGCCTCTTATGGCTGGCATTCTACTCCCAGCCTCAGGCAGGTCTCCGGTATGTTTTTAATTTTTATGTTACTTTACTTTGATTTGTTTTTTTTACTAATTATTAGAGACGTTTGTTTTTCGGAATCCGCGATAAAACAAAATTCATTATTTGTGGTGTAAGAACTTTTTTTTGGACAGATGTCGGCATGTTGGCCATGAAGGATAAGGAATCAAATCGCGAAATAACACCATATTATATTAATAACGCGAATTGAGTGTTGAAATAGCGAAATAACACCATTTTCAGCATTTTTAACTATTTACAGTAAAAATTGCATATTTTACGTAATAATTACTAGGTACTTTTGACCCTAAGTCGGTAAAACAGTTTAGTCTCAAAACAGTTTACCAACCACATTTTGGCCGATGGAAAAGTGGTTTGCAGTGTTGCTGGTAGATAGCGTTGCTCAAAATAAAGCGGTGTGAAGCGAGTGAAAATTTCCGTTGCTTTGCAACTTCATGATTTCTCCATCTCCATTATAAAAATAACACCGAAATAACACCACATTTTGGTTTAGAATAAAACGATTTTTTTTTTTTTAAATAAAACCATTTTCAAACATCTCTACTAATTATTGTAAATCTTATAAGGCTTTTTGTTTTTATGCAAATACGTACAGAAGTCCTTTTAAATGCCAAAGAGAACGTGACATTATGCAATCTTAATCTACATTGGTGTTGAGCAGTGCTTAATTTCTAAAATAATAAGTGGGCGGACGCTCAATGATCTTCCACTTGTACGGGGGGGGGGGGGGGGGAGACGACAACAATAGGGCCGCATGGGAATTTGTTTTAAATCGGGCTTTTAAAGTGCATTCTGAGCGTTTCAGAAAAAAAAATACCTGACTGAATGCAGTAACAAAATACTGTCAGTTCTGAGTTTTGTAGTGCAAAAAACCCAGAAAACCACTGAAATAATTGGAACATTGACGAGAATTTTTTGTCTGTAGATAACTGAGCACGTTCTGTACTGCAGGTATCTTAGATGGTAAATTAAATTTCCAAACATTGTAGGTTATTGCGGAGCCTAAAATTGAATATCGGGAATCCTGCAGAAAGCGGGACGTATGGCCTAGGAGGGAGGGGGGTTGAGGGGGGACTTGATGTTTCTCGTTTTCTATGATAAAAATAATTTTTTTTGTCACGTGCTTGACTTTAAGGAAAACAAAAATACCTACCTAGTACCTTCCCCCACCCCCAACAATCAAGCAGGCATATACATGTCAAGTAGCAGGGACGATGGGGAAAAGTCCGGTCGGCACACTAGTACAGTGACTACAGGCAGACTACAGTCTATTACAACACCGTATTGACTTTTCAATTAGGACTTTTCCAAAAAATAAGTGAGCGGACGCGTCCACCCACGAAAATACAGTAAAATAAATAAAAATAAATAAATTCACATTTAGAGTCTGCCCAGTGCCCACTCAGTAACTAAACTGATTTGCAGTGGGGGACAGTAGATGAACGTGTCCGCCCTGAAATTAAGCACTGCTACCAATCAAGTTTCAAAAGAGTTATTGTGTACTCAACACTGTTGAGTACTTTACTGGTAAATGAACAACATGTGAACAATTTGGTATTATTGCAATCATATTGTATTGTGTATTTTATGAAATTTGTCTCTCTACTTTTCTACTGACAGTACGTATTATTTATTTTAGTAAGTTGAGCTACTACAGCAGCTGCTTTTAAAGCTATGAAACTTGATATCTTGGTATTGACTGTTGTGACAAAGTTAATGGTTAGTGACTTCTATAATGACAATACTGCATTATTTTTACTGTTATTTACTGGTACGTACTAATTCGATTTTAGTGTACAGTAAACATCAATCATGTAGATTGTAAGGTATGACAGTGATTACTTTCTTGCAAGTGTAAAGCATGCACACTGTTACATTGTAAACTTAACTACCGTGCAATACAGAGGTAATGCTTAACTGTTACGTAACCATAAGGAAACAAATCCCAAACCGCCTTCCCAAATTCAAGGGGATAGCAATACGTATTATACATTCCAATGAGTGTCAATGCAAACGGTTGATTCCCAGTTCAGCGGTTATTTTTTACACTACACAAATGCCTAGCTTAAATGAGTAATTTTGAAACTTATGTAACTGGTTAGTTTGGAACCATCATTACATTGAGGCACATTAGACCTATAAATTGTATACCATCCCCTGGCATTTAAATAGTAATTAATACATATTGGCTGTCAATTGGGTTGTTTCTTTATCACATTTTTCTAAACTAAGCGAGATAGAGTCAAACGGAGGGCTATCTGTGCTAGGGCTGGGAGAAAACGTTTAATTTTGTAAACGTTTATTTTTCCGAATTTTTCGCGTTTAAACGTTTAAACGTAACACCCCTCCAGTGCACAAAATGATAGCAAAAAAGTGAGTTATAATGTTGCAAAAAAACATGTTCAAGGAAATAACACGGTTGATTTATTATAGGGCTGGGCTATGACATAAAGTTCAAATATCGATATCAGGCAAAAATTTCGATATCGATATCGATATATCGAAAGCAATACATCTGTTTTCAATATCCCCTCCCACTTCCCAGTTTGCAGTTAAATGAAAAACAAAATATTTTCTAAACCATTGTCTTTTATTTATTAATTTAGTACACTGATCTGGTCATAAAACTGTTAATGAAGGGGTATTGTATTGTTATTATTAATATTAATTATTAAAGTAGGCTACTATGTAGAAAAAGTCTTACTTCTTTCTTCGTCTTTGTGCGTGTGTAAGCGCCAAGCGAGTGTACTTTGTGCGTGTAACTGTGGCGAGGGGCGAGAGGGGAATGCTTATGCACACGGCCGGACTCCTTCCTCTTTGCGGCCGGCTGACTGGTTTAGGCGGGGGGCGAGAGGGGAAGGCTTTTGCACACGGCCGGCTTTCTTCCTTAGTGCGGCCGGCTGACTGGTTGAAGCGGGTGAAGTGGGAGTTGGGGGACGGACAAGTGTAGCGACGAGTAGTAAGGGGAGGCAATGAAAGGTGACGAGAACACTTTCAAGTTGGGATTTTTTTGCACAGGCAATTGAAACATGAAACATTGGAAATCAAAACTTGATTTTAGAAATTTTAATTTAATTTTTTTTTTTCAATATTACTGTATTTCGATATTCAACCAAATATCGATATCGAATAAATCGGCTCGTATCGATATCGTATCGAAATATCGATTTCCTTGCCCAGCCCTAATTTATTATAATATTCATTGTTGATTATATTCCCCACCGTTGTGTCCAACTTTACACAGCCATTTTGACTCCACACACTAAGCTATGCCTCTTCGAAGAACTGTTACATCGGAAAAATCTGTGAATTGGGTTTTGACACGGTTAAACGTGTATGAATATTTGTACACGTTTATTTTCTCGTGAGCGTTTACACGTTTAAACGTTTACACGACTCAGCCCTAATCTGTGCTCATGTAGGGACCCTCCGTAAGAACCCTCTATAACACCAAGGTTCATATTCATAGTCGTCTCCTACCCCTAGGTGCAGCCGTGGTGCCAGGTAACAGTTTCATGCATGTTACTTCCCATATTGAAAACGGAAACTTGGAAGAACAGGTAAAACATTATTTAAACAACTAGTAGAACAATTCACTGTTTGCTTGTCAAGCGTTTAGTTGTTGTGAGCTGTCGAAGAGTGCTGAGTAGTGCTGGAAATATTGCGTAATTTTTTAATCTTGACAAGGAACAGTGAATTGTCCAACTAGTTATTTTAATTATTTTGCTTATAGAAAACAAATCCATAGCAATAACGGGCACCACCAGGGGTAGGGACGACTATGAATTCCAGCCTTAATACTGTAATGGGTCGACAAGATGTAAGTAGAGTAGCCTCAGCTGACCGAGATATAAAGCTGTAAAATCATTCACTATTATCTCAAACAAACGTATTTTTAATTCAAAAGAATGGGATATACCATACTACTTACTTGTGACATCCCCTCCACGCAAAGCAAAGCACAGGGACCCAAGTCTTGAACATAATGTCGAAATGTTTAAAACGTTTTGGTTGGGGAGTCCCGGGGGTAGCTTGGCTCGCTCACACTTGTTATCGCCCACAGTGGCTATAGTTGTTAAGATGTTTTGTCTCAAGACTTCTGTTCCTGGGGGTTGCACAAAGTGTAATGGTTTTGACAAATCCCATGTCTCGGCTTACAAGCCCCACTTACAAAATATCTCTGAGAACTGAGAAGTTAAGCTGTGTTTCCTTTGTAATGGATCTAAACAGTGTCATTTATGTATGAATAATTTAATTACCTGTCCAGTGGCATATCTAGGAATCACAATTTGGGGGGAGGTGGAGAACATCTAGACCAGGTAGGGGTCTGGGGTGGTAGCCCCAGCCGGCGGAAGCGTGGTGAATTTTTATTCATATGACGTTTTAAACGCTTCTGAACATGTTTTTCAATCGGAGATTGTCATAGTGTGTTTAAGAGAATGTAAGAATGATTACAAATCAAATTAAATACAGTTCATATAGTTAATTAGATACAAACATCAAGTTTGCTCCTTCCTCCTCTCCGTGAATTTTTATTTTTTTGGGGCATTGTAGGGGGTTTGAATTCCATAACCCCCCCCCCCCCCCCCCCCCTTGGATATGCCACTGCCAGGGACTATAATATAGCATTTGTCCCTAATCTCGCTGTGTGCAAAATATGATAAATTGTTGGCTCAAGTTAATCTCTTCGTAGTTACAGTTAACCGTGGCTTAGCCCAGAACAACATGGGTATTGAGTTGACTAATGAAGAGACTCTCACTAAGCAATAACAGCCAAAGAGGCTTCGATTACTTCTTAAATGCCTGATATTTATAATTCATAACAAGTTTTCACTTTTAAAATTGAACAATTTGGTATTATTTCTCGTTTATTACTATGGTTTAGAGTTTATACATGACTTAGGCTAATTAATTGTGCATTGACTGGAATGACAGCTCAGCTCGTAAATCTCAAATTAGTCTTCTTGCACAAAGGTTGAACAATTAGTATTACTACATTGATGGGAATGGCAGTTGTATAAGTAATCTCTCATTGCACAAAACTCGACATTGAACCTGTGATTGATCTCCACAATTGAATAAATCAATCGGACATGTATTTTTTGTTTTGTTCGCTTGCTAACAACTAGACATTTTAAAAAGTTTTATCACATAGAGTTGTCTTAAGGTGAGATATAAATTTATTTTAAGCTTTCGCTTGCTAATCAAGGAACTCTGTGCTCATTAACATCAAAAGATTATGTGTGGAGAACTATTCAAACTACAGATGAAACCTACTATGGGCCTAATACTAGAACTGGAGTAATTGAGATGGGGGGATATTTTAAAGTCTAAAATTAATAGTCTTTCTTTTCCCACTTCTGAATATACCAAAGTTAATTTGACTGGGTTTATTTATTATAGTCAGTGTTGGGTAGGAACGGTCTGATTGCAGGCTCATTAGGTTTGTTTGTTTTATATGCAAAGTGTAGTGTAACGTGTTAAAGTGAGTGTAGACCAATTGTAGGCTTTTACACTTGATTCTGCTTCGCGTCACCCAGAATAAGAAAACGCTTTTTGTTTACACTTTGCACTAAGCTTTACACTGACCTACTTACGTTTTGAGGTTATGGTGTGCATGCTCACATTATTTCCATATATAAATGCATTAATTTATTATGAAAGTGCTGCGGTTTTACCATCGGTGGAAATAGAATGCGTTTTTCATGATTAGTGATCTCCTTATTTTGAACTGACACATTTGTTTGGCGCCTTTTACTTACAACACTTGCTACATGAGGCGAAAAGCAGTTGTAGAAAGTGCTACACAAAGTGTAGCACTGAGGTAAAACAAACGCCTTACACTTGGCTACAGTAAATACCCAAACGCCTTTTAGAGAGATTGAGCCTAGACTAGTGTAAAGTGTAGGTTAGTGTAGGTAAAACAAACGAACCTGTTGTTGTCAACCCATCCATCATTCAGTGGTCTACTCCCCCCCCCCCTTCCTACACGGGGTTGGTGGTGTTTCCAATTAGTCACATCGCAAGCAATCATCCTCATTTTGAATCCTCCAAATCTCAATCATATTTTATGCATTCTTTGTAAACCCATGGTTTTATGCACTATCCCACATGGCAATATTTAAAAGCAAAATGGTCATTGCAGAAAGGAACTATTTTGGAACTTAGTTCCATTTTGAAAGGAATTTGGGAATACCTTAGTTTCTTTTTTTAGAGGAACTGAGAACTGGAACTAGATCCATTTTTTTAATGAAAGTGTCCAACACTGATTATAGTGTACAATCGTAACAGAAAGAAAAAAGTGTAAATGTCTTTTTCTCTTTTATGAAACGGCCGTTCGTACATCGCAAGCCTACTACATTATTTATTTATTATTTATTGTTTGTTTATAGAGGACTCAAAATAGACTAGACGCATTCTGGTGGCAAAAAAATAAACTTCTATTAGGAGTGGTCTAGCTGTCAATTTTCATTGTTGTTTCATTGTTATTATTCATCAATGGCGCTGAAAGGAGGTTGCTTAGCAGCGCTATCTATGTTAGTTTTGAGTCCTCTATTGTATTTGTTGTATTTATTCATTGTGAGTGCAATAGTTTCCGGTAGTTTTATATGGCCCATACTAGACTTCTAGATAGATCGAACAGTGTTATCTTTCCAGATTTGTTGATAATTCGTAGCTACTACAGTATTTAGCCCTTGAGCAATTAAGTGTAGACTTGTCAAGTAATCAAGAGACGGAGAGAGATTAGTAGGCCTAAATAGGGAACACGCGTATGAAAATTTTAATCGATTTTTAAATACCTCGTCTCTCATTTAATAATTTTGTGTCTTTGAATTTTGAAAAACGGATCAGTCTATGCCTCAAAATAATTGGTTTAGTAACGATAAATAAAAGGGCGCGAAAAACGAGCCGCCGCCATGTAGAGTGGATTTGACGTCATGGTTTTGTACTTTGTACGCTCACCGCCTCAGCGATTGGTCTGTTACGCCACGTTTACATAACCATTGCGTCACAGCCACCTGTACGCGTTTCAGATCCCCAGTTTAAACTTCAATAAATGCGACCACATTAAAGCTATTTAAAAATTTCTTTTTTACGTGCGACTTGCATTAATATACTTTTTGTATCTAATACTATTAAACTAAGTGTTTGGTTAAACAAAAAAAATCGTACGCGTGTTGCCTATTATTGTATAGTTTCTAACTTCAATGCTTGCTTGACGATATAAGGCGTAGAGGTGGCTAATAACTGATACACCTGTAACAATCACTTTTTTGAAACCGATTGAAACATTTTACACAGGTTTTTTTAGCGCACGGTTTTCGTTTGTTATTCACAATATTATTACCTATCCTGATTGCATTACGTGACATGAAACTTGGAGCAATAATTATCAAAGAGTGAAGTGTTTTAGGTAATTTTATTCAATTTAGGCCTGGTTTTTCAATCGGTCATTAACGGGGCCGTTACCTAGGAAAACTAACTTAAAAGGCAATCTCTATATACACATGTACTTTGTTGTAATAACATACCCCCTCCCCCCCCCCCCATGCTCCATTATGTTCAGCATTGCTGTTGGGTTTTTTGTTAGCAATCATAGAAGTGCTGTCTTCTTGAAAACACCCATTTTACTTGTTCTCTATCATCTGTTGTTTAGCCAAAAGAGTGAGATTTTTGGAAATACTGTTTATTATGTAGGCCTACAGTGGAATCTCAGTTGTACATTTTTCACTTGCATATTTTATTTTTAAATGAGTTTTTTTTTCTTCATAAATTGTATGTTATTTCAGTTCTCTTTGAGTTATGCGTATAAAAGCTAATTCCTTGAAAAATGTATAGGTCTAAATTACATTTCACTATACTCGTTTGCCAAAGGTTAGATTTAGCATTTTGTATTTAAGTTTACTTTTGACTACTTTTTTTTACTTACTTTTTTATTATACTTTTGAAACATTAGGCAGTAAATCTTCTTTAACACAAATGTTTTTGTAATAAGATGATCCGGTATAATAAACTGTTTATGAGGTCCTAAAAGCTGTACTAACTTAAACATGTGGGAATTTATCATCCCTACAAATAAATATACGTAGTAGTCTGGTCTCTGAGAATTTGTTATAAAGAAGTTTCACTGTATTTGGGTAATTACTATTGTATTTGTATTGTATCATGTACGTATTGTTTTTTTACTTGTATTTGGGTTGTTAGTGAAATTGAAATATTTAACTACATACGTAATTGTTTCATTTTTTTAAACTTAATATTGTTTTAGTAAAAGAAAAGGTGATAGAGGGCTATTGTTAATGTGGTAGAGCAATGTTTTATATTAACTCAGCATACTCAAGTTTAATCATCAATAGTTTAACCACAACAATTAGCATGAAATAAATATACATTGTAAAATGCTGCACTATACTAGTCGAGTACCTAATTGTTTATTTAATTATTATAAATACTATTTAGTATTATGGTACGAGGCTAAATCATTCGCCTGTTTGTGATATTTGCATAATATAATATTATTATGCACTACGTATAAATCTAACGGGAGTTGCAATATAACTTATCAATACTCTATGATTATTTGTTCAAGGTCAAACCAGTCAGTTTCTCCTTTTATAAGCAATTTTATACATGTATGACTGGGATACTGTCCAAATAATTGCAGTGGACAGCACCATGGTTGAGTGATATTAAGACATAGTCACATAATATATAGCTATTCTGTTTTGAATTGTAATACTGACTATTGTACGATTATCCCATAATTTACACAATATGCAAATCCCCGTATCTAATAAAATGTTGTCAGTGATACGCTAAGTCTTATTATTTAATATCTCCAATTTTCCAGGAACTGTTACTTTTTTTTAAACGTTCCTTTTATTTTTACTCGATTGTACAAACTTGAAGGATGAAACAGCCAAAACATAGTTTACTTACAAAATGATGGAAACGGGAGGACGAGCAGCGGGCGGGGGAAATGGAATTGAAGATTTTTTTTTCCTCTTATGCAATGATGACCTTTCAGCCATTCATTTTTCTCGCTATCCAATACAAATTAGCTTCTTGATCTGGCCTGATACGTGATTGATCGCGTTGATACGGACACGCTACTCAAGAACACCATTTCTGCCCCCGCTGTACGCTAGTGCACGAAGACAAGAGCTATTTTGAAGTTTATTTATCTATTTTCATCGATACTTTAAAGTACCGTAATGTCAATAATGTAAATATTTTCCAATATCAAATATCGATCGATAAAATCGATATTTTTGCCAATCCCTAAGGTGCGTAAGTGTTAAGTCATTGATAGAAGTAGTAATTTTCAATCCAAGGCTAGGTTCGCTTGAGAAGACGGTGAGAAGTCCCAAAGAGAAATCCCACGCCATTACAAGAAGTTCGATGACGTGAACATGTTATTGATGACGATGGGTCTTGCGTGGCCAACCGAACCTAAGCTGCTAGGGGAGAAAATACGAACACTCATGGACCAACAAGAAAAACATACTTTGCAGGCCTATTCATGTGTTTAACTCATTTGGTACTGGCTCAGCCATTTTGGCTAAACTGTTACCTATATTACCAGTAACTTACACAATGAAATAAAATGTCCTTTTTAATTTAGTATAAAAACCATAACTTTATTCAGGTTCAATAGCAAAAGATTGCATAGATAGTAATGTACAAACACAATGCGTAAAAATGTGCAACCTTAGGAACATACAAAATACAAGGAAAACTTAAATCTATTTCAGTACAACGGTGACATGTTGGCCCACGTACCTTATTCTGTGACTAGATTGACAATCTTACATTGAAAATTTACAAGTACACTTAACATAGATAAAACTAAATGTTTGTGTAGCTAAAATAATTCATATCATAGAATTTCAAAATAATAAAATATTAAAACTAGGGCTGCCATTTGAGTTAATATTTGCAAGTCTATGCCGGACATCAAGTGTTGAATTATTGTTTAACAACACTCAACGAAGCAATAACGTCTTCAACTCTTTCAGCCTCTTTGTACGAAGGTAGAGCTACCCCAGACCTATACATTTTACCCTGAGCCAGATTGGGAAATGTATTGTCGAATACTTTTCACCTTTGATTACGAATTGTTGGTAATCGCGTGTTAAAGGCTAAAAGTAACAAATAATTAGTAACCTGTTGTCATAGATCATATCAGAAAATGTCTCCTAAAGATAGTAGCCATGTTTACATGTAGTGCATCCAAATGGATCCAAACTCGATTTAGGTCTTGCGTCAACACACCATTATCAATTGTTTGTTTTGACACATAACCCTACTTTTTTTTGCTATATAAACTTAATTTAAAGATGCATCCCAATGAACAAAGATTGCAAGCTGTTGTAATCTTTTACTTGGATTTTTGTTAATGGCAACTACAGTAAATTTCCACCATATTCACATACAAACGGGTATGTGTCACGCTCACGCGTGTATTCAACTTTTGAGTTCGTTCTTCGTTTACACGATAGGACTGAGTTGGCTTTTCGGTACGGTCCAGTTATTTAGCCTGCTGAACCCAGTTGGTCCGGTACCGTTTCCTAAGTGTTTACATGGGTACCGAGTACAAAAACTCACTCAACCCCGTACTGAGTCCCTCATGTAAACTAGGCTATTATATGCGTACATGTGCCCTTAATTGCATACGGCGCAAAACTGTTAAGAGTGCTACGATCTACAGAGGCCCCAAGATTTACCCTCACTCTGATAATTACCTGGGACTCACCCCAACTTTAGTTGAATAATTACAAACTTTGGGAATGCACAGCAGCTACTACAACATGGTCAAAAGGAATTCAGATTTCTTGAATTTATCAATGAAAATAAAATAACTTGATACATTCCAATCATAACAGCTGATGGTAAGGACTGCTAGTGGCCTCATAAAAGCCAGTTAATGTCATATTTGATATCCTTGTTACAGACTCCTTGTGAACAGTGGCACATTAATGGAAGCTAATTTTTCCCGATTAAAAATGTTAAATCGGAGTGAAACTTTTCACACCTTCCACATTTAGTCAATACCGATGTTAAATGGCAGCCCTGGTATAAACAATGTGATTCACATAAATCTTACATATTAACAAAACATAACTACATCCCTATTGTAAAGAAAGATTAAGTAAGACCAACGGTGTAACAAATAAATTTTCCGTTCTTTTCTCAACAATGATTGTTTAGTACTGTACTTAACAATGGAGATGAACCAGCCTAGATAATATAATATAATTTCATTGCACACAACTCATATCGATAATTCACTATCACTTTTGAATTGGTCTTTGGTAACTACACTTGCAGGAGAAAGTCTGTCCTGATAATTTATTTCACATGGAGTAGTTAATGAATACTTGGCATGGAATAAGTTACAAACGTGGCAAATAGCTTGGGTCATGCTACTACAGATACAATTGCAAAAGCAACCGACAACGATCTTCCAATGGTTCTCTCTAAATAAAGCACTGTATAGAAAACAGGCACAAATGTGAGATTTACATTAGAAAAACTCTCTACAACAAGTGCCTACTTGGATATGGTCAAAGACCGGTCAGTCATAGATGGTCCGTGCCGTAGAATTGACGCAACACGGAGAACACTAGCTTCGCTCATCAGTACTGCCAGTTGTACACGCAACATCGGACCCACGTATTTTGGATAGACATATTATTATTTTGTTTTGAAGACTGCACTTGGCTCTACAATCAAGGTTTTGCTCCTCGGCAATGTCACTTGAATCGCCACGGTCGTGCGTATTGCACAATACACCAATACAACACGATTACGTTGGCCTAGACGTGTTCTGTTTAGGCAAACACAGTTGACCTGGCCGAGACGTGGAGACTACGAGTATGTATGCGAAATAAAGGCAATATTTGTCCACAGGGCGAATTACGTAGCAACGTAGATATGTGTTACAAGAACAGTACATGAAGATAATTCCATTAGTATATTTTTTCGAGTCTTGCCTGGCTTGGCAATATATATATTCATATATATATAAAAGATTACGTGTTCTGTTCTCACTATAAAAGGACGGGTGGGCACCGAACCACCGCATCTCAAATGTTAAAATGTCTATACAAGGTTTTAGGTATATGTCAGTAAGAAATCCGTTAAGCCCGGTCCGAGAAATCTGCCCTCAAGTCTCGAAATGTCTGTACAGGGCCGTGATGTAAGCGATCACCTGCTGCCAATCCGGTCGCTCCAACTGTATCATGTCGTTTAGATTCTGAAAGAAATTACAAACATTCCAACCATCAGTTAAACATCCTTTCAAAATAAAAGGGACACACGGAGTTCAGTTTGAATGACAACAACATTTTGAATTAAAAGAAAAATCAGCACAAGCCTTGTGTGGTTATACCCAAACCTTCTGCTGGGACTTCATCACCGGTTGAAGTTATAGAGTTGAATCGGACATAGATAGCTTGGACTGCCAAAAAAACTTGGATGAACAATTTTTTGTTTATTCGACATCTTGCCTACATTTTGATGGGATGATGGAGTTACGATAGTAGTACAATAGCTAAGTTAACATTAAGTCGGTCAAAAAGTAGAGTTAAAATGACAAAACAATTTGAAAGCATTAGAAAACATCAAAGATGCAAAAACAATATGAACTTGCAATCGTAACCATAGATGGGGTAAAATAAAATTACAGTACACAAGATGTATTAAAATAACAGCAACTTCAAAGGATTTAAATAAGCTAAACCACATACAACGTGGTTGTTGGAATGCTGGTGTGTGCGTGTTATGGAAGGAAGCGTTATGGAACATCTCTACTCACCAGAGTTGTGGGGACCCCGACAGACTCGGCAGCAGCGAAAGCCAGCGTGAAGTTCCGTCTCTTTTCGTTGGGTGTGAGGGTGTCATACGGAACACTGAGAAAACAAGTGATTTATATATGTAGTTTTTTATAAGTATATAATAGTTGAAACATCAACTTGACAATCTCTCAATCTACAATCTTCATCTCATAGTTTGTAGGACATGGACTACTAGCTCATTATTAGACGAAGCAGAAATAATCGTTAAAACAATTTAAATTTGATAGATTAACCAGATTTGACATATTTCCCATGTCCTCATTATTGAGCTATTCTACTAGAAAAACGCTCTGTGTGACGCGTTGATAAGCGTCCATGTACACGAACTTTCTAGCGAAAAGTCTCAAAACTATAGTCATTGTTCAAAGTTTAAGAGATAAAGATAAACGTTTTGCAAACGGCTTACTTGCTCCAGCGCCGTTATACTGAAAACACTAATATCATCATCAATATATTAAAATGTTCATACTTGTCCAAAAAAACAACAATCAGCAACAACCAAAACAAAAATGTGCAAAGATTAGAATTTTTATAGTCATAGTTCAATAAAAGATCGATTGCTTGAGCCACAGATTTATGGTAAATAAAACTCACTATTTCGTCATATAAAATGCAAGATTTAGTTCTATTAATTCGTCAAATAACGTACATTTTGTCACAATAATAAAATGAATTTAGCTAAAAAAAAAAAAAAAAGCCTAACAGATTTAGCTTTTTGTGCTAGGCCTATTGTTGAATAAGATTTTGTGGTAGGCCTAGGCCTACAAATTAGCCTGTGTAACTATAGGTTCGTTCATTTGTTGTGTTTGTAACTGTTCGGTAACAAGTTAAAACACAGCGGAAACGCGTCATCGAACAGGAAGTTGGCCGAGTTAGGCAAATCCTGGCTAGATAAACCATCTCTGGGTATTACTACAAATTCACAAATTAAATGTTATTTCTTAAATTGTTGATATTTTACTATATTTTATCTTTATGACATTGTAGAAGGTAGGGATGGGACGTTTAAACGTGGGAGTGGCTTTAAACGTTTGTACTTTACGTCTCGTTTAAACGTGTGTACAGAAGTGTTTGCATATAAGATAAGAAACAAATATGTTACAACAAAGCCTGCTGCAGTACTAGTCTACTATTATAGTTTTTTCTAAATACAAATTGTAATTTTACCCAATGTTTCGGAACTTTTCGGTAATTTACTGCAAAGGTCATTTTATTCATCTCGTGGCAGGGGACAGAGCGAATAAATAAATAAATAAAATAAATAAATTCACATTTAGAGTCTACCCACTCAGTAATTAAACTGATTTGCAGTGGGGGACTTTAATTTAAAGTGACTAAACCAACCCTGTAGGCTTCGAACACCATCGACGAGTGAGCGATAACCAATCAAAGATCGATATTTCAAATATGAAACAGATGAATCAGTGATTGGACAGTGCGAACACCTGCGGACACATGCCAGAATCAACAAGGCCGATTCAGAACAACTTTGAATTTATTGAGTGCTTCGTTGCTAGGACGGCTCCAAAGTCACCGTTTACTTATTCCTAAGCCAAGAAGTAATGGAATTGAATCCACATTAGAAGTTAAAAAACTTCTGCCTGAAGCGGGATTTGAACCCGGGACCTTCTGCATTGGAAGCAGGGATGCTAACCACTGGACCAACGAGCCACCTACTGGACCAACGAGCCACCTAATAAAACGCTTGAACGTTTAAACGCGAGTTTTAAAAACGGTTACACGTTTAGGCTATTAAACATATTTGCCCATCCCTAGTAGAAGGACATATGCGTGATTTATAGCACAAAGATTTGCCTAAACTACGACGTCTTAGCACTTACGCACCTTTGTGAATGTGGGCCCTGATTTTCATCTCAGGAGTTAATGGCAATCAGAAATTTAATTGAAAAAATGTTTTTTGGCAATTTACCAAATTTGGCTAATCAGTTTAACGATTTGAAAGTTATTTCCAAATTCAGAACTTAGGAATGATCTTTATCAATAGTACTGTATATTGTGTATATTCATTTAAAAAAAATTGTGGCATGGAGATTGGTGCACTACAGTAGATAAAAGCCAACTAACCGGTCCGGCAAGTACGTGTGTAGTATGGCGCACAAAGCTAGTCCGTCATTCCACGAACTGGAGAAGTTGGTGATGTCGATATTTCTGTAGCCAACCGTTTTGTTTTGGCACCACTTCAATAAAGCGTTACGCTTCGAGCCTCCGTTCTTGACCAAGTACGCGAGAGGATCCTTTCGCTCACCTAAAAATGAAAATCACCATATTACACGTCTTCACTTCAGGTGTGTACGAAATGAACACAAACCATGATCTACAAACAAGTAGTAATAGAAAGTAGTGCAAATCATTGTCAAGATGTATACAAATAGTACATTACATACAGAAGAGCCTCATTTACAAGGGCTAATTGTGTCTCGATGGTGTTCCAGTTATCGAAAAACACGAAGTAAACGTGGTTTATTGCCGCCATGTGTATGCTGCAAATAGTTCTAAATTATTTTTAAATAAAGCTTTTTGGTAACTCTCGTAAAACTAGTAAACGTAGAGATAACAGGAATGACATTGCAGTTTACTCTGGTCAGATGTTTGACAAGGATGTAAAAGACATCGCAGCATGCAAGAAATGAATGGAACCAATTAAAAAAATTACAAGTTGAGGCCGGCCCGAGTAAGTGAGGCTTTACTGTACATTTATCGAGGTAAATAATACACACTTTAGGTCAGCCTAGCATGACATAAATTCATGCAGAGAAACATTTGAGGGGCAGGCACACCCCCACAGTATATTGACTATGTATCGAGGAGTCAGCAGCAGGTTGCTTGGATATTATTGTTAGCTGTAAGCATGTCTGGGTGAAGCTATCAGCACCATAAGCATATTATCACATAGCAGGCTAACAGCTGTTGCCGTTTTCGAATACCCTCGCAAGGAATCAGATCTCAATCATCATATCGATCCCTTTTTGAATAAAATTTTTAAAAAATTGCATTTCCAGTGGGTGATATAACACCAATAATTACATTTAAGTAGGTTGCAGAGAAACTGTTTACGTGTGTAACAGAACCGTATCACGGCTGAAATAAATTCCAGAAGCTAAAAAAAAAAAAACGTAACCCAAACCAAGAATTAACCTGGACCTTCTGCATTGTAAGCAGGAATAAACCCATATGACATGACCAGTCCCACTGATATTTCAGCTGGCCCAACAAGTTGCGCTACCTTGCGAGGTGTTATGATGTATATCCTGATGGATTGGGAAACACATACTGTGAGTGGGACATCTCGTTCCTTTCATCCCCTTGACCCTGTCTTATCACCAAACATATATTGGATACTTTTACCAGAAGAGCAAGGCCAGTAGGTTGTGCAAGGAGATAAAAGAAACAGATTTACATATAAACAGACACACACAGGTACACTCCAAGGAGCTGTAAGACTACCCACTGCTTCTCAGATGTTCCATTGACCGTTCTCTGTCTGCTATTGCTTGTGAAGCTCATTGCTGTTTACATTTGCAGAAAGCAGCCACAGAAACACCACTCAATGCCTCTCAAGTCTTGCTCTCTTTTACTCTTAAATACACTCTTGCATGCGAGAAGACGGAGGAGGTGCTATGGTACGTAGGATGTCTGAATAAAGCTGCATGGTAGCTTAAAGATTATCAACTTTCTAAAAAAAAAAAAAAAAAAAAAAACACAGCAAAGAACAAAGCAAGACTATGGGGCAACACAAAACATGCAGTATATATGGATGCTTGTTGCAAACAACGGCTTCACGAGTAAGAGGAGACGGAGAACGGGGGGAGGCAGTGCTACCAACCGAGGGAAAGATTGGACTTAAACCTACTTATGTCCGGCTGGCTGTTACGTCGGCCGAAGTCAAGGTTCTTGTTGAAGATAGAGATGGAATTAGAGCCATCGTCATCCCTTTTCATGTCACTCTTAACCAATGTATTATCTACAAACAAAAGAAAGAACACATGCAAACACAAAACAAGGAAACAAACAGACATTTTACCGAAAAGGGTATCAACAAATACCGCAGTACAAACATATAAAAGTCTATTGTAAAGATACGTGTCAAAGAGTGTTTAATAGTAGGCCTACTGGTAATAAATACAAATAATAGAAAACTGCAATATCAATTTGATAAAAAGGAAAAACAGTTAATGTGTATTTTATATAACAACTAGTGAAGGAAAAACATTCCATGACTTTGAATACTTGGCTTTTCTGAAACTCGCAAAAGCTTGCACACATTTTGTTGGTACTTACACAGCTTAAGACTATTGTCGAAAACATTACGGATAAGCCGTCAGGCAGCGAACCGAGGGTTTAACCTTGGCTTTGCAGGTTTGACAGAACGAACGCGCTAAGGTAGTGTGCACAACGGTATTGTTGTATGCTCAAATAAAACACCACAGTATGTATAGATTTTAAGGAGCTGCGAACAAGTGTCGATACTAATGCCCATAGGGTAAAATAATTTTTGCAATATTATGCAGAACTTATCAACATCTTCCCTTGTGTTTCATTGGAATTTTCTTTGCACTGAATGTAAGATTAGAGACGGTGAACCCCCAAATGTGTTGTTGCTGTTGTTGTAACTGGTGTTTTCCATTTCAGCTGGAAATGTTGAATGGCATTGACATGCTTACCAATTGTGAAAATACTGAATGTGCACCAGGTAGTACGTACCAAAGTTCATGCAGTGATCACCACAATAGAAATACGTGATATAATAAGACAGTGAAATCTCATTGCACACAGTAAAACATGAAACAAGCTAGGAGTAATGACAGCACAAACAATTCCCATCAGGTAGGACGGGAAATATTCTGTAGTGCTTTGAAGAGTGATGTGAGCACAGATATGTGAGCAACACAGCATACATAAGTGTCAGTAAGGTTTCAAAGCACTGTCCAAAATATACAGTTGAAAGGACCTCCCTTTAGTAGAACATAAAACATGTATACTATGGATTATTTTGTCTTATGGCAGTCATCACCTTTGGTTATAAAGCGTTAATAACAAAGCTAGTTTTGATTATGTAGCCGAAGCAGTTGACAACAATCCCAACTAGGGATGGGCAAAAATATCAATTTTATCATTCGATATTCGAAAACATTTACGTTATTGATATTAATTTAAGTATCGAAAGTATTGAAATTTGAGAATCAACGTGAATTAATGGAGCTTCTCAGACCTTTTGTAACCAGAATAACGCCAAGAACTTGCGAATTAGGCATATACAAAATATCTCTTGAGAATATTTAAAGAAAAAACACATTTTTAGATGGAATTTTGAATTTTTGATTAAATCCTACTTATGAAATTTTAACTTTTAACAGTTTTTTTCTCTCGATATTATCGATTGATAACGATAATTGTCCTTCGATTATCGATACCCATATTTGAAATCGATGCCCATCCTTAATCACAATCAAACATTGGTTTACAGTGGGGTGAATTAGCCTAAGCTACTTATTATGTGCATTGTTGCTATGACGATTCCAGTAACCGTTCAACATGTAATGCCAGTATTGTATTATGGATTTAAATGCATTCCGAGGCCCCACCCAGAAACCCAACATGATGATGACGGGATTAACGAGCTGCTTTTCAGATTCATATTTGTGCCCTTGATAGCAGAACAATTAAGCCACAAAGCATTGGAGCATTGGATAATTTACTGTGAACAGTTCCTTGCTAGCTCGACAACCAGCAGGCACATAACATTCATTCGAAGAACGTTATCAAAAATATGGTGCGAGGTCAATGAACCAGATGAAGCTGTTTGACATTAACCGCTTCTTCAATAAGTATATGCGTTTAGTAACGGTTAAATGTCATTGCGTTGTATAGAACTCACTTTCTAAAGGGTTAGGGAAACATTATACTAGATGGATGCCAACCTGCCAGGATGTTGCGCTTGTTCTGCTGTTCCCGCAGAGGGACCATATCGGAGGTGGGGGACTGGGGGGTCACAGTGTTGGCGATGGCAGCTCCGCTCGCTATGCTAGACAGGCTGGAGGTGGAACTGCTGCGACTCCCCGGGCCTGGAAATAGAGGTAAACTCCTTTAGTCCCTGCTGGCCTCAAAGTCAAACATTGTTACGTGTTCTGACAACTCAATTACCAGTACACTTGAATAGAACACGTAGCTTTTCATAGGATTTCTTATCAATACGTTGTGCAATTAGAATTGTATTCTATTCTTAAACAGTGTACAATCTGCTATTAATTGCGAACTTTGCTATTGTTACGCAGACTAGGTAGTGAGAAATAAAAACAGTTGTCCCTCTATATACCAGCACAGATTGTTAGGGATCTTGTCTTTTATACAGAAAATAACATGTATAAAACAATTAAGCACCAACCATGGGTTTCCAGAAGGGTACAGGTAGACTATATGAATATTGAATATGGATCATCTCGTTATTTATGTATTACGTCTCCCAAAAAGTCAACTTGCAACTCCCAAACTTGTCACCTTACTCAAAGGTACTGTTGGATCTTATCCCTACACCCAAACACATATGAAGTAGCAACATTGTTAATGATGAAACCAAGACTCATAAACTGGGAGAACATTGAAAAAAAACATCACACAACGCTAACTACGGTAATAATTGTAATGTCGTGAACGTCCTTACTGTTTTTTTTTTTACGGAAACATTGCTAACACGTCACAATATACGTTACTTGTTGACTACAGCGTCATCCAAAGAGAACTAAATAAAACGAAACACTAACTGTTTTTGGCTTGCTTGGTGGCATTCTCTATGGAGTCGATGAGAGACTTGACCGAGAGTCGACTGTCCTGACGCGAGATGCCGGTCTTCTGTCTCCGCACCTGAAGCTCCTGTTGCACAGAGGTCAGCACGTTTGTCTCGGTCACTGACGGAGCTCGGACGGCCGGCTGCTCAGGGGGCTTGTTCTGAGCTGCAACGTCAATACACACGTTTAGCAGAAGTAAACCACTTGCACGGAACAACGGGTTGCTGGATTTGAATAGAATAGCCAAGTTGACTTCTAGCATGTTGCAGAATCATAATTGGTAATGTCGAACGCTATGAAATTTCATATAGACAGTAATCGGGGAAAAAATGTATTCTACATTTTTTAATATGAGTGGTATTTTCTATTTTGTGTAGTATAATAATTTTGTATTGTTGTTGATCATGGGGAAGTATTCAAACTCAAAATTGTAAATTCGATATGTTGCTGCTCTTTGTTTGATGACTACTTTCTCGTATTTTGTGTCACCCATAGTTCTATACCTGCCTACAGTATCAATTCATTTTGAATTGTAGTCTTAATAGAAAGATGACAATGTAAGTTCTTGCACAAACTGATGTACAGGCTGCAGTGAGGGGTAGGGTAAAACCACACCTAAATCATGTAAGAATTGAAATGAACAATACATGAACCTTTTTTTGCTAAGCATATCACACTTATCACAAAAGCTGCCCACTCATATGCGAACAATTGCAGAACGGGTTCAAATATTAAACAGGTATTTGGGGCTTTTACTTCCAATCCGATATAAAGTATAGACTTCTAATATTGTGTTTCATCCCTTTCTAACATCCACTCACCATTTAAAATAGTATACTATCGTTACTACACACGTAAGCCAACCAACAACAACATCGAAGCCCTAGGTAAGGTCAACAAAACAAATGGGTACAACACATGGACGAAACGACAGCATGGCTACGTCTAAACACGAGACAACCTCCACCAGACGCCTCATGTAAGTACAAATGAAGCACAGAGAAGCGGCGAGAGACGAGGCACGAACGAAGCGTACGACGATCGCTGTTCGTACTTACTGTCCGCGTCATCACCTTCCAGGTCGGGAAACTCGATGGACGACAGTCGAAGTGTCTCCTTTGGCAACAAGACAGGCCACGAGTCCTTCGGGAGGCCTTCGCTTCGACCCGCCTTCCCCTCATTGGTCTCCAACGGAACCGTCAGCCGTCTGACCTTCAGCGAGCTGGCCTTCACAAGCTTCGGTTTCGTTCGCAAGTAACTCTCGACGCTCTGCATCAGGTTCTCTTTACTCTCTTCCATCGTCTCTTGTTTCGAGTTGATGGAAGCGTTGAGATCTTTTAAACACAGCTCCTCATAACTGGGGTAGGTCTTGTGTAGCAGTTGCTCAAATTTGTTTGTGCTTTCAGTTGGAATGTCAAATTTTCCAGATGTATCAAGTGATGGCATCGTATAAACATTATAACTATCTTGAGGAACAAACTCATTTTCATTCTTCACTTCAAAACCGTCAAAACTGTCAAAACATAATGTTTCATAGATTCTGTCGTCGTCAATTATATCTTCTTTCTCGCCATTTGCATCGACACTTTGAAGTATGACGAGGTGATTGTTATCTTCAACAGTAAATAACCCATCGAAGGTCTCCTCTTTAATAGCAGTATTAGCCGTGTGCATGGAATTTTGATAATATTTCAAATTGTCATAGTAATTAATATCAGTATTACTTAGAGGTATGTCGTTAAGCTTTGACAAGTCTTGATAGGCGACACTGCTAGAGCTGCTTGCTACACAGTTGGAATTTTCTTCGCTATTACTAACATCATCATTCGATACGATTGGTGCTGAAGTAGAAGCCAGTGGCTGTATTTGAATGTCGCAGGGTTTATCTACAGAAACCTTTACGGGTTCTGAGCTCGCAGCTCCGTTTGCCGAGGACTCCAATTCCTTGTGGCATTCTTCAAGTAACAACTCAAATTTTAATCCCTTAAGGGGGGACGTATTTTCTAATTCAGTGTTTACAGCTTCCTGTAGATTGTCAATTCCTCTTGCTTTAGGTGTCGCCTTAAGCTTCCTATCAGAAACATCTTTAAAATTCCAAGAAATGTAACCAAACTCGTTGCATCGGTTCAAATCTTCGTCGGACACCGATCGATCTCTAGCGGCCGGCACGGGAGCCGAGTCTTGCGGTTCGTTCTCTCCGCTCTCCTCGGTGATCTTAGCCAAATTGGGTAGACTAGTGACGAAGGGATGCTTGCTACGCTTCAGTGGTTTCAGTTGCGACACCTGTTGGCCTCGCTTTAGCGGGACGGGCTTTGTGATTTTTACTGCCGCAGCAACGTTTAGTTTTTGTACGTCTGAATAATAAATATTAAATTGTAAGACATCGCACCAAATAAATTAGGGATGTATACACATGCATTGCTCAAATGTTTGTTTTACATAGAAAAGTAAGCCTCTGAGGAAACTCCCACAATAACAGGTTCAAGAAAAGATCGAAATTTATAAGTAGGGGGGAGACTCGATTTCTACAGCTTTTTGAGATGGATTTTGTTTACCAAGTGATTTAGTCAAGCTTAATTTTAGGCTTGAAATTTTAAGCCAAACTACTGTAGCCTTATATAAATCAACCACTATGCTGACTGCATACTTTCTACACCAATGTTTAGCATACAATGTAAGAAAAACGAAGAATTTCATACTAGTCCGGTGAATACAAAAAATATTGTTTTATGGATATATATTTATAAAAATAATTTCATTGAATAATGCAATAGTTGAGCCCTTAATGACCTATTTTGAGCAAAGTAATTTATATTCATAATCAAATCAGCATAATCAACAGGTTAAAAATCCATCTAGTAGTAGTACCGGTATATTAATAAAGGTAGGCCTACGTGTTATGGTTCACAATCTGTATGAAACAAAGCTCTCTTGGAAAAATAACACTGAAATACATCTTCACTGCAAGTTCCCAGAATGGTTTCATTCACTACTGTACCTCGATCACTATCAACATTCAGTAACCAAAATCTAAGAACAAACGCAGACATCCAACACACTCTGCTTCAATCATCTCTTGAGACAGACAGAGCTACCCTTGCTTTTTACATCTTGGCCAAACTGATCAGCACACATACAGTCATTGCCATTTCATTTAACGTTATCATAAATACTTAGTTGCTAGATGAGATACCAATGACATCAACAAAGTAATTAATTATTAGTTTTATGTGCAGCATGCCACATTTACACTCGACCAATCTCCGATTAAACATGCTGCAGCAACGTCATCAACTGTTGAGAAAGCCCTACTTCACAGCCAAACAATTTTCAAACCACCATTCAAAACAGCCAGTTTCAGAATGAAATGACACGTCTGTACATCGCACTGTAGCTCAGTTACCTTTCTGCCTGTCGAGCTGAGTGTCCAAGGCTCGGTTCTTGTCTCGGAGGGCTTTGTTCTCGAGCACCAGTTTCTCCAGCTCGTGCTGAGCTTCAGTCTTAAAGTCGTTGGCCACTCGGACGGCCATCAGGAGATCTGACTGGAATTTACTCCACTCCACGGTCTGAAATTAAGTTTTTATTTAGTTACTCATGCTTCCCTTTAATTATTTGTGGGACATTTGTTGGGAAAATATTAGCACCATCCAACCCCCTTAAGAAAATATATTGCTTTAAAAAACATTACTTAAAATAAGGAAAAGACAATAGAATTCGAATATGAATTGGAATTCGATAGGTCCTTTTTAGATATGTTAAAGGTCCTACTATTTGCCTACCCATTTCTCACTTTCAAAAATCCTAAACATCTGGGGCCTACTTATAACAGATTATTGATAAATACCATCACTACCAGCTACATCGCTTGTCACCTCGATGGACTTTTACGGAAAGACGTTTGCATCGATTAGAAAAAATTTACTTGAACATCGACTTCGAAAAAAGCAGACAAGCAATGTTGTTTTAAACTTCCATCGAAAGACAACCGTACAACAATCGAACCATCAAACATGCACTGGTATTCACGAACACAAAAGTGACGAGAGACTTTGAAAAGTACACTGAATAAATGGATGTTCACTGTCGTTTTTGATGATTAAAAAAAAATTACATTCTCAAGGGTTAACATTTGTAATCAACACCCTGATTAATTACCAAAATGTTTCGCCAGCTTAAACCTAGCTCTCCCCAAGTTACCTCCTCCTGGCGAAGTTTCTTCTCCTCCACCAACTCCTCGTCTTGTTCCTGCAGCTTCCGCTCTCTCTCCGCCAGATCGCGCTGTCTCTCGGACAAGAGGGACTTGAGCTGGCGCTTGTCCTCTAGATGGCACTGACACTGGACCTGAACGTAACAACGCACACTTTTAACTACATGTCCACCTATCCTGCAGCTTCCGCTCTCTCTCCGCCAGATCGCGCTGCCTCTCGGACAAGAGGGACTTGAGCTGGCGCTTGTCCTCTAGATGGCACTGACACTGGACCTGAACGTAACAATGCACACTTTTAACTTCATGTCCACCTATCATGCAGAACCCCAAATTTCTTTCTGTTGAAATGGTTTAAAACTGTTAACAATTTCAAAGGTCAGAAAAAGTTTCAAAGAAGTTGAAGTTCACACGGTTTATAAAGTTTTCACACACAAAGATTCTATGTTTGTTACGTCGCAGTCATATGAAATCTAACCTGAAGTTCCGAGGCGGTCTCCTTCAAACTCTGCAGGTCGGCCGAGAGCTCCTTCATCTCTTGCTTAAGATTGTCTCGCTCGTACTCGAGGTCGCTGACCTGAGACTTGGCGTTGTTCCTCGTAACCTAGAACAAGAGACCAAATACGTGATAATTCACTCAGATTACAGGCAGGCAATTAATAGCAACTATTTCTATCTAGACAGTTTAATACACTCTAGACAAAAGAGAGCACAGTAGGTGAAAGGTTATCTAAGAATCCATCTCCACAGTGGGAAGATGGAATAATTGTTGGAATTAAGAATGTTTGCAATACATTCCACTAGCATTACATTAGGCAAAACTGTAGGCCTATTCCAAAATTTATAATTTTGTTTTTTCTGGCAAATGAACTGGCATATTGCAGTTCAATTTCACCCATTGTTGAAAACGCCAGGTCTATATTTATCTTTGGTTACCGGTACAGCCTATATTTCTACCTGTCTTGGGTGAACAAGGCCACGTCAGGCCGAAACAGTTTCGACATTATTTGTCCATTCTTCTTTTTATGTTTCTATCAACTCCGAAGGTCGTCATCAACAAGGTAAGCTGTTGGTTTCCTTCCTATCCACCCCCATCCTAAATATCCAAATGCCGTTAGGCACTCTTAACACATTCACAGCCTATATTTTTATTAACTACTAGTTATCACTATCACTACAATAGAACCTATTTAATTCAAATTGCAAACAATGCAAAAGTCTGACTAAATATGTGTATTAACAGAGTTTAAATTAAAGGGGTATTACTAGGTACACAAGGTCCGCTTGATCTCCGACTAGCGGAGGCTAGTCAAACTCGCAAGTTAGGTCGTCGTAGTCCGTTAAACAATGGTAAAAATCACATGTTATTCAAATGGGAGAAACGTTAAAGAAAACAAATGAAGTGATCTGCCAAAACGATTTACTGGCTAAAAAGACAAACTCACCATATTTTAAGACTTTCAATCATTGTATTCTATCAAAATGTCTCATTTACGTGTACCATATTTTAAGACTTTCCATCATTGTGTTCTATCAAAATGTCTCATTTATGTGTAGCAACTATTATTTTACATGATCTACAATGTATCTTTAATTACTACATATAGTAGTTTTTTCAGTGGGATACAAAATGGCGATTTTGGTTCCCTTGCGACGACCTAGCTTGGGAGTTCGACGAGCCTTCGCTAGGCGGAGATCAAGTAGACCTTGCATTGCACAAGGCATGAATGGGACGCACCTTGCACTCTTCCTGCAGGTGCTGCGACTGCTCTCTCAGCCGGGTCGCCTGCACCTGGCTCCGACTGAGTTGCTCTTGGAGCGAGGCCACCTGGCTCTCTAGTTGGTCCTTCTCCTTACGGACCGCGTCCAATATCTCGTCCATCTCCGTCTTGTCTCCCAGCTCACGCGTTGCCTCCAACTCTTCAATCTAAACACGCAGCCCACGTTACTTTACTGACAATACATCACATTGAACTAATGGAAACAGTATAAACAGTGTAAATAAGTGTAGATAGTGTAAGATGCGTCATTAATTCTCTGATGGTTGAGTGACGTAGTCCTAAATGTTTTATGTGTTGTGTTCTACTTCTCACTTGGCCGTCTATCACATTTCAGGTAAGCTGTTCTTTTGCACAAACACAATTAAGGAAATGACGATACAGTAAGGCTAAAAATAGGTCTGTGCGACTCTTCACGCAAGTGGAGCACGAGTCCTAAAATTACTCAAATATTGTCTTTACATATAAGCCTGTTCATAGATAACAGTAGAAATACTGAAAATCATAATATTTTAGCCTACCTATAACATTTACCTATAACATTTTAGTGTTTCATTTAACATTTCAAATGGCAATGATGATCGTGTCTAACTTGTGGCATTTACAAGGAGAAGGAAAGTGTTCCTCAAGGGGATGCCAAGCAAAAGCGTGAGTGAGAAATAATAATGCAATACGTATCGGTGAACAGTTGTGGTTTCAAAACTCTAAAGCCCGGTATTCCAACGTTCCAAAAACAATTTATTCGACACAGCTAGTTTAACCAATGGGCAACGTTTTCTGAGCTGACTACCAAAGTTTATCTGCCAACTGTTTGTTATGGTTTCATATCATACATTACACTGACACCACTATTACAACAGCCCAATAACAACTTGTTTGAAGAACAGTTTGTTTTCACAATGCCAACCACTGATCAAAATCTTTGAACCACCACCAATCGGTTTATTTGTTGATTGTATTACCGCCCTCAGACATCTTCGTTACCAAACACAACTGTATCGTACCTTGGCCCTGGCGTTCTCCAGTAGTGTAGCGAGTCGCGAGATCTCGATCTGCCGACTGGACGAGTCTTGCTTGGCGCACGCCAGCTCCCGGTCGAGCCCCGACCGCTCGTTGTGGGCCGCGTCCACCGCAGACTCAAGCAGGGCTACTCGGTCGCGCAATCGAGCCACCTCGTTCTCTTGCGAGGAAGACGTGTCGCGCAATGAGGTCAGCTGGCTGTTGAGCTCGTCTTGCTTGGACAGCAACGCCTCACGTTCCTCCTGGGAGCTCTGCAACCAACCAGCCGCTTATTGAAACACGTCAGTAGACAACGTCCAGGCATCTGATCATGTCCAGTGAATTTGGAAATTAGGCAGATTATTAAGATTAACATTTTTTTTTTAAACAATTTTTCAAATAAAACATTGATATTGTTCCTCCTTGAGTATAGTTTGTCATAGGCTCAAAGACCCAAATAATGTTTTTGCCGTTAGTTCTGTTCTTATACACATTTTTTCACGTTCTCCCTAGTGTAATATAATCTATTCAGTACAGCAGCTACCCTTTTTAGTTCGAAAACAAACTATAGTAAAACAAAACATGCAGAAGGTTTAGGTGTAGAGTGATTGTTAATTAAATGTTAACTAAATTTAAGGTGATTTTGATAGATACCACTTGGCTAGATTATTAGAACACGGTTAACAGTCTTATCTCCGAAACGTAACCGAAACTGACGATTTTCAAAAGTAACCGAAAATTAAATTTCAACAGATGCTACTTTTACATCTTAGATTCGTCGGCTTCATCACACTGCGAAGGTTTTATTATGTAACAATTCTAAAAAAGATCTGGGGTTTACCAGTCAGTGCCAGGTTGTTTTACAACCACGTACGACTATCGTACAGATGGGATAAATCAACAAGACATTCGTCGAATGACTCTCCTCGAGTGTGCTCACCTTGAGCAAGTCAACCAGCTTCTGCTCCCGCTCGGTACAGACGACCTCGCCCTGTCCCCCCTCCCTCAGGAGAAGCTCCTGTAGGGTGTCCACCTTGGTGCGAGAGTCCTCCAACTTCTCCGTCTGCCGGCAGAGTGACTCGAGTAGGACGTTCTTCTCGTCTAGTAGCCTCTCGTTGTCCGACTGGAGCTCGGTCAGCTGGGTCTGTAGATCGGCTAACTCTTGCAGCGTGGCTTGTAGCTCCTCGTTGGTGCTGCGTGGATCAGAGGGCTAGGTTAGCTACACACGTATCTCTTCTCCGCGACACTAGCGCGCGTAGCGGATAAATACGTGACACACGTAGTAAGACTATTATAAACAACTACCTCATGTTGTTCAACAATAAATTGATACATTTTCTGAACAGTATAATTCAGATTCTGTGCAGTAAAATTTACAAGTAGAAAGATATTGCCCTTTGTAAATATATGCCAAAATGTTACATTACATTTTCTTATTTGGAAAGCACAAATGAGGCCTGGTCGGAAGTTTGGTACCGGTATAGATCAGGCAGTCATGTCTAGCTGACTCTAGGCTAGGCCACTATCATAGGCATAGGAACTGAATTTACACGTGTTTGAAGAAGGAAAATTGGTCGAGTTTAGCTACTGAATATATTTTTGTTAGCGGCTTCCTCAATAACCTGTTGTAGGGCCTACTTCTCTCCATACTTGAGGATCTCTCAAACTAGACATTACTTGTCATTACTGTCCAGACCTTTCAGCAGGTTCTAGACTAATTCCTGTGAATTAAATTAATAAATACATTCCTAATCATCTAACTCACTATTGAGTAACTCTCAACAAATCTCCTGGATGCTTACCCTATCTGCAGTTAGACTATGGGGTATAGCTTAACTGCAGATACGTTAAGCGTCCAGGATATTGATGAGAATTACTCAATGGCGAGTTAGATGATTAGGAATTTATTTATTCAATTACTAGAGTTAGAGTGTACTCCGCCAGTGACGTGGCGTAACCCCAGCTATACCCAGCCGAGGGGACTGGACAGGTCGTTATCTGCAGATGCGGTAAGCGTCCGAAACGTATGGCAATCTCCGAACCACTTCCCCCACCCGTGCAGATACAGCGGGGAGGGGGGAGGGGGGGTGTACCCACCTGTAGTGTGTCTCCTCCATCTGCATGATGCGGTCCTGCAGACACGCGACAGACACTTCGCTCGAGCCGCTCTTGTTGTCCCAGTCGGGGGTCGTACATGACACCTCCATCTCGCCCGATGGAAACACGTCCTGCGGGAGACAGCGTACATTGTAACACTCGTCGACATTCAAGTGTTTGAGAAAACTCAGTTTCAATTTATTCTCGACTTCTTGTTTTACCGTAAATGACTCGCCAATATGCAGCACAACTAATTGCCAAAATGAATTTTATTATGCTACAATGTTTTGTTATGGAAGAACTAGGATCTATATACTACATACTTAGGTCGCACAAACTCCCTGCTTTTAAAGTTAATTTAAAAGAGAAAAAGCATTCAGTTTAATGGTAATGCCATTCTTAGCATTAATAAGCAAAAATTAAAATATAAACAAAACATGTACAAAGTTGTACAAATGAGCTCTAAATATCCAATTTCTCATGTTTAGCATTTAAGCTCCACCAAATACTATACCTGGTCTAACTTTTTTAATTATGTGGCAAGCAGACGATAGGAGTCATAACAATAGAATCAGAAGCCGCTGTTGAAATAACATCAAAACGTATCATCGGCAGCTCTTCAAGAAGCGACTATTCTTACCGGTGATGTACTGATGGGGTTGGCAGCGTTGTGCTGCTGCAGTAACTGCTGCTTCTCCGTGTCTGAGAGAGGCGAGTGTGCTACGTTATGTAGACGGGCTCGTAGAGCCGTGTTAGCCTGGTCCATTTCCGAGCTGCGCTCCTGGAAGGAAACGAGCAGAAAGATGTTGTTTTTATAATCGTGTTTTATTCGGCATTTTTAATACAAGATAGATATATATACACACACACATGCACAAAGATAGAGCACACAACGAAAAATAATCTGTACTTTTGCATTGTAGCATGGTTGATGTAACTAGGGTAGACTAGTTCAACATTTAAATGAACAAATACTTTACTTGTAGTTGTAGCAAAGTTTTTTTTTATAATGTGAAGTCCTGCTATGTTAATCAGTTTTAGAACTGAATAAGATCAACATTAAATAAAAAAATACTTTTACAGTACCATGATATGTTGCCAGTCATAATTTACATAATTGCCATGATCTCATATACATGGAGATGAAGTATATACAAACTCCATGTTTGGTTACATGCAATGAATGGCAACTATCTAATAAACTAATAAATAGAGTATTAATTAGGGATGCACATCGATAAAATAAAAACTATCGATAATCGAAAAGATGACTGCATTATCGATCGATAATATCGAACGATAATAAATTTACAAAATGGAAGCAATCTTTTACAGTTTCAGTGATATGTCACCTAATCGAGCACATAACGATATGGCAACATTACTTGGACACATCTGACGTGACACTGCTGTGAGTATAATCACATTTTACGAGGCCCGAGGCCTAGTATTTTGGCGGTACATATCTTTGGGTATTTCAATACTAGAAAGGTCCGAGAAGAACGAAATAATGCTTTACAAACCCGCTTTTTTAGAAATCAGACCATTCGATAAAATTTGTATTATCGATTATCGAAATTTTATTGCATATCGAATATCGAACGATAATATCGATTATCGTGTGCATCCCTAGTATTAATCATTTTAAGAAAATCCTTCAGAATAATTATACCAGCACAACTGTAATTAGCTATCCGTAACTACACCCTATTGACTATGATTCTTTGCACCGTTCATG
Source organism: Isoperla grammatica (assembly GCA_945910005.1). Classification (NCBI taxonomy): domain Eukaryota; kingdom Metazoa; phylum Arthropoda; class Insecta; order Plecoptera; family Perlodidae; genus Isoperla; species Isoperla grammatica. The sequence continues at coordinate 4,796,133 of OX246740.1, forward strand.
GTTCAAGTTAAAAACAAGTAATAAAAGAAGTAAAATCACAGAAGAAAAGAAAAGAGTTCATTGACAACTCTTGCTAGCCAATGTTAACCAGCTGTGTGCCCAAGGCTAGTGACTTGCCTACCATAATCAGATTTCTAAGTTGTTTTGGGGGTAGACATATCTAATAATTAAATTGCATGATGTCATTTCCACTGGGAGACATTGCAGTACCACTTTTCCATGATAGTACCATCAAAATTTGTCATTACTTTCCTCCACCATAAAATAAAAAATAAAATAAAAAAATTCCCATTTAGAGTCTACCCACTCAGTAACTAAACTGATTTGCAGCGGGGGACTTTAATTTAAAGTGACTAAACCAACTCTGTAGGTTTCGAACACCATCGACGAGTGAGCGATAACCAATCAAGATCGATATTTCAAATACGAAACATATGAATCAGTGATTGGACAGTGCGAACACCTGTAAATGTGCTCGACAATATTGAAGTATGTGCAAGGTTCGTTAAGAGGTTCGATTCCTAAAGACACCATAGGCCTATGATTAGTTATCTACATCGCTGATAAACCACAATGGCTTATATCAATCAGGCCTATCTACTGTGATGACACTTTTATTATAACTGATTAGCAAAGGAGGAATTGTGGGTGAAGTTCTTGATGTGTGATATACTATTACCACTGATTAATAAAATAATATGAATACAGAATTACACGTTACCGGTATATTCTTATTTATGGATCGAAATATTATCTGAAGGTTCCAACTTGCAAGTCCAATAAAACTAAGGAATGCAAATGTTCAAATCTTATTTATATCTATACAAAGCAATAAATTATGTTCCATATTTATATTCAGTTTTAAATCTTAGAAAGAAATAGTAATAGAACAAGGTTGAGCTCCTCATCTTGCACGTCATTCACCTTGGTAACCAACAGACATAAACAGACATGCCGTAATCCTTGCAAGTAATACTCGATGAATGATTACCGATGATGAGATAACGGTACCGACAGCTTACGACTGTAATGAAAGTACTTGTTGTACGCATAATGCAGAGAGATGAAGTGCAAACATAAAATGCACCTACACTTTACAGAAGCCTATTCATGCTGTGCAAAAAACCTGCTGACGTTTTACTTTTGAACAGTACTTCTATTGAGCAAAGATCTGTAGAGAAATGAAAAGGATAATAATTAATAATGCTCACAGTTGTAAACAATTCCAGAATTAAATTGTACATTATGTAGTATTATTCTGAAAAGTGAATTCTCTTCTATTGTTACATGAATTGGCCTGATTTTCCTTTTCAGTGAGGAACTTGTTTGGTTTGTATTCACAGTCCCTTCACTTCTAGCAAGTTAGCATGTTGTCTATTGTCCCACAGAGGTATACTAAGATTTGTCTTATTATCATAGTTCTCACAGCGAATGACAGACGGCAAGAGTTTAGCTAGCAGTAACCTTGTACTTCGCTTGGTTCACATGGCGAGCCGAGGTTTTACAATGTGTTGTGGAGGTCAATTACAACAATTTAAATACACTTTACTCCGAGTAGATGCCATCATTTGTCAGTGTTCATACACGATAGTCAAGTGCCTTGTAAGTTGTTTTATATGTGAAGTGTGAACCACTCAAGTCCAACTAGTCCAAATTAATATGTACATAATACATAAACGCAATACAATGAATATATAATATATTCATTGCACTCCTAGTAATTACTAATTAGAAGTCACCACTCAGATTCTGGATTTTAATATGGCATGGAACGTATATGAAATGCACTGCTTAAAGTTTACAGACGTTGGGTCAGCCCGCACAAGAATTTACCGAATATATTTGCATAATGCGATTGATGAACATTCATTGAGTATTGACTAACAAAAACATGGCAGCCATGATTTGATTGTGTTAACCCCTTGAATGTGCACACCACACAGATCAACGCTATGAACTTTAGTAAATGACACTCGGTTTGTCTAGGGACACTGTTTAAATTAGGGATGAGGTACGATTTAAAAAAAAAATCGATAATTGTAAGATTAACAAAAAATCGCAGCCATTTAATCGACGTGGAATTAGATCATCACAGTCAACCTTTTTATGACAAATGAAATTGCTTTTCTTTTTCAATAATAATGGTAGGCTTACTCACATTTTATATTCGACAACTGGTTTAGAATTGATTAACAAAAACAGATAATATTGAGTAAGAACGCGAGTTTCGGCCTTACGTAAACCAGAGAATGGGTTGAGGCAAAATCAAGCAACCAGTTACAGGATCGACAGAAATATCGCGATTTTGGGCACGAAATAAAATCGCACCAATTTGAACTACGACTTAAAGGATAATCGGCTGCATTGCTGGTTTGAACGTGTCTCACCTGCAGAGAGGCGAGCTCCGTGCGCAGCTGCGCCACCTCCTGGTGATATTCCTGCTGCATCTGCTTCACTCGCTTCTCCAGCAACGTCTTCTCCTTCTTGGTTACCTGGAGCTCCTCGTGCACTGAGAGCATACTCTCGCTAGAACCAGCGGCACACAGCGAGTCCTGGCTGCCTGGAACCAACGTTCATCTCCGTTAGCACCGTCAACACTACTAGCACGTCTCTCTTGCAGCATTACTGTATACAGTAGTTTTTTTTTTTTTTTTTTTGAATTTAACTGTAATTAATTAAGCATTAACTTAACATTACAATTCAAGACTTAATTTGCTCATAACGATTCAAATACTTGAAAGTGTTCCAAGCCAGCTTTTATTTCTTACTAAACCCGGGTATTTTAGGGTTTTCAATAATGTGCACCGTTCTTATTATGGCCTGTGTTCATTTAAGATTTAATAATTTGTTCCCAAGACACAACTTTTTCTAACTGTTTTACTAGCAACCCTACCATTGGCTGGATTTATAAATGGTCACTCACCATTGGGTGGGATAAGAATTTAAGGGAGAACGAGTAACAAGTTGAAATAGTTTCAATAGAATAGCATTGATTTCGAATAAGTGGGCTGAGATGACACAGCAAGCTCGGACAGTGGGTAGTGCAAGACAATGCTAGTAGTGTGGCTCGTTGGTCCTGCTTGCAAGGTTCCAATGTAAAAGGTTCAGGGTTCAATTCCTGTTTCGTTTTTTTTTTTTTTTTATTTTACTTTGAAAATTCCATTTAATCATGAACCTGGTTATAGGCCTAGATGTAAACAGTGACTTTGAAGCCGTCATAGAAACGAGGCACATAATAAGTTGTATAAATGTCCCCTATTGAAAATCAGTTCTTGCAACTGAGTAAGTGCAATTTTAAAATTGTACATAAGTATTTTTTTTGTGATTTGTATTTCTATAATACCTTGTACGGAGGGCTTTTTCCTGTGGGCCTTGGGGCTCGGGAAGAGCTTCTTTGACCGCTTGGCGGGCTTGCTCTCCAGACTGGACGCGCTGCCCAGGTCGCGACCCTGAGCGCCCGTCCTGGAGCCTCCCTTGGCCGCCGCTTGCTGGCCCTGGGGCTGGGGCTGGGGCGGCGCCGGCCTGCGGAAGAACGATTTCAACGACTTCATGGTCGGAAACTTATCGCACACACAAATCTTATCCACTCAAGTCAGTGACGCCGTCAAAGTTGATTCACTCGCGAAAAGGTTCGTGCGAGCTACATCGTCGAACTTATCTTCACCACACAAAATCTAACTTGGTTTCACACGAGACGTCGTCAAACTTGTCCAGATATTCTCTCTACCTTGATGTCACACGGACACGGTGACATTAGAGGTTGCCTCCTTGTACACTTGGACCCTAACACACACACTTTATAGAACAAGTTCCCGACAATGACACACGGAGATCTCTAGGTCCTCAGGATGGGGGGGACACGGACAAAGCTGGTAGCTAGCTGAGCTATCAAGCAAGCAAGCAAGCAGCTGCTGAGCGAAGAGTTCACCACCTGTTGAGTAAATCGAGATCGGGGTTGGTAAAAAACCGGACCCCTATACTAGATTAACCGGAGCCGATAAAGCTGGTGTGCTGCTACACTATGTATGTGGTAGTCGACTCGCGACGTCGTCAATAAACACTCGAGTGATGGCCGGCTACTCGAGTTACACACACACACACACACACACACACACACACAATTATAATATTACACACGCGCGCCCATCGATTGGGTCATCACAAATACTTGGACGTTTCTTCACGCGTCGTTACCGCGGAATTAATACATCATTTCCACCCGAGAATTTACATGTTACGTTTTTGTTTTTTAAATGTGTTACACAATCGCGACGCATTCCGCGCGACGGCCTACACGACGACGACGACGCCGTATTCGCACGCGTGACTGTCACGCCTATGTGTGCTGCACGTCTAGGCCACGCCACGGCCAGCTTGCGACTAACTAATGATAATCTCATGACCCGCTTTATTCACTGGCTAGACCCGTTATCATCACTCGCGGTGCGCTAGCTAGCTCGCTCGTTCGCTACCTTACACAGTTGCCAGATCTCACAACTCATCACTTGGTCGGTCGTGACGTCACACACACGCAGAGCAATTGCAGGAAAACTATTACCCCCCTCTCCACCCCCCCCCCTGATCAATTGCACCGTCGCACGTGACTGCGCCGGCAAACAATGAGCAATTACCAATGGTAATCACGCAAGCCATATAACCGCCCGGCCGGACAAATATAGGTATAGGTGTTTTAATGACAGACCGCAGGCTGATTGGCAACTGCACTTGCCGCGGTTGCAGTGAGTGCACTAAAACCTCAAGGGTGAACCTAACGACGGTTTTTGTCTCCTTCCGCAATCCTAGAACGGATATTTAGGAGGTTCGGCATTGGGAACTTTGAATCATCACTCTATCCAATGATTGTTATGAATGACGTCATGGCAACGAGGAAACTGGGCGCCGAGGGATGATGACGTTGACGATATGACGCACTCACTCCATATTATACTGATTGAATGATGTGAATGGTGGTGATTCCCGTTGCTCTAGCTACAGTCTGAAGTATGCTTACGAAATAGTCCAATTGTACCAAGTTAATTTTCTACTTCTCTAGTTCATACCAGGGGATCATTTTCAACCTTCGGTTGGTACCTGGAACATTGGGCGTGACCAATGACAAATGAGGTTTGTGCAGTGTGCACGCTTGACGCTTCTAGGTGGAACAAAGATTACTGAGTAATCTTTGTCGGAAGACTACAATCTGTTGATTTTCGTTAAATCAAAGTCCAACACGGGGGGAGGGGGGGGGGGGGGGGGTAGATAAGGATCTGAGGTCGGTATGAGACAGTAGTATACAACCTACACGTGTGACCTCTTACAGGTAATCACAGTCTCCGTGTTCGCTATTGTGTCGTGTGGTAATGTGTGCCTAACACCAATGTGGAGGTCGAGCAGATACATCGTCTCGTCTGGCCAGCTCAGATAGTGACTTGTTCTCTTTGCTTGCTCGGAATACGAACCGGTCCTTCAGACAGAGTGGTGGTCAATCGAGACGATGACACCAGTCACCACGTGCGTCGATGAGCCTCGCTCACTACAACATGTAAAGGTGGTGACTCGAGTCATGTCTACCCTTGTGCGTGATTGAGGGAGGGGGATGTGGAGGGAAGTTCCCCCTCACGTTTTCTTGCTCCTTGAATCGTGCATGCATAAACACAAAGACAACTCTTGCAACGTGTCATGTACCCCCCACAACAACCATATCCCATCCTCATCGCCATTTTCCTACCTAAATCTATCCGAAGCGCTTGTTTCCCTCCGTAACACACACAAGAATAGTCTATACGTAATTATTTACGTTGGAGCGATGAAACCCATAAATTACAACAGCCGGCCCCTGCAGGGAATTGAACTACGGTCTCCCACTAACCGGGTGGGCGAGCTGATCACTGGACCACCGCGGCTCACTACTAAACACTGGATAATGTGCATCATCTGAATATAGAGTTGGTTCTTGATTTACGATTGTTCCACCCATGATTGTTACTCTAGAATAACACTTAGGTTGTAGGCGGAGCGCTATAATTCGTTCATTTTTAAATTGCAATATACGTCATGCATTTCACGAGGATAATTTATAGTTGTGGCCAATTTCGTGCGGCGTCGGCTTTTTCTTTCTACCCTTGTTGTAAGTGTTTGCTTCAGATATCTTTATATGCGTCACTAAGGCCTCAAGTGAAAATAATACGCTGATTGTCCTGTCGAGAATAAAGGATGCTGTTGACAAAGCACTACCTACAATGAACCATTCATATGGATCTGTTTTGTGTTCTGTGTTTTGACAAGTATACGGTCAATGTTTTTGTTGTTGCTTTCGGTATGTAGGAGAGACTGGCTATGACGCTGTGTCGCGTCTGTCCAGTAACAACCCCTTGCAACGAATTTAGTAGTAGTAGTTTATCGTGAAAATGACGGCGCAGAACGAAACTGGCCACCCCTGACGGGCAGATTCAGGTATATCAAACCCACGCACGTCCAGATACTTCTATCCGATCGCGTGCCGCTCATGCAGTCGCTAGACACGTAAGATTACGCACGACACGTCACATTCCTCGTGTGGAATATTCTCCAAATTAGGTCTCTCTCTCCTGGCCTGGCTCTACAACTCCCTCGAAGGCCACGTTGGGTAACCGACGCAGCAGGAAGTAATCCGTACGCGGCTCGGATTGAGAAACCTATTTCTCTACGCACGAAGATTGAAACGAGAAGAGAACGGATGCAATATTATAACGTCGTCGTTGTTTTGTTGCGCACGATCCATTGTTCGAAGATGATGGATGGATGGATGAGTCGAGCGAGACCTACTTGGTTGTCGATACGGATGCAGATCAGCCATCATCGTAGACATGCACGCCGGGCTTCGATCCCCGATCAGGGTTTTGCTCGGTCACTCGTCTGATGCAGATCGGCCATCATCGTAGACATGCAGGACGGGCTTCGATCCCCGATCAGGGCTTCACTCAGTCACTCGTCTGATCATTGCAAACTAGACCGGCAACAACGAGCTAAATAAGTATACGTGTACATACAAGACAGCGCAAAATCGTATCACAATGTTGTAGGGACTAGGCCGCCAGTTTTTCAATTATTTCGATTCTTTTTATGTATACATACGTACTCATAAAATAATCTCAGAAAAGGAATGTGTACACCGATTTGTCGTCAAATTGCTTGACTAAAGTGTACATTAGTGATTACCGTCTGGGGTTCGAACCCGGACGATCGTACTAGAGAGTTACAACAACCTACAGAGTGGGTAGCTGGTTTGTCTCAGTCCGGGAAAACGTTTATTTGCAATCAGAATATAAATATATCGTATGAATATGATTGTGAATAATGACATGTGGTAGTAAAAAACAATTACAAATCCGCCGCGGGTCAGCCCCCCCCCCCCCCCCCCCCCCCCCCCCCGAAGGTGATTCAAGTAGGTCCTGTCGATGACGTCTGCGGTTAGGCCAACAAACAACAAAGAAAGAAAAGTAATAATAGCAACCAACCATGCCATGATAAAACCCCTCTTGAAACAACATGTATGCACATAACATAACTGGGTTATAGACGCGACGCGACGTGTTATTTCAAGAACTAAACTTCACTTCACTTCACAACATAACACTTGAAATGACTTTACACATTACTCAACGTCACTCAACTCAAGAGTCGAGAAGAGATACTTCATAACAACGAGAGCAAAACATGTTGTGCACATTATGGTATGATGCCTTGTATTGACGTGGATCGAAAATATTTTCGATACAGAACATACAGCAAGCAAATCAGTCAAGTTTTCAATTAACTGTAAAGGCCTTCCACAGCAACCTTGGTGATGCTCTCGTCACAACCGTGACGTCACAGATGTGAGGTCATACCAGTTGTTCCCAACATGACAACTTAGTTTTGTGCCTTCATCTTTCACGGAATCGATGTTTTTGTTGAGCTCTAGTTGGGAAACTTTTTTTCCAATACAAAACATAGGACGTGTCCGAATTAAAAGTCTAAGGTCTAAGTCTAAGTCTAGGTCTAAGTCTAGGTTTAAATTATTTAGCATGTTCTAACTCTAATTCTAAGTGGATTTCGGACAGTACTAAACCTATTGCAGAGCCACCTATTGCGAGAAATTTGACCTAGAGTTGAAGCATTGGTTCACAGCCTTTTCGACGGGTCAATCCGAGAATTGTACCGACGCCTTTGGAGGTTAGGAAATGTAAAAGTATTCATTTTCCAGTATTGATGCAGGTTTTAGGCTTTAGAGTAGGCCTATTACTGTTTACATTATAAAATAATACTAGAGGTATGTATATAATAAACTTAGTAACATTTCACTTTTCCGTCTTCCTTCTCGCAGCTGTTTTTTTCGTCCGCCATTTTAAGACTTATAACGAGCGTGCACTTTCGATTGCTAGGTCTAAACTTCGATTTAGACCTAGACTTAACGATTTCGGACTGTACTTCATACGTCACCGATGATTGATGACGTCAAATTTAGACTTAGACCTAGAGTTAGCAATGATAAAGAGGAATTCGGACACGTCGATAGATTTTGCTCGTTTTAGCTATGTTATGGGTTAATATCTCATTGTAAATAATTTTATTTTGTTAATACCAATAAACATATAAGAAAACATTGCTACTTTTCGTGTTCTTTAATTATTTAAGTGGAAATAGTTCGCCATCGAGTGGGCGGGGCTTGTGCGGCAGTGGAAGAAGCCGTGCTGAACTTTTAAATGGCTGCCTTTTGCAATTCAGAGAAAGAGCTGAATTAGTTGACAATTTATACAACAGTTGGTAAGTACCCTATGTTACATTTATTAGATATATTTAATTACGCATTTTTACTGGGCTACTTCCTGAAGGAGTGAAACTTTTATCTGCTGTAGTAATGTACATTTAGTCATGTTTACGATTCGCATGTCCAAACAACAACAAACAAAGAGAGCCTTGGTTGAGTTAGGCCTAGACCTTGCCATGCCCATATCCTTGGATATTTTGAAAAGTAGGCCTAGGCTGATTGGATAGGATTCACAATGGGGCTTTGCACGCAAAGCTTGACGTAGAATGCGCCACCACCGTCCAAGCCTAAATCCATGACCTGCTGGATGGGTAAATTAGCGCGGACAAAGTCTACTTTACCCATCCAGTAGGCTGTGATGGCAGCATTTTGCCAAAGACATTGGAATAAAAGTAGCGCCACCATAGTTCTAGCTCAAGTCCAGAGCCTTCTGGATGGGTAAATCAGCCCTTTTTTCATGGCCAAGTTATGCGGAGATCAAGTAGACCCTGTCTGATGGCTGGCACTACGCTGGCGCTGCGAGTGGGAGAATGTGGCAGTGCAAAGCCCCATTGAAACGTAGGCATACGCCCTAGGAACAGGGAGGACCTAGGCCCTAGCCCTAATCCCGGGTAGGCCTATAGGCCTAGGCCTAGGCTTAGGCTATGCCCAATGGACTAGGCTAGAATAGAATAGAATAGAATAGAATAGAATAGAATATTTATTTGGGTTCAATTTTACATTTTGATGACAATAATTTGTATATTGTATTAATATAGCTATCTTATAGCCTAGAGTAGGTCCCAAGCTTAAATTCTGCATGTCTGGGCCTTCTTTTGTGTGTAGTTTAACTTAAGATTGGTGTATGTATTGTACACAGGGCCTGGGCTAGGCTAGGCTTAGCCTGCAGCCAAGACTTGAGGCCGATGCACAATAACATTAGTCTAGGGCCTAGAACTACAACCTGTCTACCATAACAGTTATGTTTGCCAACATCAAACATGTTTCTAAGTTAGTGTGGTAATTTATTATTAGGCCTACTCTTGTAGGTCTTAGGTAGGAGTAGGCCTAACCTATATGTGTATTGTGTACTAACGTAAATTTCCTTTACATTGCCATGTACGCTGTCGCTGCCATCACAGGGCAATCGTGGAGCTAGTTTTAGGTGTACCGGTATGAGTATTGCTGTGCTAACTTTCTTTTGTAATATCATTTCAGATAGCCTTATACATTTTCGGCCTGAAAGGCCTAGTCCCAGTCTTGAGAAAAGATATGGAGACTAGGGTCTAGATCTACATCTACAATGTCGTCAAAACCTGTACTCCATTGTGCATTGTGATGCGTCATTAAAAAAACTTCACCCTGCCCAAATGACTAAACTCAAAAACAAGAAAATTAATGAAGTGGTAAGTTTGAGGGCCCAGACTCAACATTTATATTTTTATTGGTTAACTTATTTAGATTACGCCCAACAATGAGGCTTTGGTCCAGCGTAGTTGGCCGTGGCATTAGGCGTTTGTCTAGTAAACCGCGATCGCTGCTTTTCAGGTTCGAATCCTGGTCGGGCATGGATGTCATGTGGCCATTTTTTCATCTTCACTATTAGTTACCCACTCAGCGTGTCGATTAGCATCATTGCATAAATATGAGACGTTAAGTCTAAATATCATCGGCTACGGCTTTGATTTCATTGTTCATGTGACTTTAGCAGCTTGACTTTAGAGAATAGTTGTTTTCATATCCCCCCGTTATGGGCCTAGACCTATAGGCTAATGTTTCAAACATGTCAAAGTAAACTCATTGAAAACTATGACCTAGTCCTGTAAATCCGGTAGGTTGCATTGCCAACAAGTGGCCCCTAAATAATTTCTCTAATCTTGTTTTGTTTTTTTCCTATTTATTTCCAAATAAATGCCAATGAGATTTTGCTGCTAGATGACTACAAATTAGAGCAATTAATTGCAAATTAATTCTTAGGCTAGGACTAGCCTACTATTAATCTATTACTAGTGTCAGTTTGAAATAATTTATATTAATTTAATCACAAGTAGATTTAAAATAAATAATGAAGGCATGGGCCTTGTTAAAAAAAGAACTAAACACACTATTGGTTTCAGGCCCAGAGTTCCAAACCTCCAGTTCCAACGCATTTAACAGTAATCAATCGTGCACCTATCCTCGTGCACCTTGCCACCAGTACACCAAAATCCACCGCTACCCTACCCAATCCTGTATCCCTACCCAGGCCTACTTGAGTCACGGACCGTCTCTTCACCATCACACGTGTCTATCCAATCCATCCCGCCTCAACCACTGATCATAAATCTTCAAGAGATGAAGAATCTAACAGTGAGTATGACAATGATGACGACGAGAAACCACCTGAACCTCTCCGCTGATGTAATAGTGATATTGAGATAATATAGTTGTGACAATGCAAGTGCGATTTTGGGGAAAGGTTCTGTACAGTATTTTACATTACTTCTTTATAAATAATCATGATTTGAATGTTTAAATATAGTTGACACCATATCACCATGTAGAATATTTCCTATGTTTAAAAATGGGTATTTTAAATGTACATTTATGTAATGTAAAATGTATCTAACAATTGTGTAATGTAATGCTATGGATTTTGCAACTTATCATCTAGTATCCATGTTGCAATTTCTCAAATAAAGCACATAATTATGCTGCGAACTTTTTCTATTTCTTTGCATTCCCTTTTGCCTTCCCTATCTTTAGGCTACATTTTTACCTATTGTTCTTCTGAATTTTTACAGTGACGGACTGGCTAATAATCGTAATTATTGAACAAGGTAGTGTCATCTGATCTATTAGTTACATAATTACAAACCTGCCCAGGGCTTTGATACATTGCTTTCATAAAAGAGTGGGGATTTTAAGATAAGGTGTTTTGTTTCAGTAGCCCAATCCTTGGAGAATAACCAATTATAATAGATGTTGCAAACTGTTAGGTGGGGGCCTGCCACTCTCAGACTGGTTGTAGTGTCACCAGGTGAACTCTTGGACTGAGGTGAACCTTCACCTTACTGATACCACCTGATACCATATTGGGAAAATAATTTGTTTTACTAACATAAGTGTTTTGTTATGTACAATTTTTCAATTAAATGTGAATGGAAGATGTGCTTGTGTCACAAGCCCACATCTCATAATTTTAATTCTTAGGAAACTTCGCACATGCATTCGGTTCGCCGCCACTCTACTAACAAGTTTAATGTGGTATTTGAAATTGCCGCTCACTACAGCCTGCTGAACATAATTTACGATCCCAAAGCTGTGCTCTAGAAGGCTCCCGAAACGGAGCGCGGAGCTGCCCAGCACGTTAGCGCCATCTTGTTTATTTTCAAATAGTGCGCGCATGCAGACAGCGTGAGTAGGTCGCGCAATCGTACTAACAGCACTTCACTCGGTTATGACGAGAGCATCACCAAAGTTGCTGTGGAAGGCCTATAGGCACCGTGTGTTAGTACATACAGCGCTATATGTGGCCAAATTTAGCAACAAACTGCTGAAGATTTCATTCCGCGGTTGAAAATAGTGCTGGATATTATTGTGATATATCTTGTTTTTGTTTGGTGTTTGTTTTGTTTTTTATTGTTGATGTGTATTTATTTTGTATTGTTGTTTTGTTTTGTGCTTTTGTTTTGGCTTTTATTGTCTTGTTTTGTTTGTGTTTGTTGTGTGTTATTTGTTGTTTTTACGTCTAAAACGTGTCCTGATTAAAATGGTGGCTTGCCTTTTTAAGATTTACTGATGGGATTCATAATCTGCACGAAAATTTTAAAACCCGTATTTAATTAAACAATTTTCACAATTTCCCTTTATTGACGTAGGAAGAACGACGCTGCTTCAGCAGGTTGTTGCGCGACTTTGCCACTTGGAGCGCTTCATTCGTTTTCACTAGCGCCATCAGTGGCCAATCTCGGTGCCTATATTATGTACAGTGTGGCAGTGCTATGCAATAGCAATTTTCAACACAAATAACTAACATTGTAATGTATGTTCAAAATGTATGGAAAGGACAATAGTGGACGCAGACCAATAATACGGAATACGTGCATAACAGATAATCCCGGAGATGCATTGTAATGGATAGTATATAGGAATGAATGACAAAATTGGACGAATTTCGTAATATTTTTTTCTTATTATATTTCAAATTTAGTAATTTGTTTGTGATTTTTTATTAATCAATCGTCTCTTTTCTATAGTAGTTTGTTCTATTGTTGTTGTTTATCTCAATAGCCATTTTACCTAGTTCAATATTGTGATTGTTAATATAATTTTATATTTTTGTATAGTATGTATATAGTTTTATGAATTGTCATCCGTTGTAAATCGGCTGTGTAACTAAATAAGATCGACATAACGTAATACATTAAATAATGGAGGGCTGTTTCATATATCAAACCATTGATTGCGGATTGATAACAAGAAAATATAACATCACTCGCTGCGCCCATTCGACGTCGGTGTCGCTCTTACTGCGAACGTACTATACATAAACTTTACAAAAGCGAGATGTTTGTTTGTGTATTTAGTGAATTTCTCCGTTTCCAACCTAGATTAATTGAATTTGTAAAACGTTTCACTCGGCGTCCCACGTGATGGAGCTGCGTGCGAAGTTGCGCACAAACTCACTACGGCGTGCGTTGGTGTCTCTGTATAGTCACCTCGACATATCTATAGCAAGGTGTTGGCGTCACAGATTAATACCAACCTAAATCTTGTTGCATCTCATATAAGACAAAACAATCTGACTACTTGTTGCTCACTCTCGGACAAACAGAACAGACATATTCCCAATGCCTTACAAGGTGCGCGGCGACCATTGCGCGTGTCCGTTGTCTACTGACTACATGACAACACAACGGTTGGGTCACCCCTGACTCAACAGGTGTCTCCTACTTGTTGCTCACTCTCGGACAAACAGAACAGACACATTCCCAAGGCCTTACAAGGTGCGCGGATACCATTGCGCGTGTCCGTTGTTTACTGACTACATGACAACACAACGGTTGGGTCACCCCTGACTCAACAGGTGTCTCCTACTTGTTGCTCACTCTCGGACAAACAGAACAGACACATTCCCAATGCCTTACAAGGTGCGCGGAGACAATTGCGCGTGTCCGTTGTCTACTACTACATGACAACACAACGGTTGGGTCACCCCTGATTCAACAGGTGTCTGCGGCTCTGACTACTTGTTGCTCACTCTCGGACAAACAGAACAGACACATTCCCAAGGCCTTACAAGGTGCTCGGCAACCATTGCGCGTGTCCGTTGTCTACTGACTACATGACAACACAACGGTTGGGTCACCCCTGATTCAACAGGTGTTTGCGGCTCTGACTACTTGTTGCTCACTCTCGGACAGACACATTCGTCCCAAGGCCTTACAAGGTGCGCGGAGACCATTGCGCGTGTCCGTTGTCTACTGACTACATGGCAACACAACGGTTGGGTCACCCCTGATTCAACAGGTGTCAGCGGCTCTGACTACTTGTTGCTCACTCTCGGACAGACACATTTCCAAAGCCTTACAAGGTGCGCGGAGACCATTGCGCGTGTCCGTTGTCTACTACTACATGACAACACAACGGTTGGGTCACCCCTGATTCAACAGGTGTCTGCGGCTCTGACTACTTGTTGCTCACTCTCGGACAGACACATTCCCAAGGCCTTACAAGGTGCGCGGAGACCATTGCGCGTGTCCGTTGTTTACATGACAACACCACACATTGTAGTCACGGTTTTGTACTACACAATCTATTCTATTAGTTACAGAAAACACATTCTTAGTAACTAAGGGTCAAATGCATAGTCACACTCACACCTGAGGTGCTCCTCAACTCAGCCTTTCCTCAAACTCGCCCAACCACCAATCACAGAGCAGTCCACATGCCAATGCTGCTCTGTGATTGGTGGTTGGGCAAGTCTGAGAAAAGGCTGAGTTGAGGAGCACGTAAGGAGCAACTATGCATTTAACCCTAAGACTCTAAGAGGAATGTTTTCAGTATCGGAATCGAGTATTGGTATAAAAAAATATGTTGTTACAAGTTGTAGAACTATTTAAAAACGAAAAGGTCCACAATTTAATACCAATAATTATTAGTTCTTCAAATGTGTTGCCACAATTGTATCATTCGTCACAAAAACATTCTTAGTACAAGGTATGCGTATTTAATTCATTTTTTCATTTAGTATTAGGCGGAATGTTAGAAATGGTAAATATCTTGAAAAAGATAGAAGAAAGTAAATCAATTTCATCGTGTGATAGATGTTTCGTCAAAACCATCGAAATGTACAGCGGGTCGAGGGGAGGTGGGTTATTTACAAGCCGTGCACTGAACATGTAGGTCGTCTGCAGTCTGCACACAGACACACACACAAACAGCAAGTGTTACGCCTGATCACTTGCATACCTACAAGTACACAGTAACCAGACCGCATAGACACACAATAACCGCCATGTCATGTGCCCTGTAACCATGCACCTTCCTTCATAACTTGGTTGCATGCTATCGGGTACACTTTTATAAGTAATCTTATCATCTACGGAGAAACAGTTATATTATTCTTATCTGTTGGCAAATGGTAAATACACGACGCGAGATTATGACTTGAGTGACTCACTGTCAACAGGAGTACACAGGGCACTTGTATGTATGTACAACGACATAACGATACTCTACTGCACAAACACAAGTATATATATTATATTATATAGATCACGTGGTGTCATGAGATAACAACATACATGTATATTTCTCTAAGAAACATTAGACAACCAATTAGTTGACTGTTGACGATTATCACAAAAATCGATTAAATTTCAGTAGTACTTTTCGTAACCATATTTGTACTTCTAATCATGTCGGACTCTATTCCCTGTGCGCGCGGCGGCCACGGTGAGCGAGAAGATGAGAATACATGAAGAAGACAGACGGTTTGTTTCGGCTTGTATGGCACTACCAGTCGTAAGAGGCGAGAAAAGGAACCCGGTTCCTTTCCCACCACTGCCCCATTGAAGATTGCGCCTACACTTGGCCCTGCCCAGTGCCCTCCCTTGCTGGACTCGCTTTATGACGACCCCCGCGATGTGCAATGGATCTTATTCGGACATGTGGCGGCTTGTTCATATTCGTACTCATATTTCACCTACTCATCAAAGCTGCAAAAATATGGGACGTAAACCCCAAATATCAACATTTGTATGGAACGTGTGTCGACGCGGACATGAGCCGTATTCCAGAATTCAACAAGGCTCATCACTCCACTAAAATTATCAATCCATTCTTCAACGGTAACCAACTATATTGTAATCGATATACTCAGTCGCTTTGATTTCTCTGTTGCGTCTTCACATGGGTCCAGTCGAAGTAGATCTGTCATTGAATGCTGTGTACGGTAAGACATACAACGATCACCCAGTCATCTCCTGACCTAGTCCTATGTGGTTCAACAGACTAACTGTTACCGGCAAAACGTTGTCTGTCGCAATTTTAGGATCGACATAACTCTACACATGTTTCCCCCGTTTTCCACATGGACGCGTTGTGTGCGTAAGATAATTAGCAGTGTTGCCGATGTGCTGAGCAAATTGAAGCTAATTAGTTATGCAGATGCTGCATAACGTATTAGTTAACAATGTCCCTGCATGTTATAACACCACTAGGAAGCGAGGGTGCACACCTGTTATGCTCCAGGACGTGGCCGGTAAAACAGCAGCTGTTTGCATGGCCGACTAGGACGTTGCTCCCTGCATCGAAACGGTAAACGATATTGGTCGTTATTACTCAGTTTATTGATACCACCGTGGCGAATCCACCAATTGATAATTATACCGCGGTGCGGTTGGTTGGTTCCCAGGCCGGCGAATTGGTGTTGGAGGCAAATGAGGCGACACAAATGTATCGACATTCGACTGGTTGTGATTATAGGGAAGTAACTAACTATCTGCACGCAAGTCGGCTGCAAACGGAAGATGAACTTTCAAATAACAGACAGACAATAATATCACTTGGATCTGTGGCTAGCCGCGTCTTGTGGCTTTCGTCGTGTCAACCTCAAGTCTAAGCACGTCAGATTGTTAAAACTAAATTAAACCATCACAAACCACAAATACCATGATGTATATTGGCAGCGGTCGATATTAGAGACGTTGTGAACACCACGGTTTCTGCGGTCCAGGTTCGAATCATGGAGCTGTACATGAATGTCATGTGGTTTCTGCCAAAATTCCAAAGTTCAAGAACCCAACCCTGACCGGGAATCGAACCTTGTAAGCCGGACCAACGAGTCTCACGACGTGAAACGGCTACTCGGCCATCGTGTGCGTTGATTTACGACAGCATAACATTGATGCAGTAGACGATATCTCCTTAAACACTAAACGCTTTCGATTCTAATAGAAAACGGTAAAAATGCCCGTGGGTCCGACAGAGCTGAATGTGCTGAATGTGTGGGAGCTGAATCTCGGGAAAGCGATGGTTATACGAACGAACGGAACAACTCGGGCTAATTGGCTCAATTAGATTATAGCGGCCCATGTGGGGTGGGGGGCGAACTGTCTCTCCCATCCATAGTTCGAGGTGTGGCTATAAGTTCCCTAACGTAAATATTCTCATATGAAATAGCAGAGTTTAATGATAGCAACTTAATCTTCCCAACATTAGAGATAATTTACGACCTTCGGTTGGTTACCTGGAACAGAGGGCGTGACCAGTGATCATTGTGCAATCTACTAAGCGCCAGACAACATATTTTAGGGCCGGTTTCTTAAACTCCGATCAGTCGGTAAGCGGAGATCTCTACGAACAAACACGGCGACTGCCATGTATTTTTATTGAAATGTTAATGTTGAAACCATCGATACCACACCGAGGTTACTTAATTTGAGCTCAACGAAGTTGATGTGTGAAAGAGCGCCAGGAATCTGTCGATTGCCGCTAAATCAGCTTGCAGTGATAATGATCTGAGGTCGGCATGCGACATTTTCCCACAATGATAGCGAACATGTGCTCGCTACGAGTGACATAACATGGCGATACTGGAGGGCAGGTCATGGTCGTTCATCATTCAATCGTCTCGCGAAACAAACAAACAAACAGCAACATTCCATTGCTATGATCCATTAGCTTCAAAGCTATAAATTTTGAAATATATTGACAAGCAAATATATAAAAATAGATCTCACTACTAACATTTATAAAACAATTAATAGTATCAGTCACACAACGCCGGGTTTGTCAAAAGAGGATACAAAATAATTGTTGTGGGGGGGGGGGGGGGGGGGTAGGCGTTTAGTTCGCAAAGATAGTCGGCATGAACGAGAATGAGAAGAGAAGCAGAAAAGAAAAAAATTGAAAAAATTAGCAAGGCCGTCGATAATGATGAGCAAGAGATAATCAAGATATCCCTCTTTCCGGGCACCGGTGAAGAGAGACCTACCTCGACAAACAATTATATCGAGTTCATAATTTCTGCTTATAAAAATAATAACTATAATGAAAATTAAAAAGTGATGGGCAGACATTTAGCTCACTAGACAATTTCCTGAAAGCTATCGCGAATTGATACCACGTGGGTAGGTCTGCACTCACATCGTTCAACACAAACATTGCGTGAAAGTACGGACGTTCATTATATCAATGCAAACAATATAAAAAAGCACACATCACGCATGGTAGGTTGTCGATACACAGGAAACCCCGGCGGCCGTTATTCGCAGGCGCGTTACACTTATAGATAGCGCGTTATTACTGACTCACTACTTAGCAGAAACAAGACTTCCAGCAAATCGTGAGCGTAGGGACAGATTTAGACCTGATGCAGTCGGGTCACGAGGATCATTCCCCGAATCGGACAAGTATATCTTTACATATGGACAAAAAAGTCTACAAGGCCCGGCAGACGGCGCCCGTTCGTCATTCACATCCTATCTATTTTCATTTTTAACGACATTCGAGACAGTTAACCCACTGATAAAATTGGCATCATTCTCTGTGTGTGTTTAATTAATTAATGGGCCGGGTTAATAAGCTGTGCATGCGATATCCAACCAACAGGCAGGGGCATCGCACTGTTAACACAGAGAGGCGTGGTAATGAGCCTCAGTGTTACGGCATAATGACAGCGTCGCGAGACAATTGGCAGCCAGATGGTAGCAGTCAGTCTGTCTGTCTGTCTGTCTGTCTGTCTGTCTGTCTGTCTGTCTGTCTGTCTGTCTGTCTGTCTGCCTGTCTATCTGTCAGTCTGTCTGTCTGTCTGTCTGTCTGTCTATCTGTACGTCTAGGACAATGAGACTCCCACATACCGGCCCGCATCATACATTACGTTCGTTGACATAGTGGATGACAATGAGTAGGCCTAACATCGCCCCAACGTATGTAGAAGCACAGATAAATAATTGTTGTTGTAGAAATATAACGAAATAACAGAGTCAAATAGTACCCCACCTACCATCTACTTGCAACAGGACCAGCAGGGCGATTCTGTATAAGCGACGATAAGTTTATCAGCGGTTTTAGTCGTTACTGAAGGCGAATGCAAGGCGGTGATTGGCTCATCGCCTATTCTTTTAACAACCGAAACCGGTGATAAACCTATCGTTGCACATTCACAAAATCGGCCTGCAGGACCATTAGGGATAATTTACGACCTGGGTGGGGGTGGACACCTGAAAATACCTAAATCAGCGGGCGTTACAAATTACTGACGAGTCTTGTGCATTCTACTAAGCGGACGGCTGCCTTTACGAATGTGTGCCAGAAATTGGTTGATTGACCCCGGTACCGTACCCTGGTACTCTACCGCCCCGGTAGAGTCGTCGCACGACAATACCTTTACGATGCTTTCGTCAGAGGCGAGAAGCTCGTAGCCAACCAGCGAACCGCTCGTAACAAACCCCCGCAATAGCGATCGCTGATTGGCTACGATTGGGACGAAAGTAGGAGAGCTGTGTGGCAACTTTACAAAAGGAGGCAACGTCGGTTACGTTGGGGCAAGTACACCCAGTGGTTATAAAACCTAAAACACGGAACGAGTCACGGGGTCCCGCCCGGGATGAAACAAAACAGAGTCATGTCTGGTGCGCGGACGCACCATCAACGGGGCCGCCAGACCTCCGTGCAGACGTAACCCATGGACGTAACCTACTTGCGAAGGAAGGTCTTGCGCTGCTGCACCAGTAATGTGATGTGCATGGCTTTCGAACTTTTAGTTTGATACCATGACGCTATAAATAGTGTATAGGGCCTAGTTCCATCTTTATCATACATGCCTCTTTGCACTCACTAAGGTATACTTGTCCCGAAACAACCTTACAGATGCTTTCGTCATAGACAGGTGATTCGTGACCACCAGCCCAACAAGCCCCAATGTTGATGTTGGTGCAATACACGGTGGAAGGAAAATAGTGTTATCGAACACATACGAGGGGGGAATATCACTAAACATATCTAAATTAAGATCAGTTACATCCATTTACAGATTTTGCATCCGATTTTCAATTCGAGAGTGAAATTTCGGGGGGAGACATATTCGCTTTAAATTCAAATCCACGACTCACAAACGTAAAACGTTATCATACACCTAAACATATTGGCGCGTGCGTGGAAGAAGCAAGGTAGGTATAGACAGTGTTTATTTACACGGACGGGATACGACCCAGCCAGACGTAAATACACAAGACAGACTTTCCGCGCAGCAGCAATGTCAAGTTGGCGCCCGGGGCCAGCGAGGCTACACGCACATGTGTGTGTGTGGGCCGCCTCCAGGTCGTAAACACTCCAGCAACAATCCACTTTCCAAAACAAACATTCTAACACAAAACATGAGGAAAAAACGTTCTCAATTTTCCCCGTCTGCTCCAGTTAAATGGTCGTGAAACTCATCTCTCGCCGTGCTGCAAGTTGTCTTGCTCGGCGCGCACGTGCGATCTAGGTAGCCCCCCCCCCCCCCCCTCAGCCTCCCCAGGGCACAGCTGGCAACACCGCGAGGAAACACAATAATTGTCTGGTGTCCGCGAAATCCGAGAAGATTATACTCCAAGCTACACGATGACGATAATGATACGGCATCGCGCGTCCGTCGCATCGTGTGCAATGGACCACTTGTTCCGAGGTGATTTGCCCAAATCTAGACAATGGCTGTTCTTTCATCATAAACAAAAACAAAATATAATATATAATATGTTTATTTGTTTTGAGTTTAGATCCATTCAATGCATTTCGTGGGCGTACCCGATTTCACAGAAGTTGGTGGAGGGGTAGAATGTTGTGTATTTATTTTACACTAGACGAGGTGTCTTTGAAACCATTCTTTAATTCTAGTGATAATACTATTAAAACTTAAAACAATAGATCTGCAATGAAAATCTGTATCACGCATAGCCACACAAGCCCAGATAACTAATTAACATTTCGTAAGTGAAGTTAGTTGACGAGGAAAACAAGGCGTTACATAACTTCGAATTGGTTGTTCTTTCCCGACACCCATCAACTGATTGACCATTGAATTATCTCCTTTTTACTGAGTGGTTGGGGATACGTGTTTTTACTACTCAGATCTGACATGTACAATTCAATTGCGCTTGATGAATTTATAAAGTGTATTGTTATGTTTTTAGTGGTCTAGATCGATTTAATGATAGCCTGGATTTTACACAAAAGCTTACCAGTGCATTTAACTACCACATCTCCCGTGTGTAATCCATTTCGTTTTGTTGCATTTTACTTGTCTAGATCGAATGAACGATGATGGATGGCCTTGATTGTTGGTTTTTCTACACGATCTTTATCGGTCCATTTCTTTCTACTACCAAAGACGCCGTGTAATAATGCAATGTAATGCAATTTGCTTTGTTCAATTATTGTAACGTCATTTTATACTTGTTCCAATCTGTTGAGCGTTGACCTTGTTTCTTACTGCACAGCTGTGCTCGTCGGTGCAACGAGACTCCAGACTGAACGCAGAGTCTGCATTACTCAGCCTGTGCATCGGAGGTTAACTTAAAACAACTTAACTTTCCCCGATTTTACCGATTAATTCACATCCTGGATTTAAAAAAAAGAAGAACAAAATAATGAACACATCTATTTAGAAGTGTTTGCTTTGGCGGGTGAGCTGATGGGATACAGATGTTTTAGTTGAATGCGAGTAATACTGGATCTGACGTTATTCATGCCTGTGAGTGTGACTGCTCGTTACAATCCCATTTTTACAACGTTTCTCAATTGCATTCTATTATCCAGCATTAAAAAAAAATAGTAACACGTAACATTTATTACTGTTGCCATTGCCAAGTGAGCCGAAACAATGGGCTGTATACGGAACGGTTTTTTAGACACACAATCCCCTTTTTTACAAACATTTCTAGTCGACTATAGTCTGAAACCACGAATATTTCGATTCGATATGACACATAACACATAACTATATGCAAAGTTTGAGATATATAATATACCAAAGTACTATCATATCGGGGAGATAGAATGCATTTCAAGTCCGCGGTGTATTAACCAGGGGGGTAGATCAAGGGGGTTGAGCGAAATATACAACGAAATAAAAATAGATATTCAACAAAGAGCAGATTTTTAAAGTAACGTGTTTTCCTATTACGTGCAGGCCTACGCATCCGAGTATATCAGGTAATTATACTAATTAGCAGAGACTTATCGAGGAAATCTAATTGAGCCAATCACAAGACAGCTGTTGACGCAAGAACGATACGCCCACTCGTATATTATGATTACGAGTCTATATTATATCCGTGTTTCACAACTGTGTCGTGATACCGCGGTAACAACGTCGTATAAAATGTTGGCTATTTTCAATTACAAAACATTGAACAAATTACAGCACTATAACAAGCATTTTCAAGGCCATTGAAATCTTGCTGAAACTTTGGTAACCCGATGGAGGGGGGCGCATTACATGTATACGCATGAGACGCAAACAGCCACTGACATGTCAATCAATCGTATGTTAGACGCACACTATACTCTCCCCCACACAACTAACGGCCATGCAGACTTGATATTGCAAGTCGCTCATCTACGCGTGTTTCTCATTTACCGGAAAATAAGAAGGAAAGTTGAAAACAGGTGTTGATGTTTTAAAATACGTTTTCTGTCCTACCGGCAGGTGTATTACGATTCTTTATTCTCTATGTCTATATTATAATCTGTGTTTTTTTGTGACCTCCGAATACGAGATAGTTTTATACTAAATTTAAACTCACACATGTATAGTATAATTATTGTTGGGTGTTATTGTTACGGTTGTCTTTGTATAGTGTTCACAGTCGTATATATTTATTGACCTTTGTAAATCAGTTTTATTACTTAATGGGGTATACGAATAGTCCTAAAGCCCCCCCGCAAACCGAAAAAGAAAAAATAATATTCTAAATAATAGTTCACAATTTAATAGATATGAAAAAAATAACCCCCACCCTCCGTAGACATAAGTGATTGGTCCGAAGTTCGTGTGTAACACTTCAAGTTTCAAACCGAATCACTGAATCAGGCACGACCGTTCGAAAACCGCAATCTTCACTGAACCGCCAAGTTGTTCTCGAACCGCATCGCCTTCAGTTGTCTATGCGAGCGGTATGTTATAGTAAGTATGTATAGTAAAGCAACGGGATAGGCCGTTTCCTTTCTGCGCGTGTTCGGTATTTGGGTCTGAATGCGTCGTTATTGCTACGTTTCCTGCTAAGCGTCCTGCTTAGCGAGACGGAAAGAGATTCAAACGGAAGCCGTAAACGCTTTTTTGTTTTTAAATTTATTATAAGCAAGAAAATATGGAAGCGCACTTTACTCGAACGCGTACATGTAAATGTTGACAACAGGTGACTGAAGCAAATCTAGGGTATGACGCAAACTTTTCTGTAGACTCGTCTGCCCTACAACACTAGTATTCCAATGTGGCGCCTGATTGTTAGGCAAGAAAGTAAAAAGGCACAATGAGTGTTGGGGTAAAAAAAGGCTTCGTCTCTACTCAATGTAAACGATGACTCTGCTCTGGAGCTTTGAAACCAGACACAGTTACGACGTTAAATTTTAGATCGTGTCTCAACCTCGTTCCATCCCAATTGATTCGGTACATGATCAATACATTTTATATAGGCCTACATCGTTTTTTTTTTTTTTTTAGTTAACGCTAACAGCTTTATATTATAGTTAGGGTGGGTACGAATATTGTTATTCTCACTATCCTACAAACAGGGAAGGCTGGCTTGGCTACTAAAGGCATAATGTTGCACACTTGAGCACATAATCCATTTGAATAAATCGAGTTCTATAGATTGTGGAAACAGTCGCGAGCAAATCTGCTACATACACGAGAGATATTGCAATCCAGCATTTCAAGTTTAGCACCATAATCTGTTCCGCCTATTGACTGGTGACGTCACGTCCATAAACCAGGGCACAACGCGTCCTTTGTTCGGGCGGGAGAGTATATTATAAAGATATCAAGAGCTGTCGTAAAACGTGACAGTTACGCCGGAACCCAAGACGTGTTTATATGGTACAACTCGCCTCATTAGAGTTCGGCGACCTCGTACAACGAGAGATTCGCGACGACGACGACGACGACGGCGACGACGTCGGATTGGATCGAAGTCTCTGTCGCGGGAAGGGTCATCGCACGGAGGTTGGCTCACGCACTCACACACATGTGCGTGGCAGGTAGCCGGCCGGTATCGGATCTAATCGCGGTCATAATGGATCATTGAAATCAGACGACGATGATTGTTGAGCTTTACGTCTGACATTTCAGCAACAATGCTAATAAAGACGATGACATTGGGTGACTATGAAGGTGAAAAGAAACGCGCTCTACATGACATGACATCCGTATGCCCTAACCAGGATTCGAACCTGTAACGCAAGGACTGCGGTTACTAGACCAACGCCTAATTGACAGCGGCCACCTACGCTGGCTTGATTTCGATGAGCAAAATGAAATACAATTAACGATAAGATAAAAATTCTAAATAGCGAAGTATGTAGTTGTCATCCTATTACATTATACAAGTGAAAGCAAGCAACTTCTTGAAATTGTTCAAAGTACATTACAAAATACAAATTATACTCGCGAAATAATTTACGATAAAATTAAGAGCTACTAAATACCGACTTCTAAGTATTACCAAATTTAATTGCGACAAACAAGTAATCCGATAAGACAAGATTGTGCGTAATCAGTGAAATTCCTGCTGCCATGCAGAACCAATAAAAATTGGTATGTATATGAATGGCATATATTATATGAATGATAGAGTAAAGTAAAGCCATGTTCTGCTCGACTTGCACAATATGACTGGTAATACGCGTGCGTCGTCGCGACGCCGTGTGCGTGTGCGTGTGCGTGTGGGTTGTAGAGAGTCGACCTTCAGCCTGACCTTGACCAGACACCGACCAACAGGTACAGGTGAACATGATGAACACATCACACACATCTCCCGCCACAACGGCGACGCAAACATCGTTACCGTCTCGATTGACCTAGCTGCAGCATCCAACTATGTACACACACATCCAAAACTTTCGTTAATTGCGCACTCAACACGTTGGCCTGCTGCAGGAGGCTTCTGCCTATTGATTTGATGTTCGCTGAGGTAAACATTACATTTCCATCAGCCACAAGAACTGATTGACAGAGTCTACAACATTATAATATCTCAAATCTGTATTATTATGTGCCTCGTTGCTGTGACGGCTAGAAATTGATCGTTTACAAAGTAATATAAACTACCATGTTATGGGTAGATACTAGATTAAAGTAAATTTCCAAGACTTAGGTTGGAATTCATAGTCGGCCCCTACACCTAGGGGCGCCCATTGTTACCTAGGTAACAGTTGTTTCCATGTTATTTCCCATAAACAAAACAAATCCATAGCAACAATGGGTGCCCCTAGGTGTAGGGGCCGACTATGAATTCCAACCTAAGGTTGGAATTCATAGTCGGCCCCTACACCTAGGGGCACCCATTGTTGCTATGGATTTGTTTTGTTTATGGGAAATAACATGGAAACAACTGTTACCTTAGTAACAATGGGCGCCCCTAGGTGTAGGGGACGACTATGAATTCCAACCTAAGAAAGTGAAGCCCGAATCGGAGACCGTTTGCGTTCATTGTAAGCAGCAACAAACCGAAGTACCATTCTCATTATTATTTTGTGTTTTCGAGGTACTCGACAACGAGTGCATATGACGTCGGAAACCCCAAGGCTGGGCCCAACGAGCCACATACACAGGTTATCAACTTCATCCACGCACGATGGGGGGGGGAGGAGGGGGGGTACTTCATTTAGTGACATAAATATAACACGATTATCTTTTGGATTAAAAATTGATCTATGTAACGTCGTTCTCTGATCACTACGCATTGCGAGTGACCCACAATGCGCTACGGGAGCATGGTCTCTACCTCCCCTCATCGTCTCTATAAGCCTCGCTGCAATGTATACGCACACCAGCATTACCACCGCCCTCTGTACGCGAGACGATCACAACGTCACGTTTCCAAGACTAACAAGATCAACACGCGAGTCTTTTTATAGCTTTTTGACAAAACACGAAGCATTGAGCAATAATCGTCGGTTTGTTTAGGATCGACTTGATAAGTGATAAGGTAACGTGTTGGTTGCCTCACTGGAGGTCTGGACCAAGTCACGTGCGCGCTAGGGACACGTCACGTCTTACGTCATACAATTCTCTCTGTGGAACACGATATTTTACATTATTTACAATTTGTTTAAAAAATAAGCGTATCCATTGATTTGTAGTAGTTGGTAAAAACTAAAAACACAAGGTTAGCAAGTTGTTAAGTTTGTTTTACGTCTTGGTTGGGGCAATCGAGCAATTCGAGACGATAATTGGACGTAAAACTGAAGGACAATTACAGATATACGAGTTGCCTCTGGCGGTAACAGAGCCATGTCCACTGCTTCAATACGACTGCATGGGCAATGGCATGGGGCAGTATGAGCCACCGGCCCGGGAACAAACGGGGAAGAAAGAGGACACAGATGGGGAAAGGGATACGCGGAAAAGAGAAATGGGAGCACCTCATTTGTTTGTTCTTTAAAACAGATAATATATTATCTACGATTGTGTGTGATACTGACTGTGACAGAGTTGGGCAGTATCGAAAACACATAAATGTAGTTAGTATTTTGCATCGGAAATACCCGAGCTTAAAATGTCTTGTACTTTGTATCGAAAATGCATTTTACATAGTATTTTGTATTTTACAAAATGCTTTTCTGAAGAATATCCATCTCATCTTCCAGTCTTGATTGCCATGTGACTGACTGTGACCTTGACTACAAGAAACAATTACCGACCGTCCGTTCAGTAAGTTACTGAGACAACAAGTAGTGATTCTAGAGATAATGGAAAGCACTTGTCTTTTGCTGAAACCAAAATCCGATTTGTTTTACTATTGTGGAAGACGCGCAGTTTTTAAAATGAGGATATATTTTGCATCGAAAATACAAGGCTCCAAAAGTATCTTGTAAGTGTATGCTCTTACGAACGACAGTCACCAATAGAACATTGAAATAACCCAATCCTGATTGATTGATGATTTGCTGATATTGTATCGCCTCCCAAGTATCTAGCCATGGATACGTTATCTATCATACGGTCATACGGGAGACTGTGCATCATCACTTAGCTAGCAGAAGATAACGCGCTTCAAACGTCATTAGCACGTGAGAACTGGCCGGACATCTGTTACCGACCATACAACACAACGAACGGCTAGCACTCTCTTGCGGCAAGCTAGTGCACTTCACGGAAACGAATGCAGTGTACGGCTGCCACCTAGCGGCGGTCTGTGGCACTACTACCGTGCACGTCCCGAGCGCGGGATATTCGAAACGAGGATGTAATCACGACACAAGCAAGACACGGTCACCGCTCTTGCGTCAGACACCCGACGTGTGGGGGGCGTTAGCGTGACAGTGACACGGACACCACAATTACTTACGTACGTACCAGGCGTTGTCCTCCAGTAACTCGTTAGCCAGCGGCATCAAACTCTTTGTTTCCGACAATGCAAGCAATTTTGAAATTCAGTGATTTCAGTTGGTCCATAGCATTCTCGCTAAACGTGCTCGTAGAAATGAGACTACATTCTCAATTAATATTATCTAAACTCCGAAAAAATATTTGAATAAGCTTATATTTTGTATAGAATGCATATTTGGTTGCATAACAACGTTATTCTAATTTCTACTTCTTCCAAAAAGAGGGCATTTTCCAATTGCTCCTTACATTCCCCAAGAAGTGGTTTGAGTTTTCGTTATCACACGGTCATGAAACGCATCCAAATGTTAATCCATTACACTATCAACCGGCTGCTTAGTGCACATAACAACATGCCATGGTGTAAGTGTCTGGCTAGACCTTAGTAATAACATAAAGTGGTAGTATTACAGTACTACTCGCATCGAGCGTAGCGCGAGCAGACTTGAGATTTTCTTAGTTTGTTGCTCTCCTGGTGCTCCCCTCCATTGCTATGTGACCACCCCTTACCGACAATAGTATCATATTTATGTCATACTATATTACCTATAATCAGTCATATTTGTTATGCATGGCGGTGGTCACATAACAAAGGGGTGGAGCTATGTCAAACTGAAAATATAAGGGCTGTAGTAAAGATATCTTCTTTATCAATACCTCTTCGGGTTAGTTGGTGAGTTCCTGGTTGTGTGAACGTATCCAAGGGACCATCATGCGTATTTCAAACTATAAAAACAGAATTATTCGTACGCTCTGGTATTGCAATAGAACTGCGCTAGAGTTACGAGAGCCCAACGTTATTTTAATATCCCCTACAAAGAGCACACGGGCGTCTAAGTTTAGAATGAATGATAAACCTGCTTAGCGCGCGCGTAGGAAGGTTCAACAGGTCCTACAGGTACTGGTACAGGTGCGATGTTGATGGTTTGCATCGGTATTTGCGAGGCGAGGTGTGCGCACATATAACACAAGCAAGGTCCCTGTAAACTACTTGGCAGAAGACAAATCGTCTACGTGATGGATTGTCTTCTTCTGCTTCCAACGAGGTCGGCAGAGACGATACAGGATGTGGTCAACATTAGCGTAGACCCCAAGAGACCGTGAGGATGAAGGACTCGAACCCAGGTCCCTTGATACCCTAGTAGTAGTCACAGTGGGGTATTAATAAAACCATGATGCTATAATTTCCTCAAAACTATCCTCCTACTCCCACTTGTCCCTTCCCTCATTGCTGGACTTCCTTTTCGACAACTCTGGCGATGTGTGATACTGATGGATCTGATTGGACCGACGTCACATGGCCTAGCTGTCGAGTACGTCGTAAAACAACTGACAATGGTAATAATAAAGCTACTTGAGAAGATGTGGCGATCTAAGATGATGCAATCTCACTCAATATCCAGTTGCCGAGGATTGTAGCAAAGATGATAATCGAGATGGCCAACCCAACGCGAAACCACTAATTGAGAGCAGAGACAGATACAGTGACTGGAAGGGAACAGTCTAGCAGGTAGATCCTACTATAATATAATATCAATTTCAGTGCCTCGTCCGTTGGTTCGCGCACGTCCATTCGCGCGCGATGAAGATGATTGCGAAGTTTCTCTGATCTACTTGATTTATGAATCATGTCCGCGAAACGCAGATTGTTTCAAGATTCGCACGAATATTAGATTACAGTTTGATTCACGAGGTTCCGAAACGGTCATATGTTCTTTCCTCTTTCTTTTCTCACTAAATGTATAAAAAACAGTATCAGAAAGATTGAAACAATTTGAGAAATTGCATAATTTTATGAAAATACATAATAATCAATTTTGCATTCTTTTTTGAGAATATAGATCTTGAATCTTGATAATATCTCGCCATACATATAATTCCAAAATGATATATTTAGAAGTTACTTGTGTTGAACACTCAAGTAACTGATTTACAAGGCGGATAATAAAAATAAATACACAAAACATCAATTAAATAGGTCTGATAAATAATAAAAAAACATTCATCATATTGTTATAATCTGTAGGGGCGTTATTTTGGTAAATCTTTCTTCCTAAGTAGTGTTAACAATTTTTGAATTTATGAGAAATGTGGCCATTGCACTATTCTACCACATTGGCTATTTTAAAGTGCAATAATTTATTTTCATTAGAAAAAAGCGGTGTTTGTTTTTTAAGATAATAAGTTCTCAACTTCTCAGTCATAATTCATTAAGATTTAAGAATTGTGTGATTCACTTCTATTATATTATATTATGTGAACCTGTTGAATTGGGAGTTCGGCGTAACTATGTTCTGCTGGTGGAAGACAGGCAGGAGACATCGCGACAGCACAACGGTAAATTAAAAATGATCGATACTCGGAAAGATTACTGCAATATCGATCGATTGATCGATACTACATGAACGTACTTTACAGATTCCGTGTTATAACGTTGCCAAACCGAGCGCATAACGATAAAGCAACATTCCTTGTACACATTCTGACGTGCCACTGTTGAGAGTAATCACATATGAGGCCCGAGGCCCAGTATTTTGGCATTGCCTTCGAGTGTTTCAATACTACAAAGGCGGCCCGAGAAGAAAACGAACGAAACGATGCATAATAACGAAATAATGCATTACGAATATACTAAAAAACATTTTATAACATATTTATGTCGACATACTCAATAAAAAAACAAAAAAACAGTTTATAATATTTTTAGTGTCGATATGTCGATATTGTCGACATACAACAAAAATATAAATATGTTATAACATTTTTACTGTCGATCAACGAAATTGTATTGAATATCGACGATAATCCAGTTATCGTGCGAAAGGTTGTGGTGAACTCACCTTCTGACGAGCCTGGTGGCGAGAGCGGGCGGCTTCACCACTACCCTCCTGGCTGTCGTCGCCGAGGGTTGCAGCTGAGACAGGGGTTGCTTGGCGGTCTGCACGCGCGACGTGACGGGGGTCGAACCCTTGGTCGGCACAGCCTTCAGGCGTCTGCAACACAACAAACACACGTTTTAGAATCTATGTCTCTGCTCATTTCCTAATTTCCGAAATCGATTTTTTATTAAAAAAAAAAAAAAAAATTGTGTGTAGCCTTATAGCCCATACGCTGAGCTACAGTCTCAAGGTAAATTTAAAACTTGTGTATTTAGCATATACAACCATGTTCACAACAATAATAATTACAGTAGTCGTTACTCGTTACTCATATCATATTATAGATACTAGAGGTGTTGATGAGGAAAAAGTTGTGATTTCCTTCAGATTTCCATGTTTGAAAAGAAATTTGTCGTCGATATCGATGTGTCGCCGGTTTCGAAATCACGATGTGACATCGATTTCCCAACTTCCGTGTCGATATTGTAAAGTTTATATCGATGGCCATGGCCAACCATTATTATAATACAATTCTCAGTCAAAAGAATGTCGACAAAATGCACTTATTCCTAATCAATTAGATTTCGTTATTCGTGGCACATTTTACCAACTTACTGACTGTATAGCGAGTAGACTGTACACTTCGTACGTCGGTCGCATCGGACGCTGTAACAGCTGATCATATCATAAACGTTACACTCTGATTGCTCGTAAGTCAGTTACCCCCCATGCGGTCAGCCACGCATGGAGCTACGATCACTCATAAACGTAATAATAGCGATGCATATCGGTTCCATCAGATTTCTGGGCTTAATTTGTAACGAAACATGGCAAGTAGAAAGGAACTGAGCCAGTTTTTGTTAGGAATTAAAGAAATGTATGTCTACAGTGACAGTGGCACTGGCATGGCACTGTCTACCCACATAAATCGTGGGTTCGGCAGGATGGCATTGTTCTCGGAAGTCGGAATCAACGACATCCATGGACAAACTGGTGATACATTTTTATGATCGTATCGACAATTGTATATGAACTTCACCGTGGAGACGTGTATTGTTTTCAAACGCCATCAATTCGTTGATTATTTGTTGTTCAACGACGTACTCAACAGCTTAGGTCATATTATGTCTTCCGAATCAAATCCATTATTCATCGCGGGGGTCATCATAAGAGGAGTCCAGCAAGGGAGGGCAGGGCCACGTGGGAGGAGGAATTTAAGTGGGAAAGTGACAGGGTCTCCTTTTGTCGCCTCGTACGACTGGCAGTCACCCTGAGCGTATTCTACTCCGGGCCCAGATGAAGTCATGAAAATGTCAAGTGTAATTTGTCACTATATCAGTCTTCGTTTTAATTAGCACGATTCCGCCTCTGAAAGTGACCAGATAGAGATACCCTGTACTGAGTGCGTTGAGCGAGCGACGCAGCGTTGCTCACGGAAGCCAAAGGCGCGAGATTCATTCGACTGATGAACCAGATAATTTATTCAAACTGACAGGTCGGAGCAAACGTTGCGAGTTTGGAATACAGCGAGTGGGTTGTTTTTATTAGCACCTTTTATTATAGGGCATGTTTCACGGCGAATTGGCGATGGCTCCCGGCACCTTTGCATTCTTCGGGAAAACAAAAAAAGAACGCGTGCAAAAAAATACACAGAAACAAACACTGATTACAATAATAAAGTTGTCATAAAAAGCCGGCGAGAATTGTTGCTGGTTGCAGCCGTGGGCTCAAGGGAACAGTGTGGGGATACACGGAGGCCGGCGTGCGAGAGAGAATCTTGCCTCACGAGACCAATGAGTGGAGAAGTTACGGGCATAACGATACACATTATGGTCGAGCATGTGAATTAAGTAACTCATATCGATCAGAGCAATGGTGTGAAATGTTTAATACAAAGATATCTAATATACATTCTTCTACAGTGAATGGGTATAGCCGAAGTTGATTGATTGATTGATTGATTGATTATAAATAAGCGCTAGAACCCAGGTCCCACTACAACATTTAATATATGGTGATTGATGATCAAAAAGGGAGAATGGGACATTACCGGCACGTAGCCTACTCCTGTCGAAAAGTACAAACAGGACCATCGGCATTACGTCCCATCCGAAAAGACCGATGTATAGCTTTTACGGTTTTACCGCACCCACAGATACGTTCATTCCACTAACCTGGACTGCCGAGCAGTTGACAAGAACGAAGCTGTCACACAAGCTTTCGAACACTCCAATCTGCTCTAAAACCATAGACATAGCTATAGGTCGTTCCAGTCTAAGAAGCACCCCTGAAAAACGAGTGTTTCGAAGGAGAGCGGCCGCCCTCTCTCCTCCCGACCTAGCGACGTTGTGTTCGTATGGGTTGGGCAAAGAGAAGGATGAGAAAGAGTTTGGTTCTGCTTCTGAATGATATCCAGAGAGTGACGGCCCTTCCACCGTGGAGGCTTCGGTAATGCTGCATTGTTATTTTACGAATGACAAGTTATGTCGAGTCGAGACACACAATAACAGTGTTATTCTAGATCAAAAATAATTTTCCGTATATCCACAAAAATCAATGTTCTCTAAAACTTGCCGCGAGATATTGCGAGAAGTTGTCTGCAGGTGTCCTCGCCCCCCACGCGGGCATCGGATCAGCTGTTGCGCTCAGCTCGCAGCACAGCAAGTGAAGTGACCACACCTCGCCTATACGACAGACAACACCCAGCCACACAGCGGGACACGCAAGGTCTCGGCTCTAGCTCGCCAATATCGCGACATGTCAATACTTGGCCATGGCTAGTTGGCTGTGCAGCGACCCTGTCACTGATAACAGGTGTTGAATATGTTATCTGTGCACCTGTGTGCTCGCCCCGTGGGTGGGGGCGCGACGGGGAGGAATTGGGTCGCGTCGACGTACGATTTTCGAGAATTCAGTACAACTTGAAAAAAATGTGAATACAATTATTATATTTCCGCAAGAGCATTATTTCTCAAATAAATACAAAATAAACAAATAAAACAAAATGTGTAAATAACATTACCACACAATTTTTTAACAATATTTATATGTAAATATATGTATTAGTATTATTATGATAAAAAAGTTTACCCACGTCAAATTATTTCACGGTGCATAGCGGGAAAAGGTCATAGCCAAGTGTTTCTCAAAACGGACAGAATTTGTTTGTTCCAGTATAGTGTGGCCAACTCGCCTCCCAATCCCCCAGAACTCAAAAGACCGTGTATAAACTCAACGTTCTAATCAAATGCACTTTTCACTACAACTACAAGCGTACATTTACAATACTTCCGAATGCAAATTAAATTTCTCCTATAAGGTCATTTTCCGGGCGTTTTATGTCTTCACCTGGCAAAGCCCATCCCAAGGTTGAAATCATGTGTTCCACCGGGTGGCTACTCGTTATACAATATTAGTATTTAAATTACACACCCCTTTAAAGGCTGTAGCTAATAAGCTGGTAATTGCCTCGGTTAAACATATTATTAATAAATACACTCGGACTCGGTGCTTACACTGATAACGTAGGCGAACGCACTGGCATTACGGCATCACTGTATCAGTCATGTCCAAAGCTCTTAAAGAGTTGAATCAACAATTGTTGTCGACGTGATAGCCGCAATCGTATTGGTCAAACATCCCCCTAATGTGGCGAACTCCTCGGCGGGGGGGAAACGCAGTACCAGCACGTTGTCTACCCCTGTCGAGATCACGTCACTACGTCACACACCCTCTGGGATCGTATTGGTCAAACTTCCCCCTAATGTGGCGAACTCCTCGGCGGGGGGGAACGCAGTACCAGCACGTTGTCTACCCCTGTCGAGTTCACGTCACATACGTCACACACCCTCTGGGATCGTATTGGACAAACATCCCCCTAATATGACGAACTCCTCAGCGGAGGTGAAACGCAGTACCAGCACGTTGTCTACCCCTGTCGAGTACACGTCACATACGTCACACACCCTCTGGGATCGTATTGGTCAAACATCCCCCTAATGTGACGAACTCCTCAGCGGGGGGGGGGGGGGGGGGGGTCCGCAGTATCACCACGTTGTCCACCCCTGTCGAGATCACGTCACGTAGGCCTACACCCTCTGGGATCAGCTTAGATCTCATTGTAAGGGGAGACAAATGAATGTCACGAGTGATATTTTAAATACACGCAGATCACAAAAAACAACCACAGTAATAATACTACCGAGTTCTATATACAAATGTGTACACAGATCAGACACGCGAAACGCTTCAAAAATAATATCTGTAATCATACACCAAAATACATGTGTAGTGCGTATTTTTCAACTTAGACGACTATGAGTTTGTGATTAACAAAGTTGAAACATACAAAACAGATTATATGCGTTCACATAACCATTTTTCTTCGTAACGCATAAATGCGATTGGTATGTTTCTTAAAAATCTATGTGCCCTGTCTTTACCCTAAATGTTTATGTTGTCGTCATAAATTGTAACAAGATGCGAAACAACTTATCTGTAAAATTTTACTTTCGCAGTAAAATATGCAGTCAACATGCAAATACAATAGGTTTCTTTATAATAAACAGTGCATAAGCTGATCTGTACACAGCTTCCAAGTGTATCTGCGCTCTTGTAAATTATCCACTCGCGTCTATTCTAAGGAAATACATAAATCATACACTAATCCATTACACGAAGCCAGGGGCAGTATTACATTAGTACGGAATGCATCCACATATGGGAGCAGTTGACAGTAGCAAGTGTAAATCAGATTAATAACAACGCCGACATTGAAAAGCCATGCAATGCAATGCAATGTAGGCGGCACAGCAAGAAGGCTTCTGTCTAATAGTAATACATCTGTTTATAGTTTTTGTCTCCGACACATCCACCAAGCTATTTATGGAAGAGGAAGAAGCTCTCGTCCCGAGACAAATAAATTACGTCGCTTTCTTCGGCAGCAGCGGCAACAGTCTATAAAAACAAACAGTTTCGAATCTGGAGTGGAGTATACATACAACAACATAAATTACACAATCGTAAATTAAAACCAATCTGTTCGTAAGGTCGTCGACCTTCTTCTGTCGAGACCAGCGGGCGACTGTGACCCAATGACACTCGCTATCTGGGCGCGTTTCCCAACTCCGAGCCGAGCCACCGCATAATAATTATAACATTATGTAAGTAACGAGTTGCTCGGCCGACAACACACGGCGGCGGCGGCTTTTAGCTAATCTCGATAACATAATATTAACAACGCAAACAAAAAATCATATCATTTAAATAATTAGTAGAACTGTAGAAGGTTGATGAACCCAACCAAGATCGGATCTCGTAATCCTTTACTAACATAGACGAGTACACCCACCAGTGAGATGAGCTTGTGAGGTACAGCCCACTAAATACCCACCATTAATTAAACACATCCTTAGTGTAAACCGCTATAACTCATACGAGACAGGGTTCTACTTCTCGGTACTGTTAATAATTGTCTTTAGGTCGTTGCGTAGAAACACCACAGCGCCACCCACGCTCATTAAATACGGTATAAACAAGAACGCTACAATAAGTACTGGTTGGTACTGGTATCTTCCATCCATCACAACTCAAAAGGGGTCACTCACTTGTTATTTTCGTTTCATTCTAGCAGTCTACGGTCCTACGCATCCTTCTTCTATTTAAAAAATACATTTTACATGAGCTTCGTTCGCCTGTCTTACACCGGGTCTTACACAACACCAGCTAAATACTATAGCCAGCGTAAAAATAAAATATGTTGCACTGTCTCCATATGGGTACACAAAACTAGTGGCACTGAAAATGATCAGCGAACGATTGAACGAAACTCTGTGTCTCAGTGGTTCTCACCAGATTGCTGACGTCAATAATCCTTACTTTTATACGAACCACTATTTATTTATTGCGGTCTTGGACTCCCGAAAGAATGACTGCGTTAGTTTTCAACAAAACAGAAGTTGGAACATTCTTTTAAGCGTCCATTTGTCAACACACGATCTATAGATGGGCCTACGCTACAAATTAGCGCGGTGGGTGGACTGGTTTGTATAGGAGGCGAAACACACGGCTCTCAGAATATTTATAGCCCCTACGTTGGAGACACAAGTGTAGCTCAAAGATAATCAAGGGCAACACAAATATATTAAGCATCATTTAATAGTTTCACAAAGAGCATTTGCATTAGTTAGGGACTATAAATAAAAGACGTGAGGATAAGGATTAAATTAAACTCTGCCATGCACTCATGAGCTTATATTATTCATTTACCAATAATTCTAGCACATTTTGGTGTACCGGTACGTTAGAAATATTTAAGTCATACATGAAATTATGTAACTTTCCTACATTATGTGTATCAATTAATTGAAACACTGAACTAGCAGATATTGGTAAAATGTCGTGATTTTTATACAGTTGCTGCAACTTGAATTGAATTGAATTGAAGAATGCATTATGAGCAGACGAAATAGTTTTTAAAACATAAATCGATTCATACACTTCGTTGCTGTATCAAGCATAAACATCACGTGTTGATGAATGCAATGCAACATAAATCAGAGTGACAACCACCAATGTTCATAGAATTTATGAGAAAAATGCATATGAATAACTATGAGTAACTATCCTCTATCTATAGCCTTACAATGAGTGAGGATGATGAAAAGTGTATTATTTTGCTCTACCTTGTAAATTGTTCGACTTCCCTCTGGCTTTCTTCCGAAATGGGTTCCCTTATAAATATACTTTAACACTCTGACTTTCCTTCCGTCACACAGGAGGAAGTCAAGTCTGTGGATCTATTCTGAGTAGAGTGCAAGCGACAAGACAAGATCAAACGAAGGCTGAGCACTAAGCCGCCACCCCCGAAATAGAAACAACACATCCAACCACCAGACAGACATGTATTATTGTCCCCCGACATGAGTGACAAATGTCCCGCCGAACTGTTCGTACTGGCTGGTGACAACACCTTTGACGGCAACAAATGTGTTTCTAATTACTTGTCCTCGTATGTATGCAAGTAATTACTAATTCCCAAAAATAACAAAACATACTTACTCGGGTCGAAAAGCCGCGTTTACATAAATGACTAGTGATTAGTGACTAGCCCCCGTGTCTAAGTCACAGGTTTCTTTCATTGGCTTATGGCTATGAGTGAGAATACTGCGCTCTGACTGGCTGTGACTAAGGTTTGTCTTGACTTGACGAAGGAATTGAAATATGTTCAATTCCTCTTTTTAATTGGCATTCCATTACAATCGGTGACGCCACATTATGATACAACTGTGGATTTGGTATCAAATGTAGATTTTCTTATACTCTCATATATTTTACGAGTAAAACAATGTTACAAACAAATGCGACAGTAGAAAACAATCGACGCTACAAAATGCTATATTTTCAAAATAAAAGTCCTTTAAAGTTGAAAATGAAAACGCTTCATACAACATGGTTATGGGCTTATGGTTCTGCAAAATTGTAAAATTTGTTCACCGTCTAGATTAAAATTAGCTTTTTAATTAGATGACAATTCCATTTGATGTAAATGACAACTTGAAGACTCGATACCTTCGCACTGCGGTTTTACGGGGGGAGGGAGCGTTGGTGGCTCGAATTGCGAGAAGATGTGAGGCAGTTTCTCCGGGAGTAGGCTACGCGCATGTCTTGCCAGGTATATTATCGAAATGATCGTCACAGTGAATCACTCCACGGTCAGGTGAGGTGACACTCAAATGTGACGCGATGGAACACACGTCAAACAATAAATATGTAAATACAAGACGAGACATTATGTCAATTTATCGTCGCAATCACATCGTAAATCTCCGTGTAAAATTTACGATACGTTTGTATAAGGTACGTCCTAATTGTTACCATGAATAAACGCTTAGATGCTACAAGAATCGGAGTACCTCGTAGTATCCAACAGTTTACCTTAGAGAGCCAATTATACCGCCAGTACACGTAACAGTAACATACATACATACACACGAGTTGGCAAAGACAAACGCCAACAAGACATGCAATGCAATGCAATGTAACGTAATGTAGATAAAACAACGGAAAACAAAATTAAAGCTATGCTATAATAAACGTAGCTCTGAGAACCACATGTGCATTATGTAAACAACAACATAACAACATCCTTGTGAGAGAGAAAAAAAATACGTGTTTGTGTAATACTAATAAAAAGGAGATACTTAACAGACGTTCTACGAATCACATCACAGTCACACGCTGTGCGAACGTATACTGCTTGTGTTTACTGTTTACGATGTACTTGTACAATGCAATGCATACAGACAAATAACAAACCTCTCTCTGCTGTCAGTGTGAGTGCGAACGTCCATGTTTCAAAGTCTCAATGCCGTATACCAGGTTTATTGCTGCGCGGTATAAAGGAGGGAGTTGAACGCGCGAACACGCAACGAATTGTGCCAACGGCGCCCGCGAGTGATGTCTGCCAAAAGACAGTTTCAAAGCCATAAACGTTGTATTTTGCCAAGAGTTCAAGAGTTGAGATGTGGTGTGAGCAGTTAGGCGAGTACAATAAAGTGATTACTGGCTCGTTTAATCGCTCGTAAACACTGTTATATCGTTTGGCTTGGTTAAACTAAATTAATGCATGCGCGATTATATATCGGATACATTGAACGCAGAGAGAGAGAGAGAGAGGGAGAGACTTTAACAATCAGTTGAAGGACTTGTATATATAAAGCTTTCATTTTAATAATCGTAATAACAATTATATTGCCGTTATTATTTGCAGCAATGTAGTAAAGTACGACCACGAGGAAGTGTAATTGCGCACTGACTGATTGGTTTCGATTGGCTGAGACAACTCCGACGTTGTCTCCGGGAAACAAACACAGATGGAGTGATCGAAAGTCTGGTAATGCGGCGGTCATGGAATCGCTTATGGAGACAAGACTCGAGAGTCTTATTGAGTTTAGAAGACTGCGCAGCTGGCCCAGCCAGTCGCACCCCCAAAGTTAATTAATAAATAGTTCAGTTCTTTATATTGTATCCTACTTGTGGAAGCCATCTCAATTGATTATGATTTATGATATATGTATTGCTTTGCGTGTATATAGAACACATTTTGTTTCTCACTTCGTCTTCTCTTACACTGGTTTCAATAATAATAATCTGAATTCTGAAATTCTTCTGTGTGCAGCAGCAGATCGTTGTGTATTTTTACTGCTAGAAAGACAATCAAACACCGAAATGTGCGTATTATTTCATTATTTTTATATTTTAATGTTCAAAGCTTAGCAGCCACTCAGCTTGTCATGGAAGTGACATTTCACTGTTTATACATCTATAAATGTCAAATAATCACATTCACATACTGTATTGTTGTTTTTAAGTCAAAAATGTTGCCACACGTTACCAACTTTAAACTAAAAAAAAAAAAATGATTTTTCTAACCCTGTAATATTTTGTAAAATGAGTATTAAAATAAGTATCGATACGTCAGGGGGGCTAGAGGCGTTCATCACAGAACACGGAAATTCGACAGCGTGTTGCCCGCAAATGTTTCTCTCTCTCTCTCTCTCTCATCCACACAAATTCCAACGTCGGTCGTCGCGTATAATAATAATAATAATATTCTTATCATCTCGGGCACGCAGAGTCGTGAGTCCGTGCAGAGATTCACGTGTACCGCGCCCGACGAAACCGGTGATTTGCGACCGCCGCAATTCAATCCAAAACACGGCCCTGGCTGGTGTTATTATTATGTACCATTACGGTGGCGACTCCACGCACGGACCACAGCACACTATACACGGTCAGCCGGCCGACTGACGCAAATCACTTCGCGGTCGTCTCCATTCTCCATTGCATGATGGACACGCGGGTTTCGTATTTCAAACACGATTCGATACCCACGAACATTTTGGGTTTAGTTTTATTTGTCTTCTTTGCGAAACAGTTTAGCTCTACAGCTTGGCGTGGTCACCATCTTGGTTTCTTCGACGGCTCATTTATTTGGATACATGACAAAGCAATGGAATAACGTAGATGTAGGGCCTAGTTTAATAATAGGAAATATCAAAATAAATAAATACAATGTATAGCGAACACGTCCAAGTACCGGTATAAATTAAACAATTTCTAACTTTGAGAAAATTAATTCAAAGTAAATGTACATATTCGATATATGTGGTCCTATAACATGGTATGACAGACATTTAATTAACCTACAATTATTTAATAGAAACAAAATCACAAACCAGGAACGTTTTTTTTTTTCGTAAAATGAAATTACCACTAGACCTCCAGTAATATCGACTAAAATTATGATCCGTAAACGATCCCAGAAACAGCCGTATAATACGGTAACGCCCATGTGATCTATATACAGCGTTAGCCGGATGTACATAATGTGCACTATCTGATACAAATCCGATCACGTAAACGTGATACCCAAAGTATAGTAAATAATTACGAAACAAGAATGTATTCAACCAAAATGTCCGGGGCTAATTTATTTCCTAAATCAAAGGACGTAAAAACCTCCCGTCTGGCGCTGCTTCACGGTTGGTACCGACACCACGAGATTAACATAACGAGACGTTTAGGTCCAACAAAGGCGCCTCGTATTATAAAACCCGTGAAATTAACGTTTCTCCTTTCCCTCGGATCTCGCCACGGTTGAACGGATGTCGATCAGGCTTTAATTGGTAATGGAATTAATTGTCGCGGCCCCACAGCGCAGACCAATGAACCCGCCAGACTCCGAACATGTCGCCCGCCAACTGTTCACGGTTCAGACAAGGGACACACGAATAATGAGCTGTTTTGTTGCCTGGTATCTTTACATAGCAAGATTTTGGAATGATGCGAGGCTAACTATCAACATCTTAAGATGTTCTTAAAAAACAATACAAAATTATGGTTATAGTAAGACAATTTCCATAGTAAATTTGAAAAAATAGTAAATTTGAATTTGATCCAAACCGAGTATTTTTTTAATATCGATCTACTGATATTGATAAATGATAACAAACACCGTAACATATACAAAATTGTGGCGATATTGAATGTAATTTTAATTTTATAAAGATACAGTATTAACAAACAAACAAAAACTTCAATTCTCATGCTTTATTTGTACTCGATCGCATTGGCTATCTCAAAATGAAAATGCAATTTTGTTAAAAACGATAATAATAATTAGATAAGAGCAAACAATTGACAAAACTCAAACTAACCATGCTGGTGTGCCATAGTTTTTAATTCTTGTAACATATTGAGCAGGACAAAGCAGTTTCCGTCCATTGTAAAAGGTCTCGGTTCGAACTCCAACTGAGAGCAACGTTTGATCTTTCATACCCTTCATCACAACACATAGTTTTGATTAATTAATATTCATCAAGAGTGATGACGATGACCACACAAACGATGGTGCCAACACGTAGTCTGCTCCT
The DNA here is from genome assembly GCA_945910005.1 of Isoperla grammatica. Lineage (NCBI taxonomy): Eukaryota > Metazoa > Arthropoda > Insecta > Plecoptera > Perlodidae > Isoperla > Isoperla grammatica. Next base: position 4,838,289 of record OX246740.1, read on the forward strand.
ATCGAAAAGAAAGATCCGAGCAATGAGTTCATGCAAAACGCACGCAATAACGCCTACCATGGATAATACGCAACGTGAGAACCGTTCAACTCATTCCATGAAGTAATCAATCTATCTATGGTGCTTCAATCTGGGTCGCATGTTACACTTCATATCTCGATAGGTACCACTCAATTAATCACGTCAATAAAATTTCAATAACTTAGATAAACATTAATTAGTTTTTTTAATAGTCCTAATTTTCGCAAGAAACGTGGGCAAAACATGGGACCACCTGTCAAAAATATCCCTCAAAACCGTCAATATAAAACGAACGACTGTAGATAATATTTGATTTCCATTATAACTAATACCGCGTGTTATCTAGTGTAGCACGCACACGTGTTCTTGTACCTTCCCACTCGCTCTCGCTAGATATGCAGCAACTTGTTGCAGAGTGACACCGTCTTACTCTTGGCTAGAGGCGAAACACTTGTCGAAATATCGCTTCCGTATTAGATAGAGCGACACAAACAATGCCATACACGGCGATTCTTCCGCGTATATCGAAGTTGCCGATATTTAAATGTATAAACACAAATAAGCAAGCGAAACACGGGAAAAAGTTCTGAAAAAAGTTTTGGAAATATAAATTTCTTTGCTGCTACACGGATACCATTTTTCCAGTATTTCTGATATATCTGGTGATACGAATCTCATCACTTATTGGCCGCCCATAAGCAGTGAAATGTCCTCACTATAATTTTTCTACGCCAACACACAGAGCCCTTACCTTACAAGGTTGCCGTAGTGGAGGCTTTTGGAAATGTTTCTAAAGGAAAGTTTTTGTTTTGGAAACAAGTCTGTTTCAAGTCTGTCACCAACTTGAAAACTTGAATAACACACCATAAAGTAAACGAAAGTTTTTAAAACATTTATTTGTTATTTCCTTAAAAACATGTTTTCCGTGAGTCACGCAGATTGGAAATACAAAATATACACAACGAAATTGCAATTCTAGATTTTAGAAACATTTGAACTCGTATACAAAAAGTAATGTATGCAACAATAAAACATGTAATAAAACGGTCCCTCCAAAACAATTAACAACAACTGTTACCGTTTAGATGTGGGATAGGATAGGAAATGAGACTGAGGAATGGATACACCGAATCGAATGGTATAGGCTATAATACATTAAAAAATGCTGCTAAAAACAATGAATTTGCACAAAACTATATGAAATGGGGAATTATCCGGATGCTGCAAAAACGTGTAGTCTTAGCACAGGTATTTTGACTTGTACGCTAAACTGTTGCTGTGACTCCACGCTATTTAGAAGCAAAACGTGCACAATTTTGGCGTAACTACATTATTCATGCACAATTACCAAGTTTCTTACAATGATTGGTATTTATAAGCTGTTGGTAACGAAGGAATTATTTTGAGTTACTTGTGTGAGCCATATATGTTTATATATTTATAAAAATACAACTTTGGTCATGGACGATGAATGGATGTATTGTTTTAGATTTTGATTACCCACTTTTGAAATCTGACTTAGTTGAAATGAATATATTCTACAGAAGTAATATGAGCCACTTTGCGGATTGTTATACCAGCGTGCAATCAACATGGCAAGCGGATGGAAGCTGTTTTGATCGTTTTATACGGATCAAGCTATTGATAATATTATATGTTTTACGTCACAAGATAAACATCCGTTAATTGATTTCTGATTACCGAGTCACTGCACGTACGTTAGTAACGTCTCTTGTCAATTCGAGGGTAAACATTTGATTCGTAACTCTTAACGGTATCGAATTTTGGGGCCCTAGTTATCTTGTTTGACATTATAAACAAATTGTCAGCTTATTGTTCAAAATTTCGAATCAGTCTGCAGGGTTCGTCCGTAACGACCTGTGAAATGTACACATGAGTGAGATCTTGCCTCCCCCCCCCCCCCCCTAACTGCATCCCAAGACAACGGCCTCGTATCTTGAACGGCAACTAGGCCAATCGAGAGTCGAGACCGAGATGACAACAATAACAATCAATAACAGTACTGTTAATGGCAATGTGTGTACTAACCCGTACGCAGAGCAGAGCAGCCACTAACGTATCGCGAACCAGCGCGTGCCCAACACACACAAGTAACTATTGTCTAGCGGCGGCGCGCGCGAACTTCCTGTGTTTGATTTGATTGTCATGGTAATGAATGAGCCGACACCGACATACATGACAGGTTGTTTCTACACGACACTGCGGACGCAATGAGTCGTGTCGTGGCTCGATCAAACCTTCCTAGGGTCATCCTAGGTCTGGGAAGTAAGCCGTGTGACATTACGGGGCACCACCACGCATGCAGAATAATAGTTCACCATCTTTATCGGGGTTTAACGTGGTTTCACAGACTGACTGCAAGGGTGGGTACAACCAGGGGTTAATTTGAGCCGGAACGCAGTTCGGATTCCTTTTCCGAAACCAGAACGCGCGTTCTGGTATTATTTCGTAACGTAGGTTACTCCTTAAAAACTCGTGAATTAATTCGTATCTCTGAAAAGTGAAAATTTCAGAAATATATTTTTTTATTTGTTGGTATGAATGCAAGTTATTCAAGTTTATGAAAGAAAAAAAAAACTAGGTAGCCAGACCCAAATACGTAAGCAATAACCTTCTGACAGACCACTGACACCAAACAGATAACTAATTTATCTGTTTCATATTATCTGTGTTCACAATGTATAAATGTGGGCAGGGTTGGTGCCAAATTATATTTGACTAACAAAATATGCGTTCCGGTTCCTTTTTAATTACAAATTAAGCCCTGGGTACAACAAATCGGCGATAAACGTACATATATCGTCTACAGACATCAGACAGACTGGTTTGGAGAAAATAATATGAACGAAGATACATTTATTTAGTAAATTCCATCACTTCTTGGCTTAGGAAAAAGTAAACGGTGACTTCATGGACTTTGGAGCCGTCCTAGCAACGAAGCACTCAATAAATTCAAAGTTGTTCTGAATCGGCCTTGTTGATTCTGGCATTTGTCCGCAGGTGTTCGCACTGTCCAATCACTGATTCATGTTTCATATTTGAAATATGGATCCCCGATTGGTTATCGCTCACTCGTCGATGGTGTTTTAGCCCCCCACTGAAAATCAGTCTTGTCACTGAGTGGGTAGACTCTAAATACTAATGTATTTATTTATTTAAACATCGGGAAGTATCTGTGTCCTTACAACATGTCCGCGCCGGCTTTGACCGTGTATGTATATATGTACATGTATATTACAACAGTAAAGTAAATAATATATTTGCGTCGGAATCCCTGCACACCATGCTTTATGTGATGCACCATATAATAGGTGGGTTGGTAGTCACCGGGGGGTCCCAATCACGAGTGTATTACTATCTAGTATTACCAACCATTAAAAGTTAATCACACAATATTTTGATGCACACAAAAACAACAAATTGCACAGGCATCCATGGCCATGACATTACACTATGAACCAGGGAACCGCGCAAGAAGAGGACAGCAACAGCATAACACTGACAAACATATTAGGTTTTCTAACACTGACCATGGCCTTGCAGACATTCACATCAGTCAGAAATAACAGAATGGAGCTCCGATTCTGTAAGCCAAGTTATATAATCGCAAGTAGCAATATCACTTGAATGAAAAGAAGAAAAAAGAAAGGCTATAATATAATATTTATGTGTACCAATATTTAACGACGGAGTCACATGACGTTGGCATTTTCGCGCCTCGTACGGCAGGAAGAGCAACCCTGCGATTATTCTTCCAATATTAAGTGCCGGTATTACAATCAATAAAATAAGTCCCAAATAAGCCAATAATAGCTACTAAAGTAATAAACACAATCTTAAAGCATTTGATTGGTAGTTGCTGATCGATGTAAACAATTTATTATGATACGTCCCAATGAGTACTCATTTGTCGATTAGCTTGTTTTCACCACCAATCAAAAGCTTAGCGTATTGACTCGAATGTGTCGTGTGTGCACGTGAGCCCAGCGGGCGACGTGCGAGCTATGGACGGACGCCCATGCACGAAGTGACTCACCTCTCTGACAGGGACCCCGACAGGGGGTTCATACGCGGCTCAACGCGGCTCCCATTGTCTACACAATCACAAGACAATCCGCGCCCAACAACACAAATTGCAAATCACTCGAGCCCACGCTCGGCTGTTACTCGCGCGCCCCCCCCCCCCCCTCCCCCTGACACCTCCTGGATGTACAGTCTGTAGATCACGACTCACTACACCCCATGTGTCCGAGAACACGTCGCAATAACCTCGGAAGTCAATCACTTATATAAGTTACAGTTGACGGAAACTGAACCATATCACATCTTGAAGTGTACACCTTATACCATTACCGCACTCAGTGTAGATACTTTTAATTATGAAACATTCACTTGTTGACACTATAATTATTGATATGTCGACTTGCTTACAATTATATATAATAATCAGCAAAGTCACGCGATTCGTTTTCACAACACCGGTTCGGTTCGTTGCGGCCGCGATCGCCACTCGCCGTCGACTAGGCCCGAAAACAACGTGTTGAGCCAGCGCGCCGCGGTTCCCACCCCTACCTCCCCCCTCCAGCCGCGGATCCGCTCACTGGCTTCACAGCGGTGTAGTAAGTTAGCGCCACCACCTGTTAGGCGCCGCGGTCCACGAGGAACCACGCTAAGACCTCACTGTATACACGTGTACAAGTGTTGACGCCTCATATATGTTTCTGCATTTTATAAATTTTCATCGCAACACATAAATGAAATATAACATTTACCAAAGTAATAATAGATCCCACCAAGAAGTGTGCATATGTACTATATGCACGTTGAATGTTCGCTAGTTCGTCTTATGGTCTGGCTGCTACTCATCGTAGAATGTATTACCCACAGATTATTGTAATTGTAAACCCTTCCAAGATAAAACGAAATTGAAATAATAATAGCCAGTTGCCACCTCACATTTGCTTCGCACTTCACAGTTTGAGAAACACTGCAGGCAGCACCGCGGTTCCTACCCCTGCTTCGCCCCCAACTAGGCCCGAGCCGGAAGGTGTTCTGTCAACACCTCCCCCACGTCGCGCCGCGGTGCCCAAGGACAGGAAGCAAGTGTTGGTCCTCCTACCTGTTGAGCGTCGAAGCGCCGGGTGGTTTCGTCTTGGCTGCGGCAGCGGCCTCCATGGCGGCGACTCTCCGTTGCATCCTGAAACATCCAACCGACGTGAGGGATTAGTCGCGGGGGTCAACAAACCAAACATTCCGTTATACCCGCGCAGAGAGTCGAGTGCCAAACAGTCTGTCGGCCAACCTGTTGCATGGCCAAGTAGTAACACAGGTGTCAACGCGGACATTGCCACTTTGTGACCCGCGGGGTTCGAGTACCCGGCCTCTCGGTACGCATGCGCGACATACCCACCCGCATCAAACAGATCGTGTCAATATTAGCGTCGCCGGCGGCAGAAATGGTTACAACACCCATCGCACTTGTCATTTGGACCAATCCGCAACAAGTGCAATGATTTAGTTTGCAATGGTGGTACGATATTGTATGTGCTGCTGAATGGCAGTGGAAGAGTGGAGGGTATGCGAATGCGACATAGTCAATCAAGGGTAGGACAGAACAAGTATTTACTCAGCACTCATCAGCAACTCATTTTTCATCCGAAAATGGTCACTGATCAGTCACTATTTCTCATCGACGTATGTTGCCTATTGATTCGTAAATTAAATCGTACCAACAAATAATATGATGCGTACAAGAGTAGTAGAGTAAAGGCAGTGGCGGATCCAGGGGGGGGGGGGCGGTAGGGGCGATCGCCCCCCCCTTGATTCTTAAAAAGCTAATTTTTATATGAAATGAATATGTTCAATCACCAGAAATATCGATGTTTTGTTGCGATTATAGTTTTTTACAAATTAAAATTAAAATTTGGGGGGCGAGGGTAGCGAAAGGGTAGCGAAATTAAAGTCTTAACTACGCTCATCCACTAACATTAATGTGAACACTGATTTTGCACCCAATTACAACACCAATTTAATTATCTAAAAGTGTATTTCTGAAAAGAATATCATAAACTCCCATATTTTACCTCCCTCCAAGGCCTATTTTAGTGCGCAACTGCAAATAAAACATATTGTAATATACCATCTCTAAAGCCATTAAAACACGTTTTTAAAAAAATGCCTTAGAAAATTTTTCCCTGCGGGGCTAAACTGGGGGGCCGCGCCCCCCAGACCCCCCGGCGCTGCGCCACCTAAGTCGCCCCCCCCTTGGAGAGGTCCTGGATCCGCCCCTGAGTAAAGGCAGGTTCTATCCAACCATAATCCTGATTTGCTTATGTCGTAAAGAAAAGTAGGTCCTATTCACACAACACAAGCATTAGTTACACATTATAGGCCTAAACCCTCCACACACCTGACGTGAGAATGCCTGAGATCCCCTCGTATGAAATAGTGCTTAGACGTATACGGGACCACACGAAGATAATCACCACCCATCATATAGGGGATACAGTTATCGCACACTGCCCGGCGAATAATTAACACACATCGTGCGGGATGTGGTTCTGCGTGCGTCGTTATTTCTAATATTTCTAATTGTTTTAATAAATGGCCTAAATAATGCGACAAAAGAGAAACAGACATTTATATAAACAAAAACAAAAAAAATGGCACACCCATGCATAGCTTTTGTATAAGTAACAGTTCAGAACCTTTTTACTAAAATGATACCGAAACCAAGTAAAATTCACTAGATTTGACGTTCACCGTTGTCCCAGACGTGCGCGTCAGTCTTGAAAAAGGGAAGTGAACAATTTAACAATATTCCCATGCATGCAGTGTGAAGGGGTCGCGTCACGAATGCAAGCAACAAGTGCATCACAGAGGATGTCGCTAGTTACGCCGCGTCAAGGACGGTGTCCGTGTACACAACACTGATGGATGAGTTCGGTTGCATCACAGCCTGCATGGGCGTTGTTTACCTTTCACTCGACCCACGTCCCTCGTGACAGACCGGGTTCGAGCCCCGTGCATGTATAGACTCCTCCTTCTCATATACGCCCTTTCTACACCCACGGACACGCATAAATCAAGGGTCGCGCGTGAATACTTGCTTCTCATAGCAAACAACACTTTTATACTAAATATCTAGTTGTTGTTATTGTTTTCTTTATGACGTATTCCGATTCGATATCTAGGTCGTATGACGTCGCTTAAATACACCTTGTATTCTGCTGTTCATACTAAATACTCGCATGAGAAATGAGCAACCACACAGCAGCACCATATTGGACAATGAGTGCAGAAAAGCTGGCAGTGTCTTTCTGGGAAGATTTCTACCGTGTATAGAAAAAGTAAACAATACTCTTGATCTTGACTGTTGACCTTGGCCACGCTGTAAACTATAGCCCCTAATATCATGCTTGTATACAGAACAACCTGAATAAGTTACTAATTTAGTGTAATTCATTAATCATAATTATAAATGGCGTTTACATATATTCTTTCTTGGCGTTTACTCATTCTTGATGAAGAACGACGCTAATTGAGAGACGAGTGGGTGACCAAAGTAAGGCAGTACGCGAGATGTGTCCACAAGGATTCAAACTGCGGCCTACATAAATATTACGCTGACTCGAGAAGAGAGCAAAGCGGAAGCTGGGACGTGGGTTACCAAAGGTTATCAAACGCTTCAAGGGTGAAAGGTGAAACGATCGCTTATCATCGATTGCAGCCGGCGGATGAATCCATCCATTATTGTGCAGGGCAATCTTTACGAGGGCATCATATAACCGCATCCTCTAAAAAGCGTGTCGATGAAACTGCTGGATAAATTCCATGACTAAATATTATGTGCTCATAGATAAGAGATTTGTATACTTATAGATACGGCGTGTGTAAATAAGCGTTCGGATTAAATCACGACTTATTTACAATACACATTTGAGTCTATTGGCACAATATTCTTAAAACTACATTAGATGTACGTGTTTACTCTCGAGATACGTGTTTCAATTGATCTTCTTCGTCCGCCTGAAACAATTGTGAACGAAAGAGAGTTGTTTAAACTTCCTTCCCGCATCTAAAACTAATTCACACAACAAATGACATTTTGATGAAAAGCAGCAATAAATATAGAACTGATACCTAGTTAGAGATGTTATTCACATACTTGTATAACGTGTGTTATTTAAATAAAACACGTAAACAAGTGGTTAATGAAGGATGATTTACGCTCTTGAATGAACATTTCAAAAACCTGTCGACTCAACCTATAAATAGCTTGACTATATATAACGACTAGCCAGCCAGCGTTGCGAACCTGTTCTTAAACGGATAAACTGAACAATAAATTAAACAATTTGTTATAAAAAGCAATCGTGAAACATATCCAACACGTTATTTCCCACGCAGCACTTTAATACACGATACATATGATTTGATAATTGCAATGCAAGACTTCTGTGCTTGTATTTGTTACTTATGACATTTGTATACGTACTTGAGTCTTCGTCTTTGCACATCTACTCTACAATGTTCTACCTAACTAAATCACATCTAACTTTTTGGTCACTCTAGCCCAAGGCACATTATGTCGTCAACAAAAAAAAATGCTAATGACATTTGGGCCGTCAATAAAGAATCCGTACATGAGCGATGTTGCGGAAGCGCGGAATGCATGCCCGTGGGGGAGACCAGGGTTCGAATGCCAGAGGCACAAGGTTTGCCACGAGTACAACCCTATAACGGTATCCGTGTGCATATACGAAGTCGTGTGAGACATTAGTTACTTCAGCAATGATTCCAATTTGTAGAATACATTCGGTTGTAACTAACTGTAAACTGATTGGAAACACACGTATATAAATCTCCAGTTTGGACCATCAGGCATGCACGGCACGGCACGGCACGGGTCGCCCCTAACGTGAAACCGCCTTCTATTGCGCCGTGTCAACCATCTTGTGTAGGTAATGAATCATCCGGGGAATAATTAACCTCGGCCACGAGTTATTTATGGTTATTAAATAATGTAAACTGATTGGTTATTAACTAAGACCTTATTATTATACTATATGTAAGCATGCCGGGGGTGTGGTCGCCACTACCTAAGTGGTATGCGTTCAAACATACATAAACCAATGTGTACGCGCGTCTATCTATCTATGCTGATGCATAATTAAATTTATTTTTCTACACGAGCGTAAACTAAATACATAAATAATGGTTTGAGAGGTGCGGCGCCCACGTCGCGTGTGGGATAGATGGTTGGAATTGATTACAACACTGACGGTGCAAATAGTTGTTGTTTGTAGGGTTGTTGCGGACATACACGCACAACTTACAACTGAGGCAATATGGTTCCCGGACGAACAGAACTATAGTGAGAAACTGGTAACACGAAATAAATAAGAACGGCCTATGCCTAAAATTAAAAGCATTGATAGTACCAAAGTACATACATAGTGAAGGAATATATATATATATATATATATATATATATATATATATATATATATATATATATATATAGAGAGAGAGAGAGAGAGAGAGAGAGAGAGAGAGAGAGAGAAAAATTGCAAGTAGTTTTGATGTTGCAAAAAATGTAAAATAAACAAACAAACAAACAAACAAACAAACAAACAAACAAGTAGGTACGTGAAAGGTTCATAAAAAGACATCCTTGCCAACGATGTTAACCGATAAGATTAGTGTTGTATGGAGGTCTTGAAACGACATTCATGCCCAAACCAGGATTCGAACCTGGAACGCAGAAACCATATGATTCAGTTTATTGTTTGATTTTTATACTACACACACAAAATATGTTAGAATGATGGGGTTTTCCAAGCGATTATTTCTTCTCTCAAAACAATCAATCGGTGACCAAGTCAAATGTTCATAATCCAGTGCCATTCCCACAGACTAGAAGCCATAACTATTATTTATATAGACCTTGGTCGCATTTATTTCAAATACTGCACATATTATACTAACACATCGGTAGTATTTTTCGTCAAATAGGCCTATAGATTTAATTTAATACAGATTTGAATTCCACATTTTGAACACACGCTATAGAACGACATTATGTTTCTACGACCAACCCACGTCAGGGGGCACGTAGCTTGTGGCACTGACTACAATAATATGAAGGAATCTAATATCGATAATTCAATTTAATTCCGACCTATCACGAACCATGACGCAAATAGAAGGAAGGCTGCTATAGCGACGAGGGTGGGCGTATCAATCTCGCAGTAATCCCAACTCTACTCCTCATCGCATCGCATTATCACATTACTTACCTATACGACTACGACGCCTTGGTCGGTAGCGGCTTACGTCACACTCACACTTGTTGCTTATGTCTCTGTCATTGCGGTCGGATGCTATTCAACACGATGAGGGGCGACGCAGTTACACATGCATTGTGCGGGATTCAAACCCACGTCCATAAGGTTAAGACTTACGCCCTAGCCTAACCGCATGAGCCACCGCGGACGAATTGTGGAGCGGATAAGAGGAACGATAACGATAAGGTGCAACGATCAATGCCGAATACGCGGGATTCGAACTCACGTTCCTTGGTTCCACAGGGTATGTACGAGACAGCCAACGCTGTTGACCTAACGTTATGTGTTGTAACAGGGTCCCAGATATCAGATATATCAGGGTACCAAGTACCAACTACCAATTGATTTTTGTAAGCGCAAAAGGATACGCATGCCAAATATACAAGGTGCCAAATACAATTGGTACGAAATTGAAATACATTATGCATAATATAACGGGAGAAGGTAAATTACACAACTGCGACGTACTACAGTCTGCTCTGCTCATATCGAAAAGTACCAACCCAAGGTGACCACGTGGTGGTGGTGGTGATGGTGGTGGTGGTGGGGGGGGGAGTATATGTAAACTTTTGACCAACTAATTTATATGTTCTTCCTAAAACCTCAACTGTCCAACGTTGTATCCAATTTGACAACGTCCTAGACACTGGAATACATTAAACTGGTTAAAAAATTGTAATGATTAGAATGCTACAAATCGTTTTTTTTTTTTTAAGATTGCTCAAAATTGTTTAAAGCCTAGAAAGTGAGTAACATTTTTTTTAAACCTCAAGTTTGGATAAAGATAATTATTGTTCCTCATAAAACGTAACGGTATCGCTACTCCGTGATCACGCCTGGCAAATACGTGTGTGAAATGGGCACCGACTGGAATCGAAGTTCGCTCAACTCGCCTCGACTCGACAGAACACGCAAACACTGCCGGCCTGACAGCCACACACACGAACAATCTCCGAGGTTATACTAAACGAAAGACTTGTGATGCCCTCCAGGTGAAAATTAGAATAAATCAAATGAAACATGACACGATAGGTTCTTACATGCACGACATGCATGTACGTCATCGATTAGTGAGGAAGATAGTGGAGGAATACACACTACACGTACAGGTATGCCGAAACAGGAAGTCACTTTATTATACACGTTGTCCATGTACGAGGGATGCCAAGCAGGCGGGTGTGCACTCGTTCTGGCCATCGACATAAACTTTGCAGTAAGAAATATTGAAATAAAGTAATACAGAGCTGCCGTTGAGCCCATGTTTCAGCAGTGAAAACTGAGTATGTGTTGTTATCTTCTGTTTTGGAGTTCGGCATAAGGTAGGCCCTGGCCTACATCATGTGAAGTCCAAACAGAAAATGAAAATGATTTATTTCGTTTTCAAAACCGCGTGACGAATGTGGAGAACAATCAAACAATGACAAATTGTGGGAGGGTGGGGGGTCTAATGTATAATAATGATTACTTTTCTGATTTTCAATTTGAGGAAGTGAACTGGAAAGACCACATACAGTGTTCTTTTCCAGACACTTATCACTGAACGGTACCGCAAAATCCATTGAATAGCAATCAATTAATATATCTTCAATACAAATAATCTCAAGATGCAAAACTAAATTCTCCCCATAGTGACTCAGTCAATTAAGTCACTGATCTTCTCGACACATTCATTGTGGCGACTGCAATGACGCAGCCACTTTGAGGAGAGTAACACCTATGACGTCACAACATATCGGATACGTCATAACACACGTGAGGCAATAATTAATAATTATATTGAAAAACGAAAATGTTACCTTTTCAATCATTTGCTGCTCTACCTCAATTAAAACGATAGCAAAGCGCGCGGTTTTTCACCTCGTTATACATATAAGTGTCACGCTACGTTGGACCCTCTTTGCATGGACCGCCAAGTTCCCACTTCGGACAACTCGCCTACACGCCCAATTTAAACGTGTAACCACCATGTCCCCGCGTCTACACAATGCACTGCATAATATAGTGTAACAATATCTACCTGCAGCTCCATAAAGTGATGTCCTCTCAGCGCCACACACAGTTCAACACTGCAGACTCAACGAATGTTAATTAATTCATACTCTTATACAAAGCTTGTACTTTCTGCTCCATAAATTCCCCGATACAAGGACTCACACTTCTCACTTGCCAGATAATAATACACATCCATCCATATAGTCTCCATACACAAGAGTAAAAGTTTTATGCAAATAGTACAAATTTACGACCCACTGGGCGAGTAACGTAATTCTAATCGATGTTTTGATCTATAGTAGAGCCGAACGCGACGCCGATCGCGCTGGGCTATTTTGTTCTCATGCTCCATATGCATATAAATAAAAAAAAAAAAAAAAAAAAAATAAAATAAAATAAATAAATAGTTATCTGTGCTATGAGCAAGGTAATGATACGCACGTTGAAACTCTGAATGGATACACTTCAGTTGCAATCACCGCATCTCATCGTTAATTGATCCAGTTGAGTTCGTTTGACACACCTACTATGTAACTTGATGGAATGAATAGTCGATTTCAAATTCACACGTATGTGACTGCCAAGCATAGACATTACAGGCAGGGGTGTAGTCGTAAATTAATATCAGCCTGGGCGCCTTGTTTGCGGAGGAGGGGGGGGGGGGGGGGGGGGGGACCGGCAATGCCCACATACAGTCACAGTGGAACTACTTTGTTTAAAAGACAAAATTATAACCAAACATTTCTAATGTACTTATATTTTGTGAAGTATACATGTAAGTTACTATTTCATTTTGTTTATGTCAAAATCACGCATCTATTATGCTTAGATATGTAAGCATAATAATTGCCACCGATTTTCATTAATAAGCCAAAGCGTCTAGGTCGCAAAGACAAAAGTGTGGCTGGGCTAAGCCCAGGCTGAAAAACACTAGCCTGGGCGGCGCCCAGGCCCGCCCAGGCCCGACTACAGCCCTGATTACAGGTAATATTTTCGAAAAATTACATGATCCCGATAGTAGGCCTATACTTTAATTTATATGTATAATGAAAGAAAAAGAAAGTGTGTTATGCATACACAAATCTTCAAGTAAAACGAGCAATGCAGTACACAGTAGATCGCACGAGCGGTAGAGAACATGCTCATGCTGGTGAGCATTGATACCAACAATTCAGCTATTGGCAACCTTTACTTTCTTCTAAGAATGGGTGCGATAGAAAAATATATTTTGGAAATATATGTTTTTAATAATTACAATGTGTTTTACCACGAACTCCACGGTTAGGTCAACATGGCGTCAGTACGACGTACTCGACAGCTATGGGTCATGAACGACGTTGGCCTCTTTGTCGCCTGTTACGACAGGCAGAGCTACACTGTGATAATTCTATCCCGGGGCCAAGCGGAGAAGCAGATTGAAGGTTCCTATACTTGCTACCCGAGGAAAATCCACGTCGGGGCCGGGGTAGAATTGGTCCAGGTTCTATCTGCTGTCGAGTACGTCGTACAACAACAACAAATAATGTAAGTTAGGAGGAAAAGTAAAATGGAATCGCCGGTCACACTGGGCGAGCATCACGGGTTCGTGCAGGCGGAGTGGGATCTTATCACGATTACAGCTCGACGAGGACCTCCAAGTCCAAGTGATGATACAAATATGAAGAAACGGCTACAATACAAGTTTACAGTGACTGAAGAATCTTCGAGAGAAGAAACTTTAAAATTGCATGTCTAGCATAGCATGGTTCTGCTTCTTAGTGATACTTAAAAATTGACAAATGTAAACGTAACATAAAAAGTGAAATTACAAAAAAAGTCCCGGATATTTTCACGTATATCAATTTTGAGCGAAAAATATCAGGATAAATAATCCGAAAATATCACTTTCCACAATATAGTTAAAAATTGAAAAAGTATTTCAAATTTGGGTTTTATTAAAAATCCAAAAATTTGTGATCATTGGAAACCAAATTAAAAAATCGTCAAACTTATTATAATTATGCAAAAATAGTTTAAACACACTTTTTGAAAAAGAAAATAAATACTATCTAATGTTCAGTATGAATCCCACGTGTTCCAAGACAAGGATGGGGTGGGTATAAACGTATTGGGTATATAAACGGTAATGTAAACGTAACATAAAAAGTGAAATTACAAAAAAAGTCCCGGATATTTTCACGTATATTCAATTTTGAGCGAAAAATATCAGGATAAATAATCCGAAAATATCACTTTCCACAATATAGTTAAAAATTGAAAAAGTATTTCAAATTTGGGTTTTATTAAAAATCCAAAAATTTGTGATCATTGGAAACCAAATTAAAAAATCGTCAAACTTATTATAATTATGCAAAAATAGTTTAAACACACTTTTTGAAAAAGAAAATAAATACTATCTAATGTTAAGAATGAATCCCACGTGTTCCAAGACAAGGATGGGGTGGGGTCACTCACAACGAGAGTAGGCGACCTTGCCAGTACGGAGAACCGAACCAGGAACCTGTAGAGTGCAGAGCTCTGGAGGGTAAGGCTGTATTTCGGCCATCACGCTAACTAATAAGGACACGCCGGCCGATGATTACTGTTCTTATCTCCTCATGCTTATGCAGCGATATGTTAATCCAGGCAGAGACGACGGGTGGGCGACATGACAATCAGTATACGTACAGCGCACTTAGCTGTCTGAAACGAAGTAGCCACGGACACAGTGTCTTCCTCAACCCTGTTATTCCCCAACGCCAACTTTTTTTATTTATTTTGATCGACCAGATGAGGTGGTGCACGGCTGGAGGACTAGTACAACTCCTCTTCAGCAAAAAGTGTTCTTAGAACGGCAAATACCTATATAGAATTAAATAATTGCGTCTAAAACTATTTATGCAATAATTAAGAGGGACAGGAGTGAGTATGTTAACTAGGTACAGTACAGTGTGTTACCTGATAATGTTACGAGTAAATGGCCAGATAATAATGGGCTGGCTAATCGGAGGGCCAGAGCTCTCGGCTGAATAAATATTGTCGAGTCGAGTGTTCGTCCCACCAAATAATCTGGTTTGATTCCCGGTTATAGGGGACTCACAATACGATTGATATTATATTTACACTTGTGGGAAGTGTAAGTTTTATCGGGAAGCAATGTTGCCCCCATTAATTGTATGGTGGACGCATTCTACTCGCATTTGTCCATCACCGCAGTCATTACACCTAGATACAAAGAACAAGGAAATCGGTATACAAAAAAAAAAAAAAAAAAAAAAAACTAGTTTGTACGTCTGTTTAGTGTTTAGCGAACGTTTATTCGAGTACACGTCGTGTCGTGCGGTGTGGACGTGGTATGATAATGTGAGCAATGATGATGCGGTCCACTGCATGCGTGGTATACATTGTAGGCCTACTACAATCGCAGCAGTCACTAGAGAAAAACTAATTAAAAACACAGATCCAAACCAAAAAACCTTCCCGAAAATCACGTTCGATTCGCCGACGACGCCGGAGTAAAAACAAAATGAGTTTTCAATTTTGGAAAGTGAATAAAACAAAATCGATCGATCAAATGGAGGGGAGAAAAAAAATCTGTGAAATCCACATTCGTGACGGGGAGTAGTCTCTATTATGAACACCGCAAGGATTTACACATGACGCCCAGAGAAACCACGTACAGTGTACAGACAGACAGACAGACAGACAGACAGACAGACAGACAGACAGACAGGCAGGCAGTGATTTGTCTGTGAACTAGGCGTAACATGAGGGCAATTTCTCCGGTTTAAATATCGAATTATGAGGGCGTAACGGCAACGTTATATTCTAAACGTTATGTACGGCGCCTATATGCAAAAGTACTTGTGTATACCGTTAACAATCGCCTATAAAAACAATACAATGCACGATGCACTATTATTATTATCGCTACACACACGACATGCACACCCCACACACACATGCGACGCCAACGCATATTCAAACTCTGTGTTTCATCATCGTGTTGATGTAAATAAACATGTCGAGACTGGAGTTGAGCTATGCATGATGCAGTCATGATTAATCATTCTTCTGCCGAGGCTCGATCTTATTAGGGGGGCAAAGGCGGCACGTCACTTCAACGGTCAATTCTCAGATCATACCACCCATAGGGAAGACGAAAGAAAACTGAATAAGTCAGGAGCTTTTTTTCTCTCTTTAGTGATGATCTAAAAGATAATTCTTTTTACACAAATGACTACATTTGTTCATGAGTTTATCAAAACAATCAAATGCCAAAACAAAAATGAAATGAATCAAACTTGGCTGTTGTTTTGTGACGTATTTACCGCAATCCCATTATTTCTGTGAACCCTTCTGATTTTGCCAAAACAAAAATGAAATGAATCAAACTCGGCTGTTGTTTTGCGACGTATTTACCGCAATCCCATTATTTCTGTGAACCCTTCTGATTTTGCCAACAGCCCCATCCCTAAAAGTAATGCGAAATGTGATGTGGTCACCTGAGCAACGCACTATCGTTCAACCCTCAATGTCGTACCCTCCATCATCAACCATATTATACACTTATTACCCAGACCATCTTCACGATTCATTGTGCTTCATGGTTTGAACGAAACCATTATGGGAGTTGGGCCACCCTTGTCTACCCGTAAATGAGAACAACGATGAACATGTAAGTGATGAGCTCACTCTGTCTGTACACATTTAATTGTGTGCCAGAAATTGATGCACTGATTGCATTGTGGAGGCGGACGCCATGACGTCACGGCCAGACATTTAAACATGCAGGACATTTAAACCCCACTTGGTCTAATAGCCAGGCAGGCTGATGTGCGTAAACAACGTTGCCACATTGAACAAATTACATTTTAATTCGAGCCCTGTCTCTACTCAGTCCCAGACGAATTACAAGAGTTGTGTAGTTATCAGTATCACCTATAGGCAGGGATTCGTAAACACCAATTCCCTCCCCTGGTGATTGCTGCCCGCAAAGAGGGCATTCGTGCATCTCTTTTATCATTACTTTATACATCTCACGCGGCCTTCATCATTTTTCCTCCTTCTACTTTATACTTTCTCACTTCCTACTTGCCTTGTCGGCCGTCTTTGCCATCCACACCACCCTCATTTTGGATCCCCTTATGATGACCCCGGTGATGAGCAATGAATGTGATTCGTCAGATAATCTAGCTGTCGAGTACATCGTAAAACACCGAATATTAACCATGTAACTATACTGGAATTGACTCTCTATATTATTTCCTACCAAAGTGTGTAGCTGAGAAAGAGCCCCTATCACCTCGGTGGCAGGAAACACCGGCCGGCCAAGGTCTCGACCGAAACGTCGGCCGGACATCCTCGCGGCGTATTCCTGCGGTTTCCCTTCACCTTGCACGGCAGATTGGATTTACAATTCGCGTCCCTATCATCGCCCGGCTGGCTGGACTATGCACGAAACTCTACTCGCAAAAAACTAAGTGGCACACGTTACATTCTCAGTTTCTTTGTGGTGCCTGTCGGAGGAGTTGGTCTATGATCGTGAGACACCACCAAGCCTCCCAAAAAGAAATACAACCGAAATGGGAAATTGGCTATCATTTTTGTTGCAGAGCAAAACTTTACCAGTAAAGTTAAATATGAAATTCTATACATCTGTCATCACACGAATTAAAAGCTTACAGCTGCAAAGGGTAAATAATCATGGACAGAATAGTTATATATATGTAACTCAATGTTATATCATTATTAGAAACATTATTTACGAAGAAACCAAAAGTTTCAAACATCGCACACTGACTTGGTTGTGGTCCATTCGGGGTACGATCAATTCGTAATGTTTAGCTGACTCCATGACACTTCATTGCAGTCCATCCTGCTTTGAAAACAAAAACCAACCCACAATTGGGGGTTGAGTTGAGTCTCAATCAAGGTTGGCTTTCAAACTTCTACCGATATGTTAGTAATTTAAATTTCAGCCATTGCCCATTACCGGTACTGTAAATACACACAAACAACAAACAGGTCCATCTCTCACCATATTCGTTCCCTTCAACAACAACATGTATTGCTTGCTATACGTACACACATTATAGTTGGAGGTACTTGTTCCAAAACCATACCCTATTGTTAAACACCTATGATCGACACGACACTAAATCCCAACAGATTTACATGCATGCATGCATTAGAATATATTTTTAGACCGGTCGCCATTGTAACACATTTCAACTCTACCAATGTGTTTTGACTAAGTCGAGCACTCGCCGTGCAATTAGGCTAATCGAGACGAATCCTCGTACAGTCACGTACAAGAGGTAATTACTGACGCGAACAACCCGGCCTTATATTCTTCTTCACGTCCGGAGTAATTTCCGACCAATTAGATCACTCCACGGACCTCGACCGGATGGCGGATGGTAACAAGGAAACCTGACTGGATGGCGTATGGTATTCCCTTGTCCCGATACCGACACAGAAGGTTTACCTATATTTTGTGTTCGGATCTTTAAAAACGCAATTTTTTAATTTTACACAATCAGAAGGATACGGGGCTAGATATTGCAGAACACGATATGCAAAAAATATAGTGTAAGGATAACATCCGAAAATTTTCTGAAATAGTCTGATTTGAACAAATCTGAACGCTACACATGCATGTCGAATAATTAGATACTACCACACTACCAGTACCACATACCGTTTCATTCACGCCTTGAAGACAGAGCGACGAAGAATATTATACGTATATGGATGAGTAGTTTTACTGGCAGACGTTTTGTGGTCGGTTAAAGATTTAAAAAAAAAATCCATTAGTATTTTTTTTTAAAGAGAAGCAAAAGGTGGGTTACTCAGGCCTACTGCTGTGTATAGTTTGGGATATACTAACCGTTCTCCTCTTCCATCCCTACAATTTGAAGAACTCACACCAAGAACAGTGACATCACACGAGCTCCCACACACCACAAGACAACCAACCAACTACCAGGACAGGCCGATGCTGACTAGACACAACCACAGTCGACTAGAGATATCAGATACGCTGGTCGGCGAGCACCCGAGCACCCTTCTCTTGAGATACGAAGAATGATGAAGAAGAACCCAATATATTACAATTTAATCCGTGCAGAACCCGCGCGAGCGAAAGGCAATACAATACATTACAACAAAAGCGACGGCGGGAGATGACTTTATTCTCCGGAAACAAGCGGTCGTTACAAAACTGCAACGAATGTTTACTAACGTTCACGCACCATCCGGAAACGGAAACAATGACGGCCGGGCTTACAAACCACAACCATAACAAACACCGGAACGAGCCTGCGGGGAAAGCGAGAGTTTGTAAGTTCGTCTATCGAATCTTGGGATTCCTACACCAATGCTAATTTAAGTAGACCAACAGTTACCATCATTTTATTAACTCGCACGTTTCGTTTACAAATTACGCTCCAACAGCATTCCGAGCAAGATGTCTGTTTTCATAACACAACAATTAGGATTAAGGAAAAGGTGTACCAATGCGTTTTAAAGGGTAAAGGGACTTAACTCACTAATGACCAGTTTCACCAAACTTTAATCCGGAGATTTTCTGTTAATCGGAGATCGAAAATGGTGCCCGATAGAAACCACCATGCATTTTGTGTGTAATGTTTGTTGTAAGTTGTAACCATGGTAACCAATCCGAGAATCGGACCTTAGCGAGTTATTACGCGCAATTTCGTTTTGTATCAGATAAACAATGAGTTTAAAAACGGTAAAATATTGTCATTGCACAAAGAAAATTTACAGCGTAATAAGTAAAAGATTGCCCAATGTCACTGACGTTTACCACTGAACGTTGCGTTGTTCCTCAGCCTTGCACTCAACAACTCCCTCAATATAAATGACCCAATGAGAGGAATTACACCGGCGGGAAATCAACACGACTTGAAGGAAACCGCCTACAAGGCAACCGCAGAGGGTTCACGTCAACGTCACCGGCTGGGAAGTCACACGCGCTGTTGACAGTGACGGGTCGCGCATGCGTCCGTCTTTGTGTGATGCACTGAAGAAGCGAGTGTGTTGTTCCAATGAGATTCGGCCCCCGCACTCAAAAGCAAATAATGCGAGTCTTTGTCGCCGTCAGACAAATGCATTTATTGTTACACACGAGCTTCGGAGTTCCGGGTTCTGTTCGGCTTCGTAGTCGCACACATTTACGATGTTTTTTTAAATGTCCTCATACACTGGAAAAGTCATTATTGCATAATGTTTTCGGGTATCAATAAAAATGTTACGTGAATGGAATGCGCGGGATTCGGGAATATTGTTTACTGAAGTAATAGGAACACCTTCACTTCACGACTGAAACACCAGGAGAAATCACCAAAAATGAGGACCAGATGGAGGAACCCCATCTCGCAACCTTGACGTAACACAACGTCAGCAACCTTTGGTCCTCCCCTGCCTTTACACTTCTACCGGCCTGGTCTCCTTTGATTTCTCAGAAGATGGTAATCGACCATGCATAGATGCACTCTTCCCAAAGAAAGCCTATTATGCGTGTTTGAAACCATTCGCTTTTCCAGAATTTTGTGATGATGATTGGTGGTGTTGAACGACGTACTCGACAGCTTAGGTTGCGGGAGTCGTCATAAGGGGAGTTCAGCAAGGAGGGCAGGACCAAGTAGGAGGAGAAATCTTCAGTAGGACAGTGGGAGGGGAGGGGGGGGGGGGGGGGGAGGGAGGGACAGAGTCTCCTTTCGTCGCCTCTTACGACTAGCAGAGTCACTCTGGGCCTATTCTACCCTTATACCACGGGTTGAAAGCGGTAACTTTTCTACATAAATTAATATATACTTGTCAGATGTCTTCTTATCTACAATTCCAAATATAAAGTAGTTACAATAGGTATCCCCATCCTCAAAAATGGGAACACATGCGAATATATTAATCAGTCCTCGACGTCTCGAATAGCGTAATTGCAATAATAGACACCTGCGTGAAATAACCAGAATCATCAATATGCAAATAAGCTAGCAAACAACGTCTTCGGCATTACATGGCGGCTCGCCGGGTCCTAAGAATCGGTCATTTTTGCATGCTATAATATGACGGTTTTCTATATTGTAATCCTTTTATCCTACGCCTCAGCACTGATGGATGATGACTGATAATGAACCGTAGAATAAAAGAGTGGCGGCTAACAGAGACAATTTTACTGACGAGTCGTCAGTAAAATTGTCTCAGCTAACTGGTCTTCAACCTAGGAATAGGTAGAGCAAGGAGGGGAAATCGTACATATAGATTGCACCTAAACTTAGAAAGAACATGACAAACCCAAAACGTGCACCAAAATCGAAAATCACGCGACACTTACCTCGCTTGCCGCCAGCAAACACACGAACTACGATGATTCTATATAAAACAGTTTCGGAGATGTCTCCTACGGAAGTTTGCGAGTCGTACTGAATGAAATCTCCACACGGCCACGCCAGCCGCGATGTCGGAACCAAGGGACGCAAAGTGATAAAACACATGGACGTAGATAAGACGTCTTATACAGCTGCCTGCACACATCACATCCTCTACCCAACAAACCTACGCATCTAGGCTCAGCTCGCATGTATGGTACATTAATTATATAATATGTGTGCGAAACTTTGATTACATCTCATGTTGAGCAATGAGCACTAACCGGATGAACGAAGGGTTTCTAAGACACGAAAGTTCATATCATGGTGTTGATCCAATAATTTATTAAATATGATTTGATAGGGGATCGAGAGAATCCCAATGTTTAAACCACCGTCACTGTAGACCTATTAAAAAGTCATCTTGTGTGTGTGTGATGTGTCATCCAGTGATGCGAACGGATCAACTCAAAAGAAAGAAAAAGATGAAAAGAAAGAAAGAAAGAAAGAAAAAGAAAGAATTAGGTCATAAGATTAGGTACCGTATAACCAAATTGGTATAACTGAAAAGTTAACCGAGACGGCGAGGGGTGGCATGTGGAAGGAAGGTCTATGAACTGAGAACAGCCTCCACTTCTTCAACACATGGCGACGACCATTGAAGTTGGCGACAAAGCGAAGTATAGGGAAGAAACCCAGACAAATGTGAAATGTACGATAACGCAGTCACCCACGTGTGCAGACCTGCCTCATGTTTATTCATGAACGGAGAAGATGATGCCTAATGAATCCCTCTAATCCGCGTTGTTAACTCAATTAGGATTCCGTGTTTATTCATGAAGTATAAAACGGCGAAGAAATGCATTACGATATTACATTACATTACACGAGGTACGTCAGTGACATGGACATTATCCCATCAAAGAGATCCCATGCTAGGCATACTAGGCATTCCTTAGCACACGACACATGACTTACACCTTGAAACATGGCGTGCTAAAGATACACTCGCACTAGCTCTAGCACATATATCAAGGATAGTCAAGATATCTTCATCCATCTGCTTTATTAGCTCGTCAGTTCCTGGTTGTGTTGTGTGATGGTTAATCGCTATCGTATTGCCTATACTGAAACATTTAAATACTCGTGTCGTGGGTGTACAGTAGAGTAGTAGAGGCAGGGGTTAATTTGAGCCCGAACGCACCGGAACGCAGTTCCGATTCCTTTTCCGAAACCAGAGTGCGCGTTCCGGTATTATTTCGCAACGTAGGAATTACTCCTTAAAAACTCGTGAATTAATTCTTATCTCTGAAAATTTCACAAATATATTTTTTTGTTTGTTGATATGAATGCAAGTTATTCAAGTTTATGAATTACTAGGTAGCCAGATCCAAATACACAGGCAATAACCTTCTGACTGACCACTGACACTAAACAGATAACTAATTTTTAATTACATATTATCTGTGTTCACAATGTTTAAATGTGGGCGGGGTTGGTGCCAAATTATATTTGACAAACAAAATATGCATTCCGGTTCCTTTTCAATTACAAAGTAAGCCCTGAGTAGAGGGCATATTAAAATAAACTTGTAGTATGCCTCCTTTTGAACTTTACCGCAGGCTAATTTCAAGTCTAGAAATTATATTGACGTGTTTTTTATAGTCTGAAATAAGCACGACAACGCAAGGGTGCTACATGCACACAATCGGGAACTCACGAACTAACCCGAAGTGATGTTGATAAACAAGACACTATCTTTCTTTATTATTATTACCCTTGATTTTACACACTGTCTACAAACTTGTTTACCTCACTCACCCCGCGCTATTTACACGAGAAGCGAGTGTACACAAACAAACACAACACGCTAAGTTTTTTTTTAGAGCTACCAGTCTTGTCCACGTGGGTTCTTGCGTTGCAGAGACAGACATACAGACAGACAGACATCGTTACGTCACTCATCTCTACAAACATTGATTTTTTCCGCCCGCCCGCCCCACACACATCACGCACATTGCGCACATGTGGCGCACAAATGTCGTATCTTACAGATATATAACACGACAGTGTGGGAAACGTGGTCCTCTGTGCGAGCATAGCGAGGAGTCGAGTCGAATTCTTGAGCGCCGCATTCCTCAGCGCTGTAGCGAGGAGGGCCCGCGCCCAACAAGGCCACGAAGACGTTTTTTTTTTTTTTTTTACAATACGAAATAATTAGCGAGAAAAAAATCAAACACTTGGAGGCGCGCACGGAAAAAACTCTTCTGTAGGCTAGAACACATGGCTTTATTACATACATACTGGTAGAGTCAATGGCGTGTGTAAAAAGTGTAAGCACACTGGGGCGCCAAGGGGCCATCAACTTCTTGATGAACCTTTCCTCAACGCATTTACCAACTTGTGTTCTAGCTAGAGCACATCCTATCGCGATGGTAGTGGATCAATTTTATGTCCTGGCCACCATTTGTCGCCCATTCACCTACAGATCATCCAGGCGAGATGGACCACTCCTCGTAGTGACCAGTGTCCGCAAAATGGGCTCTTTTACTCATATTCGTTGCATTATTTATCACTTATTATTATTTACCTTCTTTTATATTCTACCACATAGGTGCTATTGTTGGTGCTATTCTACCTCTTTGCGACTTGAACGCCCACTAACCTCCACGCCCCAATCTCTTACGCCCAATAACTGGACTCCCTTTACGACGACCGTGAGCAAGTCTACATCAAGCTGTCGAGTAGGTTCATCTCAAACATCAAAATAGTCAAATACCGCTAATAACAATATCACTCGGTAGTCGGTACTCGGTCAGTACCCACCCAGTACCCACCGTCTCGATTTGTCTCGTTTCTTGAGACTAATCACTGTAATCAGTAATGTAAGTGTAAGTAATAAGTAATCACCAGTAAAATACTATACTCAGTAATTAATGAAATTTCCGCCACGTTCAATCCCATGTACCAACCAACACTCAACAGTCTCACTCTGACGGGTATTCGAGACAAAGCCGAAAGGTTTTAAATCACCATTCTGTAGAATGGGTAATTAATTAAATATAAATACCGAATTATGTTTCATCGAAGAAAGTAACAAGTCTGTCATTTGAATCGAAGTCTTCAAAAAGAATATATGAATAAAGTGAAATAGGTAAACATAAAGAAAAGTCTAAAAGCAAATGGGTGTTAGGCGTGTAATTCTACCTTACGGGCATCTCGTACACCAGCGCGCCCTGATGTACGCTGTGAAAGAGTAACGACAAAGCCACAATATACTTATATAGACACGACATGTGGGCACGTGCCCACATATCCGGTACCCTAGATACACACAAATATTGCATCTAATAATAACGAAAGCGAAACCACCACAATATAATATTGGGCTTCACGTCTCTTATTTTGGCAACGATGCTAATCGAGACGCCCTTGTTGTTAGTTATCGCAATACGCCACGTTTATTGGACTCGTGGTTCGAACTCCCGTGGGCGCAAGAAGCCGCAAACACACTATTATTATCTCGTCGATTAGCTATTATTTATTATCGTTATTAGTTAATCGCGACGCAACACAATCCGAAACAGTTATGCAGGTTGATTTAATAGTTGGATTCGAAATAATTATGATTATATATTAATGTTATTGTTTACAGGCAGGCGCAACACATCAAGGCCACCATCAGCGATGGGTTGCGCTCATCGAAAGGGTCATCAGAACATAACAATGATAATTACATAAATATACCACGGCCCACTCAACACCATTTAAACAATTCGCGGAATGATCCGACTCGACAACGGCGACCCATCCATCCGTTACCACGAAGAGAAGAGAACGCGCAGAAGGTCCAACCCAAAGTAATTCGTGCAGCCTTCCATTTGTGGAAGTATCGTTTCCAAATTGCCTAATGGACGGATGGATCTGCGTAACCATCCGTTTCCCAGAAGGAACGTTTAAAAAACAAAAACGTTCCTTGTGTCAACACGCAACCGGCTGTAACTAACTATGCATGCGCGAGAGTCCAAACGAAAAACATGTGGTCACACATGTACAACATACGGCATCTATATATTACGCAGCCTCCGATCGACCGTGAACAGCAGTAGGCCTATCTCTGCCATTATAGAGGTTACGTCAACATAAAATAACAATTATGCACAGCGTACTAAACTAACCCCTGCTGTATCGAGATTCCTACAGGAATAAGTTGGATATTACAAAATACGCTAGCTAGTTCACAACATTCCCAAATCCAAAACTAGCACCAATTACAGGTGTGGCGGTATATGTAACTTTACTGGAGATACAGTATTACATACCCCTAACTGGACGGGACCTGGATTTGTTTGCATCACTTCTATATACACAACAAATTCGCTACATGCGTAGTTCATTAGCAGCATTTCATTGGCTAGTTTAGAAGAGGCATTTAATTGTCTAGTTTATAAGAGGTATTTAACTGTCTAGTTTAGAAGAGGCATTTAAAGGGGACTTCCGAGACCGACATGGCTACTCAACATTTGAAATATAGGCCTAATTTGAGCTTTAAGCTGTATAGGATGAAATGATATTATGCACGAGAAACAATGCAAATACGGCTGCAGCTATACGCAACGTTGCTTCCTTATACGTACGAACTCCAGGAATTATCAATATTATGCAAGAGAAGTTCGCACAGATCGCGTAACATCGACGCCAATGAAGTAACCACGCGTGTGATACACCAAACAAACGAGTGTATTACATCGAGGGGATAACTTCTCACTCCCGAGTATGGACGATATTCACACACAACACAACACACGTGATCACATATCGCAGCAAATACGTTGCGCAGGCCGAATACAGAATAAGTTATCCCACGTGATATCGCCATCATAACTCAAGTAGGTAATTGAACTACCTCGTGCGCGGATAACATTGCTATCTTATCATTGTGTAAACCAGAAAGTAAACATGCCTGCTTGTGCCTGCACCGGTAGCAGCTATGTTATTGTTTACTTATTTATAGATAATCTACTAGATCATCTTACAACACATTTTTTTATATTGAATTTATCTGATTCATCAAAGGTCACACTTTCTTCCGCTTCGCACGCACAGTTATCACTTGCCCGAGGCGACGAATTTAATTATGACGTAAATATGGGCCCTAGTTACGAACAAGGATTAGCCTTATTAGGATAGGGGCACACCGCATTGCACACTCACGCACGCGCTAAGGTAGATTCGAGCGTGAGGAATTATTTATATCTCAAATCCCATGGATTCGATTTCCGGTTTGGACAGAACTAGCGAAATGAGTTGCAATACCGGTGATTTGAAAGCCAGGTCATAACAACGAGCCAGGCAAGTGACAACTACTGTAGTATAAATACACAATATGTTTTATGTGTGCTTATGAAAAGGAAACTGCCTCACAACGGTTGTTATAATTTTTACAATATTTCCTTTTCCCTGTTTTATTGCATTATTTTATTGTGTAATACTATATGGAGGTCTACATAGTCTTTAGCTAATTTTAACACGGTTTGATAGTCACTTCTTGTGTTTGAAGCTGTGCTTTTCAGGAAACTCCCATTCATAAATAATAATATATTTTAAATAAGGGTTTTGATAATTTGGCATATCCATGGCATCATGGCAATTTCAACTCCGTCAATGCAAACGAAACTCCGAAACGACACATGGCTCGTTTGAGAACCGTTTCTCGTCATCTGGTTGGATTACATAACAAAACACTGCCTCGGTCGTTACCCAACAGTAGTTTTCAATTTTGACACGAGAGCGACCTGGCAGCGACGTTACCCAATACTTCGTCCAGTAAATTGGGCATCATTCGCAACCCGATGATGAATAATAACAAAATGCCAGAGAATGATTAATTACTTTGCAGTGTGTTGTACTTTTACTTTTAAATGGCACGCCACGAAAGAGTCGGCGGACAAGCAGATCAAAGCAGGTCTGACCGCTCGGCCTTGGTTATCGCTCGCTGTAGGCCAGGCAGGACACCTGTAGGCCTGTAGTACAACACAAGAACCAGGCGACGAAATGTACGCAACTATGCATGCACACGTTTGCACAGGTTTCTTTTGGACAATCGATTTACTTAAAATTATATAAATATAAATTATAATTTTGGAGAAGAATGAGGAGTATAGGTTTATAGGGGGCTGTCTGTATGTCCATCTACCATTACGATGCGGCACCCCCGACTTATGTCATCAGCGTACAAAAAGTTCACCCGTACTATCTACAAAACCGGTTGCCATACGACATACGTAATGTATAGGTATTTCGGTCTAGCGATTGTTCGTCTAATCGCGAAGACGACGGCAAACAATTACAAAACGCCACCGGATTCGAGCCCACGCCCCTTAAATCGCCACGGTCCGGACGTATGTTGCAATCTGAGGGGCCGAGGGAGGTCATTTTCTTAAAAAAAAGGGGACCATAAATGGGTTCCCGAAAAGAACAACTCTAAAAGTGCAATATTTTCTTATTGTTCATGACTGCCACACAACATCGTGTGTTGGCCCTTTTGTCGCCTTGTACACTTGTACAAAGGTACAATTTTTAAAAAAACGTAGGGAATATAATAATATCTTTGATACAGAGCTTTCATATGCATCGATGTGGCATTCTAACATATAATGAACATATGAACAAGAAATGTAAGGAAATAACGCTACATCTCTGATGGTACTACTACTTAGTTACTACCACTAATCAATCGATACACATTAGGCTATTAGGTCTAATCGCGAACATTACTTGAAGCAAGTGCAGTAGGCATTGTCTGGGTCGCCGGACACAAAACAATGAGATAAGCTAACTGCACTCACTGCTGAATGAAACAACGCAGTGCAGTATTGATTAAAATGAATCATATATAAAACTTAGCAGATCAAGTCTACTTAGGATTAGACGTAATGCCTTCAAATCCCGTGAGTCATGCATGATTTTGACAGTCGGGGATTAGAGAAAAATAACCATGGGTAGCCCCTAGGCAAATATCACATAATCAATATCTCTATAGACTAAAAACTAGTCATACTAGTTGACCAGTTGGTTGGTGGTTAGTAGTTCAGCACTCACCCATTATAAACGAACGTCCGCCAAGCTTGGAATTGGATAAATGTCAGATGACAACAAAAAGTTTTAAAATAAGATTAAAGTAGTTTTACACAGGGAGAGTTCTGTCTTCGATCGTTGCGTCAGTCTGTAGAACAGTCAACACTGAGGAGTCGAGAAGACCGAGTGAGAAACACACACACACGGAACAGGGTAAGTTAACGCGCTAGAAGGGGATACATACAGACGCCGACCCGACTACGCCACCTCAGTTATTTCATTTCACTTCCTCTTTACGTACGTTTCAACAACGAAGAGGGTGGCTATTCGCGATGTACCACCCCTACGCCAGTTAAAACATTGACTACCAACGAATGCGCGCAATCGATGTCGCGAATGAATGAAAATATCCGCACACATACACACGTTTCAGAGTCAGATACAACAAGCAGGGCCCCTCGCCGGACCGACAGTCAGACTACTCGCTCGCTTCGACAACACAATGCAACTGAAAAAACTCACCCGCCCGAACCGAACGTGGCGGCGTTGCCAGATTGGCGGCGGTGTCGCCCGCGTGACGAAGCCGGCCACCCCCCAAAACAACAACAAACCTTGGCGCATCGAGGCCACGCCCCCCAGACTAAACCACGTGACTTGTCTGTCTGTCTTGTCACGCGGCGACGCACATGGTTGTCACTGACGTACCTATGTACACGTGACAATGATTGAGCAAAATCGCCAGTTGTGAGGCGGTACGTACAACTAAACTGCCAAACACCCGATTTGTCTTGGTAACATTGCTTTAGAATTGTTCAAAAATCACCCCCTAGAGAATGTTACCTTGTTCAAATAAAGATTTCGTTTTTTTCTCGTATGTTCTTATTTAGCTTTTGTGATGTGTTTTTGCAAAACACCTTTCACATTTAAATATGAAACATTTTACAAAACGGGAATATCTAAGACAACTTTTACAAAAATGGTGACTCACTGGTTGACTGACAAATCAGAACAAGAAGTTGAAGACATAATTAAATTACAACCTAATAGACACAAACATACATAACGACATTTAAACAGCTTACACATACCCTACATATAAATTTATATCATAAAAAATAGTATTGAAATGTAAAATTGAAAGCAATAAAAACTGAAAGTGTCCTCAATATCGTCTCGTCAACCCACAAAATCTTACTAGTTATTTACAAATTTAAATTAAATGCATAGTTATAGTCTAGTTTTTAAGTTAATACTTAGTTAAATATATTATTTTATTCAGTCCTCCACACACCTGATAGTATACCTACTGACTCACAAGACTAACTTCTGTCAGTAGGTATTGATCAACGAAAAAACAAATGTATTGTAATTCATATTGATTTGTAATAATGTGGTAATTGAATAAAATTGAATTGAATTGAATATTTATTGGAACAAAGCTAAAGCTCATCAGAACGAGCACTAAATTCTCTAGAAGAAGACATATTTTGGTTTGCTTATTACTTTGTTATACTTTTAAAGCATTTTAAAGCAATTTTAATTGAGATCAATTAGGCGTTCCGCAGGGCAGGGGGACAAACACTGTACCCGCCCCGGGCGGGGTAAAATTTAACCTATGTTGACTCTGGCATTATTGTTAGAGGCAATGAATGAGGTCTTCCCATTTCTCTTTTCCACTCATGAATTTAACCATTTAAATCTAATTCTTCCAGGTAGGCCTACTTGCTCTTTCCTCCAATCTACATCCCGGACATCATTTGACCTAGTTGTGGAGTATGTCATTAAACGCCAGATAGTCCCAATTGTAACCGGTATGCTTGTTATTTCGGGAACTACCTATGTAAAGAGTTTGAAATTAATTATTTCAAAACACTAAAATATTTAAATCTCTTTTAACCCAGTTAGGGTATTACTTCTTACGAGCTTATTACGTACTTGTTAAGTTTTCCCATGTAATAGAGCATGTTGAAGATATTTCACAGAAATTATAATTTCACACAGTGCGTTTTAAGGGCAAAGGGTAGTCTCTACGTCAAAAACCGCAGAAAATGTTTATATCTCAACATAGCAACAAGAAATCGAAAATCTAAATCAGCAGCGCTCTTTGCTTTGGTAAGCCCTACAGATTGAATAAAATATTATAACCATTAGCGTTGTATTTTTATTATAATTCAATAATTAGTAATAAAATTAATTATTTATAAAAAAACATACTGATTATAACATAAGTCACGACTAAGCGGATTCAATGTGTAGGGCTTACTAAACCACAGTGCGCTGTTGATTAAGATTTTCGATTTCGAAGCCCATTCTTGTAATATAATTTAAAAATGAAAATTTTGTGCGGTTTTTTGACGTAGAGGTATCCTTCCCTGTTAAGACTGTCCAATGTGTTTGAATGAAAACTGAGAATAGACAATAGTCTGATGTATGATTTAACTGCTCAGAATACAAACCATCAACCAAGCACACATACGAGAGACCACACTCCAGGCAACACACCAAGAACTACTGTACTAACTAGTGAGTACTGAGGATGGAAAATGTAACACACCAAAACAGAGGGCAGGGGGGGGGCCTAAGTTTAAGCCTTCTTTTAATGTTATTGATTGATGGATAAAATGAGCGATATTGCTGATAATATTGAATATGAGGGAATAATTATGGAATTGACCGGCTAGTACGTTTGCGCATAAAAAAATCCATGCACACAAAATTATTGGAGACAAAGAAATATAGACCAAGCATTCTCTAGATAAAGAAATGATGAAGCATTAGCACATAGTTTCGACTAATAAAATTACAAAAAATGACAACTCGAAAGATGAGAGATGTTATTGGTAATATTGAAGGAATGATAAGTTTGTTATTCAAACATTGTAGCCTACTTTTATTCAGCCAACTTTCATGGATATCGTAGAGAATAGAGATCAAACCACGGGTCAACCAACAGCTTTAAAAATTCTCGGCTCAGCAGCAAAATATCGGGGGAAATGTTCATTTTATTTTTCCATATTATGTTTGGTGGTGTAGTGAAACATATCTAACATAACAGAACTTGACGCATTGCCTAACGGCATGAAGAGAGAAGAAAAGGAGGCCTGTCTCTACTGGTTGACCAGATCTTACATGATGACCTGATTAAGCCAAATGTGGGCATATGATAAAAAAAACATATCTAAGGACGCATTACATACTCAGCAATTCTGAGGATGAAACTGCCAAAGCCTAAAACCGATCTACCCCCTACAACCCAATAACAAATTAATATTTAAACTGTGAGAGAAGGATAATTATTAAGATTAGGAAGATACTTCGTATGCTTCAGGTACTCGCAGGGGGGTGACGGCAACGAGCAAAGCACTTATATTATATTAAATAACCATAATTCCTTTCGAGTGGGGACTAGGGAAGCAGTACAAGTACTGATTGTATCACTGTAAAGCAATATGGCTTCCAATTTCCTTGGGCTTCCTCACCCAGATTACACATGTCTTAGTGCAAACCAGAGAGATTTGGAATGTCCCGAAATATTACAGTAGAGTGATGAGTCCAGATATTTCTACTTTGTTAATTTGAGTAAGAAATCAAAATAAAGGAATCAAGGATGGTGAGAGAGAATGCAAGTTTCACCAGACTCAATTTATTGTGATAGGATGTCTGTATTATTTTAGGGGTGTGAACAACAGGACGGGAATGGTCCATGGATATAGGTAGTAGGGATGGAAGTACGTTAAACCAACCCTCCACAAATCCACTCGTTGTCCACTTGCATCTTATAGCCCAACGAGGGTGCGTGATGTGGCTGGGGTCAGGGGCAAAACCCCTGTCGCCGGAGGTAATTTCGCCATAGGCAAAAAAAATGTTAGGTCCTGCATTATGTTTGATGGCTTGAAACGTGTTTTGAGGCAATATTTTGTTATAAAAAAACAATAAAAGAAAGTCAATACTGCATTGATAATTCCTATGTCACAGTCATACTCATAGGTCTAGGAGAGTAGGATTTCAGTTGTAGTAGTAGTACTACATCTGTAGGGCCTATCACCGTACACTACGTAAACTCAGTAAGTGTGGTTAACTGCACCATCCCATCAGCGAAACTGGCACGAAACTGGTGGGCCGATTCCCCCCACTTACGCGTCTATTTTGTAGGCGTACTTTCAGTTGTTAGGCTATAGATTCCGAAATTGAGATTTGTTTGTTCTATATTATTTGTTGTTTAATGTTTAATGACGTACTCAAGAGCCAAGGCATATGATGTTGGTCTTTTGGTTGACTCATACTTCAGGTCCAGAGCTACTCTGGGAATATGTAGGCCTACTAGGGTCTAGATGGCCAAATTTAAGCCAAAGCTGGTTTCTTGTTACTATAAACGAGCCTTTGCTATGGCAATAAGACCAGGACAGTGCGAGACATTACTTAAACATTTTAAAAGGACCCTGATTGACATATGCCTCCTAGGCCTATTCAATGTCTTGTCAATGTGTTGTTGTCTTTCACTGACACAAACTGGAATTGTGTTGTTGGTTGCTCAAGGCCTAGGCCTAAAGGGTTGTGGCAAGACATCCTATGCCTAGACCCTACCGTTCCCAAATGTATCCTCTCACTGCAAGTTTGAGCCAGGTGCTTAGGCTCTGCTGATAGTGATACTGACTTCATTTATCACGCGAGCCCTGCTCGTGCTCGTAAGCTCGAGCTCAATAGCTCGGTATTCGTTTACCACGGACTTTGAGATTGTACTAAATACTACAGGTCTGGTTCGTGCTGAAAAAGAAGGCGTGGTGGTTAACCGCTTGTTAAACATACGTATGTACACAGTTCAGTCCGCATGTGTTTATCACGCAATTTGAGATCGCACGGAGCGTTCTGGCTCAGCTTCTTCACCGAGCTGAGTTGGGTTCGAGCTTAGATGTTTATCAGGCAAATTCAGTTCGCATAATGTCCAGCTCGAGCTTATGAGTCGAGCTCGGCTCGCGTGGTAAACGTAGTCATAGTTAGGCATAGGTCTACCTAACCCAAAGCTGTGGCTTAGCCTAGGCCTAGGAGTTCTGTACACCAGGTACATTTAAGATAAGGCCATAATATATTCAATAAGACTCTAGGTCAAGAACCTTGAGATAGGCCCAGGCCTAATGTAGGCCTTGGGCCCACCTAGGCTTGCATACAATTTAAGCCTAAGCAAACATAGGCCCAGGCTTGGGTTGGGCAGCTGGGTAGGAGGCCCAGGTGTAGGCCTATGGCTAGGCTAGGCTTACTCAACTGTAAATGTATGTAATTATATCCCTGGTTAAGGCCGCTAGGCTCTACTCGTCACAATTGTAACCTAGGCTACTCACCGCGGTTGTGTATGATCCATATCCTTCTTGGTGTCCCACGGGTTGATGAAAGCTGCATTAAATCCACTCATGCTGCGCAAAGAAGTGCAACTCGAAGGCCTAGGCCTAGCGCTGTGCAGTTATTCACTGGCAGGCCTAGATCATAATCGTTGTCAATATAAACACAAGGCGAACAGACGTAGCCTATAGCCTACGGTGAAATGAAAAATAAGGTTATGTTGAAACATTGGGTCTAGCCCTACAGCCTGCGGGCATTTCACGCTAGTTTTGACACTTGAGTAGGAGGGGCTAGGGCCTATAACCTATACATACAACACAATCAAAAGGACAGCAACATATACATACATACATGTTGCTCAAGCATGAAACGTGTACAAAATATAAAGATAAATTAAATAGCGACCTTATTCAAATTGTCATCCTGTTCTTGACGTTTCATTCAAAACAATTTGTTGTTGATTCTGGAGCGCATTCGTGTTGGGACATGCGCTTGGAATTGACCAATGGCTGTTAAGTAGACCTGTCCCAGAATGCACTGCGGTAATACCGTTGCCATGAGGAAGTTCTATTTTCACAAAACTCTGAATTGAACATTTTGTATAAAGTAACTGTCGTTATATTAAAAAAGTTACAATTTTATTACAAAACTTCTAAATCTAAACTAAATACCTCCACTCTTTTTTTTAAACTTTTATATCTTACATAATTTAAACAAGGTAACGGAAATCTTTTGAAACCTGTCGCTAGTTCCGGTGTTCAGTCGTTGTGAGAACATCGTCAGATTAGTCAGTTTGATGGGTGTTGTGTTGTGAAACGTAACATTTTCCAATTTATTTTTGCTTCATATTTGCCTTTAATATGGCACCAAGTATTGGAGTTAACTTGCGTGTAACTGGACATTGTAGTCAGGGAGGTAGGAAACATATGGAAGATATGTTTTCAGTAGCGTATCAGCAAACTGAAGACGATAAAGATTTGGAGTACGCCTTCTTTGGTATTTTTGATGGCCATGGCGGTCGTGAAGCTGCTATGTTTGCAAAGGATCATTTAATGGATTACATTGTGAATCAAAAAGCTTTTTGGTCCGATTCAGACGAAGAAATAATGAGAGCTATTAAAGAAGGATTTATGCAAACACACTACGCAATGTGGAGAGAGTTAGGTAAGCAATCAATTTCCACTAGGGCCTAGGCCTAGGCCTAGGCCTACTGATGAGATTATGGCCTAGGCCTAGGGCCTAGGCATCCTTATTTTGAAGCCAACATTTTTGTTAGGCTTGGAATAGGCTAGGCCTAGGCATCCCTCGGTCTGGCCTAGGCCTAGGCCTACCCTATATGTTTTCGTGCAGGACTAGGCCTAGGTAACACAGTGTCTGACGCCTAGGCCTAGGCCTAGTGTAAAAGAATCTCTTCATGTAGGCCTAGCCTTAGCCCTAGGCCTAGGTTTACATTTCAAACTAGGCAGGTCATTTGGGTAAAGGTACGGTATCGCTGATCGGGTTTCGTACTCACTTTTTTTGTGTATTCCTTAGCGATATTGATCATGTGCGTAGTACATAATTGTTATTTCATGATTCATCAGTAAGCTCCAGTGATTTTCTACCCAAATACTATCTTCTTTCATATTAAATTATCATTTTGAAGTTGCATCGATTTGACAACTCACCACGTTAAATATGACAATATGGCGGACGTACGAGGGCGCAGCTTTTCGGAGCACACAGGAAGTGTGAAGGCCTAGCTACCTGACATCCCACGAAAGTTAGGACAGGTTAGCGGGATAGCGGGTCAATTATATTATGTTGAATTGACTGAGCCTACGCCTAGGCCTAGCTGCCTGACATCCCACGAAAGTTGGGACAGGTTGTCAGGCAGCTAGGCCTAGGCGTAGACCCAGCCAATTCAACATAATATAATTGACCCCCTAACCTGTCCCAACTTTCGTTGGATGTCAGGTAGCTAGGCCTAGGCCTTCACACTTACCGAGTGCTCCGAACAGCTGCGCCCTCGCACGGACGCCATATTGCCATATTTAATAGGTAACGTCAAATCGATGCAACTTCAAAACGATAATTTAATATGAAAGAAGATACTATTTGTATTGAAAATCACTTGAGCTTACAGATAAATCATGAAATAACAATTATGTACTGCGCACATGATCAATATCGCAAAGGAATACAGAAAAAAGTGAGTACGAAACGCGATCAGCGATACCGTACCTTTACCCTCATTTGTTAATTGACGTCTCCCTGATTACTGTTTTTTCTCGGCAACACAAATATATAGGCCTATATGGCAATAAAAATACGTGGCTCATATTCCGTGGAACAGAAAGACACGTATGTAGCTAGGTATAAATGTGAAGGAACCTACAGTACCCATCTATTGTGTGTTAGCAACTTAGTATTTGGGGTTCGTTATGTTGGTAGATTACGGATAAAAAAATAATAGAACACATAGGTTTACGCATACCCGGTGGTGTCGGGGGAGTAATGGGTACCCACCCGTCGTCATCCCTAACTCATTTGACTAGTATTTGTCTCAACGTAGACCTAGGGTCAGAGTACCAGTGTGCGGACAGCTAAGATTATTTCGCGTCCACGCCCACTTAAAAAGTCGGACGTTTATTGATATATTGACTATCGACTTAAACACGCGATTATACACATCTATCATAACATGTCATTGGTTGGTTAATGGTTTACAAAACATTTTGGCCAATCGAATGCTGGAATAATCATATTTAAACAGTTGAACACATGAGAAGCAAATTCACTAGTGTGCGGACAGGCGACCGTAGCGGAGGACACCGCGAGGAACAGTCTGCGGACAGGGGCCAGCATAGCAAACACTTCGGGAATAGTGTGCGGAGTTGTGTCTTTTTCGGACGACCGGACACTAGATAATATGTCGTAACTCGTAATTTTACTAATATCTTAATAAAAAGTCGGTTAGGCCTAATCATGGCAGATAGGATTGTTTTGTGATTAACTAGGTTATTTCTGTATTCTTTTTCTTCTTCTCAAATGCCCACATTTGGCTATTATGCCATCATGCTGGATCTGGTCAACCAGTAGAGACACGCTTCTTTCTCCACCCTCTTCATGCCTCTCGGCATTGCGTCACGTTCCCCTGCCAGTTTTGGACATTCAAACAGGTGGCTCCTATCCTGCTCCCCATTTCCACACAGCTTGCAGGTACTCGTCTCAAACACCCCTATTCGGTGGAGATGCTTCCCTAGAAGATCGTGCTGCGTTTTTAGCCTGAACTGGGCCGTTTCAATTTGCCGTGGAAGATAGTTGGTGGGCCTATGCTTTTAGGCTGTGGACGCTTGAATAGGTGGCACGGACACCAGCCGTGTCAAACTCTCTTCCACTTTATTTAATGCGGTAATTTAAACGTGATTTCTCCAATCTAAATAAATAATTATTAGCCTATTAGTATCATTAATATTAAAATCGTTTGTACCAGTAATAATAATAATTACAGCACAAATAATTTTTTTCGAACATTCCGTAGGCCTAGGTGGATAGGGCCTAGACCTGACTTTGTAGGCCTAGCTCAGATTTTATCAAATTTGGGTTTTTGGTAATTTATTTTATTATTTTGATTCATTACTACATATTTATTTTAAATAGGCAACATATAATTATTTTATATCATTCATATATTTAATGCCTCGTTTACTTCCCGCCGGAATTGACACTCAAGATGGCCGCATCCGCATACTGGTAATTGATGAGCCAGTCTGCAGACAGTTCATCATTTACCATTATTGTATACATTAGAACGTTTTCTACCAAGAAAGTTATTAAAAACCATCAATAAAATATATTTCAACAGTAAGTCATGGTTGAACATGACATACATTCAATAATAATTGACTTAACGCTTACCTGGCGTCACCCTGCGATCTCGGACCTATGAAACATGGTTAAAATGCACTTAAAATGCGCGCACAAAAGTATACCGACCAAAAAAGATAATTTGTAAATAAACCCAGCGTCATTTAATTACAGCCAATGAAATTGTAGCTTACAGAGGATAGAATTTCAAAGGGTGGGAGACTAAGCTGACCAATAGGGGTCGCCAAGATATATATCAAATCATATGTTCTTATGACAAGTGTCCGCAGACTCTTCCTGTCCGCAGACTGGTACTCTGACCCTACTATCTGGCGGCGGTCAGCCTTTCACTAGTGAACGTCCATTGGCAGCAGTAGGCGAATCATCATTAAATAGAGACTCCGTTATGAGTCCTGTGTGGAAAGACATGAGCTTCTCCTACCCTTTACCCTTATTTTTCACTAAGCACGTGTCAGTATCGAGAACAATAGTCTTTATTATTAGTCTTTATTATTAACAATAATAATAATAATAAATAATAATAAATTAGCTTTATCGGGCAAAGTTGAGCTCAAAGCTTTACTGGTACAACTTAACCATAGGCCTACAATTAATACATATATTAATTAATGTACTCAAAGACCTAGGCACACACATTCTTACCTACCAAACCTAGCCCTACACATTTTTACCTACCAAACCTAGTTTCACATTTTGATGACCTGTAGACTTATACCTAATGTATTACGTGTCTTTTTTTTTTTTAGAAACCTGGCCTAGGACTGCATCAGGTCTGCCTAGCACAGCGGGCACTACAGCAAGCGTTGCTTTCATTCGCAAGGGCAAAATCTACATCGGTCATGTTGGAGACTCTCAAATCATCTTGGGCTATCAAAATGAAGGTAGGTCTAGCTATTATTCATGTTGTGTCCTATTGATTTCAAGTCTTGAACCTTCAGTTACTAGACTACATGCCCATATGGGTCTATATTCTACTGAATACAACCTATACAAATGAAAACTATTAAGCTTAGACCTAATAATGTAGCTAAATTGTAAACACCCAGGGTGCACAGCAGGTTTTGCCTACCCATAAAATAATGTTGCAGGCAGTGACGAGTGGGATGGGATACCCTTGACTCGGGAGCACAAGCCCGAGAGCGATGAAGAGATTGCTCGGATTCAAAAGTCTGGCGGGAAAGTTGTGTCCAAGCAAGGAGTGCCGAGAGTGGTGTGGAATCGGCCACGCATTGGCCACAAGGGCCCAGTGAGACGGTCGACACACATCGATGAGATACCGTTTCTGGCAGTTGCTCGATCACTTGGTAAGCTGTTTGTTGAATGCTGTTATATTTGTCATTGTTAAATTAAAGAAATTTACAAGTGCAGGTTTCATGCCTGCTCTATAGTCTAGTAAATTCATGCACTCAAACAATAGAGCTGAGAAGTAAACACGTTTATTTTGACCCAGTTAGGTAAAAACATTTATGGCTCTCTTGGTATTATGCACATCCATCATATGATCATTTTACATTTTCATAGGTGATCTTTGGAGCTACAATTCCGAGCTGGACGAGTTTGTGGTGTCTCCGGAGCCCGACGTGGAAGTTGTGGATATCAAGGTGGGTGTACACAAATGTCTCATCTTTGGCACTGACGGTCTGTGGAATATGATGACTCCGCATCTAGCCGCTCAGATCGTGAAGAACGCCGAACGTCACAACGAGAAACACGTGCTGGAATCGGCCCCCACCCACCAGTGGATCAACCCGTCCAAGTCGCTGGTGGACAGAGCCCTGAGTCAGTGGTCGATGACCTGCATGCGCGCCGACAACACGAGCGCCGTCACGTTGATGCTGGACCCACCGGGACCCCCTCGGGCCGAGGTTCTCCGCAAGCGAACGTGCGGGGACGGCCTGCAGACCCAGTTCCATGACGCCAAGGGATGCGTGGCCGTCTTCACGCGGCACGCTGTCGCCTCCAGTACCGACCGGAACGACGGCAACATTTCCACAACCAAAGTGTTCCCGCCGGAGAAACTCGTGCCGCCTCCTGCGCTCAACTCTGACCCGCCCGAATCACCTCTAGCCCCGTTGCCTGTAGATGTTAAAGTACAAATTAATGAAGTCTCCTCTAGTATTGGGGAGGCAGGAACAGCGTGTCCAAAGACAAAGGAAGAGAGGCTTGGAAGTATAGGCCTACCCATTAAGGTTACGTTGTCACTTGCAAAAAAACCAGAAAGTAATCCTCAAAATGTAGCATCCAATACGAAAGTAAAAGATCAGGTCTCGTCTATTTGTACCTGTTCAGGAAGGCCCAAAGTGTTGCAAAATACAAATGTAAAAAATCACGTAGATATGTCGGAGGGTAAAGCTTCGTACGCAGGTGTGAAGCGATTGCAAGACATCTCGTCGCCCGGCGACTCTCGCGCGTCTTACGCTGGCGAGAGACAGTTGCTAGACGTCTCCCCGCCCAGTGATTCACGCTTCTTCAGGAGGCGACCAGAGAGGGACGACGATACCAGCGACGCTGAAAACTGTGCGTGGGCGGAAGGTGGTCCCGATGTCGAAAACATAGACTATGTTAGATCTACTATTACCCCGGAGAAATTAGTCTCGTCCACCATTCCTAATCGGAGCCTTCTGAAGAGGGAACATTCCGTGAACGCCGACGAAATGGTCGACAAGAGACGGTTACGTTCCAGTACGGTGGTCGACAGTCCAGTTCGTACTCTGCGTTCCCGAAATGTGGACATCTTGTTGCGGGCCTCGAAAATTAAGTCCAAAAAGATTCATTCCATTTTGTCACAAGTACCAAAAGTAAAACGGTTACACCCCGTTGGTGTACGTCCCATTACTGCAAAGCGGCATAAGCCTTTAATTCTAAGACGTAGATTAAGAAAGCGACTGTCAAAGTAAAATATTGTTACATTAATTTTATAATATGCACCTTAAGCTAATAATAGCTAAAAATGTTTTTAATAGGTTATGGACTTATGGAGCTATTCAATTCCATGCTATGAGATGCAAGCTGATAGCATTTCGAAATAATCTTGATGTCCTTTTAACAACTTGACACGCATTTTAAGAAGCATTCATAATTAATTTTGTTTTACGCCAAGCTATACCCCATTATTATTTCTATTTGATACAAGTTTGCAAATTTTAAAAACTTAAGTTGATAAACAATTTAATAACAGTTGACTATTGCTGTTCCTCCTAAAACAACTTTGTCTTATACACCAAGTTGGTAGGCCTATATTATTGTGTTTACTTTAAATTAATGTATAATAGCGTAGGGTCTAGGCTACTTATGGCAGGCTGGGATTAGGAATGCACCAATTCCAAAATTTAGGGATCATTCCTTACTGCAAAACAAACTCATTTTGGAGGTACTATAACTTTTATATAAGCACCATAGTAAAAATAACAGTTCAGTTTTAAAGCTTTTACTTTTTTTTTTAAATAGCACTTCAGAGCATACATTTTTCCCCCACACAAAAACCGTAATTTACTGGTACGTTATTCCTAGTCGGGGGCGCCCGAATAGCACCGAATGGAACAACGCCGAATCGATCGTGTGTACTGCACTTTCAAGTATAATCCTAACCCAAAAAAGTAGACCTTATAACCTGGAACAACGCCAAATCTTTTTCGACGTAGATCTGACGGAAAAACGCCGAATCTTTTTCGACGGAAATCCACCGGAACAACGCCGAACCTAACCTAACCTAACCTAACCTAACCCGTGTATTACACGAAAAATGATTCGGCGTTGTTCCAGTGGATTTACGTCAAAAAAAATTCGGCGTTCCGGTGGATTTATGCCGAAAAAGATTCGGCATTGTTCCAGTGGATTTACGTCAAAAGATTCGGCGTTGTCCCAGGTTATAAGGTCTACATTTTTGGGTTAGGATTATACTTGAAAGTAACACACACAAAACACACGAAACACACGATCGATTCGGCGTTGTTCCATTCGGCGTTATTCAGTGTCCCCCCTAGTCGGAACATTTACCCTTAGGAGTGAGTGATTGATTTGCATAATATTCTTTTCTTGTGTATTTCGATTGGTTATATCTTTTTTTAAAGTAGGTAGCCCAGGCCTACTTGCGACATGTTTAAAATTAAATACATTTTCGTTTAAAATGGTGTTGGGGCATACGTACATTTAGCATGTGATTATATTTGCATGCCCATTCTCAAGTTTGTTGAAGTGATTGCCATACAATAGACGATTAATCCCTGCGATGTTTTTAAACATCAATTTTAAAGAGCTTGAAGCGAATACAAAGTTATGCCACACAATTTTTTACTGTGGACATTGGCCAGGTCTGCGGCCGAGATTTGGATTTTCAATGCAAAATTATAGGTAGCTGTCTAATCAGCAAGCCTGATTTATGAAATCTTTTGATAACCAATGTACAAATTTGGATTGTAAATTTGGATTGTAAATCAACATTTTTAATAGGTATTCTAATAGATTTGTCAGTATACTGTAACAGTAGGTCTACAGCAATGTTTAATTCCATCAAGTTTATAAGCCTGCTATGATAAAAAGTACCGATATGAAAGAAGTTAATTTCTCATAATCGAGGCTCCTTCCATCAATGATTTAAGCAGCGATTTCAGTCGAGGATGTGCTCGGCGCGGCGTGGCATGGCGTGGCGCGGATTCTCCTCGCCAGCCATTTCAGTTGCAGATTGCACGATGCGCTATCTGTGGCCTAGGCCTAGGGCCCTAGGCCTAGCCTAAGCCTAGGCGTTTTGCTTACCTGTGTTGTTACAATCTTTCGCCACGTCCTTCCACGCTTAAACACGCAAAACATTACTTTTATAGTGTTTGTGGGATATATTATACACGATTTCTCTCTTTTCGACAGCCAACAATAATCTTTCGGCAAAGTCTTGAGTCATTTGTTTGTTGTCGTAATCCCGATGTTTTATTGGTCATTCAAAGTGACATCATGCCGAGCGTGGAGTTCGCCGGCTGAAATATTGAATATTTTCAATCCTCGGATAGAAATCCGCGGCTCTCCTCGGCTGAGAAATAGAACACGCTGATTGGCTGCAATCTTCATCCACGCCGTGCAATCCTCGACTGAAATCCCAGCTTAAAGCACTGTTACAGGACTAGCCCATACCTGATGTGGAATAGGGAAATCTTGTCACAATCAAAAACCATAACCAAATTGTTCTGCATGTGCCTGTGTACTTCATTGCAAGATGGGCAAAATTATGCTGTTGATTATGTAGTTGATGTAGGAAGGACCTACAGATTTTACTTCAATTTTAGACTATATATTGCAGTATAATACCAGTAGGTAGGCCTAGTACTATTTATTTACTGTATTCAATGAAATTGAATGCTTTTGACATCGGCCTACCATCTTATTTATTCGGTATCTTATTGTAATCAATAATTTTAGTTCAATCTTTTATTTATTGTCATTCTTTTATTTATTCTTGTATAAAATGTAAACTAAGTAAGTAGTAGGCTATAGGTATGTTAATGGTTTTTTATTTGTCTCTAGTGTAATATGTGTTCTTGCAGGGCATAAATACCTGCTCTTGTATAAAACAAAAAACCCATTGGGGGTAGATATAGTATATATATATCATTGGGTCATGTGCATGGAGAGGATGGATTTCTTGTAAGCTATTTTTACTTGGATTAGGCCTCGATTTAAGAGTGGTAGAATTAAGAACATTGCATAATTTGGACGAAACATGTTTTTGTTGGGCCCACTGACAACGTAATATTGTTAACACATCAATGCCTGTAACCTTTGTGTTAGACTAGGACAGATTATAATGGCATAAAGTTTCTTAGTTACTGCACAGATTTATTGGGCTTAATTTATCCGTAGCTATACTATTTTATTTAAACATGTAATAGAGTTGACCAATGGACCTGGAGCATGAATGCTTCTAAGTTATCTTACGAACTGTCGTACTGATAGTGAACATATTACTAAGCCCTTTTCAATTTAAGTGTCGACGGTTTTCCCTCCTTGGGGAATTCTGCATCCTCCTACATTTCTCTATTCTTGTCTTGTCAATTATAAGAGGCCCAAATTCGAAGCAACAGATTCAATATAAAAACTATTTTTACTTTCATAATTATACTGGGGCGTAGAATATTGGTAGAGTAGTTTCCAACAAGAAATCGGTACTCGTAACCCTATTCACAGTTTAGGTTGACTAATTGCTTTGATAAAATTACTTTTTTCTCCGATTCTAATTTAATTAATGCTGCTTAAGTACCCTTGTAACACTATTGTGTA
Organism: Isoperla grammatica; assembly: GCA_945910005.1. Taxonomy (NCBI): domain Eukaryota; kingdom Metazoa; phylum Arthropoda; class Insecta; order Plecoptera; family Perlodidae; genus Isoperla; species Isoperla grammatica. The sequence continues at coordinate 4,882,591 of OX246740.1, forward strand.
GTAAGTGATTGTAGAAGAATGAACAAACCGCAGTGGCCGGTCATTTGAATAACTTCTTCAAATTGGAAATGGTTGTTTGCAAATGTAAATAGTAAATACTAAATAGGATTGTTGTTTAGTGTTGAGTTTAACCAAACTGTTGACAAGACAGTAAGTTTTAAAGTCATACAAAATGTGTACAAATTACACAAAAGCCGTGTGCTATTATTCAGCAGCTGGCTTCGCTTAGTAAGCCGCACTGTCCCGAAATCAATCTGCCTTTTCTGCTGGCCGTATGAATTGCTTGCGAGCCAGGTCAGCACAGACTGCTTACTCCACTTGCAAGCAATTACTTAGCCACTGAATATTGGCACTTGGCTAATTATAACTGACACAGGCAATAAAATAGCGACAATTTACGGAAGTTAGCCACACGACGATTGCTTACCTACAACGTAAAGGTGGTTACATATCGAAACACTGCCCAAGCGATAATACTCACAGTTTTGCGTTGGGCGTGGTCGTTCGTAGGCATGAAAAGTAACTGACAAAAGTCCTTCGAAAGCGTTGCCGACTTTCAGGCTGTACGTTCCCATTTGCCTACCGATGTATAAATGCATATTATATAAAATGTTATTAGAGTAAGGTATTTGTTGCAGTATGCCTATCTATAGTAGGTATGTTATTCATTTCTTGTCGTAGTACCCTGGTTTTAATATTATTGTGAAGTGCAGCAACTGTACATGTATGGATAAATTGGAGTTTGCACTAAATACTGGCTAGACATATTTTAATTCGTTTTACCTAATGGGGACTTTCATAGGCCTACCCACTGGCTATGATTGCATTTTTTTACTTTGTAATTATTTATATGGGTTAACAATTTAACATTATGTTATCATTATGTATTGGGAACATTTTTGTTGTACTGGTTGTTTTAAACTACAAGAGATTACATACATATAGCAATTCTTTAGCTTCAGGCACATGAACGAGTCGATTACTAACATTAATAATATTTGTGTCTTGTGACTTCCTAGTAATTGCAACCAATGGTAAGGACTGAGCTTAATGATCATGGTCACTGAACATGATTTTCATATTGTTTGATCTCTCATTACAATTACAGTTTAACATGAAGATATTGAAAGCTATTACCTAGGTAACCTTAATTCTCCAAATATGCATTTACATTTGGGAAGCTGTCAGACAGCTTAACAAATAAAAATGTGTGCAACTAGCTGGAAAAGTAAAGCTCGAAACTGTTTTCTCGGGCAGACAGTATAATATGTCCTAAATTTATAAAACTATGAACAACATTGTTCGGTTAAAGATATTGATTACATATGTATTTTTCTTCCTTCTCTGAATGCTTTGAATGGCAATCTCATTTTGGAAGTGTGTTTTGTTAAAGATAATGATGCTTTTAAAACGTTTTACAAATAAATTCTGCTGTGCTTGGGAACAGTGCGAGTGCGTTTCTAGATGTCACTGCACAAGAATCTACCAGATGGGCTGGGCCTCACCATTGCATTTGCAACTCAGCCTAGTGCAATGGCTTCCATGCTAGCAGTACAGTCATTACTATTAGACCCTCCATTTACTTGGGTGCCAGACGACCAATCAAGCTAAATCAATTGTAGGTTGCAAGAAATGGAATTTTTCACATCACATGTGGTACACCGAAGATGAGGTAGTCTTCAACTGTGGTATACCATTGACCAAGTTAACTCAGATATGGCTAGAGTATTTTTACTACTTCACTGATGGGTAGGGCCTACATAGTTTTTTTTTTTTGTTATCGACCATGTAGCAGTTTTCTAGTCTTTGGTAAGCTGTTGGGTGCTATCCCTTTATCAAAAACTTCTTTTGTATTATGTGTGTGTGATCACAGATCATTGATGTAATATTGGTAGGCAACTTGTCAAAGACCATGCATTAAGGTAAGGAAGATGACCAAGATATGAAACATTAATTAGTAATTTGCCTACAATTGTTTAGTTTCTGTCAAAAACATCCAAGGAAATGCATGATCTTTCACACAAAATGAGCATTGTGAATCCAACGGCTTTATCAAGAACATAATTAATTGATTTTAAGCTAAGTTTGTAAGTCAAAGTGTGATGAGGAGAAATGGGAACATTTTGTATTATTCTGTAACCTATGAGTAGGCCTAGATACCTAAATGAATTAAATAACAAAAGAGGGTCCGAATTTTGTCGACCCACCAATCTAACGAAGCCCTTAGTTTTGACCAAATGTTTTATGCATATTGTTATTTACCACCTAGAAAACAGAATTTGTCCCCCAATATATGACTATGCATTGTTGTGTGTTGTGGTATGCTGTTAAAATTGAACAATTTTAGTTTTAGCTGTACATGATATTTACTGGGTTTATTAAATTGCCAAAGGACTTTATATGAAGTAAAATAAGGGTAAAGAGCAACCAATCGGTGAGAAATCGTTAGTACATGGCGATTTACTGATATATTTTCATGTATTTTTGTAAATGTGAATGCTGAAAGGTTAACAGCACTAGCCTGTGATTTCATATTGCCTAAAATATTCTGATGTGAAGTTTATATAATAAATTGATGAAAACAATGTAAATAAATATTTTCGGATGTTACGTACATATTGTTTTTGGTAACTATCCCATTGTCCTAACCATAACTTTCCACTATCACCAAAATGATAAATAAAAGAGACGAACAATTTTTCAGAGTTGTTGTGTCCAGGTCATTTAAGAGTAAGACTAATAATACATACATAGTATAATACTACTTGCTCGAAGTTGACACTTGCGTCATGTAAGACAGATCCGTCTATGAAAGCATGTCAAGTCTTTTTTACGATTCTATTAATATTTCTCGATCACACAGTCCCCTACTGAAAATCAGTCCTATTAATGAGTGGGTAGACTAAATATGATTTTTCTTTTACCATTCATGGTTGCATTCCGTAAGGTCGATTGGGCTCGACCAGTGTGGAAGTTGGATCCAAAGTCCACACTTTGTCTTATTACAATCTAATTCGATAGATCTTGACCCCGTGAATGGCAAACTGTAAACAGTTTTTTGCGGGAACAAACTTGCCCTGTAAAAAAATAATTAACATACTACTCGATGTATTCTTTTCGTAATTGTAACTCCAAATATGGATGGATTTACGAACTGATGGTCCCTCTGGATTCACAAAGTCGCCAAGAATACGATCTGATGATAAAAACTCCGGAAATTGAAAAAATAAATTAAGCCGTTTTTTTTTCTAGTGTTGAACTGGATTTTTGGACTTTAAAAAAAACGGCTTCAATTTTTTTTTTTCAATTTTGGGAGTTTTATCATCAGATCGTATTCTTGGCTCTTTGTGAATCCAGAGAGACCATCAGTTCGTAAATCCATCCGTATTTGGAGTAACAATTACAAAAAGAATACATCCAGTAGAATATTAATATTTTTTTTACAGGCGAACAGTTTCCTTCCGCAAAAAAACGTTTACAGTTTTGCATTCACGGCGTCAAGATCTATCGAATTAGATTGTAAAGTGTGGATTTTGGATTTTTTAGAAGACTATAGGCCTGCATAGCCTGGTTGCAAAACGGCCTCGTTTTTTTTTTGTTGCTATTTTCGGAGTTTTTATCATCAGATCGTATTCTTGGATACCTTTTGAATCCAGAGAGGCCATCATTCGTAAATCCATCCATATTTGTAGTTACAATTATTACAATAAGAAGAATCAAGTTGAATATTCATTATTTTTTTTACAGACAAACGGTACGTTTCCACCAAAAACGGTTTACTATTTCGCGATCACGTGATCAAAATCTATGAAATGCGATTTTAAAAAGACAAGGTGTGGATTTTGGATTTTTGGACTCCAAAAATTGAAAACAAAATTCGAAGCCATTTTTTGAGTTTTTTTATCATCAAATCGTATTCATGGAAATTTTTTAGATCCAATCGGACTCTCTGTTCGTAAATCCATCTATATTTGGAACTACAATTACAATAAGAAGGTTCGTTACCTTCTTATTGTAATTGTATAGATCTATCTATATAATTGTATAGATCTATGAATTGAATAAAGATTATTTTTTTACAGCCAAACTGTGCGTTTCCGCAAAAAACGGTTTTCTGATTCGCTATCACCTGGTGAAGATCTGTCGAATCTTAATACTTTTTGATGCTTTTTGCATCCTGTGAGACCATCAGTTCGTAAATCCATCCATATTTGGAGTTACAATTACAATAAGAAGAATCGAGTAGAATATTGATTATTTTTTTACAGACAAACGGTTGGTTTCCGCCAAAAACTGTTTACAGTTTCCTGATCACGGGGTCAAGATCTATCAAATGTGATTTTAAAAAGACCAAGTACAAGTAAAAATATCCAAGAACACGATCTGAAGATAAAAACTCCTAAAATTGAGAAAAAACGGCTTCAATTTTTTTGTCAATTTTCGGAGTTTTTATTATCAGGTCGTTTTAATTGATTGGTTGATCAGGAAACCGTGTATCGTTTGTGGAAACGACGAGCTATTTGACAGTTAAAATAATAAACCGTGTCTATGTACGTTGATGCATTGACATAAATGCGTGAAAATGGTGGAAAAAAGAGTGGGTGTAACGGGTCTCGAACCCCAAACCTCAAGTATTCGAAGCTACGACGTTACTGCGTAAGCTATGCCACACGATGGAAATTGACTCGCTAAGACTGGTAGATAAACTGCTCTCAATGTATGCATCTCATTGTATCTCGATTCATTGTTATTGTAATTGTAACACCAAAAATAGATGTATTTACGAACAGAGTGTTCCATTGGATTAAAAAAATATCCAAGAAGTCGTTTTTTTTAACTATTACCAAAAATCCAGTTTCAACACATTGTCTTTGAAAAATCGCATTTGATAGATCTTGATCGCGTGATTGTGAAAACGTAAATCGTTTGTAGAAACAACGAGCCGTTTGATCGTAAAAAAACAAACCGTGTCCATGCACGTTGATGTATTGGTATAAATGTGTGAATATGGTGAAAAACAAGTGGGTGTAACGGGTCTCGAACCCCAGACCTCCAGCACGCTAAACAAGGACGGTACTCATACGCCATAGCACACGATGATACTTCCAGTGCCTACAGGTACAAGACACACTGCTCTCAATGTTGTGCATTGTGTGGGGTATTCATATAGCTTATATCATAACCTCCTATAGCCGTCTGAATCCCTGATACACATCCACAGAAAACGCAGTTTTGGGACTTTCAAGACTTAGTAAATTCACGTTGGGAACATCACTGAACAGCCAACATTAAAACATGTTTCCTGGGCTAACCATGAATCATAGGCAAACCAAAACATGTTCAAAGGGTACACTGGGAATGGACAATGCAGAAAGTGTAGACATTATTGTGTTAACCCTTTAATCCGTACCGCTACGCAGTGTCAAAAACGTGCTAAAATACACTGCGTTTTTTGAGTTTTTAATTTTTTACAGCTATATTGTTTACTTGGGAGATCTTGAAGTTAATATTCAAGGTATAACTGATAATTTTCTACTTGGGAAAAAATTAACGTGTACCTATGTTAGTTGTGAACGACGTCAGCCGTCGCCGACATTTCAAAGGTTTTCTTGTCAAGTTCCACTTTCGGTACCGATTGTGGATGAACGGTGGTACCTAGCTAGTCGTAGCGTCGAACTTAAGGTCAGGAAGAATCCTTGGTGACGTAGTATGAGCGTCGGTAGCGTCGGTTGGCACAGGTCGTGGTGAGGCGACGCCAACTTCAGGTAACCAAAATAGTAGATTTTTTGAGGTTTTTATTTTGTTACGGGTAAACGGTTTGAGATAGAATTTTTTGGTTGTCAGTTCCTTCTTGTTCATCGCTCGGTTGATGTTTTATATTTTTTTTTAAATAAAAAAAAAAAAAAAATTTCAAAATTCTCCGATTTTGCTTTTCTGTGAGGTTTTTTGAAATTTTGATCGCGTGTATCTCTGTTAGTATGACCCCCAGCATATTTTCGTTTTCAGGATGTCTAGATAATTAACGCAAAAAAATAAAAAAAATATAGCAACAAATTTGGACCACCCGTTTTTTAGCTATGAACGCTTAAAAAAAAAATTTCCCCTTAGTAAACCCTTTTCAACTATGCTGCTCTGAATATGGAAGAAAAAAAGTTTGCTAGTTGCGGGTCTCGAACCCCGGACCGCGAAAACACTAGTCGGCGTCGCTACTGCGTACGCCATACCACACGATGGAAGTTGGATCGCTCACACTGGTACATAACACACTGCTCTCAATGAATGCATGTATGTATGTATCTCGATTCATTCTTATTGTAATTGTAACACCTAACATAGATGGATTTACGAACAGAGGGTCTCATTGGATTTAAAAACTATCCAAGAATACTATCTGTAGAAAAAAACTCAAAAATTGGAGAAAAAAACGGCTTCAAATTTTTTTTCAATTTTCGGAGTTCTTATCATCAGATCATATTGATTGATTGGTTGATCGCGAAACCGTAAATCGTTTGAGGAAACAACGAGCCGTTTGACAGTTAAATAATAAACCGTGTCCATACACGTTGATGCATTGATATAAATGCGTGGAAATGGTGGATCAAAAGAGTGTGGGCGTAACGGGTCTCGAACCACAGACCTCAAGTATTCGAAGCTACGACGTTACTGCGTGCGCTATACCACACGATGGAAGCAGTGCTGCTTACACTGGTAAATAACACACTGCTCTCAATGTATGCATGTATTAATCTCGTTGTATCTCGATTCATTCTTATTGTAATTGTAGGTCCAAATATAGATGGATTTACAAACTGAGGGTCTCATTGGATTGGGTTGTCACATGCACTTGTCACGAAGAATTGAATACCTACTGAATAGATCAGTGAATATTGAGATAGCTCCTTGCCGCTAAATAACTTCACCCCCCCCCACCCCCCCCACTCGGACCACATCTTTCATCATCAAAGCCTTCCCGTTTCCAATGAATTCTAATGCAGTTTTGCTGGCGATGCGAATAATTGGTATTAACACCGCCGGGGTGTTAAGGGAACATTGACTGATGTAACGGGTTGACAAGTGATATATTTCATATTTTGTTTGATTTCGGAATGACAGTCTGAGGTAGAGGTCTGCACGGGCCCAAATATAGAAGCCCGGCCCGGCCCAGGCCCGGTATTTCAGGCCCGGGCCCGTACTGGCCCGTACTGAGTAAGCTAATCAAAGCCCGGGCCCGGCCCAGGCCCGCCTGAAGTGGAAATTGGCCCGTAAAAGCCCGTTCAACTGTTAAAGCAGCAAGTTGATTTCTATAGTATTTGGCAAGGAATGCGAACGACAGGGTGGGAACAAAAAGGAAATTAGATGAAACGAAATTCAAGTAACTATAGCCAATGAAAATATGTAACGTAAAGAATTACAACACAAATGTTGTGACCGGAAGTTTATACTATTTCGTATTTATTTTAGGTTTTGGAAATGTTGGTAAAATATCATTACTTTTCTTTCATTGCAATAAAAATTTAATTAGAAAAGCCCGAAAAATCTCTCCTCGTTCAGTGATATGTAGGCCCAGACCCGGTCCGGGCCCGGCTTAATAAACATATCAAGGCCCGTGCCCGGGCCCGCGGGCCGGGCCGGCCCGGCCCACGGGCCAAGCCCGTACCCGTGCAGACCTCTAGTCTGAGGCTCTCACACCTGTTTAGGAGGGGTTGGACGGTTGGTCATTTATAAGTGACATGACACGCTTATTCCGCACGAGCGATTTGGGATTAGTCACTGGTTTCAGGTCTTCGACTTGTGCCGGTGTGCGACTAATTGGAGACCCCACGCGGGGGTGGCGTAGCAGGTGGAGGGTTGGGATGGGTGGACAAGAATGAAATATTACAAAAAAAGTTGTTTTAGATTTCTCGTTTCTGTCATCTTGTAAGTAAACTATGTTTTGGCGCTTTCGTCCTTCAAGCTTGTACAGTCAAGTAAAAATAAAAGGAACTTATGAAAATAAGTTACAGTTCCTGGAAAATTGGAACTATGGCGTTCCACAGTTCCTGGTTGGAAAAAAGGAACTATAGCGTTCCTTAGTTCCTTAAAAAGGAACTAGTTCCTAGGAACGGAACTAAAAAAATCCGTTCCTACCCGACATTGCCAGTCAGTGTTGTGAGAGCTCTACCTGCTAGCTGCAACGAGCAAGAGCTTAGAAGATGGGAACTGGCACATCAGTGGATCACTAACTCCAGGCTCCCCCCTAACCTCAACATTCGTTAGGGTCCCGCCTGTCCACTACTCACTCTCCTCCCCTCCACCCACACCCAACAGCGCTACTGGCGTGATGCTTGTAAATATCTGTACATACCTAGGTTAGTCATCCCTCTGCACTCTTCGAGTGAACAAGACCCTGTTTGGCCGAAACAGTTTCGACGTTTTATGTCTCAATTCTTTTAGATGTACAGTACACCCTAATTTTATCTACGAGGCGACCCCTGCAGTCACCAACCGGGTAAGCTGTTGGGTTCCCTCTATTCTTACCCTACTTGCACATATCTAGCCGTTTGGCCCCTCCTACCGCACATCTAGTCGGACTGTGTTATGTGTACGGTATGTCTTCTTTTCCTATGCCTGCATTTTTGGCTTACTGGGCCATATTGTATGTATGTGATGTGATGTTACATATGTGATGTTATGGGTTGTGGTCTGGAATTAAATATTTATATGTTGGAGGTAACAGAGACAATAATTGAAACAAAACATTTTTTAGTATCAAAAATCTTCCTTTTATTTTACTCGTAAACAGTTTATAAAAGTTTTTGCAAAAATAGCAAAGGTCAATAATGAAAATAGGCAACGGTACCTATTTTTTGGTACTGTATGTAGCTCAAACATAAAGATGACCTGACAGACAGCAATGTATTGTGCATCTTCTTTAGATACTCATGTTCATAAAGATGGCTCACATTTGCTATTTTCTTGTGACTGTTTACACTAAGTATATAGGAGGTGCTTTTGTCATATTAGCATAGTCAAATTGTAGTCACCAAGCACATATAAAAGTACATAGAAATAATGTTAAAAAGGAACTAAGTATACCTAATTTGTTTTGTATATACCGATTTAAGAGCTAACAAGTATGCTGCTCAAAACGTTCCGAAGAAGTTAGGCTACGCGTTGGGGAAACGTTTCAGACTTGAGTTTAGGTTTACCAACAAAGTAATCTATTTTTGTAATGATTACACAAGACAGCAACATTAACACTAGAAAGAAACTTAAGATAATACATAGTATGCACAACAAAAAAACAAGGATCCAGATATTATTTAACAACAAGCTAAAATTATTGTACATATGTGCAACCCTCCAAATGCCCATACCACAGTAACTGTAAGTTGAAGTCGAAACTTGAGTAGCCTCCCTAACTTTTCATTCTTTTCAGAGAATTGTCGACTACCAAAGCATAATTATTATGGTGGCAACAAAATACATTGGTACAGTAGTTGGATTTGCAGGCCTACTACAAAATAGATTATGAGTATTAATTTACTAACTTAATTAGGCCTATACAATATTTTCCAAGGACACCAACATAAATCTAAATTAGTTCCAGTATGTCAAAACATAGAACTTGTTTATAAAGCTTCAGTTGAAATAAAGACAGAAACAATTAAATCACAATTATATTAATGAATATTTGCATAGTGAAGGAAAAAATTAATTTGCTGGTTTTAATATGGTCAATAATATTAATATTAATACCTATACATATAATATTAATCGTAGTGTACAACAACTTGGAACTCACTGTCGAAGGTGGCAAGATGGGGAAAGTTCAAATTTCATAGATAAGAAAAACGGATCGTGTGCATTTTCGTTCATGTATATTTAATTTTAAACTTGGGTTCCATTTGAAAATAAAACGTCCTTAGAATGTATCATTTAAAACTGACTCAGTTAACAAGAATAAATTCTTACTCATAACCTATCAAAGGCCACTTGCTACCTGAGAGCTAGAAAGTAGAATTATAGCGAGTTGCACTTATGTGTACGGTTCTTCTTTACTAAATGCCCACATTTGGCTATTATTATGCTATTTATTAATGAGCAGTATGTACTGTATTAACAATTAGAAGAAACTTAAATGAACTTATTCATGACCAACTACTAAACATGTTTCAAGGTACTGCACCCGCAAATATGTGTATTCATCAGTTCTACTTGGTATACAGTACAGTAATACAGTCCAGCCCCTCTTTACAAGATACCTAAACAATTTCCCAGCATAATTTTCCTATGACACAATGTTCAATACAGAACAGTAATTACTCAGTTGTAGTATTTAGTATTTTCATTATTGTAACATTGCATTGGTATTTTGAAAATGTTAATCAACTGTGTACTCTTGTCAAATGAAAAAATGTTCTCATGGTAGGAGAGAAATTGAAGTCTTGTTTCTACCAAGCTTTAAACCACTGACGGTACAGAATAACCACCTCACATCACTATTAGAGTAAGATTTGGATGAATCGCTTGAGTAATATGTAATACCGTTGATTGCTGCCTTTGAATGGAAGCAAGGCCCAAGTCTAAGTAAGTTTCAGGCCCCTTAGATTACGTAAAATGTGGGCTGGACTACATGTGAACTCATTAACAACAAACTACAACTTTTATGTTCACATCTTATCTAAATACAATGTGTATTTTGGAATTGATATTAGTTATCATACAGCTTATCTTATCTTATAATTATAAATAGAAACTGTAGGAAACAAAACGCAACATCACTTTGAATCTCGTATCACATGGGTTAATCTGTTCATAAATGTAGCATTTACGCCACACTTAGAAAGTAATTCACAGAATTTAAGAATTGTGACAAGAGATATAATTGCCATTTCTAGCCTACAATGTCAGATCGTGCACTCCAGTCTCCATGTCAATAATCAAGATCGAATGGCACAGATACTTTCAATAGTTGTTAAGCAAAATTGAACACAACATGAACTGAACACATAAAGGCTCTAGCAGCATCAAAATTATCAAATATATATAGTCAATTTCCTAATTAGCAAAATAAGGTAAGTCTCTTAACTGATCAAAATACTACGGGTGTAATTAATGTACATTAGGTCATGAAAGCAACCAATAGAAAAACAAAACATATATCGTAGGCCTACTTCTAAACGGTACATTACCCACCACTTGTGTTGGCGTTGTTGTTGTGAATGGTTACGGTGGGTATGTACAATCTAAACATAGTTAGCAACATCTTGCGAGCCAAAGGGAAGACTCACAAAAATGTTCCAAGTGGCCAGCTTCTAATATAACAAAATGTTGTGTACAAAATGTATAGGCATGTTCGGGTTCACACAATACAACAAATGAAGACCAACAATCATGTTCAACCCACTACGTCAAACACAGTTCCCTAAAAGAGAAAGTCGTTATACAAGAAACTTAAGGGTAGGTCTTTGTAAAAATAATCTCTAGGAACAGTTCTTATATAGCAAACTTATTTTCACAAATAATAACCTCTTTTATCAATAGATTAACAATAATTGAGCAACTGATTTGGCCGAGTCCTCGGTTGTTAATCTACACCTGGTCCACTCTTTGACTTCTTTCCACCACCGCTTTCTTCCAATGGATCACCGTCTCTTTTCACAGGATGTGATAGTGTCCCACTGTTTGGCTGAGTATTTAAAGGAACTGACACATTTGTTATCACTGGTAAATTGGCCACATTAGACATATCCGAGGGGAATACCGACCCGTCAGTGGAAGCAGTTGGGTGATTTATCGCAAGTACATACGTGGGTAGTTCGTCACTTGGGGCAGACACTGGCTTCACGGCAAGAAGGTAAGATGTTGGTTTGTTGCTAGAAGTGCTCGGAAGGTTTCTGACAGAGATGAGAGGCTGTGGTGGTCCGGTTGTGAGTGGAGAAGATGCCACGAGATTGTCCAGAGGGTCCTTTGGTTTGTTGCTTGAAACACACGCCAGGTTCCTCACAGAGATAAGAGGGTTTGAGGGTCTGGTTGTTCGAGGAGGAGACGCTACGAGATTGTCCGCGGTCGGAATAGACAAAGGGTCCGTTAATGGGGTCTCTCCGTCCCTATCCACACCGCTGTCCGTGAACTCTACCTTACACTCGCCACCAGGTAATTGTGAAGTGTCCACAGAACGGTCTGTAGAGCTCAACGAAACCTCAGGATTCCACATAGTGTCATGGTCCGGGGGTTCGACTTTCACGTTGACAAACGCCGGAGGTGTCGTTTCGTCCGTGGTATTGTCCTCGTGTTGGTAATTATAGCCGGAAGTTTCGAACACGTTGTGCTCTTCGATCTCGAGTTTGACTTCGACGGGCTCTTCGCTCGCTACAAACGTACACGAGCGTCTCGGCCTCGGAGGTGGAGCGGCCTCGGTATCACTGTCGTCTGACGAGTTGGCCTGGGTCGAGCTCTGGAAGATAATTGAATACAATTACGACAGAGATTGACACAGGTGTGAAATTACAACATATATATATATATACAGTAAAACTTCTTTATAACGAACTCTTGGGGGCTCGATTATTATTTTGTTATAAAGAACATTTTTTTATAAAGAGGGTACCTTTACATGCATAAGAACCTTTTGGGACCTCAAAAACAGTTTGTTATATAGATCATTTTGTTATAAAGACGTTCTTTATAAAGAAGTTTCACTGTATATATATTACTTTCTTGACTCAAAGCATTAATATTTAATACTATACTCTGTACATTAATTTCATCAATATCCATCATATTTAATTGCAAATAAGCCAAAGCAGATTTAAATTAATGAAAAATTAGTTGCAGAAATGTAGGCCTAAATATCGAAGAATTAGCCTACACTTGCAACTAAATATCTGTCGAAAACAATTACAGAAGTATGCAATACCCAGTTTAGTCTTTTAAAATCCCAAAAATTGATAAAAACTAGGGATGACATCGGGTAATAAAACTCGGAACCGGTTACAGCTCTCATATTACCCGGGTACCCGGATCCTGAACATGTATTTTTCGATGTGTAGGCTTGATTTGAAGGTCCTCGCTAGGCCTTGTGAAGTGCGCGGGGCGGAAGACGAGGGACGAGTGATATGCACCGCCCGCTCGGTGAGTCTTTTGGAATACGCCTGCAGTAATCACGTCGAGTAAAAAAAACTTTTCTCAATACACAACAAAAGTACGTACATAAAACATGATATTTTAAGGAAAATAAATAGTAATGGAACAAGTTTGAGCCAGAATCTTCACCAGAATGTTAAATAAAGAACAAACAGTAACGAATGCAAGTCGGTTCGCGTCTGTTCTGTTCCCCGTCGAGTCACGTGTTGTGGAAGGGTAGGCGCCTGCCGTACCTGCTGGCTCCACCGGAATCGACCGCAGCAAGCAATACTGGCGCGTAAATTTAGCCTAGAAACCGGCTAAAGAATTACCCGGACCCGAAAAACGGCTCCAGGTTAATATTTGGAGCCGGGTACCCGGTCTACCCGGGTACCCGATGTCATCCCTAATAAAAACTGTACACATATCAACTAGGGCTGAGTCGTGTTAACGTTTAAACGTGTAAACGGCCGCAAGAAAATATACGTGTACAAACATTCATACACGTTTAACCGTGTCAAAACCCAATTCACCGATTTTCCCCATGTCACAGCTCTTCGACGAGCCGACGAGTCAAAATGACTGTTGACAGTTGGACACAATGGTGGGGAATATAATCAACAATGAATCAACCGTGTTATGTCGTTAACCATGTTTTTTCGCAACACTATAACTCACTTCTTTTTTGTTATTTTGTGAACTGGAGGGGTGCTACGTTTAAATGTTTAAACGCGAAAAATTCGGAAAAATAAACGTTTACAAAACTAACCGTTTTCTCCCAGCCCTAATATCAACATTGGGCTAAAATGAATAATGAATCCATATGGTAGTAATAATTCTTAATTTGATTAGACCAGGAAAATGATGACCAACTTCATCAGAGCAAATCAAATTAAGAATATATTTTAGTTAGGCTACCTAGTTTCATATGTGCGAGAAAATACGATAGACAATATAAGGTCCTTATAGGATAATATAACATACCTGTATATGTAATACTTTTAAATTAGGGTTAAGTTGTGTAATGTTTAAACATGTAAACGCCCGCGCGAAAATATACGTACAACACATAGGTCTATTCACACACGTTAAACTGTGGCCCATACTCCGTCCGACCAATCGCGCCCCTCCCCACCGCAAAAACCAAAATTACAGATTTTTCCAATGTCACAAATCTCCCATCCCTTTTCTTGTCTTTGACAGTTTGATCCGGACAGAACAAAGCACGCATTGTAGACATCTTCCCCTTACCTCGCAGCGACAGATGAGTACGATATTATTTTATGAATGTGGTAATATCAATCTGTGAATTGTTAATGTATGTAGGCCTATAACTTTCATTTGCCTTGACTCAGCAAGCAAACCAAGATGGTTTGTGTCTAATTCTCTAATCTACACTGCCACCTGACCGCTCTCCACCCCTCCTCACGAACCATGTGATCCACCGGTGACCACAGCCCACCGATAACTTTGGGTTACAGAGCTGGGGGGGGGGGGGGGGGGGGGGGAGTTCGGGGACTGGGCGACAAGGCGACGAGGCATAGCTTAGAGTATAGTCAAAATGACACTTGGATAGTTGCACACAGCAAGTGGAGATATACGTAATCACTAATCAACAATGAATATAACAAATCAGCAATGAATATAATAAATCACACACGTACGCGTTATTTCGTTAGAAATTTTATTTGCGAACAATCCAACTCATTTTCTGTAATGATTTTGTGAATAGGAGGGGGGGGGTGTTACGTTTCCGTAAAAAATTCGGAAAAATAAACGTTTTCCCCCAGCCCTATTTTAGATAAACATTTACTCGTTTTAAGATTCTCACATCATATCTCACACTAGGTACTTTAAAATTCACAAGAATTGTAATTTTTCATTAAATGTTTAGACAAAATCCACTTAACAATGTTTTCTACCCCCTCACAAAGACAAGAGATAATGTAAGTTCAAATTAACTGAAGTGAACAAACAAGACATGAATAAGAGAACTACAGTGGCTCCAATTAGCATGTACTAGCTAGCCATTATGTCTAGGTAGGAAGGATTTCACTAAACCAGTACTCACTTGTCCCTTAGCTATCCTCCTTGTTACTTGCTTTCTGTACTTAGCGTCGGACGTAAGGCACACTTGCTTGAAGTCGTACCAGTTGATAATGCTCTTGTTGCACGGCTGGCAGATAAGATCTGGCATGCCGTCTCCACCCACGATCTGAAATGTCAAAACCACAATATGTGTGAGCTAAAGACAACAGTGGCGTGAGTCCGCGTGACGACCTACCAAATTTTGAGGCCAAGCACTCGATTACTTTCGAGGGTGGGGTACCCCCTTGAAGGAAGGCTTTCCCCACCAAAGGCTATCAGTTTTATTTTTCTGATGTATTTTATAAGCCATAAGCCCATAACATAAGTTCAACCACACGCACATTCCTTGGAAATCCAACAACTAGTTAAATAGTAGGCATCCGCACAAAAAATAATTACATTTGATTACTTTTTGACAGATCTGACTATTACTACAATTCTAAGGGACCAACATATTACTTTGTTATAATGATATGGTATCATCATGTATACAAGCAGTTGTGGGGCCCTAAACGTCCGTTTGTTATATTGTTTTTTTTTTTTTTTTTTGTAATGACATTTGTTGTAATTACTTTTTACAGTATGATAGAGCCAATAGTACTAGTAATAGTAATCTCTACTATAATCACAATTTAAAAAATGTAAACATGTCTAGGCCTAAATGTCATCTTAAATTTATGTTATGTTTTTATCATTATCATTATTTCACCTACTATTGGTACTCTTGGACTATAAGATCTACCACATTTCCTATTAGAACAAAATATGTCTGTGTTTCCTTCATTCTTATATGTACTCTTTATTTACTTCTTTTTTCATCACTATTCTCAATCATATTTTCACTATTTTCACTTCTGTTGTTAATACATAAATCATACTACGTAGGAGGCCCTTAGCCTACAAATGTAAGTGTTCATACCTCCCGCCATCATCTCATCATCTATTAAATCATTTCCTGTTTCTGAAGGCCCCCTGCTTGCGAGTAGTTCCTACTCTTTGGGGGCCAGATCTCTGTATTATAATAAGTATTTCTTGTATTCATCTTGAAAATAAATAAATAAATAAATAAATAAAAACTTTGGAAACCTTTCAAGACACCTACAGCGCACCCCCCCCCCCCCCCAATCGTACGTAGGCATAAGTTCACAATTCGGAGCCAACAATTTTAAGGGAAATGCTGTCACATTTCGGGCTGTACAAACTACTTATTATAACTATACTGTACTGAAATAAATGCCCTGCGGCGTTCTCAGCTTTGCTGCGGACAGAGTTGTACGTAACATAAATACAGTATACATAGGCCTATTAATAATTTACAATGTGATTACAATTTGAATTAAATATGGGCATATGTAATATACCAGTACTGATACCTGCTATCCCCTCCTCGTGGATTGACACAAGTCTAGGCAGGGCAACGTAAATGGCAACTACGTAACATTTTTGCCATACTTGCCAATTAGCGACCATTGAAATCAACAGGAGGCCCTAAAAGAGGGTACATTCCAAAACCTCCTGAAAATGATGGGGTTCCAGTATCAGCTAGCACGTCCCAACGTCACATTTTGTCAAGTGTTTCGGAACGCCTAATAGCGAAAAGCTGGAGGAAATGTGCGCTAAAACTTTGTAATGAAATTAAAAAAACAATATTCTAATCGTTTCTCAATAATAACAAATACGACATGAAAGATAATAAAATCTTGCAACGCGTGGTATAAATAACGTTCAAATTATAAAATTCCTGACAATTTCACGAGCTTTTAAATTATTGCATTTTGAAAACGCCGCCATGATTTGTGAATGCTGGCGGATGCCCTCGCTCGAACCGGCTGGCTTTTTCATGATGCTGAATATGCTGGCGCAGGAAGTTACGGAACGCCCAGCCTATCATATTCAGGAGGTTACGAAACGGCCTCAGCACGGAAATGGCATATTCAGCTGGTTTCGGAACATACCCAAAATAGTCTCTTGTCCGTTCAACAGAACACGTGAAAATCAAAACATCCCCAGAATAAAATGTCCTATAATTTCTCAATTTACAGCCAATTCTTCGGAAAAGAACATTTACGTAAAATTGGAAAATCATGTACCGAAACTCCAACGACAGAGAAGATCTTCAATGCCAGGCTAACTTTGTTGATGGGCGGACTCTTGGTGATCGAAAGCATTGGTATCCTGCTTTCTCCCATGCAGAGTCGACATCTCTCCTTGCGCTTGTGTACCTCAGTGCGCTTGATTTGCGAAACAATCTGCGTGACATCTTCGTAACGAGGTACCACTGGTCTCTTCTTGTACACTCGAAGCTAAACAGAAAACAATGAAATAAGTTGGTGATGTGGAAATCATCACTAGACCAACATGTATGTGACCAACTTCACCACAAGCAAAGCATTGCCTGATAACTGCAGTGATGGAAATTTCACACCAACATAGTCACAAATCATCATCAAGACCAGAAGTTGGTTGAAGTTACAGATCTACATACATCGGAAAGCCACCATGTAACAGGATAAGAATTATAGGTGGTAACGTGCATAGCAAAGTATATTAGGACGTAGTTATGCAGAAAGGAACCAACCCACAAATATTTTTTTTTTTAGAAAAATAGTTCCAAGCATCGACAATAGAGGCCTCCAAGTGTGTGTTAATTCCCAACTTAGTATTATATATGTGCTGCCTTCTATACGCACCAGAACCAACAAACACAAGAAAATTCAACATTTCGTATTTTGCAGAAAGGAACCAACCCACTTGGTTCTTTTCTGCTACCGGTAGGCTACACAAGAAATCCTACATTTCGTATTTTTCAGAAAGGAACCAACCCACTTGGTTCTTTTCAGCTTAATGTGAGATTGAGAATGCAACATTTTATGTTTCTTTCCATTCTGATCATTATATTTTGTTGTTGTTTTCAGAACATTTAAATTTTTTTAATGTGATTTTAAGGATAAAAAGAAGAATCCCATATCTATCTATAAACGCAAAGTTTGGCCGGATGTTTATGTTGAAAGCAGAGTAGTAAGCCGTTGCAATTATTGACGTTAATGTTACAAAAATGGAAGCATGGCGGGATTGAAAGTTAAATTAACCCACATTAATAAAAACTTCTACCCATTCATTTAAAATCCTAATATATCACTTTCTGTCAAACTTTATTTCATCAAATATAGTAAAAGCAAAGGAACCAACCCACATTTTATTTTTTGTAGTTGACTTATCCTAGTAAGCAGAAAGGAACCAACCAACATTTTTCGTATTAGCAACCAAAATACAAATATTTTTGGAAATATTTTCTTCTCCTTAAATTTACATAAACTTGTGTATTTAACATGATTTTGTAGATATCGTGGGGTTAATGCAGATTTTATGATAAGAAGTAATACTAGAAACGCAGTAACTATTTTTCAGATATGTGTGGGTTGGTTCCTTTCTGCATAACTACGGCCATAGTATAAAAAAAAGGAAGTGGGCTGCAACAAACAACTTTTTGTTTTTTACTCACATGCACAGCTGCCGGGCTTGTAAATAAATATTTATTTTTCCCGACCACTATTTTAACATGTCCTGGGCATCTAGGACATGTTTCTTAGCCTCAAACTATATCCATTCCTGCTTAGTGCTTGGGGCAAATTTTTTTGACAGATGCTATAGTTTCACAAGTAAGTATAAATTATATGCATAATATAGAAGCTGCATCTGAATCTACGACAGGCTATGACTATGAGTAGTGAGCGTTAGGCCTATGTTGTAAAGTGATATATATAATGTTTTTTCCGCAAAATGTAGACGAATTGTTTGCGTGCATAGCAAAGTATATTATATAGTATAAAAAAAAGAAAGTGGGCTGCAACAAACAACTTTTTGTTTTTTACTCACATGCACTGCCGCCAGGCTTGTAAATAAATATTTATTTTTCCCGACCACTAATTTAACATGTCCCGGGCATCTAGGACATATTTCTTAGCCCCGAACTATATCCATTCCTGCTTAGTGCTTGGGGCAAATTTTTTTGACAGATGCTATAGTTTCACAAGTAAGTATAAATTATATGCATGATATAGAAGATGCATCTGAATCTACCACAGGCTATGAGTATGACTATGGGTAGAGAGAGAGCCTTATGTTGTAAAGTGATATGTATATAATGTTGTTTTTTCTGCAAAATGTAGACGAATGGTTTGACTGTGAATCCCTAAATATGTATAGGCACCGAGTTTGGCCACTAGGGATAGGCAAAAATGTGTACTTCAGTAAACGTGTAACCTCTCTCTGTGAAAGGCGTGTACACGTTCGTACTTGCCTACCCGATAAATTTTGCACGTGAATTAGTGTGTGCACGGTACACATGCATTTCGTGTGCGATGTTGGTTCAGCGGCGCCGTCGGTCGACGCTGTGGCCGGTCGCACACAGTTTAACCCTGTGTGGGCGGCCTGCACAGGTCCATGAATCTAATATTTAGATGAAAACAGTAAACGTGCACACGTGAACACTATCCCATCCCTATTGGCCACTGAGCGCGCTAGTGAAAATGAAAGAAGCGCTCAAGTGGCAATGTCATGCAACATGATGAACCAGCGTCGTTCTTCCTATGTCGCTATAGCAAATTGTGAAATTTTTAAAATAAAATACGGCTTTTAAAAATGTTGGGCAGATTATGAACCCATCAGTCCATCTTATAAGGCGAGGAGCTTTTTAAATCAGGACACGTTTTAGCCTTACATACAACCAACACTTGAACAAAACAAGACACGAAAAAACAAACACAAAACAACAAGAAAAAACAAAAAACAATATATTTCACAATATTATGCCACACTATTTTCAACAGCAGAATGCAATCTTCAGCAATAATTTGCTACATTTGGCCACATATAGCACTGAATGTAATAACTCACGGTGCCTAGGCCTATATTGAATCACGAAATAGGTAACACATACTTTGATGTAATTGAGCAATAGCACCGAAATCTATATTGAAACGCGAAATAACCTCTAAAAATGGCAATATCACACTTTAAATACATTACAATAGTCAAAGAAACAAGTTTAATCAAGGGTCTCTAGTCACTGTCAGCACTGTTGGCGCGGACTGTGCCATTGTAATATGCAGTTCATTTTTTCGTCCAATAAAATATCTTGTAAGATCCGACTTTTGTGACGACTGACTCGCTTCAAACTGAACCATAATAACACCATCTAATTTAAGATTTTTTTGAAACACTTTCAAACTTAATTTTTCTATTTTTAAAAAGGAATTTTCCCCAAAAATAAAACCATTTTCTCGGATCTCTAACCACGAGGCATTTTCACATTATTTTACATTTGAAAATATCAATTTTAATACACGTTCACCTACAACAGTACAAATCAATGAAATCAATCAAATCATACACATTTTTTTACTCAGAAACAGCACTTTGTGTCTAGAACATTCTTTCAATGAAAAATAGATACTAGTGGGTACTAGTGGGTTTAGAGCTAAATACAAAGTACTATAGAAATGAAAAAGTATTTGCCACAAGGTGCAGGCTATTAGTATACCAACAGCAAGAAATGTTACCATTTTTAGATCTCAAGAACATTTTACATCACACATTAAATTGTCAATATTTAATAATTAGCATTGAAAATGTAAGTAGTTGTGAAGTTAAAGTTTACTCTTGACATGACTTTGTCGCATCTTTTCACAAAGGCTTATTGAAGAAAATTGTGTTTAACTCGATTCAAACTTATTCACATAAACCACATTTTCAGATCTGGTATCAGGCTTTAATACATTGGTTTAAGATGATTAACGTATCGTGATACTCACTCTCGTAGGCTGTACAGCCGCGGGGGATATGTCCGCAGTAGGAAGAGGATGGGCAGGCTGAACCTTCTCGACCGGTATCCGCTTAACCTTCTCGACTGGTATCGGCTCAACACCTGCAAAAAACAGTTTCCACTTAGCCCTCGTCATAGAACGCAATACATTTCAACACAAGTTTATCCCACATGGTATACAGTCGACTCCCGTTTATACGCCCTCCAAAAGTTCGGTGTAAAAAGGCGTATAACTGAGAGAGGCGTATAAGTGAAAACAAAATTAAAATGGCTCTATTTTATCAGGTTTTCATTTTCAGAGTTTTTTTTTTTTTTTTAGGTTACAGTCTTTTTTGTAGCAGCAAGATGTACAATTAGTACTTAATTGTAGCTATATAATTGTTGTCCTTATGTTAAATATGATAAATACGAGCGATGAAGTTTGTGAAATGTTTTTGTGCTGGTTAGTACATTACCGCGTGTTGGTAATAGCCAGCTGGAATGTGGCTTGGTGTCAGGTTTATAAAGGCCATGCCTGGCTTTGAATCTAGTAAGCCATCCTTCAGATGCCTCGAAGTCGTCGTCACTAATGTGCAGTTTCAAAGCAATTTCTCTAGCCTTTTCTCGGAGCATGGGGCCGCTTACAGGCAGATTCGCACTTCTGGCTTGACGGAAAAATTCCAACAAAGGTTTCTCAATTCCGTCAAATTTTCCTTGTTGGATTCGTGTTACTTTCGAACTTGAGGCCCCGTAATTTGCCGCACTATGCTCCACTTTACCCCTTTTATAAATAACTGTTTTGACGGTCGATAATGGTAAATCTAATTTCTTAGATAACTGCACAAAAGATAAATGTTTATTGTCGTCGTGTTCCTTGATAATTTTCAATTTCGCGTCCAGGGTCAAGGGTTTTCGAGATCGCTTTGACATTGTTAAAATCAGTAGGTACTCAGTCGACCAACGAACAACGACTGACTGTCTGACTGACTGACTCACTGCAAGTGCAAGCACGACTGCACATAAATACGAAGGCGCGCGCACGTCCATTGTGTCAATGCAACATTTGGGAAACACATGTGCTGTGCAAAGGGTATAAAGGCCGGGCGGTTAGCAAGTGGGCGCCCCCCCGCAGAGAAACATGGACATCCAATTAGCGCTTCAAGTTTCACTAGATGGGGCCATTAGGCCTACCCTGGGAGGGGGGGGGGGGGGGGTCTGGTGAAGGTCATCTTACCCATCTCTGTTGTGTCTGGTAGCTTCCGGAGTAGGGGGGAGGGAGGCAGGGGTATTGTATGGGTTTATTTATGGTTTAAAAGCTCAAACTGCGCGGCTGGTATATCACAAAAGGCGTATAAATGGGTGGGCATATTTATTTAGGCTTGATTTACAGGGCGTATAAACGAGAAAGTCGTATATCTGAGAGTTGTATAAGTGAATTATTTTAGCATTGCTTCTTATGGAGGACAGAAAAATACCATATAAAAAGGGCGTATAAGCGGGATAGTCGTATAAACGGGAGTTGTATAAACGGGAGTCGACTGTATATACGTTGTGTTTTATGCTTAAAATAGACAAATGCCAAATTTTAATTTTTACGAGACAGCACTTGTCACTTGAAGACAAATACTATGTACCAGTACGAATTACTAAGCAGCAATTATTACTTTTAAAGATAGCCTACATATATTTTTATACATTTAGTACAAGGAACATATATAGGAAAGGCAATTGACTGAAATGAGCAAAATCTGTTTAACAATAGCACATTACTGTTCTAGTTGAAGAACAAACAGGTAGAAAGGATGTGTGTGCAGACCACAATGAGGGAGAATCACAAGCTGATATAGGATGGCATAAGTAACAACTTTATTATTTACATAAAATTTGAATATATACATGACATTTTGGGGTTGGGCATAAAATTAACAAGAGTACCATTAAGAGTTGCGAAGATTGTATTGGATCTGCGTCACTTCAAACCGATTTAGTCAAAACGGTTTGAGGCTAAGTTGGTTACATATTTTGCCATATATCAAACAAAACTCAAAACTATTTCTTCAAACCGTTTGGAAAGTGAATTCAACATGCACACTATATAATACACAGTACTATCTAATATCTAGAATAAATATCTACAGCATGTGTAGAGAATGAGATGCAAAGTAATTTGTCAGTATACAACAACCCCTTGTATTGAAAGTCTAAAATTGTGGCACCGCTTTAAATGCCAAATAAAACCAAATCACAACGAAAACGGTTGAGGCATATATATATCAACTAATAACGAGCGATTCGAGTTCTCCAATTCGTATCGGAAAGTGGTTCGAACGTTTTGGCGCCATATATCAGTTCATTTCAAACCGTTTCAAGACCAACACGATTTGACTAAACCGGTTTGAAGTGCCTGGTATATGTAGCAATTACGGAGAGTATGGTTCAAGCCACACCAAGTTCCAACCCTGACGTGCCATAAGGACAATGCTAGAGCTTTGGGGGGGGGGGGGGGGGGGACTAGCCCGTGAACGAAGTTGGATCTCGACATGTACCATTAGTCAATCCACGTTTTGGATTTTTTGTTGCATTGCATAACAAGTAAACAATTTCAATGTCATCATCTGACACCTCGTTCAACAACTCACCATCAAGTGTAGGAATTGCATTCCACACCAACTTGTCGCGGACTTAAGGCCTCATGAAGCAGTCTGCCGTGAAATGTCTTTGACAGACACCCAACGCATCTATCTGACGATCTGTTAATTGAGACAGTTCATCATTGTTGCAATGAAAAACCCACGCGTCACGCCGATCGCGATTCTTCGGAAAACGGAAAAAGGTAAGTTCGGGTTGCGCCCGTTTAGTATTCGAACACCTCTCATAGTGACACTTCACCCAACTCATCTTGCAAAATGTTGAACAGGATCATTTAGGAGAACACACGCACTCATTGTGGCACTTGTAAGCTACCTACTACAGACAACACCCAGAGTTTTGTGTGATGCATGTGTGTGCACGAGCAATATATTTTAAATGGTTCTTCTTGATCCATCCAACCATACCTCATGCTACAAAGTGATACTACGGTAAATTATATTAGTGTACACAATTAATATACCGTTACTTAAACACTTGATCGTTTACAGGGATGTACGAAGTAATCATTGACGGTAGATTTAAAATGTTCTTCAATAGCTCCTTTCGATCCTTAGTTAATGTTCCAGTTACATTCCTCACCCTGAAGTGGACAAGTACGGAAAATTACGTTCATCCATCATATCTTGGGTTTATTATGGACTGTCATGTGTAGATTTGAGAAAGAATACAATTTCCCAAGTTAGTACTTCAGGATCTCTGTAACGACACTCAGAGCATGAACATGACAAGTCGTTTTCAAGTAGGCTACTTGTGCCAATGAAATTATGATTACGGGTGGTAATCTTTCGTTCTATAGATGGCTCTACTTTCTTCATGCACTTGTCCAAACCAAAGTGACGATAATTTGTACCTTTCAAAATAGGTTTCAGAGCCATCAAACAGTAGGCCTACAGGAGGACCTGACATAACATATTGAGCAAGGAAAACGAGGAATAGCTCCTAGGTTTGTCAGTAGTGCTACATGGAACATGTTTCATGATTTGTGTACTTTCACAATAGAACCTCAACTTAAGCAACAAGTAAATCCAAGCAAGCACGTTCTGCACAGCGAATATGCTCAAACAACATTAACTGTTTGCACTCATTCATTTCTTCTCAGTTAATTGACCCTATTTCTGTGTTTACATCACAGATACTTTCGGCAGGTTGTAGAACATAAGTGAAACTGGATCGACTACAGCTTGGCATTGGCTCCTCATGGTTCGACAGACCTAAAGATTTGTCTGGAATAGTACACAGAATGAGGGTTTCTTTTCCTAGTTCACATTGAACAGACATTTCACGGATTATTCCCTGTTTTTCATTTGAAAAACTTTCATCTACATCTTCAATAGCCGCATCTTCAAAACACTCACCTTCAACAGTTTTATCATTGACAGTTACGTCTTCAATAGTTGCATCTTCAACAATGTCTTTAACAGCTGCATCTTCAACTGTTAGTACAATTTCTGGAGAGAACAATTTATCTTCCATAACATCTTGCTCTATTTTCCGTTTATACTCGATTAGTGTCCTGCGATGAATGTGAGTAGTTGTTCGGAACTTTTTAGGTTTCTCATCGGATTTGCCCTTCAGATGAAGGGTAGGAATTGCATTCTTCGTCAAAAAAGGAGGCTTAGTGCGGAAATTGTATTTGAGTTGAAGTACATCTGACGCATCATAATCTTCAATCGTAAAATGGTTAGAACATACTCGGGAGACGTGGGTTGGATTGAATTTAAGTCTGTTTATTTGTTTGCACCAAGTTCTGAATTGTTTCGGCCATTTATTACGGTCAGGAAAACTATGAAAATACACAGTTTTAAATGGCAAATGTGATGGAATGACTGTTTTGCTTGTTTTCTTGCTGTCGCAATAGTTTTTACATTCAAAAACACAACACCCGACCATTGTGAATTCTACACAATTGGGCCTTAGAAGGTTTGTCAGCACGACTGTAGTCTGAAAATGAATATTTGGTTAAACAATGGGACTTGAATTGATTGAGGTAAAAGATGGCAGTGGCTTGTCAACGAACGGCATCTATCAACATAATTCCAATGTCTTTGGGTTATGGAGGGCACACTTGAGTGAACCGTTTGATTTTTTTTTTAAAGAAGAAATATATTTTGCCGAAATAGGGAAACATATTATCACAAAATTGAGTGTTTGAACAAAAATAGCTGACATGATTTATTATTTACCCACATATCATAATATAGGCCTACATGTTAAGAAAATAAAAGTTAGAAAAATTATTTTTTTGTGAAATTTTCACCGAAATATCCCCATAGGCCTATATATAGTGTAGGCTAAGGATTAGAATTGAACTTGTCCATTTCATGTTGGAAAACTGTAGTCCTATAGTCTATACATTTGCTTGTGTAGTTCCGCCACAGGAAGTGTTAATTACTTATTATATAAATGTGGTTAGAGAATAATTTGTAAACAACTAGGCATATTTCTACTAAAAATTCTAATGAACTCACTTAAGCCGGGTTTACATAAAGTCACAAGGTTTTGTTATAGTCGTATGGAATTGCAATAAGGTATAAGCTCTGTAGCACTGATTCATCGTTTATGGCAGGGGTGCCCAACATACGGCCCGCCAAGCCATTTCATCTGGCCCACACGTACCCATTGCATGGTATCATACATTCTAGTCACACAACTAAACCCATGAAGAAAATTTAATTTTATCTGAACGCACTATTGTTTTGAAACTTATTCGGTGGAGATATAGGCCTACATGTGTATAACCACAGATAACTAATTGGTATAACTATTTTAGACTTCGCAGCGAAAAACTGTCAGAACTCTTTTGTTTGTTCTTCTAGTTTTGTTCACGGTCAAGCCTAGTTTCTTAAAAGCCGAGGAAGGGGTGGTATTATTGTTTTCTTTGGCGACATCCGGCTAACTAACACGCGAGGACTCTACTGGCACAGACAACCAACCCTTTTAGTTGTGTTCTTGTTCGCACGTGAGAAAGTTGCGAATTAAGTGTTTCTATGTGCTAACTGTGAAGTGTTGTTTTAAGTGTTTTCTACAAATTTCCGTACCGGTATCACAAGAATTAAAACTACTAAAATGAGTAGTGAGTGTCGCGTATTTGATGAAAAGTTGCCGGATATGTAGTTATTTTTGTATTACATGACATAGTAATATGTAGTATTATACATTTTGCAACCAACAAAGTCCAAAAATCAATTATAAACATATTTATATTTAAATTGATGTGGCCCGCGACCATTTAATAATCATGCAATGTGGCCCACTTCTAAATTAAGTTGGGCACCCCTGGTTTATGGCATTTCATTGGCTTGTTATAAGCGAGTAAGTGACGTTTCAACCCCTGATTGGTCCGTCACAAGGAATATGGTATTGCAATAAGAGAGTTGAACATTTTTCAACTCGCTTGTGACTAGGCCTACGACTATGACTATTGCAATGACGAGTTTGTGTGAACCATTGTATGTGATCCCTATCTTCCAACTCGGCTTATAACTAAACCATAATAATTGTGACTTTATATAAACCTGGCTTTAGGCCCTAGGCCTAAGTCTGTCACTGCAGCATGTTTGATATGACATTTGGGCTTTACGTCTCATATTTTAGCACCTTGGCTAATCGAGACGATGAGTGGGTGAAATATAAAGATAAAATCAATATTTTGGCATTGTAACAAATACCAAGTAGGGTCAAGTGAGGTAAAAATGATACAGAAAACTCAACTTTGTCATACACAGCTTTATTTGGTTTGCAAATGATAAAAGGGTTAATGTGTATGCCATGGAAATTTGATTCTGAATTCAACAAGATGATTTATTTTCACTTTTTATAGGTGTTAATATATTTAAATAAATAAAATGTGTGTATCATTTTTACCCTGCACTTAGGGCAAAAATGATACACGCGTGTTTAAAAATGATACACGTGTGCTAAAAATGATACACTGCATTTTAAGCCTTGAACAACATAGGGTAGGAAGAGGAACACATGGACAATTTAATTAAATGTCTACAAAAAGTAATAATATACCATGTCATTTAATAATAATGGTTCTAATCTAATTACTGAATGGAATGGAAGTTTTTCTTCCCTGCTTTGTCTGGTTGATCCCTCGGTTTCTTCTACTCAGCAGATTCATGTCTATGTTGAAACGTTTAGCAGCAGCCCTAATACTAAGTTCCCCTGCTTGAATTAAACGGAGGGCCTCTTGCAGATCTTCTGGTGTGTAACATTTTGGTTTTGGCTGGTAGACTCTACCCATTGTAGAACCTAAATGAAAAAGGGTTGTTTTGTAGACTGTTCTTATTTGCTCTATGGCTAGGCCCTAGCCAAGCTAGGGCCTAGGCCTAGCTGTTAAATTTTCAAGGAAGGGGTGCTTTATTTTAGCCACAAGAAAAACAATATACTGAGATGTACATTACATTTGACTGTATCATTTTTGCCCAATATTTTGGGTGTATCATTTTTACCTCACTTGACCCTAGGCCCTAGGCTAATAACAATAGCTTTATTTGCCTTGCTTGTAATTTTCAATAGGAGAAAAATAAGTACTAGGCCTAGCCCTATGCTCACCCCTAACGCATAACACTTATTAATTTCAGATTCAGCACAAATCAATCAAAGTATTTAAGCTGTTGGGGAGTACCCCGCCCCCATACATTTAAACGTAAAAACACTTGCTGGAAGTCGATAAACAAAACTCCACACGCAACGTAAGGCTACGTAGCCTTGGCCTACCCTTCGAAAATTTCTGTGATAAGAATAAGACAGAACCGAATGTTAGGCCTGAGGCTACGAAATATTATTACACATCTTTTTCGATTTCACTCCTTATATCACTGCGTTACAAGTTACAACCCCCCTGAATAGCCTAGGCCTAGACCGCATATAGGTGGTGCACAAACGTCATAACAAATCAATGTAGCCCACCGTATCTTAGGCCTAGGCAGCTTATTCGTGGATGTAGTACTAATAACAAATAACACTCAGTACACAAAACACATTAGCCCTAGATGTCAATACGTATTACCAATGCATTCGACAAATGATACACGAGAAGTTTTAGTCACTACATCGATTCGACTTTATAACGACGACGACACAAAACACTTCTCGCCGCCATTATTTTTACACGTGCGCACGCAACCACACCACACCATGCACCACACCACGCACTGCGGGCAAACACTCCGCCGACTGGTGCTGCTGCGTCAGTGCGGTGGACGAGCGGCGAATCAAGCGCGCAAGGACGACGGGCGCGGGATTTCAATATGCCGGAGTTGGAAGAAACGTTGATTGAAAGGCAAACTTTAAATTTTGCTGTACCGTTAATTATAACATCACTCAACCAAACAGAATACACCAGATACACTGTTTAGTACATAACATACAAAGAAATAGTCGATATACATAAATTAAGAATTTCCTGTTTTCCACACATAAGTAAAATTAACAACAACAACAGTCAATATAAATTAATGATTACCTACAGGAACTCGACCTGTATTTTTGTAAATTTTTGTATGATAATGTCGATAGTTATAATAGTTCGATAATATAATTACAATTTTTTAGCTCCTTCGCTATCCTTGCGACTGAGTAAACATATATACAGGCCACATCAACTACACGTCATACTCACTGCGTCCCGTAGACTTTAAAACTGCGTTTTCTAGAGATGTGTATCAGGAATTCAGACGGCTATAGGTGGTTATGATATCAGAATGAACCAAGTCTTGAAAGTCCCAAAACTGCGTTTTCTGTGGATGTGTATCAGGGATTCAGACGGCTATAGGAGGTTATGACATAAGCTATCTAAACAGTGGCGTATCCAGGAATTGGGAAAGGGGGGGGGGGTTTCAACCCAAATTATAGAGAGTGGAGCCGAAACATAATTGGGGTTCCGGGGGGGGGGGGGGGGTTGCCGAAAAAATTCTCGTCAAGGTCATTTTAGTGCAAATCTGTGCGTTTTACAGCGGCCAACTGAAACATGATTACTCAGTTTCTGGCAACACATTTTTTCTTTAGCACCGCTAATAAAAGGAACCTCAATCAATAATTTGCATATTTTTCGTATTGCTTTTGCTTTTAATAATTACAACAATATACAATAATTATAAAGTAAAACATCTAACTGTCTAGTGAAATACTGTCTATTAAAATGAAAACTGTCATTTTCCATGTTTCCTTTGCAAAAGGGGGGGTTTTGTCCCCCCCCTCCCCCCCGCGTATACGCCACTGTATCTGAATACCCCACACAATGCACAACATTGAGAGCAGTGTGTCTTGTACCTGTGTAAGCGCTGGAAGTATCATCGTGTGCTATGGCGTATGAGGTAACGTCCTTGTTTACCGTGCTAGAGGTCTGGGGTTCGAGACTCGTTACACCCACTTTTTTTTCACCATATTAACACATTTATATCAATACATCAACGTGCATGGACACGGTTTATTTTTTAACGATCAATTGCGGCTCGTTGTTTCTACAAACGATTTACGTTTTCGCAATCACGCGATCAAGATCTATCAAATGCGATTTTTAAAAGACAATGTGTTGAAACTGGATTTTTGGAGTTAGTTAAAAAACGACTTCTGGATATGTTTGGATATTTTTTTAATCCAATGAAACCCTCTGTTCGTAAATCCATGTATATTTGGTGTTACAATTACAATACGAATGAATCGTGATACATACATGCATTCATTGAGAGCAGTGTGTTATGTAGGTACCAGTCTAAGCGATGCAGTTTCCATCGTGTGGCACGGCGTACGCGGTAGCGTCGTGGACTAGTGTTTTAGAGGTCCGGGGTTCGAGACCCGTTACAACCACGATTTTTTTCTTCCATATTCAGAGCAGCATAGTTAAGAAGGGTTTACTAAGGAGAATTTTTTTTAAGCGCTTGTAGCTAAAAAACGGGTGGTCCAAATTTGTTTCTGTATTTTTTTTATTTTTTTCTTGCCAGTCATCTAGACTTCCTTCACACGTAAATTAACCTGGGGGCCAGACCTACGGAGATACAGGCGCCCAAAATTTCAAAAAAAGTCTCAGACGAACAAAATCCGAGAATATTGAAATTTTTATTTTTTTTTATTTTTTTAAAAATACGAATAAAATCAAGAGAGGTATGAGTAAGAAGGAATCGTCAACCAAAAAATTCTATCTCAAACCGTTTTCCTTAAAAAAATAAAAACCTCAAATAATGCACGATTCTGATTACCTGAAGTTGGCGTCGCCTCACCACGACCTGTGTAAACCGACGCTACCGACGCTCATACTACGTCACCAAAAATTCTTACTGACCTAAAGTTCGACGTTTCGAGTAACTAGGTACCACCGTTCATCCACAATCGGTACCGAAAGTGGAACTTGACAATAAAACCTTTGAAATTTCGGCGACGCCTGACGTCGTTCACAACAAACATAAGTACACGTTGATTTTTTTTAAAGTGGAAAATTATCAGTTCTACCTTGGGTATTAACTACAAGATCTCCCAAGTAAACAATATAGCTGTTAAAAAATTAAAAACTCAAAAACGCAGTGTATTTAGCACGTTTTTGACACTGCGTAGCGTAACAGATTAAAGGGTTAAGACAATAATGTCTACACTTTCTGCATCGTCCATTCCCAGTGTACTTATGGAACATGTTTTGGTTTGCCTATGATTCATGGTTAGCCCAGGAAACATGGTTTAATGTTGCTGTTCAGTGATGTTCCCAACGTGAATTTACTAAGTCTTAAAAGTCCCAAAACTGCGTTTTCTAGAGATGTGTGTCAGGAATTCAGACGGCTATAAGAGGTTATGATATAAGCTATCTGAATAGCCCGAACAATGCACAACATTGAGAGCAGTGTGTCTTGTACCTGTGTAAGCACTGGAAGTATCATCGTGTGCTATGGCGTATGCAGTAACATCCTTGTTTAGCGTGCTAGAGGTCTGGGGTTCGAGACCCGTTAAACCCACTTTTTTTTTCACCATATTCACACATTTATATCAATCAATACATCAACGTGCATGGACACGGTTTATTTTTAAACGATCAAATGGTTCGTTGTTTCTACAAACGATTTACGTTTTCGCAATCACGCGATCATGATCTATCAAATGCCATTTTACAAACACAATGTGTTGAAACTGGATTTTTGGAGTAAGTTAAAAAACGACTTCTTGGATATTTTTGTAATCCAATGAAACCCTCTGTTCGTAAATCCATCTATAGTTGGTGTTACAATTACAATAGGAATGAATCGAGATACAATGAGATTCATACATGCATACATTGAGAGCAGGGTGTTATCTACCAGTGTAAGCGAGGCAGTTTCCATCGTGTGTCATAGTGTATGCGGTAACGTCGTAGCTTCGAATACTTGAGGTTTGGGGTTCGAGACCCTTTACACCCACTCTTTTTTTCCACCATTTTCACGCCTTTATATCAATGCATCAACGTGCATGGACACGGTTTATTTTTTAACGATCAAACGGCTCGTTGTTTCTTCAAACGATTTACGGTTTCCCGATCAACCAATCAATCAATACGATCTGATGGTAAAAACTCCGAAAATTGAAAAAAAAATTGAAGCCGTTTTTTTCTCAATTTTCGGCGTTTTTATCTTCAGATCGTGTTCTTGGATATTTTTTTTAAATCCAACGAGACCCTCTGTTCGTAAATCCATCTATATTTGGTGTTACAAATACAATAAGAATGAATCGAGATGCATACATGCAATCATTGAGAGCAGTGTGTTATGTACCAGTGTAAGCAAGGCAATTTCCATCGTGTGGCATGGCATACGCGGTAGCGTCGTGGACTAGTGTTTTAGAGGTCCGGGGTTCGAGACCCGTTACCACCACGATTTTTTTCTTCCATCCTCAGAGCAGCAAAGTTGAGAAGGGTTTACTAAGGGGAAATTTTTTTTATAAGCACTGTAGCTACCAAAGGGGTAATCCAAATTTGTTTCTGTATTTCTTTTATTTTTATTTTTCCACTCATCTAGACTTCCTTTATATGTAAATTATGCTGGGTGCCATGCTTACGGAGATACAGGCGCCCAAAATTTCAAAAAAGTCTCAGACGATCAAAATCTGAGAATATTGAAATTTTTATTTTTTTTTATTTTTTTCAATTTCAATTTCAATTTCCATTGTGTGGCATGGCGTACGCCGAACGTAGTCGGTTTTAACGGTTTATTTTTTAATGGTCAAACGGCTCGTTGTTTCCACAAACGATTTACTCTTTCACGATCACGTGATCAAGATCTATCAAGTTAGATTTTAAAAAGACAATGTGTTGAAACTGGATTTTTGGACTTAAAAAAAAAAACGGCTTCAATTTTTTTTTTCAATTCGGAGTTTTTATCATCAGATCGTATTCTTAGCGACTTTGTGAAGCCAGTGAGGTTGTAAGTGGCACCTACAAACATTGGTAAAGCAACTTGGCTCCCACATCAAGGACACCTATGATTTCCTGGACAAACTGAAACACCTGAACATGCCACTCCCCCGTGGAACCATTCTAGTTACCATAGACGTCACCTCACTCTACACGAATACCCACTTAAACACCAGACCTGCTAACTCTACACCTAGCACCAAATTTCTAATAGGCCTCGCCCGTATGATCCTAACGCTCAATAACTTCACCTTCCAAGACAAACACTACTTGCCAATTAAAGGCACGGCGATGGGCACCCGCATGGCGCCTTCATACGCCAACCTATTCATGGGGAAAATTGAAACCGGCTTCCTTGCCGGACAGTCAATAACCCCCATCTTGTGGCTCTGCTTCATCGATGACATTTTTGCCATCTGGACCAATGGTGTGGAGACTCTTCTGCCATTTCTAGATACCCTGGACTCCATCTTTATGGTGAAGTTTACATGGACCATCTCGGAAAGCCATGTGACATTTCTTGATGTGGATGTATTTCTTGAGGAAGGCCAACTCAGAACAAATGTTCATTTCAAACCCACCAACAGCCTTCAATACCTCCACTTCGACAGCTGCCATCCCTCATCGATGAAGCGGCCCTACCCTTCTCCATGGTAACCCAGGGTAGGAGAATATGTTCTAACAAAGAAGACTTAGCCGCTTATTGTGACAAGATCACTAAAGCCTTCACCAGCCGTGGCTACCCCCTCACATTGTACAGCAGCAGATGACCCGTGCTCCTAACAGACTAGCCGCTTGCACTGAAGGGATCATCCCCCTGATCACCCAGTGGCACCCGGGCCTACATGCCCTGAATGGGATCATCAAGAGGAACACTCACCTGCTGAAATCTTCGGCCCTCACCCAAAATCTCGACATCCCACGGGTCTTGTTATACGTCCGCTCAACATCCAGGACTTATTAGTGAAACGTAACCCCTGGCGCAAAACCAATGCACCCCAAGAAGCCCTACCACCAGGTTCATACCCCTGTGAGAGCACTCGCTGCAAACTTGTCCGCTCAATCTCCCCACCGAGTCGTTCACAGCGAGAGCTTCCAACAAAACCTACCCCATTCACGGACACAACACATGCAAGACCAACAACGTCATCTACCAGCTGAGGTGCAGTAGATGCCCAGCTGAATACATAGGCCTTACTATCAATGCACTCAACATCAGGATGAACGGTCATGGACATGATATCACAGCAGGCAACACCGACAAGCTGGTTGCCCTGCACGCAGCCACCCACAACCTGACATTCAATGAATGTTTCCATGTCAGTGTTGTGAGAGCTCTACCTGCTAGCTGCAACAAGCATGAGCTTAGAAGATTTGAACTGGCACACCAGTGGATCACTAACTCCAGGCTCCCCCCTAACCTCAACATTCGTTAGGGTCCCGCCTGTCCACTACTCGCTCTCCTCCCCTCCACTTACACCCAACAGCGCTACTGGCGTGATGCCTGTAAATATCTGTACATACCTAGGTTAGTCATCCCTCTGCACTCGTCGAGTGAACAAGGCCCTGCTTGGCCGAAACAGTTTCGACGTTTTATGTCTAAATTCTTTTAGATGTACAGTACACCCTAATTTTATCTACGAGGCGACCCCTGCAGTCAGCAACCAGGTAAGCTGTTGGGTGCCCTCTATTCTTACCCTCCTACCGCACATCTAGTCGGACTGTGTTATGTGTATGTCTTCTTTTCCTATGCCTGCATTTTTGGCTTACTCGGCCATATTGTATGTATGTGATGTGATGTGATGTTACATATGTGATGTTATGGATTGTGGTCTGGAATTAAATATTTATATGTTGGAGGTAACAGAGACAATAATTGAAACAAAACATTTTTTAGTATCAAAAATCTTCCTTTTATTTTACTCGTAAACAGTTTATAAAAGTTTTTGCAAAAATAGCAAACGTCAATAATGAAAATAGGCAACGGTACCTATTTTTTGGTACTGTATGTAGCTCAAACATAAAGATGACCTGACAGACAGCAATGTATTGTGCATCTTCTTTAGATACTCATGTTCATAAAGATGGCTCACATTTGCTATTTTCTTGTGACTGTTTACACTAAGTATATAGGAGGTGCTTTTGTCATATTAACATAGTCAAATTGAAGTCACCAAGTACATATAAAAGTACATAGAAATAATGTTAAAAAGGAACTAAGTATACCTAATTTGTTTTGTATATACCGATTAACGAGCTAACTAGTATGCTGCTCAAAATGTTCCGAAGAAGTTAGGCTACGCGTTGGGGAAACGTTTCAGACTTGAGTTTAGGTTCCCCAACAAAGTAATCGATTTTTGTAATGATTACACAAAGACAGCAACATTAACACTAGAAAGAAACTCAAGATAATACATAGTATGCACAACAAAAAAACAAGGGTCCAGATATTATTTAACAACAAGCTAAAATTATTGTACATATGTGCAACCCTCCAAATTGCCATACCACAGTAACTGTAAGTTGAAGTCGAAACTTGAGTAGCCTCCCTAACTTTTCATTCTTTTCAGAAAATTGTCGACTACCAAAGCATAATTATTATGGTGGCAACAAAATACATTGGTACAGTAGTTGGATTTGCAGGCCTACTACAAAATAGATTATGAGTATTAATTTACTAACTTTATTAGGCCTATACATTATTTTCCAAGGACACCAACATAAATCTAAATTAGTTCCAGTATGTCAAAACATAGAACTTGTTTATAAAGCTTCAGTTGAAATAAAGACAGAAACAATTAAATCACAATTATATTAATGAATATTTGCATAGTGAAGGAAAAAATTAATTTGCTGGTTTTAATATGGTCAATAATATTAATATTAATACCTATACATATAATATTAATCGTAGTGTACAACAACTTGGAACTCACTGTCGAAGGTGGCAAGATGGGGAAAGTTCAAATTTCATAGATAAGAAAAACGGACCGTGTGCATTTTCGTTCATGTATATTTAATTTTAAACTTGGGTTCCATTTGAAAATAAAACGTCCTTAGAATGTATCATTTAAAACTGACTCAGTTAACATGAAGAAATTCTTACTCATAACCTATCAAAGGCCACTTGCTACTTGAGAGCTAGAAAGTAGAATTATAGCGAGTTGCACTTATGTGTACGGTTCTTCTTTACTAAATGCCCACATTTGGCTATTATTATGCTATTTATTAATGAGCAGTATGTACTGTATTAACAATTAGAAGAAACTTATATGAACTTATTCATGACCAACTACTAAACATGTTTCAAGGTACTGCACCCGCAAATATGTGTATTTATCAGTTCTACTTGGTATACAGTACAGTAATACAGTCCAGCCCCTCTTTACAAGATACCTAAACAATTTCCCAGCATAATTTTCCTATGACACAATGTTCAATACAGTACAGTAATTACTCAGTTGTAGTATTTAGTATTTTCATTATTGTAACATTGCATTGGTATTTTGAAAATGTTAATCAACTGTGTACTCTTGTCAAATGAAAAAATGTTCTCATGGTAGGAGAGAAATTGAAGTCTTGTTTCTACCAAGCTTTAAACCACTGACGGTACAGTATAACCACCTCACATCACTATTAGAGTAAGATTTGGATGAATCGCTTGAGTAATATGTAATACCGTTGATTGCTGCCTTTGAATGGAAGCAAGGCCCAAGTCTAAGTAAGTTTCAGGCCCCTTAGATTACGTAAAATGTGGGCTGGACTACATGTGAACTCATTAACAACAAACTACAACTTTTATGTTCACATCTTATCTAAATACAATGTGTAATTTGGAATTGATATCAGTTATCATACAGCTTATCTTATCTTATAATTATAAATAGAAACTGTAGGAAACAAAACGCAACATCACTTTGAATCTCGTATCACATGGGTTAATCTGTTCATAAATGTAGCATTTACGCCACACTTAGAAAGTAATTCACAGAATTTATGAATTGTGACAAGAGATATAATTGCCATTTCTAGCCTACAATGTCAGATCGTGCACTCCAGTCTCCATGTCAATAATCAAGATCGAATGGCACAGATACTTTCAATAGTTGTTAAGCAAAATTGAACACAACATGAACTGAACACATAAAGGCTCTAGCAGCATCAAAATTATCAAATATATAAAGTCAATTTCCTAATTAGCAAAATAAGGTAAGTCTCTTAACTGATCAAAATACTACGGGTGTAATTAATGTACATTAGGTCATGAAAGCAACCAATAGAAAAACAAAACATATATCGTAGGCCTACTTCTAAACGGTACATTACCCACCACTTGTGTTGGTGTTGTTGTTGTGAATGGTTACGGTGGGTATGTACAATCTAAACATAGTAAGCAACATCTTGCGAGCCAAAGGGAAGACTCACAAAAATGTTCCAAGTGGCCAGCTTCTAATATAACAAAATGTTGTGTACAAAATGTATAGGCATGTTCGGGTTCACACAATACAACAAATGAAGACCAACAATCATGTTCAACCCACTACGTCAAACACAGTTCCCCAAAAGAGAAAGTCGTTATACAAGAAACTTAAGTGTAGGTTTTTGTAAAAATAATCTCTAGGAACAGTTCTTATATAGCAAACTTATTTTCACAAATAATAACCTCTTTTATCAATAGATTAACAATAATTGAGCAACTGATTTGGCCGAGTCCTCGGTTGTTAATCTACACCTGGTCCACTCTTTGACTTCTTTCCACCACCGCTTTCTTCCAATGGATCACCGTCTCTTTTCACAGGATGTGATAGTGTCCCACTGTTTGGCTGAGTATTTAAAGGAACTGACACATTTGTTATCACTGGTAAATTGGCCACATTAGACATATCCGAGGGGAATACCGACCCGTCAGTGGAAGCAGTTGGGTGATTTATCGCAAGTACATACGTGGGTAGTTCGTCACTTGGGGCAGACACTGGCTTCACGGCAAGAAGGTAAGATGTTGGTTTGTTGCTAGAAGTGCTCGGAAGGTTTCTGACAGAGATGAGAGGCTGTGGTGGTCCGGTTGTGAGTGGAGAAGATGCCACGAGATTGTCCAGAGGGTCCTTTGGTTTGTTGCTTGAAACACACGCCAGGTTCCTC
Source organism: Isoperla grammatica (assembly GCA_945910005.1). Lineage (NCBI taxonomy): Eukaryota > Metazoa > Arthropoda > Insecta > Plecoptera > Perlodidae > Isoperla > Isoperla grammatica. The sequence goes on from OX246740.1 coordinate 4,920,756, forward strand.
ACAGAGATAAGAGGGTTTGAGGGTCTGGTTGTTCGAGGAGGAGACGCTACGAGATTGTCCGCGGTCGGAATAGACAAAGGGTCCGTTAATGGGGTCTCTCCGTCCCTATCCACACCGCTGTCCGTGAACTCTACCTTACACTCGCCACCAGGTAATTGTGAAGTGTCCACAGAACGGTCTGTAGAGCTCAACGAAACCTCAGGATTCCACATAGTGTCATGGTCCGGGGGTTCGACTTTCACGTTGACAAACGCCGGAGGTGTCGTTTCGTCCGTGGTATTGTCCTCGTGTTGGTAATTATAGCCGGAAGTTTCGAACACGTTGTGCTCTTCGATCTCGAGTTTGACTTCGACGGGCTCTTCGCTCGCTACAACCGTACACGAGCGTCTCGGCCTCGGAGGTGGAGCGGCCTCGGTATCACTGTCGTCTGACGAGTTGGCCTGGGTCGAGCTCTGGAAGATAATTGAATACAATTACGACAGAGATTGACACAGGTGTGAAATTACAACATATATATATATATACAGTAAAACTTCTTTATAACGAACTCTTGGGGGCTCGATTATTATTTTGTTATAAAGAACATTTTTTTATAAAGAGGGTACCTTTACATGCATAAGAACCTTTTGGGACCTCAAAAACAGTTTGTTATATAGATCATTTTGTTATAAAGACGTTCTTTATAAAGAAGTTTCACTGTATATATATTACTTTCTTGACTCAAAGCATTAATATTTAATACTATACTCTGTACATTAATTTCATCAATATCCATCATATTTAATTGCAAATAAGCCAAAGCAGATTTAAATTAATGAAAAATTAGTTGCAGAAATGTAGGCCTAAATATCGAAGAATTAGCCTACACTTGCAACTAAATATCTGTCGAAAACAATTACAGAAGTGTGCAATACCCAGTTTAGTCTCTTAAAATCCCAAAAATTGATAAAAACTAGGGATGACATCGGGTAATAAAATTCGGAACCGGTTACAGCTCTCATATTACCCGGGTACCCGGATCCTGAACACGTATTTTTCGATGTGTAGGCTTGATTTGAAGGTCCTCGCAAGGCCTTGTGAAGTGCGCGGGGCGGAAGACGAGGGACGAATGATATGCACCGCCCGCTCGGTGAGTCTTTTAGAATACGCCTGCAGTAATCACGTCGAGTAAAAAAAACTTTTCTCAATACACAACAAAAGTACGTACATAAAACATGATATTTTAAGGAAAATAAATAGTAATGGAACAAGTTTGAGCCAGAATGTTCACCAGAATGTTAAATAAAGAACAAACAGTAACGAATGCAAGTCGGTTCGCGTCTGTTCTGTTCCCCGTCGAGTCACGTGTTGTGGAAGGGTAGGCGCCTGCCGTACCTGCTGGCTCCACCGGAATCGACCGCAGCAATACTGGCGCGTAAATTTGGCCTAGAAACCGACTAAAGAATTACCCGGACCCGAAAAACGGCTCCAGGTTAATATTTGGAGCCGGGTACCCGGTCTACCCGGGTACCCGATGTCATCCCTAATAAAAACTGTACACATATCAACTAGGGCTGAGTCGTGTTAACGTTTAAACGTGTAAATGGCCGCAAGAAAATATACGTGTACAAACATTCATACACGTTTAACCGTGTCAAAACCCAATTCACCGATTTTCCCCATGTCACAGCTCTTCGACGAGCCGACGAGTCAAAATGACTGTTGACAGTTGGACACAACGGTGGGGAATATAATCAACAATGAATCAACCGTGTTATGTCGTTAATCATGTTTTTTTCGCAACACTATAACTCACTTCTTTTTTGTTATTTTGTGAACTGGAGGGGTGCTACGTTTAAATGTTTAAACGCGAAAAATTCGGAAAAATAAACGTTTACAAAACTAACCGTTTTCTCCCAGCCCTAATATCAACATTGGGCTAAAATGAATAATGAATCCATATGGTAGTAATAATTAGGGATGGTTGTTTTTCGCGATGCGCGATAAAACGAAAAGTGTAACAATCAATTTTAACACATTTTTTTTTCGTTTTCTTCATGTTATGACTAGTCAGGAGTCCAAATCAAATCGCGAAATAAAACCATAAAATGGCAATAAAACGAATTATGCCCTTATTCGCGAAATAAGACCATATTTAATACTTCACACCCCAAAATAATGCCACATTTTGTATTTTTGTCAATTTCCAATTATTTCCGTGAATTAGGCCTACTCCTTGAATGAAAAATAAAACGGCGAAAATAAATTCCCACGAATTTCCATCCCTTCCTTCGCCTGCCACAGGAATGTTTCACAAATTTTTTTTGCAACCCCGGCGCTGACCATTCTTTACCCCTCCCACCCGCGCTCTGACCTACTTTTCTCGGTCATTGACACTCGATAGACGTCTTCGTCTTTCAGTTCTTGTTCGTTTCTTGGTAAGAAAGGGTCGTACAATCTTATTTTCCTAAAATCATGCCGAAAGTAGCAGTGAGTGCGGCTAAAGGGGTCGGCTAAACAGCTGACCGCGCGGCTACGAGCGAGCCACAAGGCAAGAACCTACGTAGTCGTAGCGCTAAATGCATGTTGACGTCAACAGCAGGTACGGGTACAGTAAGTCAAAATAAGCGGTTTATGTTAATATTTGTCGGGGCAGCATATTCTCTTAGAAACAACTATGCTTTGTTTCACTGAGTGATAATGATATGGATAGGCCTAATTATTACATTGTTTTACATAACTTTTAAAGTTTTGATGTTGATGTCAATAAAGTTGACATTTTTCACATTCACCTTAGCATAATCAACTCTTTCTCGAGTAGGTAACATAATGTAGACCTACAAATAAGGTAGATATTAGACATTTAACCTACTCCAAAATAATAATATAGCAGATTCCAACAAGTCAAAAATGCATTACTTACATAACTCTGTTTTAGCACATGTACATACGATTTGTATTAAAACAAAAATAACACCACAAAACACCATAATTTGGATTTATTAAAACGAAATTTGGAAAAAAATAACACCATTTTCAACCATCCCTAGTAATAATTCTTAATTTGATTAGACCAGGAAAATGATGACCAACTTCATCAGAGCAAATCAAATTAAGAATATATTTTAGTTAGGCTATCTAGTTTCATATGTGCGAGAAAATAGGATAGACAATATAAGGTCCTTACAGGATAATATAACATACCTGTATATGTATGTAATACTTTTAAATTAGGGTTAAGTTGTGTAATGTTTAAATATGTAACGCCCGCGCGAAAATATACGTATACACATAGGTCTATTCACACACGTTAAACTGTGGCCCATACTCCGTCCGACCAATCGCGCCCCTCCCCACCGCAAAAACCAAAATTACAGATTTTTCCAATGTCACAAATCTCCCATCCCTTTTCTTGTCTTTGACAGTTTGATCCGGACAGAACAAAGCACGCATTGTAGACATCTTCCCCTTACCTCGCAGCGACAGATGAGTACGATATTATTTTATGAATGTGGTACGGTAATATCTAGAGGCATCGAATTTTCGCGTTAAGCAAAAGCACGAAAAAAATAAAAAACGTTTTTTTTCGTATTTGTGGATGAAATCACCCACTAGCAGCCTGTTGGCAGTGAAATTGAATCACGAAATATCGCGAAATTTATTTGAATTCACGAAATATCGCAAATAACTGTGAAAATACGAAATAACCGCGAAAAAACAAGATATTTATCGAGTTTTCAACAATTTGCAAAAAATCAACGTCGTAAAATGTAAAAAATAAAACTTCTCCGTCAATTTGCGTGAAAAATCGGTCAAGTAGGTTTTACTTTTATCGGCTCATGTAACAGTCGAAAACTTCTTTACCGACCCGACCTTCGACTTCGATATATTTTCGACTGGCAGGTAGGGGGTGTGTTCTTTGAAACGTTCCGAGCAATCAGAGTGCTCTATACTCGATCTCTTATTTGATCAGAGCACGCTCCGCATCGTTCTTGTAATCCCGAGTGGAGCGCGCTCGACATACTCGGATCTTGGGAGGAGATTTCACAGATGCATAACCTTCTTGATTCACTTTTTGTGCAATGTGCATACTTGATACTTCTTTTGATATTTTTTTATAAATGTAAATATCGTGGATATGTGAGTAAAGATTACTCGGACATGGGTGCCCACATGGGGCCTAGTAAAAAGTAAGTGATTAATACAAATTTAGTCATAATTTAAAACATTCATTAATGATTTTGGCGGGAAGGCCTATGTTTTGAGGTTAGGAGGCCCAGGCATGGCTAGGCCTAGGCCATAGCTAATGCCAGTAGAAGAAGCATATTATGTCTTGATATTAAATGTTTACCACCCTTTATTTAGCTATCCTAGGGCAGACACCTCGGATTAAGTTCTAAATAAAGTTATTTTTCATCTCTAGATGTTCCAAACCAAACACACAAGCGGTGTGTTCATTCCAACGTTCTTTTATCATCGCAATGCTCTGACAATTCGGTCACGTGACCGCGCACGCTCCACTCGATCAACAGATCGTTTCAAAGAACACACCCAGGGTCGATGCTGAGTGATGACATGTTTTTTCCGCTTCCTGTTCATAACAAACAACACGCGAACTGACGAGTGAACAGTTATCCACGCGAAGAAAGAAAATAGTGTGTGATAGGAGAGGCCAAACGGCTAGATATGCTTGGTAGGGGTAAAATTGATAGGGAACCCAACAGCTTACCTGGTTGGTGACTGCAGGGGTCTTGTAGTTAATAAATAGATACATAAAAAAGTAGTAAAAACACAAACAAAAACGTCGAAACGGTTTCGGCCGAACAGGGCCTTGTTCACTCGACGAGTGCAGAGAGGTGACTCTCTGCACCTCTCTGCACTCGTCGAGTGAACAAGGCCCTGTTCGGCCGAAACCGTTTCGACGTTTTTGTTTGTGTTTTTACTACTTTTTTATGTATCTATTTATTAACTACAAGACCCCTGCAGTCACCAACCAGGTAAGCTGTTGGGTTCCCTATCAATTTTACCCCTACCAAGCAGAAGAAAGAAAATAAAATGCCTTGAAAAAAGAAAATAACTTGACTTGTAAATATCTACATTAATTCATATATTTTAGTAAAAGAAAATTGACTTGAACTAAACCAGTGCCTCTTCTAGGCTTTTGGTGGCAACTTGATTTCGGTCTCGCGCTGCACTTGTTCGTTTTGGTCGTACATAACCCTACTTTTCCCTTCTGCCGTATAAAACTAATTTAAAGATGCATCCCGGTGAACAAAAGGTTACAAGCCGTTGTAACTATTTAACTTGATTTTTGTTGATGACAACTACAATCATTTTCCACCTTATTCACCTACAAACAGCGTTCCTTCAAAGTTTCAGTTCTTCAGTCAGTCTGTTCTAGGCCTACTTATTTACATGAAGGACTCAGTACGGTCTTTCGGTCTAGGCCTAGGCCTAGTCTAGCTTTTTGGGCGGACCGGACCCAGTCGGTTCGGTCCCATTTTCTACGTGTTTACATGGCGTGGACCGTACTCGGTACCGGACTCAGTCCGCCATGTAAACGGGGTTATTAAATTCGTATATTTAGTAAAAAAAACTGCATATCTTTGTTTTACTTCAAAAGGCTATTGTATGGGTGATGGACACGTAGAGAAACTGTTTTTGTGAAATGTGGTACAACAATGCAGTGTTCTTGAGCCTAAGTACAGCAAAGTGCAGTTATTTCAGCCACTCGTAGCCCTAGGTTTGCTTTGGTTTACTGTACATGGCCCCCGAATCGTAAATCAGCCTTAAAAACATTCCTACTAATATCGTTCCTACTCCAATTCCTGAATAATGTGTAACAAATAGTATTTTGAAAACACCGCTGAAAGCGTTAATTTGATGGTATATTCACCGCTTTGAGGGTTTCAAAACACCGATATTTTGAATTTGAAAACACCATAAATCTGTGCCCCTAGTAATATCAATCTGTGAATTGTTACTGTAAAACTTTCATTTGCCTTGACTCAGCAAGCAAACAAAGATGGTTCGTGTCTAATTCTCTAATCTACACTGCCACCTGACCGCTCTCCACCCCTCCTCACAAACCATGTGATCCAACGGTGACCACAGGCCACTGATAACTTTGGGTTACAGTTACAGAGCTGGGGGGGGGGGAGTTCGGGGACTGGGCGACAAGGCGAAATGACACTTGGATAGTTGCACACAGCAGGTGGAGATATACGTAATCACTTATCAACAATGAATATAACAAATCAGCAATGAACATAATAAATCACACATGTAGGCCTACGTGTTATTTCGTTAGAAAATTTATTTGCAAACAATCCAACTCATTTTCTGTAATGGTTTTGTGAATAAGAGGGGGGGTGTTACGTTTCCGTAAAAAATTCGGAAAAATAAACGTTTTCCCCCAGCCCTATTTTAGATAAACATTTACTGTTTTAAGATTCTCACATAACATCTCACACTACTTTAAAATTCACAAGAATTGTAATTTTTCATTAAATGTTTAGACAAAATCCACTTTACAATGTTTTCTACCACCTCACAAAGACAAGAGATAATGTAAGTTCAAATTAACTGAAGTGAACAAACAAGACATGAATAAGAGAACTACAGTGGCTCCAATTAGCATGTACTAGCTAGCCATTATGTCTAGGTAGGAAGGATTTCACTAAACCAGTACTCACTTGTCCCTTAGCTATCCTCCTTGTTACTTGCTTTCTGTACTTAGCGTCGGACGTAAGGCACACTTGCTTGAAGTCGTACCAGTTGATGATACTCTTGTTGCACGGCTGGCAGATAAGATCTGGCATGCCGTCTCCACCCACGATCTGAAATGTCAAAACCACAATATGTGTGAGCTAAAGACAACAGTGGTGTGAGTCCGCGTGACGACCTACCAAATTTTGAGGCCAAGCACCCGATTACTTTCGAGGGTGGGGTACCCCCTTGGAGGAAGGCTTTCCCCACCAAAGGCTATCAGTTTTATTTTTCTGATGTATTTTATAAGCCATAAGCCCATAACATAAGTTCAACCACACGCACATTCCTTGGAAATCCAACAACTAGTCAAATAGTAGGCATCCGCACAAAAAATAATAACATTTGATTACTTTTTGACAGATCTGACTATTACAACAACTTAAAACTTTGGAAACCTTTCAAGACACCTACAGCGCACCTGCACCCCCCCCCCCCCCCCCATCGTGCGTAGGCATAAGTTCACAATTCGGAGCCAACAATTTTAAGGGAAATGCTGTCACATCTCGGGCTGTACAAACTACTTATTATAACTATGTATACTGTACTGAAATAAATGCCCTGCGGCGTTCTCAGCTTTGCTCCGGACAGAGTTGTACGTAACATAAATACAGTATACATATTAATAATTAACAATGTGATTACAATTTGAATTAAATATGGGCATATGTAATATACCGGTACTGATACCTGCTATCCCCTCCTCGTGGATTGACACAAGTCTAGGCAGGGCAACGTAAATGGCAACTACGAAACATTTTCGCCATACTTGCCAATTAGCGACCATTGAAATCAACAGGAGGCCCTAAAAGAGGGTACATTCCAAAACCTCCTGAAAATGATGGGGTTCCAGTATCAGCTAGCACGTCCCAACGTCACATAATGTCAAGTGTTTCGGAACGCCTACAAGCGAAAAGATGGAGGAAATGTGCGCTAAAACTTTGTAATGAAATTAAAAAAACAATATTCTAATCGTTTCTCAATAATAACAAATACGACATGAAAGATAATAGAATCTTGCTATGCGTGGTATAAATAACGATCAAATTATAGAATTCCTGACAGTTTCACGAGCTTTTAAATTATTGCATTTTGAAAACGCCGCCATGATTTGTGAATGCTGGCGGATGCCCTCGCTCGAACCGGCTGGCGTTTTCATGATGCTGAATATGCTGGCGCAGGAAGTTACGGAACGCCCAGCCTATTATATTCAGGAGGTTACGGAACAGCCTCAGCACGGAAATGGCATATTCAGCTGGTTTCGGAACATACCCAAAATAGTCTCTTGTCCGTTCAACAGAACACGTGAAAATCAAAACATCCCCAGAATAAAATGTCCTATAATTTCTCAATTTAAAGCCAATTCTTCGGAAAAGAACATTTACGTAAAATTGGAAAATCACATACCGAAACTCCAACGACAGAGAAGATCTTCAATGCCAGGCTAACTTTGTTGATGGGGGGACTCTTGGTGATCGAAAGCATTGGTATCCTGCTTTCTCCCATGCAGAGTCGACATCTCTCCTTGCGCTTGAGTACCTCAGTGCGCTTGATTTGCGAAACAATCTGCGTGACATCTTCGTAACGAGGTACCGGTACCACTGGTCTCTTCTTGTACACCCGAAGCTAAACAGAAAACAATGAAATAAGTTGGTGATGTGGAAATCATCAATAGACCAACATGTATGTGACCAACTTCACCACAAGCAAAGCATTGCCTGATAACTGCAGTGATGGAAATTTCACACCAACATAGTCACAAATCATCATCAAGACCACAAGTTGGTTGAAGTTACAGATCTACATACATCGGAAAGCCACCATGTAACAGGATAAGAATTATAGGTGGTAACGTGCATAGCAAAGTATATTATATAGTATAAAAAAAAGGAAGTGGGCTGCAACAAACAACTTTTTGTTTTTTACTCACATGCACAGCCGCCGGGCTTGTAAATAAATATTTATTTTTCCCGACCACTATTTTAACATGTCCCGGGCATCTAGGACATGTTTCTTAGCCCCAAACTATATCCATTCCTGCTTAGTGCTTGGGGCAAATTTTTTGACAGATGCTATAGTTTCACAAGTAAGTATAAATTAAGATGCATCTGAATCTACCACAGGCTATGACTATGAGTAGAGAGCCTTATGTTGTAAAGTGATATGTATATAATGTTGTTTTTTCTGCAAAATGTAGACGAATTGTTTGACTGTGAATCCCTAAATATGTATAGGCACCGAGTTTGGCCACTAGGGATAGGCAAAAATGTGTACTTCAGTAAACGTGTAACCTCTCTCTGTGAAAGGCGTGTACACGTTCGTACTTGCCTACCCAATAAATTTTGCACGTGAATTAGTGTGTGCACTGTACACATGCATTTCGTGTGCGATGTTGGTTCAACGGCGCCGTCGGTCGACGCTGTGGCCGGTCGCACACAGTTTAACCCATGTGTGGACGGCCTGCACAGGTCCATGCGTTTAATATTTAGATGAAAACAGTAAACGTGCACACGTGAACACTATCCCATCCCTATTGGCCACTGAGCGCGCTAGTGAAAATGAAAGAAGCGCTCAAGTGGCAATGTCATGCAACTTTATGATGAACCAGCGTCGTTCTTCCTGTGTCGCTATAGCAAATTGTGAAATTTTTAAAATAAAATACGGCTTTTAAAAATGTTGGGCAGATTATGAACCCATCAGTCCATCTTATAAGGCGAGGCGCTTTTTAAATCAGGACACGTTTTAGCCTTACATACAACAAACACTTGAACAAAACAAGACACGAAAAAACAAACACAAAACAACAAGAAAAAACAAAAAAACAATTTATTTCACAATATTATGCCACACTATTTTCAACAGCAGAATGCAATCTTCAGCAATAATTTGCTACATTTGGCCACATATAGCACTGAATGTAATAACTCACGGTGCCTAGGCCTATATTGAATCACGAAATAGGTAACACATACTTTGATGTAATTGAGCAATAGCACCGAAATCTAAATTGCAACGCGAAATAACCACTAAAAATGGCAATATCACACTTTAAGTACAATACAATAGTCAAAGAAACAAGTTTAATCAACGGTCTCTAGTCACTGTCAGCACTGTTGGCGCCGAATGTGCCATTGTAACTGCAGTTCATTTTTTCGTCCAATAAAATATCTTGTAAGATCCGACTTTTGTGACGACTGACTCGCTTCAAACTAAACCATAATAACACCACCGAATTTAAGATTTTGTTGAAACACTTTAAACCTAATTTTTCTTTTTTTTTTTAAAGGAATTTCTCCCAAAAATAAAACCATTTTCTCGGATCTCTAACTACGAGGCATTTCACATTATTTTACATTTGAAAATATCAATTTTAATACACGTTCACCTAGGACAACAGTACAAATCATACACATTTTTTCACTCAGAAACAGCACTTTGTGTCTAGAACATTCTTTCGATGAAAAATAGATACATAGTGGGTATTTATTTCTTAGAGCTAAATACTTCATGAAGTACTATAGAAATGAAAAAGTATTTGCCACAAGGTGTAGGCCTAGGCTATTAGTATACCAACAGCAAGAAATTTTACCATTTTTAGATCTCAAGAACATTTTACATCACACATTAAATTGTCAATATTTAATAATTAGCATTGAAAATGTAAGTAGTTGTGAAGTTAAAGTTTACTCTTGACATGACTTTGTGGCATCTTTTCACATAGGCTTATTGAAGAAAATTGTGTTTAACTTGATTCAAATTTATTCACATAAACCACATTTTCACATCTGGTATCAGGCTGTAATACATTGGTTTAAGATGATTAGCGTATCGTGATACTCACTCTCGTAGGCTGAACAGCCGCGGGGGATATGTCCGCAGTAGGAAGAGGATGGGCAGGCTGAACCTTCTCGACCGGTATCCGCTTAACCTTCTCGACTGGTATCGGCGGTGCGGTACCTGCAACAAACAGTTTCCACTTTTAGCCCTCGTCATAGAACGCAATACATTTCAACATAAGTTTATCCCACATGGTATAGGCCCTATATACGTTGTGTTTTATGCTTAAAATAGACAGATGCCAAATTTTATTTTTTTCGAGACAGCACTTGTCACTTGAAGACAAATACTATGTACCAGTATGAATTACTAAGCAGCAATTATTACTTTTAAAGGTAGCCAACATATATTTTTATACATTTAGTACAAGGAACATATATAGGAAAGGCAAATGACTGAAATGAGCAAAATCTGTTTAACAATAGCACATTACTGTTCTAGTTGAAGAACAAGCAGGTAGAAAGGATGTGTGTGCAGACCACAATGAGGGAGAATCACAAGCTGATATAGAATGGCATAAGTAAGAACTTTATTATGTACATAAAATTTGAATATATACATGACATTTTGGGGTTGGGCATAAAATTAACAAGAGTACCATTAAGAGTTTCGAAGATTGTATTGGATCTGCGTCACTTCAAACCGATTTAGTCAAAACGGTTTGAGGCTAAGTTGGTTACACATTTTGCCATAGTCTATATCAAACAAAACTCAAAACTATTTCTTTAAACCGTTTGGAAAGTGAATTCAACATGCGCACTATATAATACACAGTACTATCTAATATCTAGAATAAACAGTGGCGTATACACGGGGGGGGGGGGGGGGGGGGAGGGGGACAAACCCCCCCCCTTTTGCAAAGGAAACATGGAAAATGACTGTTTACATTTCAATAGACAGTATTTTAGACATTTGTTTTTGTTAAAACTACACGCATTGATCTATAATTATATTTTTATCTACCAACATGGTGCTAAGGAAAAAATGTGTTGCCAGAAACTGAATAATCTTGTTTCAGTTGGCCGCTGTAAAACGCACAGATTTGCACTAAAATGACCTTGCCGAGAATTTTTTCGAGGGGCAGGCCCCCCCGAACCCCAATTGTGTTTCGGTTCCACTCTCTATAATATGGGTTGAGTTGAAACCCCCCCCCCCCCCTTCCCAATTCCTGGATACGCCACTGAGAATAAATATCTACAGCATGTATAGAGATTAGAGAATGAGATGCAAAGTAATTTGTCAGTATACAACAACAACCCCTTGTATTGAAAGTCTAAAATTGTGGCACCGCTTTAAATGCCAAATAAAACCAAATCACAACAAAAACGGTTGAGGCATATATATATCAACTAATAACTAGCGATTTGAGTTCTCCAATTCGTATCGGAAAGTGGTTCGAACAATTTGAGCCCATATGTCAGTTCATTTCAAACCGTTTCAAGACCAACACGATTTGACTAAACCGGTTTGAAGTGCCTGGCATATGTAGCAATTATGGAGAGTATGGTTCAAGCCACACCAAGTTCCAACCCTGACGTGCCATAAGGACAATGCTCGAGCTCAGGGGCGGGGGGGGGGGGGGGGGCTAGCCTGTGAACGGAGTTGGATCTCGGCATGGAACAAAGATTAGTCAATCCACTTTTTGGATTATTTGTTGCATAACAAGTAAACAATTTCAAGGTCATCATCTGACACCTCGTTTAACAACTCACCATCAAGTGTAGGAATTGCATTCCACACCAACTTGTCGCGGACTTCAGGCCTCATGAAGCAGTCTGCCGTGAAATGTCTTTGGCAGACACACAACGCATCTATCTGACGATCTGTTAATTGAGACAGTTCATCATTGTTGCAATGAAAAACCCACGCGTCACGCCGATCGCGATTCTTTGGAAAACGGAAAAAGGTAAGTTCGGGTTGCGCCCGTTTAGTATTCGAACACCTCTCATAGTGACACTTCACCCAGCTCATCTTGCAAAATGTTGAACAGGATCATTTAGGAGAACACACGCACTCATTGTGGCACTTGTAAGCTACCTACTACAGACAACACCTAGAGTTTTGCGTGATGCATGTGTGTGCACGAGCAATATATTTTAAATGGTTCCTCTTGATCCATCCAACCCAACCTCATGCTACAAAGTGATACTACGGTAAATTATATTATGTACACAATTAATATACCGTTACTAAAACACTCGATCATTTACAGGGATGTACGAAGTAATCATTAACGGTAGATTTAAAATGTTCTTCAATGGCTCCTTTCGATCCTTTGTTGATGTTCCAGTTAAATTCGTCACCCAGAAGTGAACAAGTACGGAAAATTACGTTCATCCATCATATATTCGGTTTATTATGTACTGTCATGTGTAGATTTGAGAAAGAATACAATTTCCCAAGTAAGTAAATCAGGATCTCTGTAACGACATACAGAGCATGAACATGACAAGTCGTTATCAAGTAGGCTACTTGTGCCAGTGAAATGATGATTACGAGTGGTAATCTTTCGTTCTATAGATGGCTCTACTTTCTTCATGCACTTGTTCAAACTTAAATGACAATAATTCTTATCTTTCAACATAGGTTTCAGAGCCATCAAACAGTAGGCCTACAGGAGAACCTGACATAACATATGGAGCAAGGAAAACGAGGAATAGCTCCTACGTTTGTCATTAGTGCTACATGGAACATGCTTTCATGATTTGTGTACTTTCACAATACATAGAGCCTCAGCTTAAGCAACAAGTAAGTCCAAGCAAGCACGTTCTGCACAGCAAATATGCTCAAACAACATTAACTGTTAGCACTCATTCATTTCTTCTCAGTTAATTGACCCTATTTCTGTGTTTACATCACACATACTTTCGGCAGGTTGTAGAACATAAGTGGAACTGGATCGACTACAGCTTGGCATTGGCTCCTCATGGTTCGACAGACCTAAAGATTTGTCTGGAATAGTACACAGAATGAGGGTTTCTTTTCCTAGTTCACATTGAACAGACATTTCTCGGATTATTCCCTGTTTTTCATTTGAAAAACTTTCATCTACATCTTCAATAGCCGCATCTTCAAAACACTCATCTTTAACAGTTTCATCATTGACAGTTACGTCTTCAATAGTTGCATCTTCAACAGTGTCTTTAACAGCTGCATCTTCAACTGTTAGTACAATTTCTGGAGAGAACAATTTATCTTCCATAACATCTTGCTCTATTTTCCGTTTATACTCGATGAGTGTCCTGCGATGAATGTGAGTTGTTGTTCGTAACTTTTTAGGTTTCTCATCGGATTTGCCCTTGAGATGAAGGGTAGGAATTGCATTCTTCAACAAACATGGAGCATTAGTGCGGAAATTATATTTGAGTCGAAGTACATCTGACGCATCATAATCTTCAATCGTAAAATGGTTAGAACATACTCGGGAGACGTGGGTTGGATTGAATTTAAGTCTGTTTATTTGTTTGCACCAAGTTCTGAATTGTTTCGGCCATTTATTACGGTCAGGAAACTTATAATAATACACAGTTTTAAATGGCAAATGTGATGCAATTACTTGTTTACTTGTTTTCTTGGTGTGGCAATAGTTTTTACATTCAAAAACACAACACCCGACCATGGCGAATTCTACACAATTGGGCCTTAGAAGGTTTGTCAGCACGACTGTAGTCTGAAAATAAATATTTGGTTAAACAATGGGACTTGAATTGATTGAGGTAAAAGATGGCAGTGGCTTGTCAACGAACGGCATTTATCAACATGATTCCAATGTCTTTGGGTTATGGAGGGCACACTTGAGTGAACCGTTTGATTTTTTTTTTTAAAGAAGAAATATATTTTGCCGAAATAGGGAAACATATCACAAAATTGAGTATTTGAATAAAAATAGCTGACGTGATTTATTATTTACCCACATATCAAATATAGGCCTACATGTTAAGAAAATGAAAGTTAGAAAAATGATTTTTTTAGTGAAATTTTCACCGAAATATTCCCATATATAGTGTAGGCTAAGGATTAAAATTGAACTTGCCCATTCAGGTGGGAAAACTGTAGTCCTATAGTCTATACAGTTGCTCGTATAGTTCCGCCACAGGAAGTGTTAATTACTTATTATATAAATGTGGTTAGAGAATAATTTGTAAACAACTAGGCATATTTCTAGTAAAAATTTTAATGAACTCGCTTAAGGGAACACTCCACTGAAACGACAAAAACCCACAGTTTTAAAGGTAGGAACCTAATTTTTGGTAATGATATTTAGGACACTGTTGAAAAATTGATCTGAAACTTTTTTTTTTTGCAAAATTTGGCACCCCCATCAATTTTTTTTATTGCCTTTTTCTGCTATTTGGAAAAAAATGAAAAACTTGTTCAGTTTTGGCACGATTTTTAAGAAAATTTATTTTTGTGTTCCTTATACAATCATGTCTTCACAATGTCCAGCATGGGTTTTAACTTTTTTCAATTATAAGTCATGGTTTATGCATTTTGAATTTTACTAAAAGTAAATAATTTTTATAATTCAATTTTTTTGTTTTCATAATTTTTTTTATGGACAAAGTTTTACAGATAAATCAAAAGTGAACCTTGACTTTGTGTAAACATGTTTAAGGAACGCCCACAAAAAAAAATCAGTTCATTTGGACTATATATGTGGGGGAAGTTCAATTTTCAATCTCGAAAAGCGTGCTGAAAATAATACTCGCCAAACTGGATTTAAAGATTAGTTGCACCAAATGCCTGGAATTTAGTAATATTATGATGTATTTTACCTAGGCCTATATGGAAAGTTAGAACTTCATCGTCAGCATTGTTGTCAACAACAATCTGTATTACAGTAGGCCTACCTTGATTATGCTCTGCAATAACAGGCAACACATCTTTTTTCCAACGTTTCAGAGACATCGCAGCTCCCTTGGAAGAGTACTTCTTCTTTGGCATGATAGGTTAGGCCTAACCCTACTTTTGTAAACAATACAATTTGACGGGATTTGAGTAAGAAACGCACTTTAGTCCACAAAGAAATCACCACAATAGTGTCAATCGAACACTAGCACTATTGTAACACAGTTATACTTTAATTGTAATAAAGATAATACTATAAAAAAGACAAAATGCTGTGATACAGACGAAGTGTGACAGAAAACGTGCCTGCAAACAGTTCGTCAAAGATTTGCCGGGTGAGCAAACGAGACTTCAAAAAATCGTCGGTACAACGATTCCTAAAACTGCCAACAGAGTGCATTACCATGCAGTTTGAAGTGGCTACAATCCTCTATTGAAGGATATAACATTCGACTTGGTGGCGCGAAACTGTAGCACGTTATTATTTAAATAAATAAAATAAAAGAAATAAATTCACATTTAGAGTCACCCACTCAGTAATTAAACTGATTTGCAGTGGGGGACTTTAATTTAAAGTGACTAAACCAACACTGTAGGCTTCGAACACCATCGACGAGTGAGCGATAACCAATCAAAGATCGATATTTCAAATACGAAACATATGAATCAGTGATTGGACAGTGCGAACACCTGCGGACAAATGCCAGAATCAACAAGGCCGATTCAGAACAACTTTGAATTTATTGAAAAATCGTCTACTTTCACGGAAATTACGCAGAAATTACACATCGAAGCAGCAATTTCATGCGCGCACACAGTTTCAAAAGTATGTTTCACTCAGATAAAGTCGCATGGGCTCTATAATATTGGAATCAATCAAATATATATAATGTTTGAACAAATTATTCGCAAAAAAAAAATGACATTTTAGCACTTTTGTCCATTATTTCAGTGGAGTGTTCCCTTAAGTCGGGTTTGTATAAAGTCACAAGGTTTTGTTATAGTCGTATGGAATTGCAATAAGGTATAAGCTCTGTAGCACTGATTCATCGTTTATATGGCATTTTATTGGCTTGTTAATAGCAAGTAAGTGACGTTTCAACCCCTGATTGGTCCGTCACAAGGAATATGGTATTGCAATGAGAGTTGAACATTTTTCAACTTGCTTGTGACTACAACTATGACTATTGCAATGACGAGTTTGTGTGAACCATTGTATGTGATTCCTATCTTCCAACTCGGCTTATAACTAAACCATAATCCTTGTGACTTTATATAAACCCGGCTTTAGGCCCTAGGCTTAAGTCTGTCACTGCAGCATGTTTGATAAAGCCGAGTTTATATAAAGTCACAAGGTTTTGTTATAGTCGTATGGAATTGCAATAAGGTATAAGCTCTGTAGCACTGATTCAACGTTTATGGCATTTCATTGGCTTGTTATAAGCGAGTAGTGACGTTTTAACCCCTGATTGGTCCGTCACATGGTTTAAGGTTTAGTTATAAGAGAGTTGAACATTTTTCAACTCGCTTGTGACTACGACTATGACTATTGCAATGACGAGTTTGTGTGAACCATTGTACGTGATCCCTATCTTCCAACTCGGCTTATAACTAAACCATAATCCTTGTGACTTTATATAAACCCGGCTTTATGATATGACATTTGGGCTGTACGTCTCATATTTTTGCACCTTGGCTAATCGAGACGATGAGTGGGTGAAACATGAAGATAAAATCAATATTTTGGCATTGTAACAAATACCAAGTAGGGCCTAGACTAATAACAATAGCTATTTGCCTTGCTTGTAATTTTCAATAGGAGAAAAATAAGTACTAGGCCTAGCCCTATGCTCATCCCTAACACATAACACTTATTAATTTCAGATTCAGCACAAATCAATCAAAGTATTTAAGCTGTTGGGGAGTACCCCCCCCATAAAAACACCTGCTGGAAGTCGACAAACAAAACTCCACACGCAACGTAAGGCTACGTAGCCTAGGCCTACCCTTCGAAAATTTCTGTGATAAGAATAAGACCGAACCGAATGTTAGACCTGAGGCTACGAAATATTATTGCACATCTTTTTCGATGTCACTCCTTATATCACTGCGTTACAAGTTACAACCCCCCTGAATAGCCTAAGCCTAGACCGCATATAGGTGGTGCACAAACGTCATAACAAATCAATGTAGCCCACCGTATCTTAGGCCTAGGCAGCTTATCCGTGGATGTAGTAACAAATAACACTCAGTACACAAAACACATTAGCCCTAGATGTCAATACGTATTACCAATGCATTCGACAAATGAAATGCACGAGCAGTTTTTACTTAGTCACTAAACCGATTCGACGTTGTATCGACGCCAACACCAAACACTTCTCGCCGCCATCATTTTTACATGTGCGCACGCACTGCACTGCGGTTGAGGGCAAAGGCAAACAGTAAACACTCCGCCGACTGGTGCTGCTGCGTCAGTGCGGTGGACGAGCGGCGAATCAAGCGCGCAAGGCAAGGCGGGATTTCAATATGCCAGTTGGAAGAAACGTTGATTGAAAGGCAAACTTTAAATTTTGCTATGTACTGTTAATTATAACATCACTCAACCAAACAGAATACACCAGATACACTGTTTAGTACATAACATACAAAGAAATAGTCGATATACATAAATTAAGAATTTTCTGTTTTCCACACATAAGTAAAATTAACAACAACAACAACAGACAATATAAATTAATGATTACCTACAGGAACTCGACCTGTATTTTTGTAATTTTTTTTATGATAATGTCGATAGTTATAATAGTTCGATAATATAATTACAATTTTTTTAGCTCCTTCGCTATCCTTGCGACTGAGTAAACATATATATACAGGTCACATCAACTACACATTGTCATACTCACTGCGTCCCGTAGACTTCAACTCTTGGTCTAGTTGAATTATTGTAAGTTTAAGATTGGGTGGTAAATTTGGCGGGTGATTTGGAAATATCGACGGATATGCATCGTGAGTTAGCTTCGGTACTTGACGGTCCACGACGAGCTCGGAGTCGTCGGCCATTGTCACTCTGTCCACACGAACAATAAACTGCTCGCTGAAGTGTTTTATGCACACGCCGGACCATTTTCCCGGTTGAAAACTCTTTTCTCTTCCGACAGCTTGGATCCATTGACTTCTCCGTTCTGGATCCCTCGGGAAGCAAAATACCGTGGTGTACTTCTCACCTTTGTAGTTGGTCTTGCAGCGTGACACACAGCATTTGTTCGGCATCTACAGAATACATTCATTAGTACATGCTGCAAGTCCCAAGCGTGACACACAGGTTTGTTCGGCATCTACACAATACACATTCATACATTCATTAGTACAGGCTGCAAGTCCCAATATAACGCTGTATTTATTTATGGAAACTTTCGAACATATTTGGAATATTTCTTTAATTTTTTTTTTCTAATCCTACAGGTGGCACCAACGACCTACAATATAGTAAACCATACTTCGGGAAACCGGTAATGACTAATTGAAACTCGGCGCCAATACCGTCATATCAATACCTCGTACAAATACAACTGAATGCAATTTAAAGTATAGGTAAACCCAAAAATGGAAAGTTAGAAAATGTCAAACAAACAGCGGGACTGTTAACTTTGATCGCATATTGCACATACGGAAAAATAAAAAATGACGCCGACAAGCTGGCATATCATGGTCAAATGGTCCGAGCACTGTGCCACGCCCACTGTTCAATGGTTACTTGATCTCCGTCTAGCGTAGGCTTGTCGAACTTAGTTAACCTTGGTTTACTAATCTAGGTCGTTGGTTGGCACCGTACAGTGCTGCTCTCTATATCTATGCTCTCGGCAACTTCAAGCTTATCAGTAGGCCTATCGCACATTGAGTAGATCAAACTATAAAAGATTATAAACATAGAATAGCTTGAACTTACCGTGCAAGGTGTGTATAGTTTGTTACCAAATACTGGTTAGAGTTCACCGCAAAGCACAAGTTAATTGAGAATAGTACTGTGCACAACAAGCATGGATTGAAGGAGGACGCAAGTCAGCTACTCCCTCCCCTAGCTTGCCCGTACTGCGGCGGCCCGCGATCGTGACGTCAGACGCAGATGGCAACAACGTGAATAGTACGGTACAACGACTACAGGTGGCAGCACGAGTCGCGCGCCACACTTCAGCTGGAAGTTTGTAGTTAGCATTGCGTGAGCGAAACGGTCCTGTGGCAAGCAAGAACCAGCTTTCCGTTCAGCTAGTTGAATTCACGATTAAATTCAAAAAGTTAGGCAGGCAAAAGTAGCAACATTTTGTGAAAAAGTTAGATGAAAATTATTAGGAATGTTTTTTCTTCAACGTATTCATTTATTAATTTAATTTTATGTATATCCTATTCAGTGATAAATCTCGTTTACAAACGAGGACAATAAATACAAATAACATAGTATTTAGCGTGTATGTAATAGTACGTAGTGACAGTGTCTAACATCCGCGCGCAATTAACAAATGTACTAGAGCAAGGTACTACAGTCAAGGTAAATATGGCCAACGAACAAGCCTAATGTAAAACGTCAATGTAGGGCCAACAATATTGGATTCAATTATTCGTAACCCAAGGTGGTTCAGGATTAATTCAAGACATTATACAAGTTAGTGCATTGCGATTGATGAAACGGTAGTGTTCTGATATAATTTTACTGCTAAGCCGTAGAATAAAAAAGTTACAAATAGGTAACCGAATTTTTTGTGATACTTTGTATGTCATTAATTCAATAACATATGAACGTGACAGATTCTCTGGTGGGGCTCAGCCTCTCTTGCCACACCCGGCGAGCCGCCACTGGAGTGCAGACCACAAACACGACATTCTCGCTACTCACCACGCCTACGCCGATGCCTTGATTTAGCATCATGCTTTCGTTGCGTTAGAGTTTTTCTTTTCACAGTTTGCTTTGGAGTTTTTCTTATCGTTGTTTGCTTTGTAACTTTTCCACCCATTCGCGTCCGTATTTTTCCGTGCGTCAAATTCGGAAAAATCGACGGACATGCGTCGTGGGTAAGCTTAGGAATGTGACGCGTGAGAACAAGTTGAGATCCGTCATCTCTTGTGGCTCTGTCTATACGGACGAGACACTGTTCACTGAAGTGTTTGATGCACACGACTGCAAATCTGCCCGGCTCAAAGTTGGCTCTGTTGACGGCGTCCAGCCACGTGAGTCGTCTGACAGGATCCTTGGGGAAGGTGAAGACAGTAGTGTAAACTTCTCCGTCGTAGTTTCCGTTGCAACCGACCACGCAGCACCGTCTTGGCATCTAATAAGTAAAGATAGGTTATTTTCGTTAAATTACTGTCATTATTTTAAATTTAGGATTGTGTAGCATTTATTTTTTTAATTTCATCAAAATCTTGAATAAGAGCCTACCTTGCACTCTTAATTGAAATCTATGTGCATATCTTTAACTTAAAGGAATGCAATTCTAAACTAAATCTCAATACTGATTGACCTAGGATGTGCTAGTCCCAAATTCAGAATGATGTAAACGCTGAACAGCCCAAGGCGATGTCGATGTCAATATCTAATTTATTACGTATTTCTTATTTTGCTCTGGCCATTAGCTAACAGAGGAGTTCCAGTTGACACGGTGAGTGACATGAGTGACCGAGTTTACTGATGAAGGTTAATCAACAACTATTACAATACAACTACAACCATTCATTATTAAATGTGTTTGATGAGAGCGACGAGTCAGATGAGAGCCAAAAGGTAGAAAACAACAACGAGCAACTATTCGACTAGGGTCCGCGCGGGTGCAAGCCGTCTTTGCAAAGCATAGTTCTTTCACAGAACTATCTAGATTACTTCGAGCGAGTCTAGGCCACAGTTAGCCCGCATTGGCTCTACTCTAGCATGTTTTAAAACATGTATATAACACACTCTGTACCGATATGCAGACAATCAATAGTAATAATCAATTGATATGACTTACCTTCACATCTTCTTGTTGAATGTCATCGCGAATAACACTTCAAATACGAATATAACAAAGCCTACAGAGTTGCTGGAGAGCCGTTACACTGAGCGATATACCATTCGCCGAGGTCGCAGGAACAGAGACTCTGCTTGTGACGTCACGCGCATGCGCAGCAGCTTCGGACACTACACTCTGTACCAAAAACATTCGACGAGTAGTCAGTCCACTCTGCGAGCATGCAACATGTTCCTTGTATTGCGGGCTGCGGCACATGTCCAACATGTACCGCATGCTCATCACAATCATATTCATTCACGGGTACCATTCCCAAATTATGTGCAGGATCATGCGTATTCTGGTATGTATTGTATGTGTTCCCTACTTTATAAACATCATTATTATTATTATTATTATTATTGTTGCCAAATATTGCATAGCCAAACCAGTCAAATTATGTCACAACTACTAAAATACATAGCAATAGATATAATGAAATACATAGCAATAGATATAATAATTAACTGTCGTCTTATCTCATTCGATCTCAAAATTATTTGTTTACATTGCCCTACATAAATTTGTTTCACTAATATTCCAATATACTACATACTACGCATGTCTTCGTTTCGTATGTCACCGCTTGATAATGGGTTCTACTAAACTTGACAAACCCGCATTTAGCACGCCCTCTATCATAGATAACTACCTCTTGCGTTACATTCGTCTCGATTAGCCTCGTTACAAAAACATGGGACGTAAAACCCCAAATATCATCAACTTGTGTTCATTCAAAGTTCCGACTGATCACATTTACTAAGTAGAGTCCTGTGTTATCTCTAGTCGGGGTTAGAATAAACTACGTATGTCATATATTCATGTTAACACTTTGGTGTCAGAACGCTGCCACCATTGGGGACGGGGACAGCGCCCCCCAATTATGACAGATAATCGGTTGATCGGGCGAACAAATTGTTACAATTATTTATATTGCTGAAAAGGCCAGAATGTTTACTTTTTAAATGAGGCACATAGAATTTAAATAAACACCCCGATAAACACGTAGTAATTTAATTTAAAGGCATATTGTGATGGTATTGTCGGTAACATGTGTACAAACAAACTATAGTTATTTAAGAAATTTAGAAAAAAGGTGAAAGAAATCGGTCCCAATTTAGTCGAGTAATGAGTATTATTTACGGGATGACGGCACCCGCGTGCGTCACTGGCTATAAGCTGCTACTGTGCGCATGCGTGGCTCATCAACGGCCAAGACGACCTTACTGCATAGAGACGATGGAACTCGTGGCCAATCATTGATCGCTATGTGAAAATTGCGCTTCACTAATATAGTAGGCCACGAATCACTCATCTACGAAGAAAACATCTGTACGGAACACGTTTGGTTGAACCCTGTTCACAGCACATTATCGCATTATTCTCACCTATGTCTTGATTGTCGGAGGCTTCAATAATACTCGTGTCGTTACAGCACGATGTGGCGGCCGTGGTATTTAGGGTCACTTTCGGTGCATGTTTACGCTTTTTATTTTTTGATACACTCTGGTCTATAATGTTTCCAATCAAATTCCGCTTGTTTTTAGATATAGTATACGAAGCAATTGTTTTTCTCTTTAACGAGTTCTTAAAACTACCCCTCAATTTTACAGAAGGAACTGCACATTTCTTTAATTCACGTTTCGGCTTCACATTTGGCATTAGTTTCAATTTCAAACTATTAGTAAGTTCGTAGTCGTCTTCAACGAAATGTTCGGAGCATATACGTGTATACCTATTTGGTAAAAAGTTATCCCGTTTAATTTTCAAAACCCAGTTCTTGTAACGCACTGGAGATTTATCCCTGTTCGGGAAACGGTGGAACGATATGCCGCTCGCACCTACAAATGTTTCTTTGCATCCGGACACACAACAAGATAGGACCATATTTAGTGATTTAGCTATCACTTGAGAATATGCGATAGGTAATATTCACACAATCGCAGACAAAAGCACAACAAACCCCTGCTTGCTTAACTATCACTCGCGCTACACTTATACACTATATTATTCGAGCATTAGCACCAACACGAGCGACACTGGCGGAAACCCTCCAGCCATGCGGCTAGAATGCCATCCCTCCACTGCAGGTTGCAGCTGTGGTTCTGTGTGCGGCCCTCGACTGGCGGTCGCTCGGTTACATATAGCCACTGACGTCACACGCCTCAGGGCAAGCGTCGTACATGGTTGCCATGCGTCGCGGGCTTACCGGCACCGGTCCGCGAAGTGCTGCTGCCTATTTGTTGTAGCTATGATAATATTTTAAGTGTACAAAAACAAAAATTTGTTTTGTATATTATTATTTTACGTGTACTATGGGGTGAATGGCTAAATATATTTTCTTATGAGGGGACACTTGGTTATAAATCAATTAATTCCGACTACTTACAACCACTTCAAACCGACACAGAAAGTTTAGAGCATAGACTAAAAAGACTAAAGAATTTGTCTCAGCAACTTGGGCTCAGTTCACTGCTGTATTTATTACAGATAGGAGCTACCGTGCGATACGGGCTGTGTACGCTTTTGGTTACCTTGTTGTGTTCTGTGTAATGCTGTATTTTTTATAATGATCTGTAAATGACTCATGTAAGCCTACCCATAGTTATATATTATTGTTATCATATAGTCATTAGTGATAAGTGCTTAATAATCGTGGTGTTGCGCACAACACTGCAAGTATTAGCAAAACATGGCGTTATTTTCGCACACCCTATACAATATGTTACAAGTTTAGGCTATTAGAAAATGATGTCGCAACCGTCCGGGATGGGTCGACGTACTTGTAAGCCATCTACCGCATGTGGCTATGACTGACGCGTGGCCAGCCCCCACAGACAATCTGCATTTGCCGCTACGTTTCTTATACTGGAAAATAGTTAAGTTGCACACGGTTGCACCTTGCCATCGTTTGTATTCTTGGGGTATAAGTAAACCCCGGATAAATTTCGCCTCCGGCGGCTGGGGCTTCGCCCCAGACTACGGATGTCAACGGGTACCCGTTACCCGCCCGGTACACACGGGTACGGTTCCAACTTTTCAATACCCTTTACCCGGTACTACCCGTTCCCTTCTTTTGTTCAACACGAAATTAGTTCAACATTGCGATATTTCCCTACTGGCGTCTTTGTGCGAGCATACGAGCCGCTCTTTTCAATTTGCCGGCATTTGACTTGATCCCCCCCCCCTCAACAGCGCCACTGACGAATGAGACGTAAAGCTCAATTAGTATTATCTTCTGTAGGTCTATGGAAGAATGCTGCGGAACGTTTGCGAGTCGGAGGGAGCGCACCCGCCCGTCGTAGCTTTACCGCGATCATGTTCTCGTGTTCGAGCACGGACTATGACGTCATCGCTTTGACGCAGCCCACCATGCCGCCTACCGTAGCGGAGACGCAAGCTTTGAAGCTTTGTTGAATACTTCCGCGATCGTTTTGCATTGAAGACAATGCAACCTGATACAGTTTAACAATATAATGTCTCTTTCCACAACTTTGCGAATCATTTGACACCCATGACGATAAAACGCGTATTTAGTATTATTTACTACCCGGGTAGTCCGGGTACGGCACGAGGGTACCCAGGTACAAATATTTCCGGGTATTGACATCCCTACCCCCAGACCCCCCTAATAGCCGCGTCAATCCTTACTCTTACATTTCTAATTTTGCCGGTCTGTGATAGAAGATTGGAAACCACTATACTAGTGAACACAATATAATTCGCTTTGACAAACAACATAATGCGTTTAATAATGAGTGACTTTGTCGTAAAAACAACTTTTTAAATAAAACTATACGGAAACCTCACAAAATAACAAAATCAATAACAAGTAATTGAAAAAACATTGCATTTTAAATTTTTGTTTATATAAATTTAGGGTCGCGCAATTCCACATAATATATGTATCTTCAAACATAATTTGAGAAAAAATGCATTATAAATTTAATTTTTTAAAAATAAATTTAGGATCGCACCGTTCCGCATATATATATATATATATATATATATATATATATATATAGTATATCTTCATCTTTCGTCGTACCCAGCTGAGAGATAAGTAATGTAACCGGCTCACGTTACCAACGGCTCTGCTCTCTAATCGCAACGCAATCAGTCCATCACTTTCAGCTGTGCATTTCGTTTCGAGATGACCCAAGTGAAGCATGTGATTGATATAGCTGGAATAAGACCTTACTTGTTGGAGTCTCGTGTTTTCTCTTCTTCTTACAGTTGCTTTTAGAGTAAACTTCCTTAGAAGTTTCGCTCAATAACTTGTTCTTCCCTTTGGACGGTACCAACTGTGATTCCCGCAGTTTATCCCCTGGCGTACGGGTATTGGTACCTGGAGGCCCCGTCAAATGAAGCGACGGAACCGCCGTTCTCTTTAGACGCGGTTTAGACTTGCAATTCGGCATCAACTGCAGTTTCAATATGTAACTCATTTCAAAATCATCGTCCGCGAAATGATCAGAACAGATATACGTACACGATGACGGCACAAAATTAAGCCTTTGAATTTTATTAAGCCATTGTCGGTGCAAGCTGGGCAACTTGTCACAGTTCGGGAACCGGTGAAACGATCGCCTTTTGTCTACAGATTCTTGGCTGCTGTTGCACTTGTATACACAACACTTGATCACCATCTTATGTTTAGCCTAACACATACACATTACAGCACGTCTGTATTGACTCCCCACACCGCCCTGCCTACTACAGTAGTGGATGAGGTAAGCTACACAACGCAGTGCTGAGCGCTCGGCCGGCCAACGAGCCTGGCTGGCGTGCAGTGACGTCATTCCAAGCGTCAGAGAGAAAGCTACTGAAATCGATGCCGAGCGCAGGGAGAACTTTTGTTTGGTTTGTTCTCATTCTCACTCGCGAACGTTCTCATCTTGCAACAGTCTTTCCAAGATAGGATACTTGCTTTGATATTATTAACACAATAGCTAGAGGTAGTGAAAAATGCCAAATGGTGATAACGAAATTCGCGAAATTTTGTAATTGTCCGTTCCATTGTCTAAAATGTAATATTGCCAACGAAATACATAATTTAGAGATGGAAAATACACATTTTGAAAATGCGAATTTCGCAAAATCTCACGATAGCGAGAAATCGCGAAGGAAATTGTATGGAACTGGTCAAAGCGCGAATTAATTCGCGAAATTGTTTTATTCTTTTTTGTGGGAACATGTGGAAATCAGTTTAAAAAATTGAAAGCTAGCGCCGAAAATCGAAATTGCAGCTCGTCTGACATCAGTGTTTTCGGAAAAACTTTCGAACAATCTTCAATAATTGGCAAGTCGATCATGATAGTTCCGGCACACCGCCCGCATTTTTTTTTTTTTTTTTTTTTTTACGTTTATGACAATTTTTGCGAAATCGCGAAATCTGAGTTTTTAAACGAAATTTGGGTTTTTATATCACAATTTCTCATTACCTGTAACAATAGCGGAAAAAGTTTTACAGCAATGAAATGAATGCGGATGCAAAAATGTATAATACATTTGTGTTTTTATGCTCGCATTGTTCGCGCTGATTTGTTGATCTGCATCTACCCAAATATGCCGACAAAGGTGTACGATTGGGAGGGAGGAGATTCTTATAAATAATCATGTAACTTGTACACATAATTGACATGGAAATTGATTTTGATTGCACTACAAAAAAGAATGACAATGGTTATGTTTATGTGCAATACGCCTTCAACACTGCGGACAATTAACTGACACATATAACGAGACCCGTCAACTATCATTGTAGAAAAGTTACAAAATTAAATTAAAATTCAATTGGACCTTGACTTGATCCGTTAGCATCACTTGTATTAAAGATGGTTAGTTATCGGTTTAGGGAACAAGCATACGATTTTTTTTAGTGTAACAAGTACTTAGTTTTATAGTCTGGTGTCCAACAATTGCATTTGCAAAAGTTTTTTTTTTTATCATTATCCGCGAAGAAACGCGCGCTGATTGGTCGGCGGCCTCTGTGACGCAGTATGATGGTTTGGCCTGCGAGCGCGCGACTGCTACAGCTGTGTTTCAGTGCACGATGAGCGATCATTCACGCCCAACCTTGGCCCAACGTCGTGTTGTTATCAGTAGCTCGTATTGCATGAACTGAAATGACAGACGGAGACTTTACAAAGGCCTTCTTAAATGATCCCTTGACCTTGTACTCCCGCACAGCTGCAAAGAAGACCCTTGAAGTCTTGTTGATACTCGAGAGCTTGGATGAATGAGGGTCATGGACACTTCCCTCTCCCCCCTCCCTACAGATGCCCACCCAAAACATTGCGAATGTAAACAATTTTTAGTTTATGGATTCCTCTTTATTTATTTCAAACTTGAATTACAGTTGCTAACCCTGTGACAAATTTAATAACCTCTAACCCACCACTACACGCTTAAACGTTAATCCTTCCAATCCCCAGACTGAGTTCATTATCTAATTTAAAATAAAATAAAAATGTAACTATGCGATGTTGATATCGGTTTTCAAATAATTATTGCGATCTGTAATTTATTGTTGGCATCTGGTGTTGGCATGTCAGTAAATGTGATTACGACGGCCAGAACTTCTCATATCCAAACGCACACTGTGTTATTGTTCCAGTGCTGCCTGCAACGTAGGCCTACATTTTAACATATTATTTAGAATTACCTTGGTTCACAGCTGTGTGCACGTTGATAGCCTCTTGAACAGAGCTGGCAATCTTTCTTTTCTTGACTGCAGACCTTTCGTTTGGAGTAGAAGCAAAATATCTCCGTCCTTGACAATCGAATATATGGGGAATTACGTCGTTTTTACATTTTAGTCGGCCACCCATTAAATTATATCTCGTCCAGTTCTCCATATCGTCTTCAAGCTAAATGGACGAAAATAATATCATACTCCTAATGCCATATCTAACACAGGTTCATGCTGTGAGCGCTGTTGTTGATAAGCCTACAACGTTCTTCTCAAAACAATATAAATATGTAGGCCTACCAACGGTCTTTGCCAGCAAGTCCTGTTATACATTAGTTGCAAAACTAGGTGACAATATGCATATATAAACTATACTAATGAAGTTGTATCTCACATTGAAATGATCTTGGCAGCAAAACAACATCGATGTCATTGATATAGGGTTCTTACTGACATCTCGTCTCGCTGCTTCCAACCACTGTCTACGTCGTTTATTGTTTTTTGGCACACACACAAATATCTTCTCTGGAGTCTTTACACTTGTGTTAGTACACATGGGTACTATGCACCACTTATAAGCGCCAGAAGATGTTTTAGTCTCCATAGTGCACAATGTTCGATGAGCGGTGTGGGCGAACGCGTGCAGTCGACTGCGCGCAGCGCGACACTGGCAGGGCAGACTACTATCATGTAACGTCACTCAATAGCGATTCATCATGGCGGCGGCCGTTTTTTCGCGCCAAAAAAGTGTACGCTACTAAAACTATTATTTTGAGTGGTAGAATGACTCGATTTTTAAATTGTAAAGACATAATATCAGTTAATATCGTGTACAGATTTTAAAAATCACATTAGAAAGTTAAGTGCAAGTCCAGTGTAGAAGAGGCACGAGAGAAGCTGTCTACGTCTGTCAGCGTAGCAGACAACACTCGGCAAGTTGTCGCTTCACCAATCACAACGTTCTTACCTCTTCTGTCCGACTTGCGAGGCTCGAAGCGATAAGGTTGTATAACATCCATAACAAAACAAAACAAACTAATCGCACGTGGCCAAACACGGCAAAGAACTCGCTGGTGTCGAGGCTACATTCTACTCGGCGTCACCCGCAGTTGTGCGCGGGAGACTCGGGCTGCACGATGGCTGGAGGGGAAAGGGGGGGGGGGGGGGGGAGGGGAGGTGACGTAGACCGGGCTGTCTGCCGCGTACAGCTGGCGAACCGAAGGACCCCTTTCGCGCTAGGGAGGGTTTTCACTCCCCTATGACATGAGTACAAAGTCTAATCTTTGGTACAAACATAAAGAAATCCGGCAAGTACAGAAAAATCAATTTTCTTCAATGTTTGCGTAAAGACGCATTCCAGAGTTAGATCAACAAATAAGATACGAAACTAGTTTCATATGCAGCAACTGGCGGGCGGGCACATTCACGATGCTATAATTGCATTATTACATCTGGCGCGTACAAGTTTAACAATAAGTAACATTGTATTCTGTAGAATGATGTTAAAGACCCGCCACCCCTTTGTGTAGACACTGGAGTAAGAAAATTAATTAATCGTATCGAAGTAATCAAGGTATAGACTACATTATTTCCGTTTGTATAAAAAGTTAAAAACCTAAATGTTCATAAGGCGCGTGTGAGGAATTCGTTTATTTGCGAAGCCGTCAATGCAATGACGTCTTTTCGCGTACGTACACCTACACTACTCAAACACTACAGCCAATCATCAGTCTGGTGTCAATACCCGTGATTGTGGTGTGCAGAACAAACATGTGTGTCTTAGTATACACCAAGGCAGGTAGACATTCTGGTTCTAAACACTTGCGCTCGTGCTTGCATGCATACATACATACACACACAGCAGCTGACGTTAGGAGGCTAATAATAATAAACAAAAAACCCAAGGTGAGCGAGCGACATTGCACGCATCTAAATCCGACTCGTGGATCTGCCTCAGGCAATGTATGGCTGAAGGGGAGAGGGGTGGGCCCATTCAACCGATAATTGTTTCATTCTAATTGTTTAATACCGGCAGAGGCCTCCACGCACGCACGTAGTGCCCAGAGAGCCGGGAAACATTTTACACTCCAAGTCGACAATATCGGAAACTGAGAAACACACAACTCGAGGAGCCCAAACTTCATAATAATGTATTTTTCGAAGGCGTGATGGTGATATTTGGGCTTTACGTCTCACATTTTGGCGACGATATTAATCGAGACGTTCAGTGGGTGATTATGAAGATGAAAGACACCGCAGAACATCTATGTGCAAGCCAGGAGTCAAACTAACGCCCAATTGACCGCGGCCAACTATGATGCCATTTTTAAACGGGGATACGCGAATTAGTGAAGAGTAATGACTTCTCGTTTTACTTCGTTTTATTATATCTAGTGCAGGAGAAATGCAAGTCACTAATCTTACATCAATAAGCAAACAAGATCGTCTCGATTAGCCATTACATCTCGCTGTGTGTGTATTTTTGGCGGCGATGATGATATTTGGTAATTGATATAATCACAGGCCTTAGAAGTCCCAGGATCGAGAGATACAAAGATTATGAATGAACGCGTAGTATATTGTCCCCGCTTCATAGTAAAAACGACGCTGTACACATATCGCAAAAACATTGGCCTACAGAAATCGGAAGACATGCCTTCTTCAAGACAAATACACATAATCTAGTTTCAGAGTTCAAAGAGTTATTTTTAAAGATGTCATATAATAACCAACAGCAATGCAAAAATGCAAAAACAAAAAAAAAACAGAAGCCTTAGAAGTCCCAGGATCGAGAGATACAAAGATTATGAATGAACGCGTAGTATATTGTCCCCGCTTCATCAGCTGAGTAAAAACGACGCTGTACACATATCGCAAAAACATTGGCCTACAGAAATCGGAAGACATGCCTTCTTCAAGACAAATACACATAATCTAGTTTCAGAGTTCAAAGAGTTATTTTTAAAGATGTCATATAATAACCAACAGCAATGCAAAAATGCAAAAACAAAAAAAAAAACAGAAAAAAAAACAGACAAAATTAGTTTATTATTTATTACAAGAATAAACTGAAACTTTGCGAACTTTCAAGGTCAATGTGTTTTAGATTGCGTTCAAATTAATTGTAATCACATGGATCGGTAGATAACACAAGATTAACCCACTTTGTATTCCAATACTGGGAGACATACCCGGTCTAATAAGTTCCAACTAAAACAGAATTTTCTGTTTCTGTTTTCTGTTCTGAATTTTTTACAATTTTGTTTTACAATTTCTTACAGTAAACATTTTGCATGTCAGCTGACTTGCTTTCAAAGCTTCTCGGAGGTTGCCATGCTAAAAACAAGTTAGCAAATACTTAAATATTTATTTGAAAGTCATAAGATCGGGTGTTGCAGCGCGCGACCAAGTGCGACGTGAATGTACGCTAGCTCAGCCGCCCAGCCAAGAGCGAAGACAGTCTACACTCATTCTTCGATCGGGCCCGCTCGGCGCGTGACGTGAGAGGGGCGGTGAGGTGAACTAGCCAATCACGTGATCCACGCCGAGCCATGCGTGACTCACGACCGGTTGAGACTGTGGGAGCGAGCGCGTCGATTAGACAACACGTGAGTGTGCGTGACGAAACTACATCACGCAAGTACCGTGATGCATCACGCGAGCACGCCCGTCCCGTCCCCCTCGAACAAGCTGCACGAACGAACGTACGAACACAAAGGAAGGGACAGTGAGTTGGCTGCTTCGGTTCTGGAACGTTGTGTGTGTGTCTTGTGTGATCGTGAGTTCGGCTGTGTAAAGGTGGTATTCAACAGACCAGCGTTATTCTGTGTTCTATGAACACTAAACCGACTGCCTGGCTCTTTCTTGTATCGGAACAGCGGCGAAAATGTGTACTACCGTTATGTGAAGTTTGATGTAATGAAACGTGCGCGATTTAATGTGTCTCTTAACACAACACGTTTATAAATAAGAACAATTTGATATTTTTAAGACTGAATAACGCATTGAGAACATTCGCCATAATGAAACTCGTGGGTTGAAAGGTTATATTTACAAACATTATTAAAGTACTTTATTTAAATGTGATTTTCTACTAATTGTGTTCAAGTATAGATTGTGACGTCTACAATTCGCGAGATGCCAATAGTTTACGATTGAGAGATGAACTGTTATCGGCATTTCTATGAAGTAACAACACTAATTTGACTATACCCTGCTAGACACGTGTAGAAAGAGGTACTTAGAGTACTCTTCAATTAACGCGAAATATTAACATTCTCAAAATGGCGGCACAGGAACCAATGACAAAAGCTATGCTTGAAAAGATGATCAGTGAGAACTCCGACAGAATAGCGTTTGAGGTGAACGAAAACGGCAAAAGTGACCTGTGGAAGTTGTTTTATTTAGTAAATGTGGATGGCCATCGTAAGGCCTATGCTTGCTGCAGTATGTGTAGCAGTGTGGTGGCGCACTCACAGAGGACCGGTACAGGCAGCTTACTACGACACAAATGTGCACAGTTCCTACGAGAGACCCTACAGGTGAAGCCAAAAACCGAATTGGGGACAAAGCCCGAGTCGATCCCCAAGGCAATAGTCGAAGAACTTATACGCGAACAGTCCAGCAGAGTTTCGCTCGACCCCAACGAAAAGGGGACGAGTCACTTGTGGCAGATATTTAAGTTGGTCACTGTCGATAGTAAACGCGAACCGTACGCTTGTTGCACAATGTGTGGGGCTGTGGTGGTGTACTCTGTCAAGACTGGTACGGGCAGCTTGCTGCGGCATAAATGCTCCCAAATGGTTGAGGATAATGGTCCGTTAACGAAACGCAAATCTGCGGTCAAGAAATATGAAGGGCCCATATCCAAGAGTTCTCTATGTGAAAAACGACAAGAGTTGCTTGCATTTAAAGCAATGAAGTACATATCTAAAGATCTACACCCGTTGAAAGTGGTCGAGGATCCGGGTTTTCGCGAAATGGCTCAAGCCTTGATAGACTTCGGCGCAGATTTCGGTAAAATGCCGATCGACGATGTGTTCACTAACGTCCATGAGAACTCTCTAGCGCAAACTCACATTCCGAGAATGTACCAGGATATAAAGCTAAGACTGGCCGTGTTGTTTTGTGCTTCCGATTTCATAGCGTTTACCACAGACTTATGGACTAACAGCCAACAAAAAGGATTCATTAGCCTAACTGCCCACTTAATAACCGAAGACTTTGAGCTCCATCGCTTGGCTCTTGGTACTCGCGAACTGGGAGACAGGAAAACAGGTTACAAGATCCGCACAACTATACTTTCGATCATTGCGGAATATACTGGAGATATTACCTCGGCCGAAGAGAAGATGAAATCTAGTATATTTGTCACAGACACTAATGCAGACATTGTAACTGCATTAGAAAACCCCCCACTAATGATTAGAGTACCTCACGTGAAGCCCGATACAATATACAAACGGTTAGCTTGTGGGTGCGATGCCATTAATCTCATTCTTAATTATATATTTGAAATCAAAATATATGAAATCATTGGATTAGCAGAGGTTTTATGTGATTGCCAGGAACTTGTAACCTTTTTCAAGAAAAGTGGACTGAACAGCAAACTCATGCAACCATTAAAGTACGAAGGTTTAAGTAAATGGAACTGTGTGTACTCAATGGTTGCAGGCATACATAGGAACTACAGTGCAATTCACCACATACTCGAAGAAAGGGACGAGTTACAGAAACTAGAGATTCTCCCAGGTTACGTCTTGAAAGAGTTGGAGCACTTCCTGGAACTGTTCAGGCAATGCTGCGAGAGCCTCAGTGCTGAGAGGAGACCAACCATTCAAGAGTTTTCTCTGTGGAATCTCAAACTGAAGAAACACTGTGACACAATTGCATCGGAATCGCAGATGATAAAGCAAATCAAGACCCTAGCCCTACAAGGATTAGAATTACAATTCAAAGCAGACACTATTCACAATGTGGCACTTCTCTTAAATCCCAACTTCAAGTCACTCCGAGTGTTGCCTTGCGAAGACAAGATTCAGGCAACTGCAACAGTTATCGAGCTCATCAACGCAGAAGAGACGAAAAATGCCAATGAAAAGAATGATCCGCTACGACCAGAGGAAAATATTAGCGAGCCTCCGATGAAGAAATTCCGTGCCGAACCGACACCGGGCGAATTCGACGAATTCATGGATATTTGCAACGAAAACTCTACCGGAAGTTCCGACGAACTAAACCGATACTTGGAGAAACGCGTTAGTCCTGCCCAACCATCGCCGGACAAGTCGATACTTGACAAGAGCCGCCTTATCGACAACCACGAAGATGTCTTAGAGTTTTGGAAGAGCCACCGCACCGAGTTTCCTAGCCTGTCGAGAATTGCCCGTCATATCCTGGCGATACCTGCAAGTGCTGCAACCAGTGAACGAGCTGGTCAAATATTAGAGAGGAGAGTTCATCTTTCACCTGACAACATGGACCAAGTGCTGTTCCTTCATCAGAACCTATAGGATGTAAAGGTACAATAAACCATTTCATACACACAAAGGCCATTGTTGATTTGAGATTGGCCATACTGGTACTAAAATACCAATTGAACAGATATAATTTTTAAGGCCCTGTTAGGAAAGTAGACCTAATACTAAAAACTTGTAAGTCATTTTGCTTTGCTAAGTCATTGAATAAATATGATTGCCAACACTTAGGTCCGTATGCATAGTCCAGACTGAAAAGCCTTCCTCAACTCAGCCTCTCCTCAGCCTCGCCCAACCACTAATCAGGGAACGGTATTGCCGTGTGGTTCCGTGATTGACGGTTCCGTGATTGATGCCTAGGTGAGGCTGGGGAGAGGCTGAGTTGAGGAGGGCTTGAGTGTAAACTATGCATTAGGGTCTTAGTCAGTTCTGGGCTTCTCAAACTACACATAACCTCTATTGTCTTTTCTATAATTCGTTAGAACAAAATATATCCGAGTATGAAATGATGAGGATTTCGTGTGTATGTAGTCCCCAATACTAATAATTTACAGTATCAATTATAAGCTTTCAATTATAAATTCATATGAACAAGTAATTTAAACTAGATATGCATCAGTAAGTACAAGTGTGTGTTGTAGCCATAGATCAACCAATAGTATTGTTTCAACAATAATAACAACCCGATGATGTTTTGTTTTATTTGTAGATCCATATCAAGTGTGGCACCAATCGAAGGGATACGAACAAT
The DNA here is from genome assembly GCA_945910005.1 of Isoperla grammatica. NCBI lineage: Eukaryota > Metazoa > Arthropoda > Insecta > Plecoptera > Perlodidae > Isoperla > Isoperla grammatica. Next base: position 4,956,150 of record OX246740.1, read on the forward strand.
TCAAGATGGTGACGACTACCCACACAGATAATTTTCTCTTGACCTAATCGTAATACTCGTAATGCAGTCCAAGCTGATCTATGTAGTTTTGTCATCTGAGTTAACTACTCATGTATTAACTGTCAACGTTATTTGGCTTATAGTGTACTATAATATGCATAAGTGTTAAATTAAGATTTCCTACTTCGCAAATGTTCCACTAATTATAAACCTATTAAAAGTATTTGTGTGGAATATAAAACAGTACTTGTTAATGTATTACAATTGAAATAATATTAAACTCATTTCACTGTACATAATTGATTATTCATGTCCTAGGAATCCAATCCTTCACACCAGTAGTTCCCACTAACTATGGGCAATTATTTGCCGTGTTATAAGCGTTAGTCGATTTACAAATTCAAGAAATAAATAAGGTCGAGTCGAGGGGTTGACAACTAAAAATATCGGTGTACACTTGAGAAAAATTTAAAAAAAAATGAGAAATAACAAACACCGAAATAAAAAATCACTGGAAAAATAAATCACATTATCAAAAAAATGAAAATAAAACGCAAAAAAAACGAAATTAAAACTACATAACTCGAAAAACAAAACAGTGGAAAAAAAAACAAAAAAAAACACCAAAATAGAAAAAAAATCACTGAAATAAAAAATAAAAAAAGTAAACGAAATCAAGAAAACATATCGAAATAAAAAATCACTGAAAAAAAACGAAATAATATTTGCACACAAAAAATAAAAACTCATTTGGTAAAAAAAGCAAAAAATCAACTTTGTTGCAAAAAAAACAATACCAAACAGATAAAATAACAAAAAAATCAACTGAAGTAAAAAAAAAAAGCAATATTCAAAAAATACAAAATAAATCACGAAATTAAGAAACAATAAATTTTGATTTCGAAATAAAAAATCAGTGTACATAAAACAGTCCAGCTGTCAACCCCTCGGGTAAAGTATACAAATTAAATTAACGATCCGCCCCCTCACCTTCAGAATGATTATCATCTGGGCAGGTCAAAATAATCTCATTTCAAAAGAAGTTCTACTTAAAAAAAAAAAAAAAAAAAAAAAAAAAAAAAAAAAAAAAACAATTGTCAGTCACTAAATATGTCTTAACACTCGTAACCTCATTATCTTATAGTACTATACTTCAGTTTTACATAATAAGATAACCTAGCTTTTAGTTCTCTCGAAAAGATCAAACTCTCAACTTATGAAAGTATTCGAATAAAAAGTTACCCCCTCCCTCCCCCACTAAAATAACGTTATATAACAATAACCGAATGCAGTAATTCATTTCCTAGTCCGGAACACCCCAAGAATAACAACAAAAATTGAAAAAATAACCAAATGTGCACAAACGTACACTAACGGTGCACAATCAATCAAGATATCAATAGGCCCCTGATTTTATGTTGGGGGGGGGGGGAGCAACTTGACGGACCCATGCACGAGCGTGAAAGCGTGATGAATTACCTTGTGGTGTATCACCTTCACCAGGGGGCTGGACAAACTCGAAGGAACCTGGAAGGACTGAGCCGTCTGCACTGGTTGATGGGCCCGGCACTGGCTGTCCATCGCTCGGTGTTCCTGCAGCGTTTGCTTGTTGCTTCAGCCTGGAACAACAGAAACACAACATTATCATGATGTACAGACAACACAACGAAGCACGGGATTCATATTCATGGGAATGCCGTAATCATTATAGGGTAGTAATGAGGAGATGATACAATCAAGGAAGTAATACAAATTGGCTGTACATAATACAATTTTTAATGCAATTTTGGGGGAAATTAATACATGTTTATGTCAAGGAATGCCTAATATTTTCACACTGTTAGGCCATATTTTAAATACACTTTCCTACTGCACAAGAGCGTTGACATTGCTGCAACTTTCAACTTATTAAATACAATAAAGGTTTCTTCCAAGTATCAAAACAAAAATGCGGTATCCGGTTTGAGATTCAAAATTCCTTCGTAAATACTAGAACTAAATATTGAATTAAAAAAACAATAACTACTTGAAAAGGTGAATAAGACTTTTTTCTTACTTAATATTTGGAACAATAGTAAATCATAGTGCAGTCTGTAAAGCCAGTGCAGCCTATTTGGTGCGGCTAGTATTTGTCTACTATAAAATACATTTTTACGTGTTTGTATTTATAAAACAGCATAATGATGAAAGCGATTAAATAAACATGACATATTTATTCCAGAGGCCAGTGCAGCCCCTGCATTCCCATGTTGCTCGTGGGACTCTCCCATTAGAGTCATAATCATCCACATTAGCTCTTTGGCATCGTGCCCCAAACCAGAGGAACGTTCACCTCCTTCTCTTTAGTCTTATCTTCCGTGGCTATCGTTGTCTGGCAACCACATATGAGGCATTCGTACATCAACCACACGTAAGACCAGAACGATGTTCTCTTGGGAACTCGTACTTCCCACTTGTACATAGTTGCCGTATGACGCAATAATATATATCTCTTTCAAGAGGTAGAGCTGATGTGAAGACCACTCGTCGATCCTCCAGTTGCTGTGACAGGGGTTCGTGCTCCGTTTCGGGCAAAACCAGTAACGCGGGCACATCCTCGGAACTAGCCCTGCTATCGGCACTGCAATCGCTGTAGAAGGTAATGTACTTATTGCAAAACAAATACCTATTTACGATGTTTACATGCAATGATAGTTATAAACGTAAGTATAGTCCCATGCGTTCGTAATTGTGCGTGGGCTAACTTTTTGAGGAAGACATCGGTAGTGGGCACTGGGCTTTGATTATTGTCAACCGATAACGACTGTTGAAGCCCTGCGGCCCGGCCTGAGGTGAACGAGATCAAGGCTGTGGTTCAACATCTCGAGCCGATGTAATTCCCCTGATAAATAGTGTTTAATAATATAAGTTACGGTAAGTTTTACGTTTTACTGTAATAAATGTACTATAAGTTGTATTTATTAAACATTTTGTTATCTAGTCAAAACAACAAGAAGAAATTGATCTATGACGCAATAACGTTACTTGGTACACCGAGTACTAAAAAAAGAATGGGTTCAAATTAAATGTATTTCCATACCATTTAGAATGATTTGTGTAGTATCTTTTTGTTTTTGTTTGTTTGAAGAAACATTAATTTAATACAAATGAAAATAGTACATTTTGTATTTATGCATATTCTCACGTAGTTCCAGGTTATGATTTTCATTGAGAGGCTTCATTCCATTTATTTGAATTCAATATTACCATAGATTTGTTTAAATTTAATATTTTACTTTAATTCCTTTTGTTGTTCAAGTTTCGACATTGAATATGCATAAAAAAACAAAACACAATCAGCAAGTGAACTTCGTAATACTTTTAATAGAGCGTACTATAAACTCTTCCTAAGTACTCGAAATATACGAAAATACATGCTTCCAAAATACTAGAAAGAGTTCAACAACAACAACCAACACAACCAATCTTAAAATCAAATAGAATGAACAGATGTAGTGATAAGTTGTTGGGGAAAAATATTCATTCGCTTTGAAATGTGAACACGATTCGATATCATAGTAGGCAATAATAATGGAGAAATATATGTTTAATACAACTTACTTACTCTTCAAAACGCTCGAGCGCTGGAATGATGATGTTTTTTGAGACTCTTTCTCTTTCTTTCTTTTCAAATACTTTTTTCGCACTTCGAGCTTGACGGTTTCTTTTGCGTGGACGGTTTGGATGATGTCTCTTTGCTTTAGGCATGACGATATTGCAAATGCAACCACTATACAACGTGCTGCTATATCAAACAACACTTCAATTACTTCCTGTATATATGCAATGCCAAATGATGTGGCGGAGGCAGAAAAAGAATCATTCCTATCTCCACTGGGAAACGCGAAAACGCATATGACCCATCGACCTTACATTGTTGGCATAAGAAGAAGAAGAAGAAGAGTATACAAAATGCTTTTAACGCGCTTAAAGATCACAAATTGAATGCTGTGTTTAGTGGTGGAGCACAACCGGCCGACGAAAACACAGAACACACATACGCCGACGAGAAATTCAACAGTTTCACATTCATTCAGTGCACACAAGGTTTCTCCGGATTTCGGAACTATAGTTGTCCCAACGAAAGTATTCTGATGCTACGACACAGCCGAGTCCAAGGCGACAACTTAATTTTCTACTTCGCTAATTCCTACCATCTAATCCAAACAGGTCCATTAGGGATAATTAAGACCTACCGTTGGCTACCTGTAACGGTGGGTGTGGCGAAACCGCCTGTGTAGCCGAACCATGCATTTACGAATGTGTGAAAGAACGCCAGGTATCTGTTGATTGTCTTCCAATTAGCGCGGTTGAATGGGGCACTATAGTTGTCCCAAGACTACCTCACACATGCTTTCGTCACAGACGAGTGGTTCGTAGCCAATCAGCGATCGGTATTGGCCCGGATGTGTCTCAGGCGGTTCGCTGGTTGGCTATATGACTGCCCCGGATGTGACGAAAGCAGGTGTAAAGTAATCTTGGGTCCACTTTAGACCTGAGATCAGTATGCGAATACTTTCGTTGGGACTAGTAAATCAAAATATCAAATACCCGTTAGTAAGCGATGCAGTTTTGAAAAGAAGACATTCCAATACGTTGACCAATTGTTTCGTTTGCGTATTACACGTCACTTACAACCAGTGGCGACGCTAGGATGTTACATTAGGGGAGAAGGTTCAAGGGCGAGTCGAGTATGCCAGTTGGGGGCGCAAACGCTATCGTAATCTGGTCGTGTAAAATACTTCCCCCCCCCCCGGCATCATGAACCCTTAGGTTTCGGATTGTTATACTAAACTGGAAGAAAATATGTTATTATGCTCGATCTGGTGCTCAGCATCAAACCCAGGACGGATTGTTGCAAATTGATGACATTGACGATTGATTTTTCAATGGATAATATTGTCACATCTCGAAGGCGATTGTTGCAAACGTAAGACACGGGAAGGTAGGTGCGCTCGCAACCTGCGCTTTGTGAAGGATATTGAATGAAGTCACGTCACGAGTAATTGAATCAACTGAAGGAGTGTTGTGAAATGTTCGTTGTGTTCTTAATTCTTCGTTATGTATGTTTTCGTCATCGGGTAGAAACTGTAGCCCTGATGGACCAGGCTGGGGAAAAGCAATCAAATTAGACTGTTCCGTTACTTCATAAGACTCGACATTATTTAGTGGTTCCCTAAAATGAGTTCGTTGGTAATATAATAATAACATAAGAGAAGTAGTGGTAAAATGTAAATATTATATTTACGAAGCTTGAAGGGGGCGGGGGTGGGACATACATTAATATTAGTATTATCATTATATATTAGCACTAATTTGATGTGACACACGACAGTATATTTATAAGTATTAGCCTAAGTAGTAGTATCTAAACGATGCTTTGCAATGCAATGCGGGCGGTTACAGAAGCAAACATTGGTTACTACTAATTAAACTATTTTGACGAATTTGTTGCACATTTTCTTCATCTGTCCAAAGCTTCTTATTCTAAGACATTGCAATTTCTGGCTAAAAGCGTTGAATCAGTGCAACACATATTTGTAACATGGCTATTAGATAAGCACTGAAAGTTTCTTATCTGTAGTGGAAACAACGAGTGTGGAATCGTGGTTTATTCACTTCAGATACAAATAAACATGTTTATCCATTCATATTCTCAACTAACATTTTTTGCCAACCGGCAACCCCTATTCATTATATTGTATGATTAGAAGTATTTAATAATAAATAAATAAACTAATAAAACGTGATGTACGCTGAATTTGGTATAAATATTAGCCAATGTCATTATTACAGAGTAAAGACATGTTAGTTAATTTTATTTTTCTATTTTACCTTACTGATGATGAGGTTTCAACAATAGGAACTTTCTGCCTAGTGAACCAGAGGGTATTCATAGATTTGGATCGTTTAGTTCTTTTCCTCGCTCTGCTAGGCACTGTTTTACGCCGCCCCATTTCAACACTTTCAATATCACTTACACTTCACAAATCTATTAAACCCGTGGATAATCCTATCGACACTTCGAGCAGATCTTTCGAAATGTTGAAACGCGCGCCGGGCTCGATGAGTCTTAGTAGTTCGCTCAGCCACCGCGTAGTGCTAGTAGTCGGTCGGAACCGCTACCGAGGCGGGGAAGAAATGGCCAATAATCGGGGATATTTACAAGGGCATGGGAAATCTGTTCCCACTCACAAACCATTCATCCAAATAAGAAAATTTAAAAAGTGTTAGCGAAACGAATATTAAGCCTATAAACAGGTATCAAGTATAATTGAAGTACCCCACGACAGGATGTGTATATCCTGTCGTGGGGTGGAATTACACTAGACTCAGCTATCAGGCTTCTCTAATAATAATTAAGAAAGGAGAGTGTAATGCGTAGCGTGCAAAAGTGCAAGTCGCTGAACCTTCACCTCACCACATAAACATAACGTCAATTTGAATATACATCAACAGTGGTTATAAAACACACAGGTACAATTAAAAATTCATAACTTTTAAACCATTAGGTGCAATGACACAAAACTTTACCAAGTCGTTAAGCACATGTTTATAACTATTCACTAAAATTAAGGGAGTTTTAAAAGGCACCGTTTTCTCAATGTATGTTATTTACTTTCGTGTAGATTAAACAGCCGGTACGCCCATAAATATGATTTCAACATTTTTTTTTTTTTTTAACTCTCATAATACGTCTAAATTGCAAAAGTGTTCAAAATATAGATTCAAAAGTCACATCTTCTTAAAACCTTCAAAATAATAGAAATGTTGTGCTTCATGAACAGCAAACTAAAGATCTCACAATAAAAAAAGATATGCCAAATTAACAATTTTAAAACGTAAGGTATCAATGTTGTAGCATTCAAAATTTATGAATAACGTGGACAGTCCATTTGTTTGTTTTGACTTTTGATTTTATGAATTGTGTTTACCGTTCACACCTAGCGGAAGTTTAACGAACTTTGTATTCATTACGGCACTTTCATCTTGTGCACTAAAATACAACCAGATTCTGGGAACATTCCTTGCCATCTAATGAAAATAATTCCTAGACGATGCACCTCATCTTTGGGATAGCCATCCTCCGCCTAACTCATAATTGTACGAGACATGATCCCTGGGATGAGTCATCCGGGGCATACTTTTATCCCGAGATTGTACAACCGGCCTAATCGGATTCGAAATCACAATTGGTATCGTGAAATAGTTACCTATAGAACCATGGCTCTTTTATGAGCATCCTGATAGCGGCATTACGATTTAGTTGTGAAAAACACGACCCTCGGTTCCATTCCACGCTTCTTATGTGGGCCCCATCCCACTTGGACGCTTGATTACTAATAATAGTTAGTATTACCGACGCGGGGGCGGACTGGGATAAAAAGGCCCGGGATGCTGGATTTCGGGGGGGGGGGGGCCCGCACGAGGTGGCGTGGCGCAGCTGGGGTCTGGGGCGAAGCCCCAGCCGCCAGAGGCAAATAAGCCGAAGGCGCAAAAATTTTTTGGGAGTGCATTGAATTATATGGCCTAAAATGCGATTTTAGGGCGCGATTAACAGAGGCCACCCTACCAGTAGCACTACCGGGCGCATTATTCAAATGTTAAGAAAACGATATTCGAGGTAGGCCTATGGCCATTAGTGTTACTGACAAGTACTAAATATTGTCACTCGCAAAATGCTTGCATGCAGTAAACAGAATATCAGCAATATACAGAGAAGTATTTACATCATAGGAACTTTCTGGTGGCAGCCCGGGGGCCCGGACTGCCAAAGGGCCCGGATTGGCCTAGGGGCCCGGGATGCGATCGCATCCCGGCATCCCTAGCCAGTCCGCGCCTGTAACCGAAGGTTTTCTTAAGTTGCCAGCACTTACAAATAGTTAATAAAATAATGAATTAAAATAAGATAATATGCAACTAAAAAAATACATACGTATTTGATCCGTTCGTATCGATGACATCGTCTTCTTGCATCTGATGACCACACTCATTCTTATCACTTATTTGCTCGCGCTTTTTTTCGCGCGCTTTTTTTCTCATTCGATACGCTAGAGCCCTGAGTGACTTCCGCTTCGAAGGGCTTGGTCTTGATTTGGGCATGTTTTGTATATTGATCAACGGATATCAAGTCAATATCATCGCCTAAAACTTTCACAGAACACACTAAACACAGAATCCATGGAACCAACAGAGTGGCTTTTACAGCACGGCCACGAGTTGAAGGAAACCCGACAATCAAATCTTCACTGCGCAGTCGAGTGCTTTTCATCAGTAACCGTATTCATTGTGATGTCGCATTTCGTCACAGATAACGAGAACCCTTATAGGCCTATGTGATTTCGTCCTTCCCCTCAACCGGCCTATGACGAGCCTTCCTACCCCCACACCTCAGTCACTGATAAAGCGTCAGTGGGTTCCAGAAGCTGCCGCTGACGGCACAAATCGCTCGTTGTTCTTTCTACAATGTTGTAAACTTTTGTCAAACTTGCTCAGAAACGGTTATAGATATCATCACAATTCAAAAAGCACACCAACCACCACTGACGGGATCACCGACTGTAATCGTACTCCGAAAATCGTGAAAGAGTTAACTTTCTTTAGTTGACTTACTTGGTTTTTATGGAGCTGTTCAAAACATGTCGTAATGAATTGTAATGAAAAATCATATTTCTACAATTGCGATCCCGATTACAATTACGATGCCGTCAATTGTGGTTGACCTATATATATAATCTAAAAAATCAAAAAAAAAAAAATCATATATATATATATATACTTATTGCCTAGAATAGTATTTCCTTCTAGGGTTATTTTGTTCAATTTTTATAACGTAAAATAAAAATACAACTATTTATTTATTTAATGTCTATCCTATTCAGTATAATATTCTTATCACATTTTAATTTACTAAAATTAATAATTAGTATTACCGAAGTTTTTTTTAAAGTTGCCAGCATTAAGATAATATGCAATTACAAAAATACATACGTATTTGATCCGTTCGTATCGATGATATCGCCTTCTTGCTGCACTTGTAACTGATGACCACACTCATTATTATCACTTATATGTTCGGATCGCTCACGCGCTTTTTTTCTCATTCGATACGCTAGAGCCCTGAGTGACTTCCGCAGCGAGGGGCGTACTCTTGATTTGGGCATATTTTGTATTGATCAACGGATATCAAGTGACTATCATCGCCTAAAACTTATCACCCACAGAACACACTAAAAACAGAATCTCGTACAGAATGAACGGAATCTACAGAGTGGCTTTTACAGCACGAAATGAAGACAGGCAATGTGTCAAATCTTCACTGCGCAGTCGATTGCTAACGCGAACCCATTCATCATTGTGATGTCGCATTTCGTCACAGATAACGAGAATCCGTTATTTGTGATTTCGTCCTTCCCCTCAACCGGCCCATGACGAGCCGTCCTACCCCCACCGTCAGTCACTGATAAAGCGTCAGTGGGTTCCAGAAGCTGCCGCTGACGGCACAAATCGTTCGTTGGTCTTTCTACAATGTTGTAAACTTTTAACAAACTTTGCTCAAGAACGGTTTTATAGATATCATAACAATTCAAAAAGTACACACAGCCACAACTGACGGCATCATCGTAATGCGATTGTAATCGTAATCCGAAAACAGTGAAAGAGTTAACTTACTTTAGTTCACTTACTTAGTTTTTATGGAGCTGTTCAGAACACGTCGTAATGAATTGTAATGAAAAATCATATTTGTACAATTGCGATCCCGATTACAATATTACGATGCCGTCAATTGTGGTTGGACCTATATACTTATTGCCTAGAATAGTATTTCCTTCTAGGGGTATTTTGTTCAATTTTTATAACGTAAAATAAAAATAAAACTATAATATTCTTATCATATTTTAAATTTACCAAAAATATCACATGAAACAAAATAATTTTTTTAACAAACAACGCTCATGTTTAAATGCACTAAAAAGTAAAAAATAAATTTTCGCCCAGCAAATTTTTGCCTCACTCGGAAAATAAAAGCGTTGGGCGCTTTTCCTGAATAAACAGCAGAATACTGCAATCTATGTCAATACCGAAAGCGCCCAACGCTTTTATTTTCCGAGTGAGGCAAAAATTTGTTGGGCGAAAATTTATTTTTTACTTTTTAGTGTATTTAAACATGAGCGTTGTTTGTTAAAAAAATTATTTTTTTCATGTAATATTATTTTATACTTTTTAGTCTTAAAGAATCTTGCAATCGAATATGTGCTCATTGGACGTGTCCGAATTTAGAAGACTGCATTCTTGTGTACTTGTACTTGTTAAGTTCACTCGCAAACTAGCGTGCTCGCATTGCAAACTTGAATTTCGGACAGTTCCGTTCATGCACGATCCAGCGATCGGCCAACAATGACATTCTTGCTGCATAGAAAGAAACATATCCGATGCTTTCGTCACGGATATTTGAGTCCCGAACAACCAGCGGTAATTCCGATGCCTGCATGTGGTTGGCCCATCCTCACTAGCTGCAACTAATTTCCCATTTGAAGCCAATTGTTTAATAATTAGTTATGGTGGATTAATTAATTAATTAGTGAATCTGATAATTGATTCATATATTTTCATTTAGAAAATACGACTGTTTGAAAATTTTCAGCTCGATCGGACGTTGGGAAGTGGGTGAAATATCGATTACCACATAAAACTTTGATTAATTAATTATGATGGCTTAATTGATTATTTAGTAAATGTGACAATTGATTCATGTATTGTCATTAAGGCTATTGTACGAAGCCTATTTATCGACGTACTTCGGATCTTATTAAAAATCTCTGAACTTCTTAGTATGGTCGCGCTGAATACCGCCCCTCCCGCACCCGAAACGTATGACCCCTCCACGGCGCAGCCGCGGCTTCAGTCGAGTCGAGTCGAGTGTGTCGCTCCGCTCCGTAAATGCAGTTTGCGTGAGTTAGGCGAGCGCTATAGGGGCAAACAGCTCATGGTCCGGAGTCTATACATTAATTTGAGCCCAAACCCAGGACAAATTGCAACAGAAGCGAATTTGGTATTGCTGGATTCGGAAAAAAACCCTATATAATACACAAAAAGTTCTCCGAAATTCGCATAGGGTGGGTGGGTCTAATTACCCGATTAATAGGAAACAAATTAATTTTAATTTGAAAATTTTATATTTTTAAAACATATCATGTATGGTATGTAATGAAAGCTTATAACTTGTACATTTCAGAAAAAAATGTCTTATTTAAAGAAAATGTACTGTACGGTCATCAGAGGTCATGAAAGGTCAAACTATGTTTCTCATAGACTCTTCAAATTAAATGCTGTAGGCCTATGTATTTTTGAACACATGGCTATCGTACAATTAGCGCATAGCTGTCAACCATAATTGCATGCAAACTAATTAAATATGTCAAACTTAAGGGGTCAAGGGTCAATCAAAGGACAAACAGTAAATATTTTAAACGGTTAATTATTAGATCACAATTTGACAGTATAAGTATGTCTGTGACATTGATAACAATCAAATCATAGATAGATTTACATCTTTCTTCTTCATTTTAAACTTCATAAAAGCCGAAAGAACTGGAAACTAGCTACTTCATTTAAAGTCAGTGCAAGAAATGTTGCCATTCTTCGCATCTCTCAATAGAAAGATGTATGCAAAGAGTGCTAGATTGTATTTACAACAAATGGTTCACCTGGAGGATGAGCACCCTGATGTTTATAAACAGTTTAACGATGGTCTTCATGTGATCAGAAGGACAGATCGGTATTGGGCAGGTCTATCGTCCGATCTTGTTATAGAACAAACAGTGATGAAAAATATGAAATCCCGCGGTGGTTTGACAAGAGGACGTGGGATGACGGAAATGCAGAGAAATGTCTGGACAGCGGCAATGCCGAGATGTTCTGAGGTTCACGAGTCAATGCAAAACCTGACTAGATTGGTGTACACAACTTCGGATCAACACAAGGAGTCGTCCCCAGCCAGACAAGAAAGGGACAGAAAGGACACTCAAACACTCTTGTCATTTTTAACTGACATGAATCCGTTTGAAGGGGATAAATCTCTGCGTAGCATATCTTCCGGTGTTGTGGCCCCTGACAAGGTCAATGTTGACAAGGCAAAGGAAATCGGATTGGCAATAATGCAATCAATGACAAATGTTGACGCTCTGACATATACTTTCCTAAAGAAGGATCAAGCTGTTACTCTGACGTCAAAATCCAACCTGAAGATTGATGGTGAACGTATCAATGTTGACCCCCAACTATTGTTTTAACGTTTTGTTCTCGCTGCTAAAACAGGACAAGATAACATATCTGAAGCATTCCAGTTTGAGCTGTGCAGCCAGCCATCTTCTCTGTTTGAGTCGTCCGGACTTCCACAAACAAGCCGAATATTGCTGAAGCCATGTGGAAACTAGCTCAACAGTGCACCACACACACAAGTGAACAGGGATATGTTTATGTTCTTGATGGTGGGGCTTTGCTGCATTGTGTGGTCTGGTCTGGCAAGCACAAACAACGTATAGCGCCATTCTCCATTCGTATGTGTCGTATGTCAAGAATAATTATGGCAATGCAACTGTGGTATTTGATGCATATGATGAGACACCTAGCACCAAAGACGTGACCCATTCGAGACGATCGAAATGCGTTGGTGCGACGATTCGTTTCGAAGAAGAAATGAACATTCCACTTCAAAAATCACAGTTTCTGACAAACTCGTCAAATAAACAACGTTTTATAACAATGCTTGCTTCCAAACTATCTGCGAATGGTTGCAATGTATTTCATGCACAGGGTGACGATGATCTACTTATAGTTCAGAAAACCATAGAATCAGCACAGACTCATAGAACTGTTTTGATAGGTGAAGACATAGACCTACTCATACTGTTGTGCAATCACATCAAATCAACAAATAAAGAAGTCATCTTTAGATCCGAGGTGAAACGGACCATGAAGAAAATGCCTAGAGTATGGAATATCAAGAGCACTGTTGAAACTTTTGGTCCCCACATCATAAACAACCTTCTGTTTGCACATGCATTTCTAGGATGTGACACAACATCTAGAGTGTATGGTTTTGGAAAAGGCTCCATTATCAACAAAATGAAAACATGCGATTTTTTCATTAAAGAGGCAGCAGTCTTTAGCCAAGAGCAGATCGCAACTCATCAGATGATTGCAGAAGCAGGAGAGAATGCATTACTGAGTATCTATAACAGTCGGAATGGTGAAAATCTTGACGCTCTTCGGTATAGACTCTTTTGTGAAAAAACCGCTAGTAGCAGCTCGCACGTACGCCCTGAACAGCTTCCCCCTACTCAGTCAGCAGCGAAATATCATTCGTATCGGGTATACCACCAAGTGTGTGCCTGGAGGAACATTCAACTAGATGCCCAGCACTGGGGATGGACTTTGAAGAAAGGAAGACTTCTATCGATCACGACCGACAGACCTCCAGCACCGCAACATCTCCTCGATGCCATACGATGCAACTGCAAGACCGACTGTCACACCATGAGATGTCCGTGCAGGAAGCAAGGTCTGGACTGTTCAACTGCCTGCAGACAGTGCCAAGAACTCGGCTGTTCGAACAAACCTAATCTAGAGGTGGATTACAGCGAGGACGAGGACGACGATAATGCAGTTGATCCCCAGTCAACAAGTTATTTATACAGAACAATAATTAGTTGTTGTTAATTAATCAATTGTATTTTTAAATTTGGCCATGCCAATCTGATTTAGTGTTTAGAAACTTGAGATATTTGAATCTAAAATAAGTATTTAATATTTAGTGATTTGAATGACCTTTGACCTATGACCATTGACACATTATATTACTTTTACATATATAATTACGTATTACATGAATTTGCTCATGTATGATATCCCTATACGCAAACACATATGAATATATCAAGAAAACTATTAAAACATAATTTGACCTTTTATGACCTGTGATGACCTTAAAGTACATTTTTTCAAATTAACTTATTTTTTTCTGAAAAGTAGATTGTTTAAGCTTTCATCACATACCATACATGACATATTAAGAAAATAAAAATAAAATTAATGAAAATTAACTACTGTTTCATTAATTACGTAATTAGACCCAACCACCCTATGCTAATTTTGGAGAACTTTTAGTATGTTATAAAGGTTTTTTTTCTGAATTCAGTGATACTAAATTCGCTTCTGTTGCAATTTGTCCTGGGTCATCAAAGATAGACTCCGGACCATCAGCCCTGAGCGAGTAGAGGTCACAAGCAATTAGCAAAGTTTTTATATTTGAGTCCTCAGACAAACATAATGAATGAACATAATGTCATAAAAAAACTAAATACAAAAACAAAATACACAGTAAATAATGCGACGCACAGAACCACTAGGTTTAGTGTTTGATGTGCCCTCAGACAATGTCATAAAAAAACTAAATACAAAAACAAAATACACAGTAAATAATGCGACGCACAGAACCACTAGGTTTAGTGTTTGTTGTGCCCTCAGACAATGTCATAAAAAAACTAAATACAAAAACAAAATACACAGTAAATAATGCGACGCACAGAACCACCAGGTTTAGTGTTTGTTGTGCCCTCAGACAATGTCATAAAAAAACTAAATACAAAAACAAAATGCACAGTAAATAATGCGACGCACAGAACCACCAGGTTAAGTGTTTGTTGTGCCCTCAGACAATGTCATAAAAAAACTAAATACAAAAACAAAATACACAGTAAATAATGCGACGCACAGAACCACTAGGTTTAGTGTTTGTTGGGCCCTCAGACAATGTCATAAAAAAAACTAAATACAAAAACAAAATACACAGTAAATAATGCGACGCACAGAACCACTAGGTTTAGTGTTTGATGTGCCCTCAGACAATGTCATAAAAAAAACTAAATACAAAAACAAAATACACAGTAAATAATGCGACGCACAGAACCACTAGGTTTAGTGTTTGTTGGGCCCTCAGACAATGTCATAAAAAAACTAAATACAAAAACAAAATACACAGTAAATAATGCGACGCACAGAACCACTAGGTTTAGTGTTTGTTGGGCCCTCAGACAATGTCATAAAAAAACTAAATACAAAAACAAAATACACAGTAAATAATGCGACGCACAGAACCACTAGGTTTAGTGTTTGATGTGCCCTCAGACAATGTCATAAAAAAAACTAAATACAAAAACAAAATACACAGTAAATAATGCGACGCACAGAACCACTAGGTTTAGTGTTTGTTGTGCCCTCAGACAATGTCATAAAAAAACTAAATACAAAAACAAAATACACAGTAAATAATGCGACGCACAGAACCACTAGGTTTAGTGTTTGTTGTGCCCTCAGACAATGTCATAAAAAAACTAAATACAAAAACAAAATGCACAGTAAATAATGCGACGCACAGAACCACCAGGTTAAGTGTTTGAGAGAGAGCTCCTTCTTCTGACGATACACCAACGCACAAGTCCTTAATTTTGGCTGCATCAATGATTTTTTTAATTTGCACATTGTTGCTGAAGAGGCTGTTTATAGATGGCAAGCATTTGACTTCTAAAAGCCCGTCTTCTCCAACAAGTCCATCTGGGCTGGCACCTAAGAAGGGGTTATCGCTATCGACAAATAGCCCACAAGGAGTCACGGAAGTGCCAAACCTCTGTTCATAGTACAGGATGGCATGGGGCTCATTGATCGTGCCGTAGGCAATAGCTTTGCTCTTTAGTTGTCTTGGATTTGTTATAGACAGCACATTGCCATGGCACGACGTATAAGGTCGACGACAACAGATTGTTCCAAACATGGAGGCAGTGAGACGATCTCGACGAGCCTCCTTCCATGCTGGATTACCACTCTGGCCGACCGTCTTCCTTTCAAGCTCGTGGAGAGCCTCCGGTGTTGCAACCTCTTGAGCTAGTCGGGCTAGGACCTTCTCGCTGCCACGAACCATCTCTTCTTGAGTGATGTCTGGTTCGGCAGCATTCGGGCCGTATTCTGCATCAGGCCCAGAGGACGTAGCCTTAGCCTTTGTTGCCCGTTGAACAAAGCCTATGCTACGACGTGCTTGAGAGCGTTTCCTCTGGGCAACGTTCTGCTTGTCTCTAGTAGAAAAAACTTGCTTAAAAATACGACCTGGACTGCGACCGAGCATCGTCTTGATGGGAGAGATGTGCCAAGATGGACCTTTGATGTGACAGAGGCTCGCTGCCATGGCACGTCTTCGATAACCGCCTCTCTTGCTGTGATCCACCCGTTTTCCACCGGCAGTTACGGCAACTAGACCCATGAATCGCTCGGCCTGGTTAGTGGTGACATTTCTAATCAAGCGATCAGCCTTGGTGACGAGTGGCTCAAGGGCTTTTTGAATTTCTGCCCACAAGGTGGACTTGGACAAGAACGGGACTTTATTCTCCTCGAGGAGCTCTTTTCGCAAGCAATATGTGTCTGCAGCTCTTGTGGTCTCCAAAGACATGGAGAGGACCATTGCGTAGGTCTTGCCGCAAGATTTCAGTTGCTGCAGTTGCAACTCTGCCTTCCTTTGCAGAGCTAGCTATGGCCCCACGGGCGGCTTTAGTCAAGCGAGGAATGACAGCAGCTAACTCTTTTCTTGCCGACAGTTCATGTTGAGTCGCTGATGTAAGCTTGTGGAGCTTGTCCGTGTAGCAACGAACAATGTGGTTTGCACACTCCAACTTGGTTACCAACTAATAAGCCAACCAATAATGCCAGCCAACTAATAATGGTAAAATAATATTGTTCACATTCGTAAGGGACTATTTACAATTTTAGAACCAGTTACTATTTTGCCCACAAACCTTATACATCAACCTAAAATGTAGTTTCATTACAGAGAATAAATAATATTATGAACATTATAATACAAATATTATTGTCGTTTCATAGTAATTGTCGTAAATAAATTGTCCACTGGGATTTTAGCTCAGAAACTCCGGCTCTAGAAAGGTGGCTAGTTACTAGTTAGTTAGGTAGGTGGTTACTAAAGCTAAATTACTAAATACAAAATATTTCTGTGTCTTACCGTTCACAAGTTTCAAGTGTATTTGCTTGTTGATCGACTTTTCTTCTTTTCCAACTTTCTTTTATTGATTTGGCTCTACTGGTCCTTTTGTGAGGTCGATCTACTCTTCGCCTTTTAGGCATGATTGGTAGTTGGTACTTACGTCTTCTTGCTAACACACGTCACACATGAAATGAATGGGGAGGTCTGTACTGCGCGCCATGTGCCCGCTGCACGAGAAACGTGGTAGGTTCGCAGGTCGGCCGCTCCGTCCTTCGGCCGCTGAGCGCCACTAACTGACACCGGATGTTAGCTCGGCAAGCACAAGTACGCTGCTTCGCGGAGACGATTTTAAAGGTTTTACACGTCGCCGGTTTGGGATGTCCTACTCCTAAAGTATTCACTGTATATTAATGAGTGATACCATTTTCAAAAGGTACCATTCCAGCGCACATAATTATATTTGCTATGATTAAATGCTGGTAACAGATTTAATTACGTTATTGCAAAATTCATAAAACAAACAATAGTTTATGTAAGGGTACAAAACAAATTATAATTCATAAAGTTGTACATTTAAAGAAACAGGGAGATGTCATTCTACTAATGAAAGTATAATGTTGATTTGAGCACATTTTCACTAGTGTGGTTCGATCCACAGCGCATTTGAACAGCCAACTAATGGCAATTACAAAAAATTCCGTGACGTCACCAAAAAAAAATCCAAAAAATATTTTGGACCTAGTTTCTCATATAACTTGTGCTAACACATATTTTTCCATAAAAAAAGTTTGTTTCTTGCGAAAACCAAAACTTAGACCAATACCCTTAAGAATACGTCTGTGTGAAAACTTTCAGCTCAATTCGACGTTCGGAAGTGGGTGAAATATCGATTCCCATATAAAACATCAATTAATTAATTATGATGAATTAATTGATTATTTAGTAAATATGACAAATGATTAGTGAATTGTCATTACGAATACATCTGTGTGAAAACTTTCAACTTGATTCAACGTTGGGAAGTGGGTGAACCATCGATTTCCATATAAAACATTAATTAATTAAGTATGATTAATTCACTGACTATTTAGTAAATATGACAATTGATGCGTATATTGTCATTACGAATACGTCTGTGTGAAAACGTTCAACTCGATTTAACGTTGGGAAGTGGGTGAACCATCGATTTCCATATAAAACATTAATTAATTAATTAATTATGATGAATTAATTGACTATTTAGTAAATATGACAATTGATGGGTGTATTGTCATTAAGAATACGTCTGTGTGAAAAATTTCAGCTCGATCGGACATTTAGAAGTAAGTGAAATATCGATTGTAAGATTCCGTCCAGACAGACAAACACATGAAGCTAATATAAGCGTTGTAATAATAAAAAATATATCACTACCATGCCGTTAAATAGTGCGTGTTTTATTCAAAAACATTCCATTGGAATTACGTTAGCTTTACCTGAAGAGTCTCGCGTCTTACCGCTGAGCCACCTCTATCGGCCAGCACAATAAGTTTACTTACGCATCTATCTATAGAGACATACGAGAATGAGTCACGGTGACGGTACTGTACTTTATACGAGTTGTCCAGCAAAATAACTCCTTCATGTTGGCATTTGCGAGAATATACAATAGTATGCTCGGATCGGATCTACTAACTTGTTAATCCGAAGACGAATCGCTATAGCATAACAAAATATCTCAATAACTAGAATATATTATTCAATTTAGAATCACTATACTGATTGCAATAGTATTATGATTGTAACGAAACACTGAAGTACTTACTTTGACACCTCTCTTGGCAAGGAACCATCTTGTTCATCCGTGACCGCCTTCGCTTTATTTTTTAAAGCAATAGCATTTCGAATAGGTTTTGCCTTTTTTGTTTTTTTCCTAACTCTACTACTCCACTTACGTGCTTTAGGCATGTTTAAAGTACTACATAACACCTCGTATAAAACTTCAGACTCGGTCGTTCGTGTTCACGCTGTTGAACTATTATAGGATAAGTCTGTTTGTCACTCAATGGCAACAGTGTTACTACAACAGGGCGCTTCTGTACAGGCGACGATAAGTTTATCAGCGGTTTTGAACGTTAGGCGAATGCAAGGCGGTGATTGGCTCATCGCTTTCTTGATAACAACTGAAACCGGTGATAAAAAATAAACGTATCGTCACCCAATCAGAATCAACGCGCAGGTATATCGCTTCCGACCCTTTACTTTCCGGTACTTTATCAATGACATTGAAGCAACGACAGCCCCGTGGACGGGCGGTAAAAAGGAGAGAGAGACTATAGGACCAATCTGAAGAGTGTTTGATTGACGCAAAAAAAATTCGCATTCCAAAATGCTGATAAAAGTAATCTTTTCTTCCAAACTGGTTTTATCTGGATAGGTACTGGCCGTAGTAAGCGGTTTATTCAAAACAATCGCAGAGTGAGGTTCTTCTATGAGATAAAAGAGAATGAATAGGTTGACAGTTGAGCCAGCGGAAGTAATAAAATATAATTTTTTAAACTTTCCATGATATTCGATTTAAAGAACACCTAGGCGTTTGTTTTTGCTTTTTGCTTACAATAAAAACGGAACTTGATTGAAAATATTCCAACTAGAAATGATTTATTGGGAAAAATGCATCTAAATATTTAATAAGATGAACAATGGGAATAAAACGGGAAAAATACCGAGTTGATCTAGTTTATGAAATGTAGTAACTTGTTTCAGTTGACTGCTCTAAATTGCACTGATTTCGAACAAAATTACCATGGTGAAAAAAAAAAATTCGGGGGGCCAGCCAGAACTACCCCACTTATGGGCAGTGTTGATTAGTAACTAGATAAATTGTGTGTATCTTTTACCAAGTACCTTCACCTGTATCTAGGTATTTTATAGAAGTATCTAAAACCAATTTGGATGGTACTTTTTTAATCCAGACAAGAGCAGGTATCATTTGAAAAAGAATTTCTTTCACAAAACTAGTAAGTAACCCAAGATTTAACAGACCCACTACACAAAAATGAGCAAAAAATATACGTGGACCTGAACCGAACGCGAAAACAATAGTATTGGGTTCGAGTCTCTGCTATAAAGTGCGATCGATGTAATTCATTGCGTACGTCTGTGCCACAATCACTGCACCAATACTACAAATTATACTGTTCTAATATGAATTTGATAAGGTTGTAAACAATAACGTCTTACCTTCGGATGCGCACAGGATATCTTCGGATGCCCACAGGATGTGGCGCAACGTGATTTTGAGCGTATTCTCCCACCACAACGTCCACGTTTACACGTAAACTATCCGAATCACTGGTGTTTACATTATTGTATTGTTTTGTTTGTTGACACGCCACACTCGTATCTTCGCACGGTATTCGCACAATGTTTGCACCACGTTCATTTTCGTCGACACTTACTTTCGATTCGTTTCGTTTTCTCGCAATTGTGGCGAGCCTGATGCGAGATCTTGCTTTCGCAAGTTTAGTGCGTTTTCGTGAATACGCCCTTGACCGACCCATTCTGAACTCGGTGTATTTCCCTTAAATGTAAAAAATGATTCCTTAACACATTACATTTACACATGATGATTCACATCTAGTACCGGCCCCAAATCAGAAACTGCACTCGACTGCAACGCAGACTGATATATATCGAACAAAGGAATGCGTGAATAAGGTGATACACATAAAGCAATGGGCATGGGGGGGGGGGGGAGGGGGGTAAGCACACGTCGACGCGTATGTGCCATACTGAGATAAAAAAAACGTTTTGGAACTAATACATAACGACACAAACTCACAAAGAATGTACATAAACAATTCCTTCAGTAATATAATATTTTTCTGTACCACCCCAACTTTGCTTGCACCTACCTACCTAATTCAATGGCAATACACAAACACATTAAATTAATTCATATATATTATAGTTTATAATAATATATTGGCGTAAATTTGAGTGGTCCGTATTTGTATTATATTAACTTTTACGGTATAATACCACGTTAAACTAATTACAAATATTTATTTTAAAACCCTTTTTTCGAAACGTAGGGTGTATTAAATAAATACTTGGCATTTTTTTAACGTGGTATTATACCGCAAAAATGAACATAATATATAAATATGCCACAAGCAGAAATTTATTACAACTGATTCTTAAACTTATTCCGGAATAAATGTTATTGGTGTTACAAATGCATAAACCGTCTAGAACGGAGTTGAATTGATGGAACAAATGCCGTCGATACGTAATTTTTCCTTGAAATTGATCTTTTAAATAATTGGAAACAATAAGCCTATTTAGATTATTTGTTTTCGGGTAAATAAAACGCCTATAAATATTGACCAACGGGGTTCATTTAATTATGTCCAATGGCAATGATACATTCTCTTCCTCAGTTATTTTTTCCTGCAAACAGTATTTCCATTTATAACGAATAGTGAATTTGTTGAATGCTTGAAATGAAATCAACAATTTGCGACTTATCTTTTATGGCCGTTTCTAACTGCACTTGGGGTTATACTATTTTGGCGAAAATAATAACATTAATCTTATAACTGACCCCTCTTTTTTTACCGTTTTGCTTGATGCTTGCAATCGCATTTGTTGCCATCTCTCCCAGAATGTCTTGTCAGTCAATTGATCTAAGAGACAGCGGTCCCTTTTTCATCTTATGCCTAAGGGTACATCGTACATATACTGAGCATCACATTATTTCTTCTACACTTCCCGACCGGCTCAACTCCTTCGCGAAGGAAGCCGGTAAAGAATCTGCCTGTTTTAGTGCATGGTGAGCGGAGTCGAGATGTTAGCCTTGAAGGGTCCTCGGAGTTGCTCGCCTAACTTCGGCGGACTCCACCGCCGTAGGGGAAATGAGGGGAAGTATGCATGTAAGACAATGATGACAACTCGCAGGCTTCATTACTATCTTTGTGTAAACACTAATCGGCTCCGTCAAGTTGGCCCCCCCACTATAAAGTTTTGGGTCAATTGTTATCTCAATCGTTTGTGCATCGTTAGTGCACGTTTGTGCACGAACTTATTTCGTTTGTGCACATTTATTTCTTAAGATATAACGTTTTTTTTGTGGGGGGGCCAACTTGACGACCAGCCCCCCCACATGTCAAATGTTAACATTTTATGATGTGGGTCGTTTGTGCATCGTTAGTGCAGGTTTGTGCACTAAAAATTTTCGTTTGTGCACGTTTAATTCTCAAGATATAACGGTTTTTTTGTGGGGGGGCCAACTTGACGCAGCCCCCCCACATGTCAAATGTTAACATTTTAAGATGTGGGTCGTTTGTGCATCGTTAGTGCAGGTTTGTGCACTCAAAATTTTCGTTTGTGCACGTTTAGTTCTCGAGATATAACGGTTTTTTTGTGGGGGGGCCAACTTGACGCAGCCCCCCCACATGTCAAATGATAACATTTTATGATGTGGATCGTTTGTGCATCGTTAGTGCAGGTTTGTGCACTAAAAATTTTCGTTTGTGCACGTTTAGTTCTCGAGATATAACGGTTTTATTGTGGGGGGGCCAACTTGACGCAGCCCCCCCACATGTCAAATGTTAACATTTTATGATGTGGGTCGTTTGTGCATCGTTAGTGCAGGTTTGTGCACTAAAAAGTTTCGTTTGTGCACGTTTAATTCTCGAGATATAACGTTTTTTTTGTGGGGGGGCCAACTTGACGCAGCCCCCCCACATGTCAAATGTTAACATTTTATGATGTGGATCGTTTGTGCATCGTTAGTGCAGGTTTGTGCACTAAAAATTTTCGTTTGTGCACGTTTAGTTCTCGAGATTTAACGGTTTTACCGTGGGGGGGGGGGGGGCAACTTGACGCAGCCCCCCATATGTCAAATGTTAACATTTTCTTATGTGGATCGTTTGTGCATCGGTAGTGCAGGTTTGTGCACTAAAAATTTTCGTTTGTGCACGTTTAGTTCTCGAGATATAACGGGTTTTCCGTGGGGGGGCCAACTTGACGCCGCCCCCCCATATTAGTCCTTCATTTAACGTGAAAAATAGTCTCAATCATATGGGCAAAGGGAATCATATATGGTTGGATTCACAGAACTTCAGGGAATAACGCCTTGTATGATACTTTTGAAATCACCGACTCAACAAGGCGTCACGACGCTTTGAACTTGACCGACGCCTCTTTTTTTTGGTAGCGCATGACAATATTAAAATTACTATAACTTAAGAAGATACGAACATACCATGTTTGTTGTAGTTGTATTCTATTCACAATACCTCATTTAGTGACAACATTAGGCATTATTAATGTTTTTGTTAGTAAAACAGTCTCAAAGGCAAATAGACCTTGTTTCTTAATTTATTTTAGAAACACCTGACTTTCGATTGCTCTGAAATCTACAATTTCAATCATACATTTGTTATATTCAGCATTAATATGAAACATCTTATTGCGAATAATATGGTTTTTTTGGATTGTGTACAAAAAAATGTGTTGGTATTATACATAATTTTCTGTTTTGTGGCGTGCCGTGCAATATATGTATCTCACGCTTACGCCCGCCCCGCTTACACCGACATTAAAGCTACATTTCGTCTCATTTTTGAACACTTCAGTTAATGATTTAGGATGATTGTATTTGTATGTTGACAGTCGGTTTTGGTAAAAAAATAAAAAAACCAATAATAATAATAATTATTATTATAATTATAATAATAATAATAATAATAATAATAATAATAATAATAATAATAATAATAATAATAATAAT
Source organism: Isoperla grammatica (assembly GCA_945910005.1). Lineage (NCBI taxonomy): Eukaryota > Metazoa > Arthropoda > Insecta > Plecoptera > Perlodidae > Isoperla > Isoperla grammatica. Next base: position 4,980,017 of record OX246740.1, read on the forward strand.
AATAATAATAATAATAATAATAATAATAATAATAATAATAATAATAATAATAATAATAATAATAATAATAATAATAATAATAATAATAATAATAATAATAACTGAGAGGCTGTACATTTCTAGATCAGAAGGCGGAAGGGGACTCTTAAAGATTGAATCTATGTTTAAAATAGCTATCATCGGATTACGAGCATACCTGGAGAATAAAGAAAATGATAGATATGTTGAGATAATGAATGATTATGATCACGAGAAACCAAACACAACATCCATTACTAAAAGAGCGATCAAATTTCAAGAAGAACTTCAGTGCTCACTTCAACATAACAATCAATCCCTAAAAGAACAAATCCGATGTTTGAGAATGAATGTTAAACATCAACTGCAACTTCTTGGTACGGAGAAATGGAAATCCAAAATGATGCATGGACAGTTTCTCCGAAAAATTGAACAAGAAGATTACAGTAAGATGGATACATTCACTTGGCTTCTGATTGCAGCCCAAGACCAAGCATTGAAAACCAGATATATTGAGAAAAAAATTTATAAGACCCGAACTGATGCTCATTGTCGTCTTTGTAAACAATTTAATGAGACAGTGGACCACATTGTATCAGGTTGCCCAATTTTGGCCAAACATGAGTATATAGAGCGACATAACCGGGTTTGTGCACGTCTGCACTGGGATATATGTCGTTTCTATAATATAGATGTTTGTACTAATTGGTACGAGCATCATCCAATAAGTACAATACATCAAGGCTCAATAACATTACTCTGGGATAGTCAAGTCTACACAGATCGATATATTCAGCATAATAAGCCAGACATAATTATTAAAGATCATGAGAATAGACAATGTATTATGGTGGATGTAGCGGTGCCCTCTGACAATAACATCACAACTAAGGAGGCGCAAAAGAAAACCAAATACAAAGACTTACAAATTGAAACCCAGAGAATGTGGGGGATGCGGACAAAGGTAATCCCGATCATAATTGGAGCGACAGGTGCCATCAGCAAAACATTTCAAAATTATTTAGAAGATATACCAGGACAACATAACACAAGGGAACTACAGAAGACAGCCATTCTGGGTACTGCTCGCATTTTGAGAAAGGTTCTATAATATTTTGATATCAGTTTTTATATTGAAGTCTTTATGTTATGTTTATATAATTGTTTTATGTAGAATTTATGACATTGCGTGGTCCTGCGATGCGGTGCGGGTGTTTTGGGTTGGCCCGGGTTCGTACCGCGTCGCACCGCAGGGCCACGCGGTGTCATGAATTCAACTATATTTGATTTATGTATAATATAATAATCTTTGTGATATGTAAAATCTTTTTAAAATGTAATTATCTTTGTAATGTGTAAAATCTTTGTAATGTCATATTTTGTAATGTGTGGTTGCAGCACCTAAGAGGTGAGGATCACCTTTGGTGCTGTAGACTAAAAATGTACCTGCCATCTGGTGATGTGATAAATAAAGATAATAATAATAATAATAATAATAATAATAATAATAATAATAATAATAATAATAATAATAATAATAATAATAATAATAATAATAATAATAATAATAATAATAATAATAATAACAATAATAATAATAATAATAATAATAATAATAATAATAATAATAATAATAACAAGAAGAAACGAGAAACGATTTTAATTGATGTTGCCGTCCCTTTATGCCACAATGTAGAGACAACTTGGCGGGAAAAGATAAACAGATATAAGGAATTATCTATTGAAATAAAAAGGTTGTGGAAGCAGAATAATGTAACTGTTATACCGTTAATTATATCAGCAAATGGCATTATTCCACGTAAACTCCATGACAGTATCAAACTTATTGGTCTCCAACCGAACATATACATCGAGATGCAAAAAGCAATTATTTTGAACACGTGTAGGATAGTGCGAAAATGTTTGAACTAAGAGTAATGAAGACTTCAAGACGTTATCCATCCCGATGGTGGTTTTCGTGGTTTCCACCGTACAAAGAGCGAATGCTGGGATGAGTACAAATCGGCCACGACCGTACATAGCATCCATAGTTCGGTTTGGAAAAAATATTGTGGACAATGATATATTAAGTAGTTCTAAGTAGATTTTAATAAGGTAAACACATGGAAATACTTGACATTTGTGTCCGTACAACATGTTTATGCCGGTTTTGACCGAGTTTGTATGTATTGCAACAATAAAATAATAATAATAATAATAATAATAAGTTTAATAAAAATAATAAGAACAAAACAATCAACATTGCGCAATGTGAAATACAAGCTTTGTTATCACACCATCTATATTTATTCTAGCCTTGGAATTTAATTTAACGTGAAAAATAATCTTAATCATATGGGCAAGGTGTATTGTATATGGTTGGATTCACAGAACTTTAGAGAATAACGCCTTTTATGATACTTTTAAAATCACCGACTCAACGAGGCGTCACGACGCTTTGAACATGAACGACGCCTCTTTTTTTCGCCAGCGCATGCGAACATTAAAATCACTAAACTCAAGACGATAGAAACCAATCATGTTTATTCTTGGTGTATTCTATTGTCAAGACCTAATTTAGTATCAAAATTATTTGTGGTTTGTTCAACAAAACAGTCTGTTTCTAATGTAAATAGACCTTGTTTTATAATTTATTTTAGAATCGCCTTACTTTACAATTTAAATCATATACGAATATGAATCAAACAATTATAAGTCATTTGGCTATCTTTGATTGTGTACAAACAATTTTGTTTGTATTTTTAGTGTTCAGTTTTTCTGTAGGGGCAGGCTCGCAGGTCATCCAATCAATCAAAATCGAGTGTGCATTATTCTTCCATCAACGAATATCTGCTGGAGGAATATTTAGATTGCATTCCAGTAGAACCTACTCCCCCAGATACCTAAATGATTGTTGCTCTAAGTAAGTGTTTCAGAACGGTGCTGGCATGGTGGTAGGTTTTGAGATTCAATTTAAGTCCCTTCCTCGAACAGAAGAGGGAATAGCGAAGGCTGTTGACTTCTGATATGTTCTTGCCACCATATAATTCGCATACAAACATCTTTGATGCACGTTGGACATCGAGAGACAAGTCAAAATCGTGTCCTTAATTGGATAGAGGCAATAGAGATGTAGTTGAGCGGTACATTCTTAATTCAGAAGTGTGGGAGACGTTTCTCCACCTATTTAGATAGTTCACTGATTGTAGAAAATTCCAAAGGCATTGTGCACCACGATATCGTTGGCTATAGAATAAAGTTAGGGGCCTGCACTATTGAATCTGTTATGGTCCCAGTGGAAGTAATGGGGACAAACTGGAATATTCCATTAAAAAAATCACCACTTGTTAGTATAACAAAACAAAAGGTTTGATTGTTACTCATCCATTACAAACTATTTGCCACAAGCACAAGAAAAGGGAGGCAGAAAACAAGGAATTTAAATGCAGGTATCTGTCATTCGAAACAGAACAACCATAAGGAATCCTTGCAATACAAGGAATGAAACTAAAGACCTTTAATGGCACAAAGAAGAAAAAATTGTTCTTCAAACCAAGGAGAAAATGTTGATCCGTCGAGCGGATAGAGTGCTATTTTCAGATATCACATTAGTTGCTACAAATAGGCAACTAAACATGAGGTAGAATCACTTTCATGGGCTCTCACTTCATTAGATGCAGCTCCACGTAAAAAATCAAAATAAAGCCTTATGAAAGTTTTGCTGCTGTGGACCGTGGGCGTACTGGACACCAGTAATATGATCTTTTCCCTAGCATAGGTAGGGTCTACCTAATTTGTGGTAAGTATAATATTTGTTTCGTAGGAAACCTGCATAGGGACAATCCATGTCAATATCAGGTGAATAGCTAGGTATTGCGGTATTTGGAAAAGTTGGGATGGAATTTCCGAGGACTGTTACTATGACTCAATCCTAGCACTCATCTTGTGACTAAGGGAAACTTCGGGAAAACCTTCAGTCAGGATTGCCGGGAGCCAGTATCGAACCAGCGACCTGTTGAATTAGGGTATCCGTCTTACCGTTAAGCCACCTCTATCGGTATCTAATCGATGGTTTGAGTTTAGTGCAAAAGGTAACAAATTCTATTACAACATTCAACGGTGTTTCAATATATTTGTTTTGAAGATTATTGCAAAATTCTGGAGGCGCTACGCGAATAGACATGGAATGTGACTGATATTTATTTGGAGCTCTCCATTAAAAGGGTAAAGAGGTTAAGAACTACGACGGCTGGAACCTTGCATATATTTTAACAAATTGCATTCATTTAACTGACACAATAGTGAAAAATAGTCTCAATCATGTGGGCAAAAGGTATCATATATGGTTGAATTCACAGAACTTCAGGGAATAACGCCTTGTATGATACTTTTGAAATCACCAACTCAACGAGGCGTCACGACGCTTTGAACTTGACCTACGCCTCTATTTTTCGCCAGCGCATGCGAACATTAAAATCACTATAACTCAAGACGATACAAACCAATCGTGTTTTTTCTTAGTGTATTCTATTAACAAGACCTTATTTAGTAACAATAATGAAACTTATTTGTGGTTTGTTCGAGAAAACAGTCTGTTTCAAATGTAAATGGGAGACCTTGTTTTATAATTTATTTTAGAATCGCCTTACTTTCGATTGCTCTGAAATCTACAATTTAGATTATACATACGTAATATTCAACAGTAATATGAATAAAACAATTATAAAACATATGGCTATCTTGAATTGTGTATACAAAATTTTGTTTGTATTTTAGATCATGTTTTGTATTGTGACGTGCCGCGCATTGTGGGTATCCCGCGCCTACGGCCGCACCGCGTACACAAACATTAGAGCTACGTTTCGTCTCGTTTTTGAACACTGAGTCACTGAGTATTTTATGCCATTATAGGACCTTTATGTTTGTATTGTTGTAAATTATTGGTTAAGTTTATATGTTGATAGTCTGTTTTTGTAAAAAAAAAAAAAAGAAGAAAAAAAAAGATATATTATGTAACATTTCACGTGTGCTGTAATCAATCAACAATCAATCAATCAATCAATCAATCAATCAATCATAAATCAACAACAATTATCTTTATTTAGCTTACGCTTTCAGTCTACAGTATTAGTATACAGATTGCATATTCGTTTAGCAAATACGTATCACAATAAATATACAAAATATAGATAATAAATAATAATAATAAATAATAAATGTGTTGTGAAATACGAGCATCATCATCAATAACATACATTGCCTTTATTGAACATTATTTAAGAAAAATAAGTTTCATGGAAATTATTACTTATTACTTCATTTTTACTTATTAAACAGGTCATTTAGTATGTATTTGAAAGAAGTAGCGTATACCATTCTATCTAAATCTGCGAACATGATTTACTTATATACTATGTTTAGTAATTGTTCTTGTATTGCACGTTTGGTCAGACTAATCATGTTGGTCGTTGTGTTATTAATCGGAAAGATAATGTGTCTGGAAAAAGAGGTTTAGTAAAAGCAACGTTTTAGTTATTAATTATATATATATATATTAATTATATTTAGAGTACTATTTATTTATAGATTAGTTTAGAATTAGACTCGTAACTGGACAGACAATTTAAACTGTCGCACATGACAAATAAGGGTTATAACAAACTAAATTAGAACCATTAGAACTAAATGCAGATCTGAGATTGTCATACAAAATTGTATTCAGATTACATCATTGTATACGGCACCCCCCCGTCGTCGGGTTTTGAGCTTTTTCGATAAAATAAAAACTAAACATATTTGATAAAGAATGTAAAAAAGTAGATAAGAAGTGTAATTGGCTTTTATTTGTTTCTTGTTGTTTTTGCTTTTTGCTTTTTAAGTAATATCACAATCTTAAGATAAGAAGTCTGAATGGCTTTGATTTATTTTTTTTATTTTTTATTTTTTAAGATAGAATTATCCATTGTAGAACTGAACAATCTATTTGTAGATCTATTACTAAAATAGGATAAAATTGCACGATGGTTTTGTCGCATCCTATTTGCACTGACATCGACCTCACACTTAACGAAACCAGAGACAACTGCATAACTTGCAAATCCCTCGAAGAATTCTCAAAATTTCACACCCCCCAAAAATCAAGCACGAACATCACTTTTATCCATATTAATATACGCAGCATACAAAAACATTTTGATGAGCTATTAGTCGTTCTCCAAAATACCTCAGTCAATTTTGATATTATAATATTAACGGAAACACAAATGAAATGCACTAATAATCAATTTGTAATCGAGAGGTACGAGTCTTACCATTATAATAATAAACTTACATCACATGATGGAATATCTATCTTTGTCAAGGAAAACACTGTAAATAAAATTAACATTGAACAGATAAATGAAATAACTCAAGCCACCTGTATTTCAATTACATTCAACAAAGACAATAAAAATTAAAAACTACACTATTTTAGCTTTATATAGATCGCCTTCCAGTAACATAAATATATTTATAGAAGAATTAGCCATTTATATCCCAAAAATAAAATCAAACGTTAACATAATAATAGGCGATACAAACATAAATATCAAATAAACGCAATGTAATGAATCGAGGAATACAAGAAATACATAAATGAAACTACCAGAGAAACGGGCCTTAGTAAATCTTGCATGGATCACATTTTCATCAAATCGAAAATACAATCCAGTCATAACAAAAATTCAAGTACTATAAAAACCTCAATTCTACATACAGCAATTACCGATCATTAGCCAATTACAATCCAAATTGAAACGGTGAATGGAGTAAAAGATAAACTTTTTCGCGATGACGTAGAGAGTAAAAAAGAAATTAGGTCACTAATCTACGAAGTATTATATCAAAGAATGCAAAACGAAGGATGGCAAAACGTAATAAATGAACCAGATGTTAACATTGCAACAAGCAACTTCATTAAAATACTAGGAGGCCATATTGATTAAGCGACTGAATGTAAAATCACAAAAATTAACTTCAAAAAAATTAAACCATGGATTACACTAGGGCTAATTAAGTCAATAAGAACACGAGATAAACTTAGCAAACAAGTAATAAAACACCCTCTAGATACCGTACTCAAAGCATATTATAAACATTACCGTCACAAACTAAATCAGATCATTAGGATCACAAAACCTGATTATTTTAAGAATAAGCTACTGAATGCAAACAATAACATCAAAAAAGTGTGGAACGTGATAAACGAAGCTACAAACAATTGTGTAAAAAAGCGTTTTGCTATAAAAGAAATAGCTACGAATAAAGGCACAATTAACGCGGACAACAACCCAACACTACAGTAGAGTTCCGCGGGAGTTTACACCATGGGCACGCCATTTTCCCCCGTTTTGGACACCCATAGATACGTTGAAAGATAAGCTACCCCGGGATTTCTTGTTTTCCTAGAACGATCGGACCTCATCGCCTTTGTTGAATGTGATGAGTGTATTCAGTCATCTGAATTCCTCGTCCTTTGCTCGAGTTTGAATGGAGACTGGACTTTGCTCTAGGGGTGTGACAAGAAATCTACCTAAAAGGTTGGTGTAAACTCCCGCGGAACTCCACTGTAGTAGCTGATACATTCAATAATTACTTTACTGACATTGGGGGGAAAATGGCAGAGGAAATCTTAAAAAAGAAACAACCCTGCCCTGAAACTACCCCATCTTTAGAACATAAACCAAGTAGCACAGACAAATCTATTTTCCTCTATCCAGTTTCTGAAACAGAAATCTCATCATACATAACCGAACTAAAAGAAAACACAGCGCCAGGAATCGATAACATACAATCAAAAACACTTAATTAAAGCTCTGAAACCACTAATTCTAAAGCCAATAGCACACATCAGAAACCAAAGTTTTACAACAGGTGTATTCCCTAGCGAATACAAGAACACCATAATTACACCTATACACAAAAAAGGAGATAAAACGCAAACATCCAACTACAGACCCATATCCTTTTTAACAAATCTTTCGAAAATACACGAAAAAAGCATTAAAAAAAGAGTAAACGAGTACCTAGAAAACAACAAGATATTCTCACCAAACCAATACTGTTTTCGCGAAGGAAAGAGCACAGAAAATGCTATCTATAAACTAACGGAAGAGATACACTTGGCAATAAACCTAAACAAAAAACCTTTAGTAATTTATCTAGACCTAGCAAAAGCCTTTGACACGGTTTCTCAAAAAATACCTATTACAAAACTTGAAAAAAATGGAATCAGGGGTTTAGCACTAGAATTAATTAAAGATTATCTGAAAGGAAGACAGCAATACGTAAAAGTTAACAACTCCCTAAGTTCACCACAAGAAATTAAATGCGGTGTGCCCCAAGGCACTGTGCTTGGACCACTGCTGTTCACAATTTACATTAACGACCTGTGTAATGCTAAAGAAGCACGCATTTTAAGTTTTGCAGATGACACTGTTTTAATCATAACTGGCAATACATGGAGCGAAGCATATAAACAAGCCGAGGAACTAATGAATAAAGTGGTCAAATGGTTAAATGAAAACCTTCTAACGCTAAATGAAGACAAAACAGTATACATAACATTTTCCCAAAAATTAAAGGGTCCATGTAGCTGGCCCCCCCTTTTCATAAATGTACCCATTTTCCACTCGCAATCGTTTGTGCTACGTTTGTGCCGGATTGTGCCGTAAAAAGTTTCGTTTGTGCTGCCCCCGAACTACCTTTAATAAAGGGTCTAATAAGGGGGGGCTAACTACATGCCAGCCCCCCCCTTTTTTTAAAATCAACACGAAACTGGTGTCAATCGTTTGTGCTACGTTTGTGCCGGATTGTGCCGTAAAAAGTTTTGATTGTGCCGCTCTTTAAGTGCCCTTAATCAAGGGCTCCAATATGGGGGGGCTAACTACATGCAGCCCCCCCTTTTATTGGCGCAAATCGAAAATGGTGTCATCGTTTGTGCTACGTTTGTGCCGGATTGTGCCGTTAACAGTTTCGTTTGTGCTGCCCTCAAAGTACCCAAAATAAAGGGGTCAAAAACACAGGACCATGTAGCTGGCCCCCCCTTTTTGTAAATATCCCCATTTTACAATCGCAATCGTTTGTGCTTCGTTTGTGCTGGATTGTGCCGCAAAAAGTTTTTTTCGGGCTACCACCTGACTAGCTTTAATAAGGGGTAACGCAGTGGGGACCAGGTAACTGGCCCCTCCTTTTTGTAAATATCTGCAATTTACAATCGCAATCGTTTGTGCTACGTTTGTGCTGGATTGTGCCGCAAAAAGTTTTTTTCGGGCTACCACCTGAGTAGCTTTAATGAGGGGTACCCCAGTGGGGACCATGTAGCAAGCCCCCCCTTTTTGATAATATCCCAGTTTTACAATCGCAATCGTTTGTGCTATGTTTGTGCTGGATTGTGCCGCAAAAAGTTTCGTTTGTGCAGCCCTCAAAGTACCCAAAATAGGTGCCAGCTACATGGTTCCCTTATTTTGACCCCCCTATTTTGGGTACTTTGAGGGCTGCACAAACGAAACTTTTTGCAGCACAATCCAGCACAAACATAGCACAAACAATTGCGATTGTAAAACTGGGATATTATCAAAAAGGGGGGGCTAGCTACATGGTCCCCACTGGGGTACCCCTCATTAAAGCTATTCAGATGGTAGCCCGAAAAAAACTTTTTGCGGCACAATCCAGCACAAACGTAGCACAAACGATTGCGATTGTAAATTGCAGATATTTACAAAAAGGGGGGCCAGCTACCTGGTCCCCACTGGGTTACCCCTTATTAAAACTAGTCAGGTGGTAGCCCGAAAAAAACTTTTTGCGGCACAATCCAGCACAAACGAAGCACAAACGATTGCGATTGTAAAATGGGGATATTTACAAAAAGGGGGGGCCAGCTACATGGTCCTGTGTTTTTGACCCCTTTATTTTGGGTACTTTGAGGGCGGCACAAACGAAACTGTTAACGGCACAATCCGGCACAAACGTAGCACAAACGATGACACCATTTTCGAGTTGATTCTAATAAAAGGGGGGGCTGTATGTAGTTAGCCCCCCCATATTGGAGCCCTTGATTAAGGGCACTTAAAGAGCGGCACAAACAAAACTTTTTACGGCACAATCCGGCACAAACGTAGCACAAACGATTTACACCAGTTTCGAGTTGATTTAAAAAAAAGGGGGGGCTGGCATGTAGTTAGCCCCCCCTTATGAGACCCCTTTATTATAGGTACTTCGGGGGCAGCACAAACGAAACTTTTTACGGCACAATCCGGCACAAACGTAGCACAAACGATTGCGAGTGGAAAATGGGTACATTTATGAAAAGGGGGGGCCACCTACATGGACCCAAAATTAAATGGACAACCTACCAACCCCAACCTTAAACTATAAATACACTCTAACCTTTGTAGTAGGTACAAAATAAACTTCACGTGTAGTACAATAAACAAAGTAGACCACACCAGATACCTTGGTCTCATAATGGATCAACATCTTCGATGACATAACCACATTTCATCTATTACAAAAAACCTAAAAAACACGATTTACAAATTCTACAATCTACGAAACATTCTGTCTTTTCCTACGCTAAGAATTGTATACCACGCATTGTTTCAATCAGTAGCACAATATGATATCCTAGGGTGGGGTGGAACATATATGGCACACATCGAACAATTAATTATAATGCAAAAGATCGTTCTAAAAATAATACTTAAGAAACCACGCAAATATCCATCCTCGCTTGTACATACAGAAAGCCAAAAACTTGATATTAGAAAGCTGTATGTTAAATCTTTAATCAACTATGTGCACCTAAACAAAAATACCGGAACAATAAAAACAATATCACATCACATAAATACAAGGGTAAACACAAACCAAAATCTTATTATGCACAGACCATCAAAAGATATCACTCAAAGACATACTCTCTACCTAGGTCCTCGAATATACAACAAAATTACAAACTCAATCAAAATAAAGCAAGAATCTAAATCTAGATTCAAGCAATCCTTGAAACATTGGCTCACTACAACATCCACGGAAACAATAGAAAATCTCGTAAATCTAAAAGAATAAACCCCTTACAAAATGATACTATGCTAGACTGTCTCGTAAATTTAAATATGGATATCATTGCAATGGATTAACGTACAATATATAACGATCGTGCAAAAATCCTACTTCAGAGATATATATTAGTTATAAGTTTCTATGCAAGTCAGTTATATAAGAGCAAGTTAGTTATTAATTCTCTATTTGTTTCTCATTTCATAGTATTAAGACTTATATATAGCATTATACATAGTCCTAGCTCTAGACCAAACTTAATCTTAATTTTCATTGTAAACAAAATAAGTATAGAGGCATGTTTTGTTGCTGATCTCTCAAGCTTCTGCTTATGACAGCAACAAAACAAGTTTACACTGTACATATTCTGTATAGCCTACATAATTTCACTTGAAACATGTTAGCTCTTTACTATACTAGATAATAATTTTACTATTATACTTAAACGATCGCAGTGTAAACTTAAAAATGCAATAAAAATGAATCTGAATCTGAATCTGAATCTGAATCTTGTATTTTATTCGGTGATGATTGATTGATTAATGGGGCTTAACGTCTCATATTTATGCAACGATGGCTAATCGAGACGATGAACGGGTGATAATGCAGATGAGAAAGATGATAATGACGGTGTCCTCGTTTTCAGAATCGGTAGAATCCATGGGCTGAACGTCAATGTTCTCCCCATCGTTCTCACCTTTAATTTTCATTGGCATTTCTTCAAGTTTTAATTGTACACATGTCCGTACATCGGAGTCCATTCATAACACAAAGCAAAGAAGTCAGAAATCAGCTCCAGTACTGCAGTAGGTGCCGGCGGGTTCGCAGCTCATGCAATCAATCTCAATCGAGTCGCCAATATTCTTCCATCACTGAAGATCTTGTGGAGAATTGTTTGGTTGCATTTCAATTTTAAATACTCAGACTCAGATACCTGCCTAGTAGTTGTCTCTAAGTATGTGTTTCAGAAGTATTGGCATAATGGAAGGTTTTGAGAGTCAATAAGTCCCTTCCTCCAACAGAAGAGCGAATAGTTGACATCTGCAACAAGCTCCAGTGTTTAATGTTGTGGCCTCTGCAATTTTTCAAAATAAATGCAAGGTTCCAGCCGTCTGAGTTCCTCTTTACCCTTTTAATGGAGAGCTCCAAATAAATATCAGTCACATTCCATGTCTATTCGCGTAGCGCCTACAGATTCTTGCAATAATCTTCAAAACAAATATCTTGAAACACCGTTGAATGTTGTAATAGAATTTGTTACCTTTTGCACGAAACTCAAACCATCGATTAGATACCGATAAAGGTGGCTCAACGGTAAGACGGATATCCTAATTCAACAGGTCGGTGGTTCGATACTATTCGATATTATATCTCGAGAACTAAACGTGCACAAACGAAAATTTTTAGTGCACAAACCTGCACTAACGATGCACAAACGATTGAGATAATAATTTGCCCCTGACTTTATAGTGGGGGGGCCAATTTGACGGAGCCATACTCGGGGCACTAAATGTCTGAATCGGCATTAAATAATCTAAGAATTTGAGACTTAGTGCTTACATGGGGGGGGGGGGGGGCTGCGTGACGTTAGCCCCCCCACGGAAAAACTGTTATATCTCGAGATCTAAACGTGCACAAACGAACCTTTTAGGTGCAAAAAACTGCACTAACAATGAACAAACGATCCACACCAGAAAATGTTAACATTTAACATATGGGGGGGCTGCGTCAAGTAAGCCCCCCACGGAAAAACCGTTATATAGCGAGAACTAAACGTGCACAAACGAAAATGTTTAGTGAACAAACCTGCACTTACGATGCACAAACGATCCACTGCAGAAAAAGTAAATATTTGACATATGGGGGGGCTGCGTCAAGTTGGCGCCCCCACAAAAAAAACCGTTATATCTCGAGAATTAAACGTGCACAAACGAAAATGTTTAGTGCACAAACCTGCACTAACGATGCACAAACGACCCACATCATAAAATGTTAACATTTGACATGGGGGGGGGGGCTGCGTCAAGTTGGCCCCCCCAAAAAAAACCGTTATATCTCGAGAACTAAACGTGCACAAACGAAAATTTTTAGTGCACAAACCTGCATTAACGATGCACAAACGATCCACATTATAAAATGTTAACATTTGACATATGAGGGGGCTGCGTCAAGTTGGCCCCCCCACAAAAAAAACGTTATATCTCGAGAACTAAACGTGCGCAAACGAAAAATTTCAGTGCACAAACCTTCACTAACGATGCACAAACGATCCACACTAGAAAATGTAAACATTTGACATATGGGGGGGGGCTGCGTCAAGTTGGCCCCCCCACAAAAAAACCGTTATATCTCGAGAACTAAACGTGCACAAACGAAAATTTTTAGTGCAAAAACCTGCACTAACGATGCACAAACGACCCACATCATAAAATGTTAACATTTGACATGTGGGGGGGCTGCGTCAAGTTGGCCCCCCCCACAATAAAACCGTTATATCTCGAGAACTAAACGTGCACAAACGAAAATTTTTAGTGCACAAACCTGCACTAACGATGCACAAACGATCCACATCATAAAATGTTAACATTTGACATGTGGGGGGGCTGCGTCAAGTTGGCCCCCCCACAATAAAACCGTTATATCTCGAGAACTAAACGTGCACAAACGAAAATTTTTAGTGCACAAACCTGCACTAACGATGCACAAACGATCCACATCATAAAATGTTAACATTTGACATGTGGGGGGGCTGCGTCAAGTTGGCCCCCCCACAATAAAACCGTTATATCTCGAGAACTAAACGTGCACAAACGAAAATTTTTAGTGCACAAACCTGCACTAACGATGCACAAACGATCCACATCATAAAATGTTAACATTTGACATGTGGGGGGGCTGCGTCAAGTTGGCCCCCCCACAAAAAAAACCGTTATATCTCGAGAATTCAACGTGCACAAACGAAAATTTTTAGTGCACAAACCTGCACTAACGATGCACAAACGACCCACATCATAAAATGTTAACATTTGACATGTGGGGGGGGCTGCGTCAAGTTGGCCCCCCCACAATAAAACCGTTATATCTCGAGAACTAAACGTGCACAAACGAAAATTTTTAGTGCACAAACCTGCACTAACGATGCACAAACGATCCACATCATAAAATGTTAACATTTGACATGTGGGGGGGGCTGCGTCAAGTTGGCCCCCCCACAATAAAACCGTTATATCTCGAGAACTAAACGTGCACAAACGAAAAATTTTAGTGCACAAACCTGCACTAACGATGCACAAACGATCCACATCATAAAATGTTAACATTTGACATGTGGGGGGGCTGCGTCAAGTTGGCCCCCCCACAAAAAAAACCGTTATAGCTCGAGAACTAAACGTGCACAAACGAAAATTTTTAGTGCACAAACCTGCACTAACGATGCACAAACGACCCACATCATAAAATGTTAACATTTGACATGTGGGGGGGCTGGTCGTCAAGTTGGCCCCCCCACAAAAAAAAACGTTATATCTTAAGAAATAAATGTGCACAAACGAAATAAGTCCGTGCACAAACGTGCACTAACGATGCACAAACGATTGAGATAACAATTGACCCAAAACTTTATAGTGGGGGGGGCCAACTTGACGGAGCCACACTAATCGCGCGCTGTGCACTCAACATAATTCACACATCCCATTATAATTAGTCCACTTTTGGAAGATACGCATGTATGAACCCAAACCATCACTGCAAAATATGTAAACATCAAGTATGCGTAATAAATGATACGTCATGGCCAGGTGGCTAGATTAGCTGCAATGATGAATGAACTTGTTTACAATATGCATCATTACTATACTATGTAGTAGTATCACATAAAACACTATTTTAGCACCGATAGAGGTGGCTCAGCGTTGACACACGATGCTCTAATTCGGGAGGTCCCGGTTCGATTACAATCATCTGCAATCCTGACTGAAGGTTTTTTCCGAGGGTTCCCTCAGTCGTAAATGCGAATGCGGATGGGATTGTGTCCAAGAAACATCACCGGCATTGCTTTAGTGTAGCTCCAGGTTATAGCAATGTGCTACTTTGCGTTTTACATTTTTATATTGATTTTAAGCACAGAACTAAGTGGATTTATAATCAATGTAATAGTCAACAAATTGAGTACTTACTTTTGTTGCTGGTATATTCTGAAAGGATTGTTTTTGCCAGTGCGGCGTTTCCTATGCGCACTTAGATACAAGCCTGTTTTTTTCCTTACTGGTGTTCTTGCCACCTCCATCGTTACGCATAGACACACACTTCACTTCACACTTCACTCAACACTTCACAGTTCACAATAATTATAATAGATTAATTCTTCATTTTTCCGTAACGCAATCGATTATCGTATGAACATCGCGGGCAATGTGTCACTCGCACGTTCCCCGCTCGCTTGTTCCCCCCACCACTACGAAGGCAGTCTCTAGCTCCGCCCCGCCAAGCTTCGTTCGCAGCCGCTAGGTCGAGAGACTAGCCGGTAGCTGAACTCGACAGAAAATACGCCAAATATGACTGCGAATAGCCGTACATCTCAAACGATTACAGGCGATGTTTTGCGTGTATCTTCACCAAACTTTATATTTGAATACACGAAGATTACATCGGCACAGTAATGCTCACCGATTTTTATTTGGAATGATATATTTTATTATAAATGATAGGGCGGAGTCGTGTAAACGTTTAAACGTGTAAACGCCCGCGAGAAAATTATACGCGTACAAACATTCATACACGTTAACCCGTGCCAAAACCCAATTCACAGATTTGTCCGATGTAATAGTTCGTCGACTAGCCGACGGGGCATAGCTTAGTGTGTGGAGTCAAAATGGCTGCGGACATTTGGACACAACGCTGGGAAATATAATCAACAATGAATATTATAATAAATCAACCGTGTTATTTCGTTGAACACGTTTTTTCGCAACATTATAGCTCACTTTTTTGTTATCATTTTGCGAACTGGATGGGTGTTACGTTTAAACGTTTAAACGCGAAAAATTCGGAAAAATAAACGTTTACAAAATTAACCGTTTTCTCCCAGCCCTAATAAATGACTGCATGTTCAGAGTACTATCGGTAATCTTATTCCAATGGGGGGGTGATATATAAAAAATGTAAAACTTTATCTGACTCAAGGCAATCTTCTTCTAAATAATGCAAACATATTCAAGTTGATAGCTCTAATCATTAATAAGTTATGGTTCTAAACGTGGACGACTGCAAATACAGCCCGGGAGTGCGCTATTAAAATATCAGATTAGCTTATCTCCCATTGTTACCGGTCAGTTGCTCTATTTAACAAATTGTGCCATTATTTACCGTCT